>LR738710.1:826357004-826402775 GCA_902687465.1 Secale cereale | reverse complement strand
CCCCCCCCCCCCCAACCACACGCACACACACACACACATTATTCCAAGTAGGAGTAGTAAAAATTCAGTTAGTCTCGGTAGTGCAATGTGACTATTGGAAGTTAATTCTACGTCATTTCATTTCTTTCCTTTTCTATCTAATTATCTACTTCATTCTTCATTCTAAACTAATCATCGTGTATACCTTATATATTTCACAACGGTTCCAAATGAGGACTATGGCGATACGGCGGAGATCGCGCCTCCGCGTCCTAGGCCTCCTCGGCCCGATCTCTAACTCCCGCTGCCGCCCGAGTTCACGCCGGCGAATCCCGGGCTGTGGGCTGTGACGGCGGCGGCGAGGTCTTCTTCCCTCGCGCACGGTGGTGTCTCCCCCTGGTTGCGGCGGCATGGATACTCCGGTAATTCGGCAGCGGATGTGGCGGCGGCGCAGCCTCCCGCGACGGAGGCGCTCCTGTGGCGGCGGCCGGAACCTTGAATCTCGCCGGGCCTAGATGGGCTTAGCCGGGCCGGCGGATCTGGTGCGCGGCGGCAGGCTGGCGCGGTCGGCTTGACGTAACCGGCTGCCCTGGAACCGTGGTGGTGCCGTGGCCGGTCAGGCGACGACGGTTGGTTCCTTTTGGTCTGGTCCCCGACATAGAAGGTGGCGATGCGTGCACAAAAAGATGGATGGGGTTCTTCGAACAGGGTGAATACCTATTCTCGGCTAGATACCAAGACCGCGATGGCGGCGCTCTTCGGTGTCGTTCCCTTCTTGGAGGCATCGCGGTGGAGAAGTTCTAGGACAACATCTGCTACCTCCGAGGGAAAGCCTGGATCAATAGATCGGAAGACGGTGATGCTCTTGTGTCGTTCCCCCTGGAGGCGTCGTTCTTGGAGGTGTGCATGGGCTCGAGGGACCAGTTGACCGCAACTTTGGTGGAGCGATGCTTCATCCTACACATTGATGGCGACGGATCTCGACAGTGTGGCGCAGTGCAGATTCGGCGTTTGATGCATGGGATGGACTCATGTAGAAGGACAACGTTGTCTGGCGTCGTGGTGACGTCGATGGCAGAAAGGCCTGGCACGGTCGATGCGTCAGTTTCTGCTCTGAAGATGGATCGATGGAAGGTGGTGGTGTCGGGTGTTGCAGGGTGCGCATGTGGTGCCCGCTTTGAGTATGCCGGACCAATGTGTGACACAATCTCGATATGTGGCTAGACTAGGGCATCCGGCGTTAAATGTTAGGATTTTGTGCTATGTCTGTTTGATATTAGGCTCGGGCATTCGGCACCCCTTCATCAAAGGGATATGAGTAGCAAGAGTTGTTGCCTGGATGGTGTCTTTAGGCGTACTGATGTATTACTTTGTAAAGTTTTTATGAATAATTAATAAAATGATTGTATGCATCGTCTAGCTGCAGACCGGAATACGTACATCGTCCTTTTCAAAAAGAAAATGAGGACTATGAGATATAAATCAGCTGAGTCCCCTCTACCATGGACGGAACTCAGCAAATGCACCGCTGAGTTTATTTGGTTTTATTGAGTTCCCAAGAAACTCAACTCGGCCGGCACATAATACGTATGCGTGGTCTATAATGAAGTTTATAACGTAGATTCACTCACTCGGGATTCTACCTAACATGGTCTATTATGCTCATATATTGAATTTGTCCATTATACCAAATTCCAAAATATGTATCTTGTCATCACCATGATGTATGTATACTATTCTCTACCAATTGTTTTAAAATTTGGTTTCTTAACAGGCTAGAGATATGCATGTAATACTTGTAAAAAAATACATGATTCCCAAAGCGTCTTTTTCAAACACTGTTACCCCCATGCCCCCCTCCCCCACTTTGATTTATGAGGGGTGGCAGTTTCGGTCACAACTAGAGGAAATGGAAATTGTGTTTCATTTATTATCTACGGGGCAAAGGGGAAATAATATATAAATGATGGACGTGCAATCACATAGAAACCTACTACAATATTTACTGCAATCCAAATATCTTTGCCCTGCATGATGCCTTTCGGCTCAACGTCTCTCGGTGGATTATGCATATTACCTGAAAGATTCTTGAAGTCCAGGGAAGAGGAGGAGGAAGAGAGAGGCGCGTCATCTGGTTCAAAAGGAAAGGGCTCTAATGAGAAAGTCCGGAGAAGAGGAGGAGGAAGAGAGAGGCGCGTCATCCGGTTCAAAAGGAGAGGGCTCTAACGAGAAATGTCCTGCTATGACGGGAAACCGAGTGGGAAGGGGAAGGTCTGACAGGAAAATGGAAGGGTGCGTCGTGGGGTTGAGTTTTTGTGTTGGGGCCGCTTGTTGGAGATAAAATTGGCAAATAGTCTGCACAACCACATTTCTTCCACACATATGTGATGGATTTGGAGGACACCAGGTTGTACAGACGGTTGGATTGTGGGGAGCCTGATATGCACCTGTTTGATGTCCGAACACGCCTGGATGTATGAGGAAGAATTGAATTTTGATCTTGAAGACTACCTTAATCATTTATTTAATTTATTTATATGCATTGTAGCCCGTAGCAACGCACGGGGATTCTACTAGTAACTAATTGGTGATCTCTTTGAATGACATGGCGAGCCATCACCACTTGCCCTCACTTCCACATTTTTTTATATACTAGTAATAATTATAGAAGTAATATCAGTGGCAGTCATAGAACTTGCATGTGATGTTCAGTTTAGTGCTAAAAGTTGTAAAATACGTCATTGCATTCACATAACTTGTCTATATGTGCAGATACGGTCACTTCTTCCGTATCGAGCCGTATCTAATGCTCACGTCGCATGTAAGCATGAACGCGGCCCACTATTTTTTTCCCTGGAAATCACCCTTGAATTTTATTTATTCACGTACAAAATGCTTAAATAAAATTAAAAACACCAATGCGGTGGCTGGGATTCGAACCGAAAACCTGCTGCAATTAGTGCCACATAAATAACCACTCGATGAACTGACTTTCAAAAAATAGATAACACAGTTAACTTTATGTAACATTGACACTATGAGTTAAAGTAAAAAAATCGCAAAAAGGGTCTGCAAAAAACGAAAGGCCCATATCCGAACCTATGACCTCGCCGCTTGTGCAACTAACAAGATATACACAATTTATCTTCTGTATTATTGATTATTATTTTTCTATGTAAGAAAACAACTTATATTCTAGATAAAAATTTCGGATAAGTCAACTTAATTTTTGTTTAATTCGGATAATTTTAAATTTGAAAATCTAGATACAAAATTATAGTACATAATTAATGTACGTAAATTATTCATACAAATCGACTAAAATTTTGTTTGAATTCTAATAATATTAACTTAAAAATCTAGCGTATGAACATAATATTATTTTGCAGAAATTAATATATTTTTGTTTGAATTCAAATAATTTCAAATTTGCAAATCTACATAAAATAAAATAAAGGTCATAATGAATGTACGTATTTTTTAGGAAAATCAACAGATTTTTTAATTCGAATAATTTTATATTTTGAAATCTCAATAAAGGAAAATACAGGTCAGAATCCATTTATGTAATTTTTTCGAACAAATCAACTATTTTTTAATTTGAATAATTTCTATATAAAAGAAGATATAGTGCAGAATGAATGTACTTAAATTTATTTCAGAAAAATCTGTGAAAATTTTCTTTGAATTTTAATAATTTCAAATTTGAAAATCTAGATAAAAGAAAATATAGTTCAACTGATTTGTCCGAAAGAAATGATCAGAATGATCCTACTCTTCCTGTTATAATATGCATATGTCGTGGATAATTTCTATTCCCGCGTATTTTTCTTAAATTGTTTGTATTCCCCGCATGAACGTTTATTTCTGAAATGTTAAACATTTTTAAAATGAAACATACATTCTTTTAACTATAAAAATATTTTTTACATGTTCAAACATTCTTTTGAATGCTACGCACTTTTTTTAACCCATGAAACATTTTTTTAAATGTCATAAACAACATAATAATATGATAGGTTTTTAGTTTTTGTTTATTCCTTTGTAGGTCTAAGCGAGCTCTGTGTTAAAGAACATTTCGTTTGTTAGTTTTGCATCAATTTATTCATGGTCGAGTGGATAGTGTAGTTAGCTTATGGAGTGGAGGACGTCGGATTGATTCCCCTTGGTGCTATTTTTTGTACCTGTTTCTTGCAAATCAATATGTGCTAACATGTGCGTAATTAAATAGGGTGTTCTATGCGGAAAAAATACTGCATGGCTCACCCAACGCCTCACCACTCCGGTCCACTGACACGTGGGCCGCATTCATGCTGACAGCACATGAGCACAAGTTACGGTTGGATACGAAAGAAGTGACCGTATGTGCATGCATATGCAAGTTATGTGACTGCAATGACGTATTTTACAACTTTTAGCACTAAACTGAACATCACATGCAAGTTCTATGACTGCTAGTGGTATTACCTCAGAATTATATAACCTAGTATTGCATACTTGCATGTGCTTTAATTTTATGAGTCATACTTGCATAACTACGAAGGGGATAATATGCACATATATAAGTATAGACGGAAATGGAAGAAATTTTTTCCATCCATTGTCAAAAATATGAAATTACAGCAAAGATATGAAAAATGGAAACAATAGTTATAAATGGAAGCGGAAATAGAAAGTTTTCTTCAAGTAGTGTTTAAACGGAATGGTGTTTTTCTCCAAAAACAGCCATGAGTAGAACATACTCCCTCCATTCCGATTTACTCGTCGTGGTTTTAGTTCAAATTTGAACTAAAACCACGACAAGTAAATCTGAACGGACAGAGTAGATGTAAGCGTTCATGTAAGCTTCAATATTGACAACGTCGATATTGACGTCCCGCCAGAGAGAAGTTAACCAAATGCACGTCAACAAATTGACTGCAGAAATATATCATGACATAACATAAATTATTGTTGGACGGTTTTACGATAAATGTTCTTACACCCTACCGCACCATGGAGATTTGAGAAAAATAATCATTTGCCGTAATTGCTAGTTATGTTTTTTCTGCCCCTGGATGCATGTACACCATGGAGGGACATCTTCACAAAAATTGCATTGTCGTCAACATCAAAATTACTTAGGTTCCCCGATCGATGCTTCCGTAGGTTTCTCAACAACTACATTCACTCATTGCTATGCATCAAACAACACCCCGAGGAAAACATGGAGAAAGGTAAGCTGGTCGTATCACATGTGCAGGTCATGGCATGTTCGCAATGAAGTTACACATAACAAACCGGCGCCCCCGATCGATGCTTCTTGTAGGTTTCTCAACGTCTACATTGACTCATTGCTATGCATCAAACAACACCCAGAGAAAAACATGGAGAAAGGGAGTCGTGTCTCATGTGTAGGACCCTCGTAATCGTGTGACAACTGGCCCAGCCAGGTCACCATATAAGCCTAACTCGATGGACGCGACAACCGATGAGCTGGAATGAACTCAATGTCGACGGTGCTTTGAGAGAGGATGGTATGTCGGGTGCAGCAGGTATGGTTCTCAGAGGACCTGAGGGTAACATAATCGTTGCGTCGTGCCAATACTTGTCGTCGTGCTCGAGCGCCCTACATGCAGAAGTCGCTACTTTCGCGGAGGGCGCCGCTTTCGCGCTTCAGTGGATTATTGAGGCATTCTATGTGGAAGCAGGAGCAATGCTACACCTACGTAGCAGATCTTACATAATTAACATAAATGATTAAGCGACATCATTTGATTGGATGGAATTAGGGAAGAGGGTCCACCAGTTGAAATCAGGGGGATTTATTGGTTAGAGATGGAAAGTTACGTAGGTTTTCGTAGGCCTTTTTGTAGGTCTAGCATTTTCGGTGGAAGCAGACTGTAGAGTTGCTGTCAACACGGTCCATTATAGTGGACAGAACAGGTCTCCGGTGACGATGTTCATCCGAGAAACCAAGATATTATTGAAGTCCGGTCGTGAACATATTAGTATTGCATGTTGGCAGAAGCCAAAACTGTGTTGCTCATTCCCTTGCTCAATTAGGTAGATCTTCTACTAGAACGACTGTTTGGCTGAGACATGGACCTGGTGAGACTGGCAATGTGTGCCATGAGGATTGTAATGAAGATACTTAATAAATAAAACACTTCATTCTCCCCAAAAATCAACAAAAAAAAATGCTGAAGGAGGTAGATCCTCTATCAACGGCCTATGAACGTTCAGATTCGCTCAGCCAATTAACCACTAGCTCGCTCGCCAGCCAGCGACTGTGATTAGGGACGGAAGACACATAGTTTTTTTATAGATTATTAAAAAATCATAGATTAAAATATGTAACAAAAATCATACATTGAAAACAAAATAATAAATATAAAAAAGTGTTCATAAATTTAAGGAAGTCAATGAATTTTAAAAGCATTAAATATGAAGAAAAAAATGGTCACAGACATTTATTTTTCTTTTCATAAAATTGGAAAATATCATGAATCTCGCAAATGTTCATTATATTAAAAATGAATGGAAAAAGGAAGAAAAGTTGGGTTAATACAACAAAAGACAAAGAAAATAAAGGGAAAATCGGTTCAGGAACTTATGTAAGGTTTCGAAAATTGATTGGGAGATTCTGTCAGCAAAAACATAGTTCCCCTAAATTGACCGCTGCGTTACGAATAACGCTAGGAAAGCGGTGTGTGCATTTCGTTTTTCCCTTCTTCTCCTTTTTGTTCGTTTTTCGAATACATGTCCACTTTTTACAATAAACCTTGCATGTTTTTCTTATACACACGCAACATTTTCATACACATTGAACAGTTTTACAAGTACATGATGAACATTTTTTCCAAAATACATGTATAAACTTTTTTATGAATAAATATTTACTATTTTAAAATACAGGTTTTTATAAATGGTGTGCAACATTTTTCATATTACACAAACATTGAGTTAAATATCAACAACATTTTTTAAACATGTGACATGATTTAAAAAGTTACATAATATTTTTGTCTGAATTATACAGAATGTTTAAAAAAATTACGCAAACATATTTGAACAATGTATGAGGGATTTTCTAAATGTCAGGGAAAAATGCCGTGAACATTTTTTCTGAATGTTACGATTATTTTGTTAAACCGCGTGATCAATGTTTGTACACTTCTTAAATATTTTATATATATGTGGTGAATGTTTTACAATACACTAGCAAACTTGCCCGTGCGTTGCAACGGGAGAGAGAAAATTACCTCTCATACACACTCTTCAGACATCAGTAAAGCTCTTGAAATCGTGCACGATGCCACATGAAAAACAACATGATAAGCGATGTTGCGGAATAACATAAATACGTGATGATTTTTGAAATGTATTCAAGTATTTCCAATTTAGGCGTTATAAATATCTATCTAGTTGCAGGTATCTGTTTCTGCATTTGTTGTTGTTCCTCCTAAGTGGTTCCCAACAAATAGTTGCATTACGATGAAAATAACAAAGTATGTTTTTATTAATTAATGATAGCATTTGCATAAGAGCATTATTTTTGCCTCCTTGATTTAAGTTTTTTTAATCCAAGTCAAGTCTTAGTTTGGTCACAAACATATAATACAACTTCATTAAAAACAATCAATTTGTAAGGACATGCATACCAAATGTACAAGATTGCATATCAACATCGATATTCTTAAAAAAATGGAAACAATTTTAAACAATATGAAAATTAAAGTCAAGCCATTGGTATACGTAATGCTTGTATCAGTAACATTGTACATTTTTTTATACATCAGAAACATCATATATATACACATTTAAAACTTTCCAGTTTCATGGTCAACATTTTTCAGAACATATTTATTTTTTATGTCTACTTCTTTTATACACATTTTAAATTTTTGTGTACATCAGGAATATTGTTTATATATATGTTTAACATTGTCCAGATACATGATAATATTTTTGGAAACTTATTTTTTTTATATCTACTTTGTTTCATACACATTGTATATGTTTGGATACATTTTTCTTATACATCAGAAACATTTTTTCTATGCACATTTAACTTAAATTCTTTTATATCTACTTTGTTTCATACACATTGTATATGTTTGTATACATTTTTCTTATACATCATTAAAAAAAATTATATGCACATTTAACATTTCTTAAATGCATGATTAACATTTATTAAAGAATGAAAAAATATATTATTATTTTTCTATATGCACTATACTTTTTGTGTATATATTGGAAACATTTTTCTATAGAAGTTGGACATTTATTTAATGCATTATTAACATTCTTTCAAAGTGTGCATATAAGTGATTTTCATATTAAAATATTCATAGTATTTCAAAATAAAGCTTAAAAAAATACAAAACGAATGTGAAAGAAGTGAAAAAAGTAATAAAAATGCTGAAGGCCATGCTGGACCGGCCCAGTCGGGCATCTGTTCTAATAGAGAAAAGGTGAAGAAAAATGTACGTTTATGGGATCGAACCCGGGTCTCCAGCCGCAATGGCTAACGGTCAAGCCAGTCCGACTAACCATGTACTAACGATTTTCCGGAGGATCTCCGCTTATTGAATGGGAACCAGTGGCGGACTTAAAGAAAAGGAAACGAATCGTTTTTTCCACTTACCGGTGGCATAGTTGGGTAAATTCATGCCAACTCTAAGGGCAAATTTCGTGACGTACTACCAGAAGCATTGCTTGCTTTATTAGTAGGGAAGATATGTTCAGCATTTGACGTCTAGACAAAAGTATAAAAAAAGAACGAAATATGTATGTGGCAACCATAATCATTTTTGCAAAATTGCCACACAAGCTGGATGCCGTTCGATATTTGATCGCGCGGCTGCTGGCGATTCTTGTAACCGCTCAATCTGCGCACACCTATCCACCCATCGCGCCGCCGCCCACGCCCGACCACCTCTCTCCCTTCTCCTCTCGGTCTTCCTCCATCTCGACTCTCTTCTTTCTTGAAGAAAAACGGTGACGACACCATGGCCGCACTTCTCCCGCAAACTTCCACTGCTCAGCCAGCACCTCGCCGCCGCCCAGGCCGTGTTTCTCTTCCTCCACTAGTTGTCGCAGCATCGCGATCTCCTCAATCCCAACGGCGCGCGTGCGGACGCCAGATGGCGGCGTGAAGGAGTGGAACAGGCCGAGCCACTCCTCGGTGACAAGGAAGGTGACTGCGGCGTCGCACGCGTCGAGAAGGCAGGGCGTTTTTCAGGCATCATGGTGATGGCGTTGACGTGGCCTCGCCCGGGGAACGGCACCGCCACAATGTGGCAGAAGCACGACTCATCGCGGAGGCGGCCATCATGTGGGTGTGCCGTGTGTTGTGTTGTCTCTCCTGCGCTATCGTTATCGCAAGTAAGCAGATCGCGCAGTGTTGTGACTCTGCCACTCTGGTGCTCCTGTCAGCCACCAACGTGCGCGGCCGCTTAGGAATTTGTGGTGACATGTCAGCATCTTCTTTTTATCTGTGAGCAACACTGACAAGCTCTAGGAGAGGAGGAGGAACGGCTCCTGCTGCTCCTGGAGCAGCTCGGAGAGCCTCCTGCCATCGACCATCAAAGCAGGCAGAAACAAAAACAGAGAGCGGAGAGGTGTGTGCAAAGCTAGCTAGCTCCTGCAAGTGTCAGGTGAATCCGGTTCAGCTCGGTCAGGTGTGCTCGTCCATGAGAGCTAGTATTCTGGTTCAGTTTTTTCTGCTCTATGTGAAGAGAGGAGAGAATAAATTGGGTCGAAGAATTATTTGGTGAAAAAAACTGTATTCTGGCCTGAACTGGACAAATTGGTCACTAACAAGCTTGGTGTCTATCAAGAGCGCTGATGAAATTTCCATTTGCGCGGAGAAGATGGCTCCTATAATTCAATATACTAGGTTTTCTGTGTATTCTTAGCCTGTAAAGTGAAATAACTAGCTTAACTTTTTAAGAAGCGACGGCAAGGCTCCTCATTGCTGCTTTGAAATGCACCTTGTATGTAACCGAGTGACTAATGCTTGATGCTATCGTCATTGAAACTACTACTGCATTCCTTGTTTTATTTGGTTCCTTTTTCTTGCGCTTGACATATATTTTCACTGCTAAATATCATTGATAATATACGCATCATAAACTAGATAACTTACATATAAATACGACGGTAACTTTGGGTTGGATAAAAAAAAAACATGTTGAAAACATACCACTGATGGCTACTGTGTAAATAACACGGTAATATATGCACCGCAAACCTGATAACTTAGATGCAAACAATGCGGTATTTTGGACCTCACTGAAAAAATTGTTGAAAACATACTCATCGTAAATTCTCTGTAAGTAGCATGGTAATATATGCACCATAGACTTGATTACTTTGATGAAAGCACCATGGTAACTTTGACCATGGGGAAGAAAATTATTGAAAAGATTTCCCCAATAATTTTTGTGTAAATAGTATGATAATATACGCATCACATACCTGATAATTTAGGTACAAACATCATGGTAACTTTAACCATGAGGAAAATTGTTGAAAAAGGAACTTCGGTTAGTTCTTAGCAAATAGAATGGTTATATAAGGACCACATACTTGATAACTTAGGTGAAAACATGATGGTAATCTAGACCCGGAAATATTTTTATTCAAATATACCTCTGATAATTTTTGTGTAAATAGCATATGAAGACACACACCATAGATCTGATAACTTACGTCTAAAACACCATGATAACTTTTTTTTACTGCTAAGGAAAAAGTTGTTTAAACAAACCCTGGTAACTTTTGTGTAAATAGCATAATATTTTAAGAGCCGTGGACCTACAAGCACCATGGTAAATTTTTGACCTGGGAAAAAAGTTGTTCAAACATCACCGGTATTTTCTATGTAAATAATATGATAATATAAGCACCGCATAACCGATAACTTGCGTACAAACATCATGCTAACTTTTACCGAGAGGAAAATTATTGAAAAATATACCCTCGTTAACTTATGTGTAAATGATATGGTAATATAGGACCGCATACCTGATAACTTACGTGCAACCACCATAGTAACATAGACCAAGGGGCGGGGGAGTTGTTGAAAAACATACCCTTGATAAATTATGTGAAAATAACATGATAATATATGATCCGCATACCTAATAAATTACATACAAACACCGTGGTAACACTGACCAAGGGGGAAAAGTTGTTAAAAAAACATAACTTCAGAAACTTAAGTGTAAATAGGATTGTAACATATCAATCATAGACCTGATAACTTGGATACAAACACAATGGTAATATCGAGCAATGGGAAAAAATTTGTCGAAAAACATACCAAGAGCCGTGTCTTCTGCACTTTTACCTTGATTCAGATGCTAAGTGGCGTGGAGACTAGTTTAGAACTAGGATGGAAATACAGACATGAGCGTAATACGTGGTTCATCAAAACTACCCGATAACTTATGTATAAACATCGCGATAACTTTGACAAAGAAGGAAAAGTAGTTGAAAAACCCACCTGGTAACTCATATGAAAATAACACGGTAATATACAAATCACATATCCGATAACTTGCATACAAACACCGCGGTTACTTTGAGCAAAGTAAAAAAAATTGAAAAATATACCCCCAATAATTTATGTGAAAATAATACGATAATATATGAACCACATACCCGATAACTTGCGTACAAACACCGTGACACTTTGATCAAAGGAAAAAAGTTGTTGAAAAATATACCCCGATAAATTATGTGAAAATAGCACGGTAATTAATATACAAACCTTACTCAATAACTTACATACAAATACCACGGTGAGTTTGACCAAAGGAAAAAAATTATTGTTTTTTTGTGAGTGGAAAAAAAAACTTGTTGAAAATCATACCCCCAACAACTTATATTATGTGAAAATAATACGGCACTTTACAAACGGCATATCCATAACTTATTTACAAACACCGCGTCGACTACGACCAAAAGGGAATAGGTTGTTGAAATACATAACCCCCGGTGACTTATGTGAAAATAGCACGATAATATACGAAACGCATACCCGATAACTTACATACAAACATCGCGATAACTTTTACTAAGTAGGGAAAAAGGTGTTAAAAATATACCACCGTTAACTTATGTGAAAATAGCACGATAATATATGAACTGCATACCCGATAACTTATGTACAAACATCACGATAAGTTTGATCCATAGAGAAATGCTGTTAAAATACATAACCTTGATAATTTATGTGAAAATAACACGGTAATATACGAACTGCATACCCGAAAACTTATGTACAAACACCGTGATAACTTTTGACCAAGAGGAGAAAAAGTTATTGAAAAAAAAACAACCCCGGTAACTTATGTGAAAATAGCATGATAACTTGCATACCACATACGTGGTAACTTATATACCACATGGGGGGGGGTGTTGAAATACATACTCGACAACTACTATGTAAATAAAATGGTAATATACGAACCTCATATCAGATAACTTAAGTACAAACATTGTGGTGATTTGCATCTAGAAAAGGAAGCCCGAGTTTGTGAACCATCTGAACCGGTGTAAAACGTCCAGAAAAAAGTTCTAAATCTCGAATAAGTGAGTCTGTCGGTTTGAATTTTTCAATTTCATTCGATCTCATCTCAGAAATGTACAAGTAGTGTGCAAGTTGAAAGAAATCAATAATGTGGTGTAGCCCATGTGGTTGTTGTTGCTGAATTAATTTTTGGAGGTAGTGGGTTCAAGTCCCCTCCCATTGCATTTTTTCACTTTTTTCAAACTGCAAGCGTGTGTGTGCAGAATTGGGAGGGGCCCACCCCAGCGGGGGGATCCGGGTGGCCCAAAAAATCGGGAGAAGGGAGGAGCAGAGCAAACAGTTGACAAATATCACCGTAAACCATTGATAAATTATGTGAAAATAGCATGATAGTATACGAACCACATACCCAATAACTTACGTAGAGACACTACGGTAACTTTTTCGATCGAAATAAAAAGTTGTTGAAAACATACCCCCGGTAACTTATGTGAAAATAGTACGGTAATATGCGACCCGTTTACCTGATAACTTACGTACAACCATCTCGGTAATTAACTTTTTTGACCGTGAGGAAAAAGTTGTTGAAAACATATAATTAATGTGAAAATAACACAGTAATATACGAAACACATACTTGATAACTTACATAGAAACACCGCAGTAACTTTTTGACCAGGAGAAAAAGTTGTTGAAGAATATAACCTCAGAAACTTATGTAGAAATAGCACGATAATATACAAATTACATACATGATAAATTAATACAAATATTGTGGTAACTTTTTAGACCGAGAGAAAAGTTGTTGAAAACAATTTATATGAAAATAACACGGTAATATATGAATTGCATGTCCGATAACTTACGAATAAACACCGTAATATTTTTGACCAACGGGAAACAAAGTTGTTAAAAAACATAATCCAATCCTCGAGGTAACTTGTGCGAAAATAGCACTGTAATATATGAACCGCATACCCGACAACTTATCAGAAACACCGCGGTAACTTTTTTGACCGGGAGAAAGAACATACGCTGATAACTAATGTGAAAATAATATGGTAAATAGGAACCACATACCCTATAACTTATGTACAAATACCGCAGAAACTTTTAACCAAGGGGAAAAAGTTTTTGAGAAACATCCCCCGATAACGTATGTGAAAATAACACGGTAATATATGAACCACATGCCTACTAAATTAAGTACAAACACCTACGGTACCTTTTGACCGGGGGGGTTGCTAAAAAATATAACCTCGGTAACTTATGTTGAAATAGCACGGTAAGTTGCATACCACAGGCTTGGTAACTTATGTAGCCGAGGCGTGGTAACTTTTGACCCGGAAAAAATATTCGTCGGAACATACCAACATGGGATCTAGTTTCGAAGATCTCATCGCGATGAATCTTTTCTGTGAAAACAGTTTTTGCATCGGACCTACGGTTTAAGCTACAAAACATTTTGAATTTTTGAAATATGAGAGAATCTAGGATGACATCAGCTTTTTTGTCCTCTAGTGCATGTATGTAAGGGCATGTACAATGGTTCTAGCTTAAGGATGCCACGTAAGATAAATGATGAGGTGGAGGAGAGAGAAATTATAAGATAAGGCTTGTCTTAGCTTATTTAAGCAAAGACAAGAGATGATAGCTTAGCACAATTTGTCTCACCATGTTTTTAGGAATAACTAATTATTGAAGATAAGGCTAAGAGATGACCCATTGTAGACTTGTTTTTTTGTCATCTCTAATTTACATGCAAAACTTAAGATAAGACTATCTTAGCAACCATTGTACATGCCCTAATCGCCTCACTAAAGCGGCTAATTGATGAGGATTTCCAACATCCGCTACCCAATTAGGGCATGTACAATGGTTGCTAAGATAGTCTTATCTTAAGTTTTGCATGTAAATAGAGATGACAAAAAAACAAGTCTACAATGGGTCATCTCTTAGCCTTATCTTCAATAATTAGTTATTCCTAAAAACATGGTGAGACAAATTGTGCTAAGCTATCATCTCTTGTCTTTGCTTAAATAAGCTAAGACAAGCCTTTTCTTATGATTTCTCTCTCCTCCACCTCATCATTTATCTTACGTGGCATCCTTAAACTAGAACCATTGTACATGCCCTAATTAGAGAGAGGGATGGACATGGAAAGAGAGTTAGTTACACCCTAATCTATATCTTAATGCATGCATGCATGTATTTATATGGAAGGAAGGAGGAGTGTGATAGTTTTGCTATCCACCACACATGTGCCAAATATCATTGTCCTTTGTCCCCGCGCCATAGCTACCGGACCGACCCATTTTCATCTGTTTTTTCCTTCCCTGGATTTCGTTCACTGTTTTTCTTCTTTTGCTTTTGCTTTTCTTTTCCAGTTTTGTTTGTTTCTTCATGGTATTTCTCCAGTTTTCTGTTTTCACCCCTTTTTCGTTTCTTTCATGGTTTTTACACCTTTATTTTTCTTTTCTTTCTCCTTTTGCATTTTTTCATTCTTCTTGTTCTTCTTTGTTTGTATTGTTTGGTATTATTGGTTTTCTTCATTTTTCATTGTACATATTTCCTAGGGATCATGAATATTTTTGTATACACATTTAACATTTTCCAAATAGATGATAATCGTTTTTCTAAGCTTATGTTTTTATATCTATTTTTTTCCATACACATTTCACATGTTTTATACATCAGAAAAAAAATTATATATTTGTTTAACATTTTGGAAATACATGATTAACATATTTTGAGCATATATTTTTCATGTCTACGTTTAACGTAAACATTATATGTATTTAGTATACACTAGGAACAATATTTATATAAACTTTAACATTTTGGAAATACATAATAAATATTTTTATATTATATTTTTAATATCTACTTTTCTCATAGACACTGTACATCATAAAAAATTGTACATATGTTTAACATTTCCCAAATACTTGTTTAACATTATTGGAAACATATATTCTTTTAATGTTTACTTTCTTCTCCACAGACATTATACATTTTTTGTATACATCGGTAACACCTTTTCAATACACATATAACAATCTTCATATGTATGATTAATTTATTTTTGAAAATTCATGTAAAGTGTTTTTATGAAGCTGTGAAAAAAACCCGCTTTTGAAGCATGTGATCTCCGCGCGCTGGGCCGGCTCAGTAGAGGTCTCCTATTGGGTGAGGCTTTCCTATGTCTAGCTATAAGGCAAACATAGGGGCGTTCTCGTAGAAGAGGGTTACCAGAATCAAGAGCAGCACATTTTCAGTACGGGCTGAAATACTAGTTCACAAATTACAAGGCCCGTGAGAAGTGTCATGTCTTCATATACACCGTTAAATAAAACTGCATCTTTCCTCAAAATAAATAAATACTCCCTCCATCTGAAAATACTTGTCATCAAAATGAATAAAAAGGGATGTATCTAGATATATTTTAGTTCTAGATACATCATTTTTTGTCCATTTTGATGACAAGTATTTTCGGACGGAGGGAGTAGAACACAGTATAATCGAAGTCGCTCACATATCGAGCATACATTTATCCCTATGAACGCACACACACTCTACCCATATGGTCATCTCCGAGAGACTGAGCTTGCACATTATTTTAAGATTGACGAAGTCACCATGAATGCTTCATTGTCGAGGGTAACATCTCTTCCCACTGAACGCACATCGTCGAAGTGCCTGAAATAAATACAGAAAAATGTGAGCACCAATGTTAAATTTAGAACTTGAATTATGATGGCCGGGGTTACCACTGTTCTTCCAACCATTCAATCACACGTGAATTCGTTTTTTTTCCTTTTTCTTACACGATCATTGTCATCATTTTGGTGAGTATTTTCTTGACATGACCTTACATACACAAGTCGGCTTGCTCCCCACCTTCCCCCAGTCTTATCCTGACTCCCGGACAAGGATGCCATCCGCTTCAATCCAATGCTGGACCGTCAGACGATGAGACGAGCATTTTCAGCTCACTCAAAAAAGGCATACAATGACACCTCTCCAACCGAACTCAAGAACAGTGTATTTAATTAACTGTAATAAAACAGACAAAGACACGGCCGTATTTGCTTCCTCCGCACTCCTCGACCCGCCGCTGTTGCCGGGAGGGCGACTGGCGTGGCGACAGAGGCCGCTGCATTTGACACCATGGTGGAACCCAGCGCAACAGCAGCAGCAGGCGTGCTCGAATACCTACAAAGCTCACCACCCTGCTCGCCGACCCACGCATCGCCTCTGATCACCACCCTTCTGCAAAAGCGTCGACATGCATGCTCGTCCGTGTTGCTTCGCAGTGCACGCTCACAGAGGCTGCCGCCGTTCGCCTGGAATCCTCGTGCCTAGCGTTGGACCGCCGCCGGCCCAATGCGGCACCACCGTGAGTCACATTTCTCGTGCCACGCCACGAGCATCTTCCTCTTCAGGAGCTTGACGACGGTGTCAAGAAAATATACGCTGCCTGCTCCTACTAATGGCTTGCTCTGAAGCTGTTGCCGAAATTCCCCTGTCCTGGAAGAGCCGTTCCCGGTTGAACCACACACCTCAATGGCTGGTGGCACGGCAGATGGGTCGCCAAATTCATTTCCGGGTCTGTTCTGCGCCCGGTAAAACAAAGTGGAGTAGTTAGGCTGGTGCCAACGCACCGCCCCACTACCGCCCCGCCACGTCAGCTTTTACCCCCACTCTCACCCCACTCTCACATCACGGTGCCAGTGCACGGGCTGTAGTGGCAGACTACCACCACGTCATCTTCTCTCTCCTCAGATTTAGTTATTTCACGGGCTGTAATGGACGAATCAGAGCGCGCCACGTCAGCTAGCCGTTGCCGCCCCCACTACCGCCTCACTACCGTCCCGCCACGCCATCGCGCCGCCCCGCCTCCCGCCCCACTGCCGCCCCACTGCCGCCCGCCTGCCGCCGCCAACGCGGGCGAGAGCGGGGCGATAGCGCCCGCTCTCGCCCGGCGACGGATCCACCGCCCGCCACTCTCGTCTCGCCCCTCTCTCGCCCCGCTACCGCCCGACCGCGGACGGTACCGCCCCCACTACCGCCCGCGTTGGCACCAGCCTTAGTACTGCCTCGTTGCCGCCGTAACTATTCAACGGTAACCTGCGCTTTTTCAAACCTGTTCTCCGGTAACTACCTGCGGCGTCAGTCAGAAGCAGCCTAGGCCTAGCCATAGCCCATACTAGATCCCTAGGCCAGGACAACTTTGACCAGGACTAGTGGAAAATTTGAAAAACCGGCAGAGCTTTGATTCAAACTTTGGACAAGCTCGCAGCGGCACGGCACGGGGCGACGTGATTCCCGAGGCGATAGATATTCGCTCCCGTGCAGTGCAGGCCTTGTCCACGCGATGCGCGCCAGAAGGTTCAGCCAATTTATAAACGTGGCAGAAACGTAGGCCAGGCACTGTCTCGCGCGGCACGGCGCGATGCCCTCCTACGCTACCCGACCCGGCATCGGTGGGTGGGAGCCCAGACCCGATTGGATGCCATGTGCGCGCGCGCCACGAGCGGCGCACCCGCCCCGCCCCCGGGCTCCTCGCGTGGCGGCTCCCCGTCCGTCACCTCGCTTCAGGTTCACGAGCCCTTGTTTCTTGTCTCCATTTCTTTTCTATTCGGGGCCGACGCCGGCCGATTCTTGGCTGGGTCAAACACCATTGCCGGAGCAGCCAGTACATCTGAAACCGGATTAGCTTGAAGGTTGACTCGGCGACAAATATATATTTTTGTTTCGGGGTCGAGGGGCCCTCGTTGCTAGTACTACTACTGAGCTCAATGCGGACGAACGGCACCACGTTTAGACTTGTGCGTCGCACGGGATTTGACCAAAAGCCTAGTCTTTGCCTTCATCGGGCGGAGGTCAGCAGCGGGAACAATTCAACCCAGCACATGTAGTACGTGCGCCTTCATCATCGTCATCACAGTACAACAGCCGCAATAGGTGACAAAACACTCGGCGTGGTCCGGATGGATTCAAAGCGTACTACGCGAGCACATGTCATCAACTTGTTTAAAAAGGAGCGGATTTGTCAAGCCCTCACTTGTAAGGAAAGTGCCCGGTCCGGCCGAAGCAGCGAGACCTGCGGGCGGCGTCCCGGCAAATTTGACAATTTTGATCTGTTGACGTAATCAATTCACGGAATGAACTGTCTGCGAAACTATTTCACAGCCATGATCTTTTTGTGTAGCGCCTGTCTCAGAGGCGCTGCACCCCTACTGTGCAGCGCCTGCCTCAGGGGCGTTGCACGCTCTGAGGCAGGCGCTACACAGGAGACGCCACGGTGGACAGGCGTGCAACGCCCCTGAGCCAGCGTGCAACGCCCCTGTGACAGGCGCTGCACCTACTGTGCAGCGCCACTGAGGCAGGTGCTACACAAAAAGGTCATAGCTGTGAAATAGTTTCGCAAACAGTTTATTCCGTGAATTGACTACGCCAACAGGTCAAAATTGTCAAATTTGCCCGGCGTCCCGGCCTGGAAGTTGCCGTCCGTCCCATCATCAACCCCCGCCCATGCCCGATAGAGGAAACGACGAGGAAAAGCCCTCCCGGGAAGCCAAAGCTTTAGCCGAGGAATTCGGATTCGGGACACGCACGCCCCGGTTTAAATAACTAATCGGCGCGCCACGCAGGACCGCGATCAATTAGGCACGTCACCGCGGCTGCGAGCGACGGTCGATAGAATAGCCGTTTCGGCCGAGCGATCCATCAGCCATCATGGCGTCGACGGCGGCCTCCCTATCGATCGACACCGCACGCCGCGCCGCGCTGTTTAACTATTGGCGGCGGTCGGCCTCTGCCCACGCCGCCGGTGACCTCACCAGTTGTTCGGCCGGTTGCTTGCTTCTGCCTTTTCTGACGCCAATCCACAACAAAAACCGTACTACCACAAGCACAAGCACCGGGTTTGGGAAGAGGCTAAGCTAGGCATCCGGTTAAATAGTGCCATTTATTGTGCGCGCTTGTCCGTATCCGGACGGTACATCATTATCTACTCCGGCAGCCGCCATGAAATCAGCAGCCGCAACATGTCGTTTGTCCGCTTGCGATGCCGTGCTACTGCTGGACACCTCCGCATCCGTTCCACTTCTATCTCCCCGAAGTAAAAGTGCAAGTGCAAGTGGAGTTTTTCACTTTGGCACCTTGTCCTCCGTTGTGAGAGGATCGAAAATCTACCAGCAAACGGCGGGCAGGTGGTACAGCGCCGTACGTACGCCAACCATATGCTTTCGTCGTCGTGTCTGCCACAGTGCCACCCCCGATCGCGTCGCCCGGTTCGTACAGTGTGCTGAGAAAAGTCCGCTTCCGGATCGGACGGCCGGCACGGGCTCGCAGCTACTACTACTACCAAGCTCTCGCTCGAACGGGGTGCAATGATAGCACGATCTGGTGCAGCCATGCATGCCTGTTTCATTCAATTCATATCCTCACCTCGCCGCCTTTAATCAATCAGGGCTGCTCTTTCTTTCTTCTTTTCTTTGTGGAAGCATCGCCTCTGGGCCCCCGGTCGAAGGAGACGAAGCACAAAAGAGGAGCCAACGCGTATCTTTCTAGACGATGAATGGAGCGCAGAGCGGCCGCTTGCTTAAAAGAAGCTCAAAAGGAGAGGAGGCTGAATAATGCATGCATCGATGCAGCTGCATGCATCATGAGTGGTGATCGCTAGCTTAGCTAGCTAGCTTGACGCGGCGGTGTCTACATAGAGAGGGACCTTCTTTGCTAAGTTTCAGCGGCCTAGCTTTGAGCCGGCCGGCCGTGGGCGTAGGCTTTCGAGGTGTCTTTCCCATGAAACCAGATGCTGTCTCACCAGATCAGCTTCCACAGATGGGCACCGGAGATGGTGTGTGCATCATGCACGCCTATAGCTAGCTACTCTCATCATATGGACACCTATACATGAGATGGAAAGCGACCAACTAACTAAAACAAAAAGTTCCATTTTATACATTCACCTGGCTTGTGAACGCAAGGTGTGGTACTAGCCGTAGCGCGTGTCAAAACGGAAGGTGATGGATGAAGCGCGAATCATTGACGCGTACGCCGTTTGGTCTCCGGGAACACGGCTGAATTCCTTGGCACAATAGCTTCCGAGTTCAGACTCCGGGCCGTGAATCAGGGGCTCCGACGATGCCGATCGAAGCCACATCTAGCTAGCTCGTCATCACCGGCCCCGTTACATCACGGCGCCAATAATTCGTGCATAATGCAGCGCCCCATGATGGACTCCGAATGAATTACTCAAGCAAGGGCCGGGAAATGATTCAGAAGAAAGCTTCGTTGTCGTATACTTTTGTTTTTTCGTAGTAATTCATTGGCCAGTATTTTCCTCGATCGATCGCAACCTGGCCCGGCTCGTTTCATCATGGTGGCGACCGAGTTGTTAATTAATCGGGTGGCGCATCGTCGTCAGCTTGTGGATTAGGACCGAGTTCCAGGGGAGGCGATGTGATGTTTAACCGCAACCCGATTACTTTATGCTACACAGGCGTTGTTGTAACCGACCCGTGATCCGGTACATAATTCTACACCAAATGTGTGATCCCAGGGAAGTCATGCAGGGTTGGTCATCCAGGAAAAGCTGAGATCGATGAACAAACCGCCTTAGTGATGTACTAATGCGTGTCTGACATTGCCGTCCGTGTAGCAGCTAATGAAGATTAGGGGTTCCGAAAAGCATTAGTGAGTACACAAATTGTCCAAGGGCGTTAGAGTGGTTGACCAAACTACCGAACGCGGTACGTTGGCCATGAACATTTTCAATAGAATATGCCTCCTTTTTCTGCTCCTCAACCTACTGCATTATTCGCCCAATGACAGGCTAGCAAAAACCATCTGGTTTGTTCGAAATAGACCAATCAAGGGGTACTAAACATCTCCATAAAAAAAGGCACCCAAGGGAATCGTCGACAAGAAACAAGATATGCATTTCCCTATAATAGAGCAGATTTTGTGCACCTTGTACAATTGCTCGTCGTTGTCTAAATTAATCACAATACACTTGTGTAAAGTTTTTTTTTCGAATAGTGAAACTATTTTGAACTATTGTGGGTCGAAAGAGAGGGCTTTATCAATCTTATTGCCCGAGAATGGGCCTAGGTGACTGACGGAATATCTAAATATTGAGAGATGGCAATATAAGATCAGACATTTACGGCAATTCTTGCGAGGCTGGGCAAAGAAAGGAAGTGGGATTTATAGAGTGGAGAAAGAAAGGTTGATCCGCCTTATAAATGAGTTAGACTTGAAAGCTAAATCAATCTTATTAGATGCGATTGAATGGGCTTCTAAGACAGAGGCTGAGAAGTTACGAGTACTTCCGAGAGAAGAAGAAATGATATGGGCACTAAGAGCGAAAGTGCGACATGTTATCGAGGGAGATGACAACACACAGTTTTTCCATATGATTGCAAATGAAAAGTATAGAAAGAAGAAGATCTTTCAACTTGAGCAAGAAGAGGGTACAATTGTAGGGCATGAGAACCTAAAGTTGTACATCTCTAACTACTACACAAACTTTTTGGAGCATCAGAGGACAACTTTGTGTCGCTTGATGAGTGTGAGGTTGGGGATTTGCCTCAGCTAGGGGAGACGAGAATGAGAATTAGTCTGCACCACTTACTGAGAAAGAGGTGTTTGAAGCAACACCACAAATGAGGAATATTAGGGCACCATGACCGGATAGTTTCCCAATAGAGTTTTACAAGAGATGTTGCCATATCATTAAGGGTGACATTATGCCTATGTTCCATGACTTGTTTAATGGCCAACTTCAGCTCTTCCACCTTAACTTTGGAACGATTCGTTGTTGCCAAAGAAGGAGGAGGCAGTCCGTATCAAGCAGTTCAGACAGATATGCCTGCTTAATGTGAGGTTCAAGATTTTTACCAAAGTGGGTACAAATCGGCTGACGAGAATTGCACATAGTGTGGTGAAACCAACTCAGCCCGCTTTCATGCCAGGGAGACACATACTAGAGGGTGTGGTTATCTTACATGAAACATTGCAAGAAATCTAGTCGAAGGAACTAGATGGAGTGATCTTCAAAGTGGATTTCGAGAAGGCGTGTGATAAGGTTAAACGACCATTCCTCCAACAAGTCTTACATATGAAGGCTTTCGACGATTTCTAGAGGAAGAGGTTGAATCCTTTGTACAAATGGGTACCGATGGTATTAAGGTAAATGACAACACATGTCAATGCAGGTTGTCCCTTATTTTGTTTAACATAGTCGCAGATATGTTGGCAATCCTCATTGGCAGGGTCAAACAGGATGGTCAGGTAGGTGGGTTACTGCAACATCTAATGGATGGTGGTGTATCCATACTACAATACATAGATGACATGATTATTTTCATGGAACATGGTATGGAAAAGGCTAGAAATTTGAAGCTAGTCATGTGTCTCTTCGAGCAATTGTCGGGATTAAAGATCGATTTTAACAAAAAGTAAATTGTTCTATTTTGGGAGAGCCAAAGAAGAACAATATTCATACGGATAATTATTTGGATGTGAATTGGGATCCCTACCATTCACATATTGGTATACCAATTCATCATCGCATGTTATCTAATAAGGAGTGGAAATGCATTGAAGATCGATTTGAAAAAAAATAAGCTGCTGGAAGCGTAAGCTTATGTCTTATGGTGGATGGCTTGTTCTGATCAACTCGGTGTTGACAAGCATGCCAATGTTTCTACTTTCTTTCTTTGAAGTGCCTGTAGGGGTACGGAAAAGGTTAGACTTCTATTGATCGTGATTTTTCTCGCAATGTGATGAAAACAAAACAAAATACAAGCTTTCCAAATGGGATATTATCTGTCGACCGAAGGACCAAGGTGGGCTAGGGATAAAAAAACTTGGATGTCAAGAATAGATGGTTGTATAGGTTGTCCGCTGAGACTCAAGGTATGTGGGTACAAATTTTTATGGAATAAGTACCTACATCCGAAAACACTAGCCCAGGTTACTGTAAGACCTAATGATTCTCCTTTCTGGAAGGGGCTATTGAGAACGAGAGATGCTTTCTTCCACATAACCAAATTTATAATTGGGAACGGTAAAACGACTAGAATTTGTGAGGATACTTGGTTAGGGGAGACGCCACTGGCTACATAGTATCCTTCTCTCTACAATATTGTGCAACATAAGGAAGCTTATATGGCTACAATATTATGCTATGTCCCCCCTGAATATCCAGTTGAGAAGGTCTCTAGTAGGAGACCGATGGGATAGTTGGTTACATCTTGTGCGGAGGTTGATGGATGTTCGCCTCTCTGATGTGCCAGACATGATTCACTGGAAATTGTCCGTCAATGGGATATTTTCGTCAGGTCTATGTATCTAGACTTAACAAACTCTGGTCCTATTGCAAAATCAAGTCATATTTGATGGATTAAAGTTCCTTTGAGAATCATGATATTCATCTGGTTTGTTCACAAGGAAGTGATTCTTAGATCATCTCCAGCCACGCCCCCAAGAGCCCCCTCCGGGGCCAGTTTTTGTGTGCCGGCAGTCTAAAAATGGCAAAAAAAAAACGGCCCAGTCATGCCCCCAAGCGCCCCCGAGACTGCTACTTCTCGAGCTTGCGTTGTATTCCCTCGAAGAGGAAAGGGAGATGCATCACAGTAGCGTAAGTATTTCCCTCAGTTTTTGAGAACCAAGGTATCAGTCCAGTAGGAGACCACGCGCGAGTCACTCGCACCTGCACAAACAAATAAGAACTTCGCAGCCAACGCGATAAGGGGTTGTCAATCCCTTTACGGTCACTTACGAAAGTGAGATCTGATAGAGATGATAGTTTATATTTTTTGTATTTTTATTTATAAGAACAGAAAATAAAAGCGGTAAAATTAAAGTAGATGTAGATTGATATGTTGAGAATAGACCCGGGGGCCATAGTGTTCTCTAGTGGCTTCTCTCATGATAGCGATATTCTACGGCAGGTAAACAAATATCTGTCGAGCAATTGATAGAAAAGCGAATAATTATGAGACTATCTAGGCATGATCATTGTATATAGGCATCATGTCCGAGACAAGTAGACCGACTCCTGCCTGCATCTACTACTATTACTCCACACATCGACCGTTATCCAGCATGCATCTAGTGTATTGAGTTCATAAGAACAGAGTAACGCCTTAAGCAAGATGACATGATGTAGAGGGATAAACTCAAGCAATATGATGTAAACCCCATCTTCTTATCCTCGATGGCAACAATACAATACGTGCCTTGCTGCCCCTACTGTCACTGGGAAAGGATACCGCAAGATTGAACCCAAAGCCAAGCACTTCTCCCATTGCAAGAACTATAGATCTAGTAGGCCAAACCAAACCAATAATTCGAAGAGACTTGCAAGGATATTATGAGCACACATAAAGAGTTCAGAAAAGAACCAAATATTTCTCGTAGATAATCTTGATCATAAACTTACAATTCATCGGTTCTCGACAAACACACCGCAAAAAGAGATTACATCGAATAGATCTCCTCGAAGACCGAGGAGAACTTGGTATAGAGATCCAGAGAGAGAGAAGAAGCCATCTAGATACTAGCTACGGACCCGAAGGTCAGTGGTAAACTACTCACAACTCATGGTGAGGGCGATGATGATGATGTAGAAGTACTCCGTGATGGATTCTCCCTCCGGCGGAGCTCCGAAACAGGCTCCAAGATGGGATTTCACGGGAATAGAAGGTTACGGCGGTGGAATTAGGGTTTTCTCTCTGTTGCTGATGGTTTCGGGGTACGTAGACTTATATAGGAGGAAGGAGGACACCGGGGAATTCACGAGGGCCCCATGAGGCAGGGGCGCGCCCTGGGAAGGGGGGCGCGCCCCCACCCACGTGGGCATCTCGTGGCTCCCCTGACGTGGTTCTCAAGTCTCCCGTGCGTGATTTTCTCCAAAAATATCTCTCCCGAAGGTTTCATTCCGTTTGGACTCCGTTTGATATCCCTTTTCCGCAAAACCCTGAAACATGCAAAAAACAGCAATCTGGACTGGGCCTTTGGGTTAGTAGGTTAGTCCCAAAAATGATATAAAAGCATATGACAAAGCCCGTTAAACATCCAAGATATCATAAATAATAGTATGGAACAATAAAAAATTATAGATACGTTGGAGACGTATCAAGCATCCCCAAGCTTAATTCCTGCTCGTCCTCGAGTAGGTAAATGATAAAAACAGATTTTTTTGATATGGAATGCTAACCAACATAGTTTTTCAATGTAGTTCTCTTAATTGTGGCATGAACGTTTAGATCTGAAAGATTCAAGATAAAAGTCTATATTGACATAAGAAATAATAATACTTCAAGCATACTAACAAAGCAATCATGTCTTCTCAAAATACTATGGCTAAAGAAAGTTCCCTACAAAATCATATAGTCTGGCTATGCTCCCTCTTCATCACAAAAAATATTCATATCATGCACAACCCCGATTTCATCCAAGCACTTGTTTTCATACTCTATTCTTTCAAACCTTTCAACTTTCACGCAATACATGAGCATGAGCCATGGACATAGCACTATGGGTGGAATAGAGAGGTGGTTGTGGAGAAGACAAAAAGGAGGGAGATAGTCTCACATCAACTAGGCGTATCAATGGGATATGGAGATGCCCATCAATAGATATCAATGTGAGTGAGTAGGGATTGCCCTGCAACGGATGCACTAGAGCTAAAAATGTATGAAAGATCATCAAAAGAAACTAGTGGGTGTGCATCCAACTTGCTTGCTCATGAAGACCTAGGGCATTTTAGGAAGCCCATCGTTGGAATATACAAGTCAAGTTCTATAATGAAAATTCCCACTAGTATATGAAAGTGACTAAACATGAGACTCTCTATCATGAAGAACATGGTGCTACTTTGAAGCACAAGTGTGGAAAAAGATAGTAGCAATTGTCCATTCTCTCTTTTCTCTCATTTTTTGGAGGGGTTTTCTCTCTCTCTTTTTTATTAGCCCCTCTCTATTTTTTGGGCCATCTCCTTTTTTATTGGCCTTTCCTCACATGGGACAATGCTCTAATAATTATGATCATCACACTTTTATTGATTTACAACTCGATATTACAACTCGATACTACAACAAAGTATGACTCTATATGAATGCCTCCGGCGGTGTACCGGGATGTGCAATGAGTCAAGAGTGACATGTATGAAAAATTATGCATGGTGGCTTTCCACAAATACGATGTCAACTACATGATTATGCATGGCAATATGACAATATGATGCGTGTCATATGAACGGAACGGTGGAAAGTTGCATGGCAATATATCTCGGAATGGCTATGGAAATGCCACGATAGGTAGGTATGGTGGCTGTTTTGAGGAATAATATGGTGGCTGTTTTGAGGAAGGATATATAGTGGGTTTGTGGTACCGGCGAAAGTTGTGCGGTACAAGAGAGGCTAGCAATGGTGGAAGAGTGAGAGTGCGTATAATCCATGGACTCAGTCATAAGAACTCATATACTTATTGCAAAAATCTACGAGTCATCAAAACAAAGCAATCAACGCATGCTCCTAGGGGGGAGGTTGGTAGGAGTTAACCATCGCGCGCCCCCGACCTCCACACAAAGGTTGGCACTTTATAAATACCTCATGATCTAACTTCGTCACATAGCGGTTCACCATACGTGCATGCTACGGGAATCACTAACTTTAACACAAGCATTTTTCAATTTCATAATAACTCCACTAGCATGACTCTAATATCACTATCCTCATATCTCAAAACAATTATCAAGCATCCAACATCTCATCATATTCAATGCACTTAGTGTGAAAGTTTTTACTACATTGAAATTGGATGTCTATCATGTGAAGACTAGTTTTATAGCCTAAACACATTACCATGCTGTTTTAATAGACTCTCAAATGGATATAAGTGAAGCATGAGAGTTCAACAATTTCTTCAAAAATATTATCACCACCGTGCTCTAAAAGATATAAGTGAAGCACTAGAGCAAAACTATTCAACTCAAAAGATATAAGTGAAGCACATAGAGTGTTCTAACAATTCCTAGGCCGTATTTAACTCTCTCAAATAGGTGTGTCCAGCAAGGATGATTGTGGCAAACTAACAAGCAAAGAATCAAATTATACAAGACGCTCCAAGGAAAACACATATCATGTGGTGAATAAAAATATAGCTCCAAGTATAGTTACAGATGGATGAAGAAGAAAGAGGGGATGCCTTCCCGGGGCATCACCAAGCTTAGGCTTTTGATTGTCCTTGAATTTTACTTGGAGTGCCATGGGCATCCCCAAGCTTAGGCCTTTGCTACTCTTTGCTCCATAGTCCATCAAAGCAATACTCAAAACTTGAAAACTTCACAACACAAAACTTAGACAAAAATTCTCGTGAGCTCCGTTAGTATAAGAAAGCAAACCACTACTCAAACGTACGGAAATGAATTCATTCTTTGTTTATATTGGTGTTAAACCTACTTTATTCCAACTTCTCTATGGTTCATACTTCACAATATTACTCATAGATGCAATGAAATAAGCAAACAACACACGAAAAACAGAATCTGTCAAAAACAGAACAATCTGTAGTAATCTGCAGGTTTCGCATACTTCTGTAACTCCAAAAAATTCAAACTAAATTGGTAAACGTGAGGAATTTGTCTATTAATCATCTGCAAAAAGAATCAACTAAATAGCATGCTGCAGTAAAATCTGATGACCGTTCTAGCGAGCGCTAACGATTCTGTTTTTCACAGCAATATCATACAAACTTCATATAAGTCTTCCCAAAGGTTCTACTTGGAACAAACACTAAACAAAACATGAAAACACATCTAAACATAAGCTAGACGCATTATTTATTCCCTAACAGCAGCAAAAACAAAAAATATAAAATTGGGTTGCCTCCCAACAAGCGCTATCGTTTTACGCCCCTAGCTAGGCACGATACAAGATAGGTTTAGGTATTGCCATCCTTGATCTTCACCCTTTTAATGGCGTCAAGCTCGAATCTGGGAGGTTCTTTACGTTTCCCTTCATATTCGGAAATCTCTAGATCTAAAGCATCTAACCGCTTATTGCAAAGGGTAATCAACATATTCATATGGTGGATATTTCCACTAACATTCTTAAGTGGTTCAAGAGACTTTTGTAATATCTTTGTTACTTTGCATATTTTCTCATAAACTTGAGTCTCTTCCTGAGTAGAAGGTTGCCCGAATAAATCTATCAGGACACTGTAAGAATTAAGGGTAGGATTCCCCAAGAAATTTTCTCCGGTAACGGTATCAAGAACAAGCCTATTCCAAGGGGTTATGCCAATATAAAAATTGCGAAGAAGCACGGAAGTGGAAAGCTTCCTATTGGATCTATTTTGAGCATTGCAAATTCTATACCAGGCATCTTTTAAGTTTTCTTCCTCCCTTTGTTTAAAGTTGAGGACCTCACTCTCGGGAGTGTTGATAATGATATGTGTGCTAGACATGATGACAAGCAAGCAAGCAGCACACACAAGCAAACAAGAAGCAAGCGAACGATAAACACACGACAGAAGAAGGGCAAATAAAACGACAAGGGTGAAGTGGGGGAGAGGAAAACGAGAGGCAAAAATGTAACGCGAAGGATAAGGGTTTGTGATAGGTACTTGGTATATGAATTTTGCGTAAGCCTCCCCGGCAACGGCGCCAGAAATTCTTCTTGCTACTTCTCGAGCTTGCGTTGTATTCCCTCGAAGAGGAAAGGGAGATGCAACACAGTAGTGTAAGTATTTCCCTTAGTTTTTTAGAACCAAGGTATCAATCCAGTAGGAGACCTCATGCGAGTCCCTCACACCTGCACAAACAAATAAGAACTTCGCAGCCAACGCGATAAGGGGTTGTTAATCCCTTTACGGTCACTTACGAAAGTGAGATCTAATAGAGTTGATAGTTTATATTTTTGGTATTTTTGTTTATAAGAACAGAAAGTAAAAGTGGAAAAAGTAAAGTAGATGTAGATTGATATGTTGAGAATAGACCCGGGGGCCATAGTGTTCTCTAGTGGCTTCTTTCATGATAGCGATATTCTACGGCGGGTAAACAAATTACTGTCGAGCAATTGATAGAAAAGCGAATAATTATGAAACTATCTAGGCATGATCATTGTATATAGGCATCACGTCCGAGACAAGTAGACCGACTCCTGCCTGCATCTACTACTATTACTCCACACATCGACCGCTATCCAGCATGCATCTAGTGTATCGAGTTCATAAGAACAGAGTAACGCCTTAAGCAAGATGACATGATGTAGAGGGATAAACTCAAGCAATATGATGTAAACCCCATCTTCTTATCCTCGATGGCAACAATACAATACGTGCCTTGCTGCCCCTACTGTCACTGGGAAAGGACACCGCAAGATTGAACCCAAAGCCAAGCACTTCTCCCATTGCAAGAACTATTGATCTAGTAGGCCAAACCAAACCAATAATTCGAAGAGACTTGCAAGGATATTATGAGCACACATAAAGAGTTCAGAAAAGAACCAAATATTTCTCGTAGATAATCTTGATCATAAACTCACAATTCATCGGATCTCGACAAACACACCGCAAAAAGAGATTACATCGAATAGATATCCTCGAAGACCGAGGAGAACTCGGTATTGAGATCGAGAGAGAGAGAAGAAGCCATCTAGATACTAGCTATGGACCCGAAGGTCTGTGGTAAACTACTCACAACTCATGGTGAGGGCGATGATGATGATGTAGAAGTCCTCCGTGATGGATCCCCCCTTCGGCGGAGCTCCGGAACAGGCTCAAAGATGGGATCTCACGGGAACAGAAGGTTACGACGATGGAATTAGGGTTTTCTCTCTGTTGCTGATGGTTTCAGGGTACGTAGACTTATATAGGAGGAAGGAGGATACGGGGGGACTCACGAGGGCCCCACGAGGCAGGGGGGCGTGCCCTGGGAAGGGGGCGCGCCCCCCACCCTCGTGGGCACCTCGTGGCTCCCCTGACATGGTTCTCAAGTCTCCCGTGCATGATTTTCTCCAAAAATATCTCTCCCGAAGGTTTCATTCCGTTTGGACTCCGTTTGATATTCCTTTTCTACAAAACCCTGAAACAAGCAAAAAACAGCAATCTGGACTCGGCCTTTGGGTTAGTAGGTTAGTCCCAAAAATGATGTAAAAGTGTATGAAAAAACCCATTAAACATCCAAGATATCATAAATAATAGCATGGAACAATAAATAATTATAGATACGTTGGAGACGTATCAGAGACCTCAAAATAGCGTCGGCAAACCAAGGCGAAACTCGGCGCGCTGGGGGGCTGTTGGGGGCACCAACGAAAGCAACAACCAATCATATTCCCGCACGCGTCCTTTTTCTTGGCCCACCCAATCACTTTATGGCCGATAATTGTCCTGGGGGCACCAACGGCCGGGAAAACGTACTCGGGTTTCATCCGGCGAGAACATTTTGCCCCCCAGGACGTGTTATTTTTGGCCCGACGATTGTTCAAGGGGCCTCCAATGGCTGGAGATGCTCTTACAAAGTATAACTTAGCCAAGGGAAGATGAGAGGGTAGTAAGCGATGTTGCTTTGGTGATCAAGATGAGACTATAAAACACCTCTTTCTCAAAGGTCTGCATGCCAAACTTTCATGGTGTACGCGTAAAGTAGCCTTTATTTTTTACCCTCCGTGTAGTATTAACACATTATTTGGATCATGATGCATATATACATGATCATTGCCTTGAATATCGTCATAAATATACGCTTTTCTATCAATTGCACAATAGTAATTCTTTTACCCACCGTATGCTATGTGTTCGAGAGAGAAGTCTCTACTTAAAAATAGGATCCCCGATTCTACTTTTATCATATATAAAAAACAAAATATATTTGCTAAATTTTGTATTTTTGTTATTTATTTTGTAATTTATCTATGTACCACTACAAGATTTAATCCTTGCAAGTAACCGCCAAGAGGATCGATAACCCTCTTGTTCGTGTTGGGTGCAAGTATTTACTTTTGTGTGTGTAGGTGTTGTTCATGAGGCTTAGCATGATTATCCTATTGGTTCGATAAACCTTGGTTCTCACCGAGGGAAATACTTATCTCTACTTTACTACATCTCCTCACCTCTTCGTGGAAAATCCCAACAAGTGGCAAGAAGAATTTCTAGCGCTGTTGCCGGGGAGACATCATCAAGACCTATGAAGTACCTATACACAAACTATCATCTGCTTGCTCCACTTTTTATTTGCCTTTGCCTCTCATTTTCATCTCCCCCACTTTTCATAAAAAAATACAAAAGCACAAAAGTTTTTTACTTTGCTTGTTTTCTCGTTTGCTTGCTTGCTTTTATTGCTTTCATGTCATGACTTAAGAACAAGAGGCAAAATCATAAATTAGAGATAACTATGGATCCTCATCCACTTGCTAATCTTTTCAAACTTGGTGCATGTTGTAAACCAATAGCTAATAATGAAGAAGTGGTAATAGGAAATGCTATTGGGATACGTTCATTGAATGAAAATCATGATTGCAATGCTTTTATTATAAACTATATTAATGTTAATTGTGTTAATGATATGGGAAGCTACAAGCTTGGGGGTGATAACTTTGTTATGTCCACTACTTATTGCAATGATCATGATTGGGGTGATGCTTCTTATGATCTTGAAAATTTATTCACGCCTCATGATGAATATGTCATTGATAATAATGGTCACAATAATATTGAAGTGGGTTTGAAAGAGTGAAAACTTTAGGTCAAAGTAAGTCAACATATTTGGAGTGTTAAATCTTATGTAATGTTTGATAAAAGTGGGTTTGGAGAGGTCACACCTTTAGTTGATGTTGATCCCACTATTTTGGAAGAGTATAAAAACTTTATGTATGGGGATCATAGAAAAAATATTTTATATGATAGCTATATTGTTGAGTTTGATTATGATCCTACATATAATTATTACGAGAGAGGAAAATATGGTTGTAGAAATATTCATGTTACTAAATTACCTCTCTTCATTTTGCTATTGTTTCTTTCTTCTTCCTTGAATATGCTAGATATTGCTTGTCTTGAAAATTTGTTTTCCTATAAAATGATTATGCATAGGAAGTATGTTAGACTTAATTATGTTTGTCACATGATTTATGATGCTCTCTTTGTGCTTCAGTTATTGTCTTTCATGTGAGCATCATTGAAACCTCAATCCTATCTTAATGGCTATAAAGAAAGAGCTTGTTGGGAGAAAACCCCAATACTTTCTGTTCATGAGTGTTCACACAATTATTGCTACTGTCATGATTGTGTTTTTATGTATTAATTAGTGTTTGTGCCAAGTAAAGTGTCTGGGATGATTTGGTTGATAGGTGATTTGATAATGTGATAAAACAGAAACATTTGCGCTCAGTCCAGGAATTTGTAAAAATCACTGGAACATGATTTTTATCTGAATTTTATACACATTATTGATATACAAATTTCCCATGTTGTCCTAATTTTTTAGAATTTTTACAGTTAGAGAAGTATGATGTTTGTTCAGATCATTTCAGACTTTCTGTTTTAGACAAATTCTATTTTTATTGCATAGTTTGCTTGTCTTGATGATTCTATGGATGGGGTATAAGTCAGGAAGAAGTTAGAATACAATAGTTATTATGCAATAATAAATATGAATGGGTTCATAACAGTACCTAAAGTTTATGATTTTCTTGTTATACTAACGGATCTCACGAAGTTTCTGTTGAGTTTTGTGTGCTGAAGTTTTCAAGTTTTGGGTGAGATCACAATAGATGAGTGAATAAGGGCCGACAAGACCCTAAGCTTGGGGATGCCGAAGGCATCCCAGGTGAATATTCAAATAATACCAAAGTGTCAAGCTTGGGGTTGCCCAGGTGGCATCCTCTCTTTCATCTACAAACCATCTATATAATATTTGGAGCTATATTTTTATTCATCACATGATATTAGTTTTACTTGGAGCGTCTTGTGCCATGGTAGATTTTTCTCTTTTTTCTTTTTAGTTTGCCACAATCATTGTTTGATGGACACACATTTTGAGAGGGACACACATTTATTCATTATTTGTTAGAATACTCCATGTGCTTCACTTATATCTTTTGAGCTAGGCAGTTGCTCTAGTGCTTCACTTATACCTTTTAGAGCATGACGGTGGTTATATTTTCAATAAATAATTGCACTCTCATGCTTCACTTCAATATTTTTGAGAGCTCATAAATAGTAACGGCAATATGCACATGTTATGAAATTGGTGTTGATATTATATGTATTCAAGAGGGATGTAATACAAACTTGCATGTAGATCACAAAATATGATATGTTTGATTCCTTGCAATAGTTTTACGATATTAACATGGTGATATGTGGGTGGTACTAGTGAATGATTGTGGTTTAGTAAGAATATTAGTGTTAAGGTTTGTGATTAATGAAGCATGCACGTATAGTCTCAAGTTATGCAACGAAGCTGGAGCATGATTTATTATTGAGTGTCTACCATATGAGTGGCGGTCGGGGACGAGCAATCATAGTTTCCTACCAATCTACCCCCCAGGGGCATGCGTAGTTGTACTTTGCTTCGAGGGCTAATAGGCTTTCACAATAAGGATGTGAGTGTTGGGAAACGTAGCATGCAATTTCAAAATTTTACTACGCTCACGCAAGATCTATCCAGGAGACGCATAGCAATGAGAGAGGGAGAGTGTGTCTACGTACCCTCGTAGAACGAAAGCGGAAGCGTTTGACAATGTGGTTGATGTAGTCGAACTTCTTCTCCTTCCAACCGATCAAGCACCGAACGTACAACACCTCTGAGTTCTGCACACGTTCAGCTCGATGACGTCCCTCAAACTCTTGATCCGGCAAAGTGTCAATGGAGAGTTCCGTCAGCATGGAGGCATGATGACGGTGATGGTGAAGTGATCCACGTAGAGCTTCGCCTAAGAACTATGTGAATATGACCTGAGGCGTAAACTGTGGAGGGGGGCACCGCACACGGTTAACAATTGTTGGTGTGTGTTCTAGGCGCCCCCTCCTCACGTATATATATGTGGGAGGGGGAGGGGAGCAGCCATAGGGCGCACCAAGTAGGAGGAATCCTACTTGGGCCCCTAGTCCAATTCGGCCTCAACCCTGCCATATATTCGGAGAGAAGAAAGGTTGGGGGAAGAAGTGGGAATCCTAGTTCAAACTTTGCTTCCTCCTTTCTTCTTTCCTTCTCCTCTTTTTAGTCCAGCCCATATGGGGGCGCACCAGCCCCTTGTGGCTCGTGTGTTTCCCCTCTTGGCCCAATAGGCTCATATCTTTTGCCGGGGGTGCCCGAAACAATTTCCGTTGACCCGATAAGTACCCGATACCCTCTGGAACACTTCCGGTGTCCGAATACCATCATCATATGTATCAATCTTTACCTCTCGGCCATTTAGAGACTCCTCGCCATGTCCGTGATCTCATCTCGGACTCCAAACAACATTCGGTCACCAAATCACATAACTCATATAATACCAAATCGTCATCGAACATTAAGTGTGCGAACCCTAGGGGTTCGAGAACTATGTACACATGACTGAGGCACCTCTCCGGTCAATAACCAATAGCGGAACCTGTATGCTCATATTGGCTCCTACATATTCTACGAAGATCTTTATCGGTCGAACAATTATGACAACATACGTTATTCCCTTTGTCATCGGTATGTTACTTGCCCGAGATTCGATCGTCGGTATCTTCATACTAATACGTCTCCAACGTATCTATAATTTATGAAGTATTCATGCTATTATATTATCCATCTTAGATGTTTTATATACATTTATATGCTACTCCTTCCGTCTCATAATGTAAGACGTTTTTTGACACTACACTAGTGTCAAAAAACGTCTGACATTATGGGACGGAGGGAGTATTTTATATGATTTTTGGGACTAACCTATTAACCTAGAGCCCAGTGCCAGTTTCTGTTTTTTCCTTGTTTTTGAGTTTTACACAAAAGGAATACCAAACAGATTCCAATTGACATGCCAATTTTTGATGATTTTTTATGGACCAAAAGAAGCCCCCGGAGTGAAAGAGTTGGGCCAGAAGAGTCCAGGGCTGCCCACGAGGGTGGGGGGCGCGCCCACCCCCCGGGCCCGCCCCCCTATCTCATGGACAGCCCGGAGACCCCCTGGACGTGAGACCGATGCCAAAAATTCCTATAAATACAGAAACCTTCAAAAAAATCCTAGATCGGAAGTTCCGCCGGCGCAAGCCTCTGTAACCACGAGAAATCAATCTAGGCCCTCTCTGGCACCCTGCCGAAGGGGGCCATTATCACCGGAGGCCATGGAGGAGGATCCCGGAGGGGCCATCATTGCCATGAAGGCCACGGACCAGAGGGAGAACCTCTCCCCATCTAGGGGGGAGGCCATGGAGGAGGAAGCACAATGGGGAGAACTTCTCCTCTTCTCTCTATGTGGTGTCAGAGTGCCATCGGGAGGGGAATCATCGCCGCGATGATCGTCTTCATCAACATCACCATCATCATCTCTTTTACGCGGTCCACTCTCCCGCACCCCGCTGTAATCCCTACTTGAACATGGTGCTTTATGCCACATATTATGATCCAATGATGTGTTGCCATCCTATGTTGTTTTGAGTAGTTATCCTTTGTCTTTGGGTTGATTGATGATCTAGATTGGTACGATTTGTATGTTTTATTTTGGTGTTGTCCTATGGTGCCCTTCATGTCGCGCAAGCGTGAGGGATTCCCGCTGTAGGGTGATGCAATACGTTCATGATTCACTTATAAAGCCGAGTAAGAGGATTGTTGCGTATGGGACAAAGGGGACTTGATGCTTTAATGCTATGGTTGGGTTTTACCTTAATGATCTTTAGTAGTTGCGGATGCTTGCTAGAGTTCCAATCATAAGTGCATATGATCCAAGAAGAGAAAGTATGTTAGCTTATGCCTCTCCCTTATATGAAATTGCAATGACGACTACCGGTCTTGTTAACAATTGCCTAGGAAAATTCCGCACACCGATCCATCATTATTCCACACTCGCTATTTATAATATTTAGTAATATATTCTAAACTTTACAAAAATAGCACCTACTTTTATATTTTAGCTCTCCGATATCATGCAAAGTTATCCTCTTCATACCCACAACATAGTTTTATTTCTCGTTTCTAGTTGGAAGCAAACGTTCGGTGTACGTAGAGTCGTATCAGTGGCAGATAGGACTTGAGAGAATATTGATCTTACCTTTAGCTCCTTGTAGGTTTGACACTCCATACTTATCACTTCCACCATTGGGAATTGCTACGATGATTCCCTACACTTGGGGATTATCAAGCTCTTTTCTAGCGCCGTTGCCGGGGAGAAATAGCGTGGGGTTGATATTCTCGTGTGTGTTGTTTGCTTTCTTCACTAAGTAGGTTTTGTTTTTCCATTTTGTTTCTATTTAGTTGTGGGTGAAACATACAAAAACATTAAAATAATGAAAATACAAAAAAATCACTTGCCTCTTATGCCTAAAAAGTTTTTCAAAAAGAGAAGTGATTGGAAAGTTATGCATTGAAGAAGTGAGGGTCGACCTTGAGCACTTGTGTTCATGCTCACGGAAACAATGTAGAATTTTTCATGGAAGTTTCTATGTAAATAATTATCCCCTTGTATGTATCCATTGTATTATAAAAATAATGTGCCAAGCTTTGGTTTTAGGATGATTAGATTGCTTGCTTTCTATGTGCAGAACAAAAGAATGATACTTTGGCTGTAGCGCGTGATTTTACATTTTTACTAAAATGTCAAATGGGTCCGAAACTTTTTGCACATTACTTTTGTACAAATTGTCATGTTTTTTTAGAATTTTTTAGAGTTACAGAAGTTTACTAAACTTCTAGATTACTACAGACTGTCCTGTTTTTGACAGATTCTGTTTTCTATGTGTTGATCACTTATTTTGATGAATCTATGGGTAGTATCGGGGGGTATGAACCATGGTGAAGTTGGAATACAGTAGATAAAGTGCTAATATGAAATTGGAATAAGTTTGCAACAATACCTAAATGTAGTGATTTGCTTTATTATACTAACGGATCTCACAAAGTTTTTGTTAAAGTTTTGTGTGGGTGAAGTTTTTGAAGATCGAGGAGCTATCAATATGAGAAGAATAAAGAGAGACAAGAGTTCAAGCTTGGGGATGCCCAAGGCGCCCCAAATAAATATTTCAAGGATACTCAAGCATCTAAGCTTGGGGATGCCCCGGTTGGCATCCCATCTTTCTTCTTCAACAGTTATCGGTATACCTCGATTTTTGTTTTGTTCACATGATTTGTGTTCCTTGTGTTTTTTTCTTTAAGAACCATGCTAGTATGAGATAGCCCTTCCTTGATTTATAGAATTCTTCATGTGCTTCACTTATATCTTTTGAGTATGATCTTACAGAATGATCTTTGTGCTTCACTTAAATCTTTTGAGTACGGTTTTATTGAATGCTTCGTGTGCTTCACTTTTATATTTTGAGCTTGGATATTTGCTTGTCGATATTAATCCTAGAATACTCTATAAACTTCAATTATATCTTTTGGAGTATGAATAACACTTTCATCTAAAGTGGATTTGGAAGAGTGTCAACTTTAGTTAGTAATGATTCCACTATTTTGAGTTTGCTCCCACTATTCCGAATGAGAAGAATTTTGCTTATGTGGAGAGTCGTAAAATTTCTATGCATATAGATCATGAAAATAATGCTTTTATGTGATGGTTTTATTGTTGACCCCATTCATGATTCTACTGAAATTTCTTATGAGGTAAGAATACATGCTTGTAGAAGTTGCAATAATATCAAGTTTCCTCTCTATGTGCTTAAAGTTTTGAAGTTATACTTGTCTTGCCTTCCTATGCTAGTTGATTCTTATTCCTATAAATTATGTGATCACAAAATCCCTAGGCATAGGAAGTGGTTTAGATTTAAATATGCTAGTCATATTCGTCATTATGCTCTCTTTATGTTTCAATTCTTATCTTTTATGTGAGCATCATTGAAATCATCATGCCTAGCTAAAAGGCATTAAAGAAAAGCGCTTGTTGGGAGACAACCCAATATTTACCCTTACTGTTTTTGTGTGTTTACATGATTAAGCTACTGTATTAATCACGTTTTATAGCTTTTGTTTCAATAAAGTGCCAAGTAAGACTTTGGGAAGACTTGGGTGAAAGTTAATGTGATCTTGCTGTAAAAAAACAGAAACTTTGCGCTCACGAGATTAGCTGCCATTTTCTTACAGAAGAGTGCTTTTGAGTTGATTCTTTTTGCAGAAGATTAATAGACAAATTCCTCATGTCCACCAATTTATTTCATAATTTTTGGAGTAGCATAAGTATGGTTGTTGTTCAGATCATTACAGACTATTCTGTTTCTGACAGATTCTATTTTCATTGCATAGTTTGCTTGTTTTCTAGTTTCCATGTCTTATATTCCTCAATATAAATTGTAGAAATGATATGGTACAGTAGGCATTGTGTGAGAACAGTTATGAATCTTGTCTTTGACAGTACCAAAGTGAATGGTTTACTCTTTATCATACTGACCTATCTCACGAAGTTACGTTAAGTTTTGTGTGGTTGAAGTTTTCAAGCTTTGGGTGAGATATTGATATGAGGAGAATAAGGAGTGGAAAGACCCTAAGCTTGGGGATGCCCAAGGCACCCCAAGGTAATATTCAAGGAAGACTCAAGCGCCTAAGCTTGGGGATGCCCGGGAAGGCATCCCCTCTTTCGTCTTCAAAACTATCGGTATACCTTACTCGGAGCTATATTCTTATTCGTCACATGATATGTGTTTTGCTTGGAGCGTATTTTCAATTTTACTTGCTGTTTGAATAAAATCATTGGATCTGAAATCTTGAATGAAAAAGAACCCTCCCATGGCTAGTTAATTATTTGACTACTCAGTGTCCTTCACTTATATCTTTTGGAGTAGTTTGTCATTTACTCACGTGCTTCACGTACGTCCTATGAGTAAATGGTTGAATGAATTGAATATCATAAATATGAATTTATATATGTTTCATATGCTTATACCATGGGGAGTAATGACTTCACAGAGAATAAGTATAGGTAGTAAACTTATTGAAAGTTAGAGAACACAAAATTGGTCACTTGAACAATTCATGAAATAATATTGAAGGAAGAGCGATTTCACATATAAATATACTATCTTGGACATATTTTGTAATTGTGAGCACTCATTAAAATATGACATGCTAAAAGGTTGATGTTGGACAAGGAAGACCACTTAATGGGTTATGTTTTCCTATATCAGAAACGTTATATTGTCTTGGATCCTCCAACGTGTTGGGCTTGCCTTTCCCTCTCATGCTAGCCAAATTCTTTGCACCAAGTAGAAATACTACTTGTGCTTCCAAACATACCTTAAACAAATTTTGCCATGAGAGTCCATCATACCTACCTAAGGATTGAGTAAGATCCTTCAAGTAAGTTGTCATTGGTGCATGCGATAAAAATTGCTTTCTAAATATGTATGATCTAGTAGTGCGAAGAAAATAAGCTTTATACGAACTTGTGATAGGGAAGAAATAAAAGCGACAGACTGCATAATAAAGGTCTTTATCACAAGTAGCAATATAAAGTGACTTCTTTTGCATTAAGACTTTGTGCATCCAACCATAAAAGCGCATTACAACCTCTGCTTCCCTTTGCGAAGGGCCTATCTTTTAATTTTATCTTCTACCCTTATACAAGAGTCATGGTGATCACACCTTTCCTTTTTACACTTTTTCCTTTGGCAAGCACTTTGTGTTGGAGCAATCCGGATATATATATCCACTTGGACGTAGGTTTTCATAAATTATTATTGTTGACATTACCATTGAGGTAAAAGTTTGGGAGGCGAAACTATAAGCTCCTATCTTTCTCTGTGTCCGATTAAAACTTTGAACCCATAAATATCACATGAGTGTTAGCAATTGTGAAAGATTAAATGATAGTTGAGTATGTGGAGTTTGCTGAATCAAAGCTCTTACATAGACCCTTCCCGAAAATATGATGAATTGCAATTGTTTGATGACTAAGAGCACTGTTTGTTAGTTTTCAAGAAAGTTTATGATCTATACTTTAACATGTGAATAGCTTGTTACTTGATCATGAAAAGTTTTATGAGATGAGCTACTGTTATGACACATAATGATGCTAGAAAAGGTGATTGAAACTATCATTGATCAAACTTGTGCACCTGCTAGCATTCACACTTCATAAATTATTTCTTTTATCATTTACCTACTCGAGGACGAGCAGGAATTAAGCTTGGGGATGCTGATACGTCTCCAACGTATCTATAATTTATGAAGTATTCATGCTACTCCCTCCGTCCCAAAATAAGTGACTCAAAAGTAACTCAACTTTGTACTAACTTTAGTACAAAGTTGAGTCACTTTTGAGTCACTTATTTTGGGACGGAGGGAGTATTATATTATCCATCTTAGATGTTTTATATACATTTATATGCTATTTTATATGATTTTTGGGACTAACCTATTAACCTAGAGCCCAGTGCCAGTTTCTGTTTTTTCCTTGTTTTTGAGTTTTACAGAAAAAGAATACCAAACGGAGTCTAATTGACGTGCCAATTTTTGATGATTTTTTATGGACCAAAAGAAGCCCCCGGAGTGAAAGAGTTGGGCCAGAAGAGTCCAGGGCTGCCCACGAGGGTGGGGGCGCGCCCACCCCCCTGAGCTCGTCCCCCTATCTCGTGGACAGCCCGGAGACCCCCTGGACGTGAGACCGACGCCAAAAATTCCTATAGATACAGAGACCTCCAGAAAATAACCTAGATCGGAAGTTTCGCCGCCGCAAGCCTCTGTAACCATGAGAAATCAATCTAGGCCCTCTCTGGCACCCTGCCGGAGGGGGCCATCATCATCGGAGGCCGTGGAGGAGGATCCCGGAGGGGCCATCATCGCCATGAAGGCCAAGGACCAGAGGGAGAACCTCTCCCCATCTAGGGGGGAGGCCATGGAGGAGGAAGCACAAGGGGGAGAACTTCTCCTCCTCTCTCTCGGTGGCGCTGGAGTGCCATCGGGAGGGGAATCATCGCCGCGGTGATCGTCTTCATCAACATCACCATCCTCATCTCTTTTACGCGGTCCACTCTCCCGCAACCCGCTGTAATCCCTACTTGAACATGGTGCTTTATGCCACATATTATGATCCAATGATGGGTTGCCATCCTATGATGTTTTGAGTAGATATCATTTGTCTTTGGGTTGATTGATGATCTAGATTAGTACGAGTTGTATGTTTTATTTTGGTGCTGTCCTATGGTGCCCTCCGTGTCGCACAAGCGTGAGGGATTCCCACTGTAGGGAGTTGCAATACGTTCATGATTCGCTTATAGTGGGTTGCTTGCGTGACAGAAGCATAAACCCGAGTAAAGGGATTGTTGCGTATGGGATAAAGGGGACTTGATGCTTTAATGATATGGTTGGGTTTTACCTTAATGATCTTTAGTAGTTGCAGATGCTTGCTAGAGTTCCAATCATAAGTGCATATGATCCAAGAAGAGAAAGTATGTTAGCTTATGCCTCTCCCTCATATGAAATTGCAATGACGACTACCGGTCTTGTTCACAACTGCCTATGACAATTCCGCACACCGATCTATCATTATTCCACACTCGCTATTTATAATATTTAGTAGTATATTCTAAACTTTATGATAACAGCACCTACTTTTATATTTTAGCTCTCCGATATCATGCAAAGTTATCCTCTTCATACCCACAACGTAGTTTTATTTCTCGTTTCTAGTTGGAAGCAAACGTTCGGTGTACGTAGAGTCGTATCAGTGGTAGATAGGACTTGAGAGAATATTGATCTTACCTTTAGCTCCTTGTGGGTTCGACACTCCATACTTATCACTTCCACCACTGGGAATTGCTATGATGATTCCCTGCACTTGGGGATTGTCACATACCTAGTTCAATCTCGTTACCGGCAAGTCTCTTTACTCGTTCCATAATACATCATCCCGTGAATAACTCATTAGTCATTTGCTTGCAAGCCTTATTATGATGTGTATTACCGAGAGGGCCCAGAGATACCTCTCTGATACTCGGAGTGAAAAATCCTAATCTCGATTCACGCCAACCCAACAAGACACCTTCGGAGATACCTGTAGAGCATCTTTATAATCACCCAGCTACGTTGTGACATTTGATAGCACACAAGGAATTCCTCTAGTATTCGGGAGTTGCATTACCTCATAGTCGGAGGAATATGTATTTGCATGAAGAAAGCAATACCAATAAAAACTGAATGATCATTATGCTAAGCTAACAAGTGGGTCTTGTCCATCAGATCATTCTCCTAATGATGTGATCCCATTGTCAAATGACAACACATGTCCATGGTTAGGAAACCTTAACCATCTTTGATCAACGAGCTAGTCAAGTACAGGTTCACTAGGGACAGTGTTTGTCTATTTATTCACACGTGTATCAAGGTTTCCGATCAATTCAATTCTAGCATGAATAATAAACATTTACCATGAATAAGGAAATATAAAATAACAACTTTATTATTGCCTCTAGGGCATTCCCTTCAGTGAGTTCTTTATGACTAATGCAAGTCTGTGGATTATACGCACTCTTATCTTTCCGTAATTTGCTATCCTATTCGGTACCGTGCATTACCCTTTCTTACCTCGAGAGTTCGTGCAAATGTCGCTGGTGCATCCAAACCCCGTTATATGCACTCTACCACATAAGCCTCCCCGTGTCTTCCTCAAAACAGTCACCATGCCTACCTATCATGGCATTTCCATAACCATTTCGAGATATATTGCCATGCAACTTCCACCGTTCCGTTTTTATGACATACATCTTCATTGCCATATTGCTTTGCATGATCATATAGCTAACCTAGTATTTGTTGATCAACCACGTTCATAATTTTTTTATACATGTTACGCTAGATCATTACACATCCCGGTACACTGCCAGAGGCATTCATATAGAGTCATATGTTTCAGTTTTAAGGAGTTGTAAGTAAATAGAAGTGTGTTGATCATCATTATTAGATCATTGTCCCAGCGATGTAAGAGAAAATGACTATGGGTATCCTCACTGGCACCCTATGATATTTAAAGACATCGGGGCAAGCTGCGCCTCTCACACCTCCTGAAAGCACGACCACCTTCTTGGGCCGACTGGTCCAAGAGGCCGGCTGCTAGAAGGCGGTGAAGCTACGACAGGTGGCCATGAGGGGGCCGACTCCTGGTAGGTAGACCCTCGCCCCCTCAAAGTTAGCACTCCATTACCACAATAAGACAGGATGTGGCTACAGTGTAAACCGCCACCCCCGAATCTAGGGCAGAGCGTGGCCACAGTGCGGGTGTACCAAGCGGACACCCCTCGTCCGGCACGACACAGTAGCCACGCGGCTTGTGACATGACCCACGCTGGAGCGAGCCTTGCTCCCACGATGGGCGGTCGGTACGGCCCGCAGGCGGCGGGCCCTACCTGTCCGCGAGCTACCAGAAGGCGGCGAATCTCAAGCAGGCGGCAACCAGGGTGGGCCGACTGTTGGCAGGCTGCCCTTCTATCCTTTGGAGTCTACGCGCCATCAACCAGATGGGACGGGGTGTGGCTACAGTGAGCGCCCGGCAAGCGGTGGGACTGTAGCCATGCTCTCCCCAACAAAGCCTCCGTCATCAAGGGCGAGGCTACAACATAAATCCGTCAGCGTGGCCCGCCGGCGGCGGGCCCTACCTGTCGACCGAGATCATGGCAGCCAGTGGGACCCACCAAGCGGCGGGCCCCAGCAGCCGGCGGAGAAGCCAGCGCCCAGAGACACTGACGACCGGGTCCTACCCCTAGACAGATTACCATTGTACCCCTGGGGGTAGGCCTATATAAACCCCCAGGTCTCCCCATGCAAGGGGTTTAGAATCCTAGCCATCATACACTCATGTATAGAAGGAGGAGCTAGAGCTAGCCTTGCTCTTGTTCTTCCTCTAGCCAGAACAACTCAAGGAGCATCCTTGTAGCTACTCTGTTGACGATAGTCATGACGCGGAGTCCCCGCAGAGTAGGACTAGGGCTGTTATCTCCACGGAGAGCCCCGAACCTGGGTAAATCCCGTAGGCGTTCGAGATATCGCCTTATCCCGTTTCCAGGACCCAACGACGTTCTATTGACCCCCTCCATGATAAGCCATCCTTTGGCATATGTCGCACGAAACCCCCGACATTTGGTGCCCACCATGGGGCTAGGTGCCCCGTCGTCCAGAAATACGTTCTGGACGGGAACCCTTTTCATCCCTAGCGAGCGCAGCCCGCCGGCTACGCCCGACAGTATCAGCGCCGACGCGCTTCGTGGTGTAGAAAGCCGCTTGCGCGGCAAGCAGCCTCGCTGATCTCCTCGGCGGGATCCGCCTCCCTGACGAGCTCGCAGCTAACGTGGGAGCAGTTGGCTCGGAGAGCCACCTCGTCGATATCCTTGACAAACTCCACATCACGGATGAGCCCGCGCTTGACGCGGGAGCTGCCAGCGCCGAGAGCTGCCTCGTCGATCTCCTCGACAAGCTCCACCTCGTCAACGAGTCTGCCTCCGACCTAGAGTCTGTTGGCTCCAACGACCCTCCTTTTGACATGCTCATCGACTTCGACATGGCGCCAACTGACGCATTCCCCGACCACGTGGTGGTCATCAACGACCCGCCCCCTCATGCGAATGATGGTGCTAGTTCCAGCACCGTCACAGAGGAGATGGTCACCAGCCACGGCGGAGCCTCTAATGCCGCCCAAACCCGTTGCAGGCAGCGCGGGATCTGTCTGCCGCTATTACTATAGGGGCCAACGGCGCGGCGTTGGAAACGCTCCGCGTCTCGCTCCTCGATAGCGCCAACAAGCTGGCGACCATGAGGCGCCTCGACAAAGCCTACCAGCGCGAGATCGACCGAGCTGTAGGCAGCACGCCGGATGCGGGCGAGCCAAGTCGGGCCGGCGCAGTCCGACAGCGGGGCATTGCCATCGCCAGCATGTTGGGGGCCGAGTGCCCAGTATACGCCACCCCGATGGAGAACCTACATGCCGCGTAGGCGGTAGCTGACGAGCTAGATCACCTGGAGGGTGACGAGCGTCGTTACATGACGGCGCGCGTCCAACAGCTCCTCGACGCGACTATCGAGCAGCAGGAGACTCTCCGCCACGTGCTAGATTTCGGCGCTTGGGCCGAGAACCTCC
>LR738710.1:826340822-826356958 GCA_902687465.1 Secale cereale | reverse complement strand
CCCCCCCCCCCCCCCGCCGCGAGCAAGGGGCTTCCTCCCGGACCCCAACAGCGGCACCCCCGATCGGTGAGACCACGAGCCGGCTGCCAGCCGCAAGTCGGCGCACCCACATCACGATCGAGCGCGACCAATACGGCCGCCCACGAGCAGTGAACGGCGGAGCTAACCCGGACTAACGCTGTTTTCAGCAGAATTTTCATGGTGTTATTTTTGTGCGGAAATAAAAGTTCTCGGAATGGCCTGAAAATCAACGGAGAATATTTTTGGAATATATAAAAAAACTGGCGCAAGAATCAAGACCAGGGGGCCCACACCCTGTCCATTAGGGTGAGGGGCGCGCCCACCCCCCTGGGCGCGCCCCCCTGTCTCGTGGGCCCCTTGAGGCTCCACCGACCTCGACTCCAACTCCATATATTCATGTTCGGGGAGAAAAAATCGGAGAGAGGGATTCATCTTGTTTTACGATACGGAGCCGCCGCCAAGCCCTAATCTCTCTCGGGAGGGCTGATCTGGAGTCCGTTCGGGGCTCCGAAGAGTGGAGATCGTCTCCGTGGTCATCATCAACCTTCCCCCATCACCAATTTCATGATGCTCACCGCCGTGCGTGAGTAATTCCATCGTAGGCTTGCTGGACGGTGATGGGTTGGATGAGATTTACCATGAAATCGAATTAGTTTTGGTAGGGTTTGATCCTTAGTATCCATTATGTTCTAAGATTGATGTTGCTATGACTTTTCCATGCTTAATGCTTGTCACTAGGGCCCGAGTACCATGATTTCAGATGTGAACTTATTATGTTTTCATGAATATAAGTGAGTTCTTGATCCTATCTTGCAAGTCAATAGTCACCTACTATGTGTTATGATCCGGCAACCCTGAAGTGACAACAATCGGGACCACTCTCGGTGATGACCGTAGTTTGAGGAGTTCATGTATTCACTAAGTGTTAATGCTTTGGTCTGGTACTCTATTAAAAGGAAGCCCTAATATCCCTTAGTTTCCAATAGGACCCCGCTGCCACAGGAAGATAGGACAAAAGATGTCATGCAAGTTCTTTCCCATAAGCACGTATGACTATAGTCGGAATACATGCCTACATTACATTGATGAACTAGAGCTAGTTCTGTATCACCCTATGTTATAACTATTACATGAGGAATCGCATCTGACATAATTATCCATCACTGATCCCATGCCTATGAGCTTTTCACATATTGATCCTTGCTTAGTTACTTTTCCGTTGCTACTGTTACAATCACTACAAAATTGCTACTGTTACTTTTGCCACCGTTACCGTTACTTCCATACTAATTTGCTAATAAATACTTTGCTGCAGATATTAAGTCTTTCAGGTGTGGTTGAATTGACAACTCAACTGCTAATACTTGAGAATATTCTTTGGCTCGCCTTGTGTCGAATCAATAAATTTGGGTTGAATACCCTACCCTCCAAAACTGTTGCGATCACCTATACTTGTGGGTTATCAAGACTATTTTCTGGTGCCGTTGCCGGGGAGCATAGCTATATTCTTTGAGTCACTTGGGATTTATATCTGTTGATCACTATGAAGAACCTGAGAGATGAAAAAACCAAGATCTTTCCCTCAACTACGAGGGGAGGTAAGGAACTGTCATCTAGCTCTGCACTTGGTTCACCCTCTGTTATGAGTAAATTTGCAACACCTACACCTGCTATTGAATCTGATATGTCGCATGTTCTTGATGATGCCACTTCTGCTATGCATGATACTTATGATGAAACTACTTCTATGCTTGATAACACTGTGCCACTAGGTGAATTTCTTGATGATCAAATTGCTAGGGCTAGAGATAATGAAATTATTGAAACTGATAATATTGATGAAAACAGTGATGAAGATTCTCCCCCTAGATATGAATTGCCTGTTGTGCCTGAGGGTTATGTTATGGATGAAGAAACTGCTAGAGATCTTTTAGCTTGCAATGATAGGTATGATCTTAAGAAACTGTTAGCTAAGCTGAAAGAAAAGTCTTTGAATGCTAGAATAAAATATGACCCCACTTTTGCTACTTCACCTATCTATATTTCTTATAAGGATTATGATTTCTCTGTCGATCCTGAGTTAATTACTTTGGTTGAGTCTGACCCTTTCCATGGCTATGAATCCAAAACTTTTGTGGCACATCTAACTAAATTGAATGATATAGCCACCCTATTCACCAATGAGGAAAAAACGGTTACTGCTATAACCTTAAGTTATTTCCGTTCTCATTAAAGGGTGATGCTAAAACATGGTTTAATTCTCTTGATCCTGGTTGTGTGCGTTGTCCCCAGGATATGATTTATTACTTCTCTGCTAAATATTTTCCCGCTCATAAGAAACAAGCTGCCTTAAGGGAAATATATAATTTTGTGCAAATCGAAGAAGAGAGTCTCCCACAAGCTTGGGGGAGGCTTCTCCAGTTACTTAATGCTTTGCCTGATCATCCTCTTAAGAAAAATGAAATACTTGATATCTTTTATAATGGACTAACCGATGCTTCTAGAGACCATCTAGATAGTTGTGATGGTTGTGTTTTCAGGGAAAGAACTGTTGATTAAGTTGAATTGCTATTGAATAATATGTTGATTAATGAAAATAATTGGACACTCCCTGAACCATTTCCTAAGCAAACTCCAAAGAAAAGGGGTATTCTATTTCTCAATTCTGAAGATATGCAAGAGGCGAAGAAATCTATGAAAGAAAAAGGTATTAAAGCTGAAGATGTTAAGAATTTACCACCTATTTAAGAAATACATGGTCTTGATAACCCGACACAGGTAGTAAAGGTAAATTCTCTCTATAGATTTGATAAAGGTGATATTCCTTGTTACAAGTCTGTTAGCCAATGCTTAGATGAGTTTGATAATTTTATCGTTAAACAAGAAAACTTCAATGCTTATGTTGGTAGACAATTGAAACGTAATGCTTATATGATTGAACACTTGAGTGATTATATGTCTAGAGTTAAAGGTGAACTTATACTCATTAGTAAACATGTTTCTATCCTGACCACTCACGTAGAACAAGTACTTAAAGCACAAAATGATTTGCTCAATGAATTAAATAGTAAGAAAAATGATAATGCTGTTAGAGTTATGACTAGAGGTGGTAGAATGACTCACGAACCTCTGTATCCTGAGGGCCACCCTAAGAGAATCGAGCAAGATTCTTAGAGAACTAATGTAGATGCACTTAATTCTTCTAAGAAGAAAAAGAAAAATGATAGGACTTTGCATGCTTTTAGTGAACCTGTTGTTGACACACCTGAGAATCCCAATGATATTTCTATTTCTGATGCTGAAACACAATCTGGTAATGAACATGAACCTAATGATAATGTTAATAATGATGTTCATGACGATGCTCAACCTAGCAATAACGATGAAGTAGAGTTTGAACCCGCTGTTGATCTTGATAACCCACAATCAAAGAATCAATGTTATGATAAAACCGACTTTGTTGCTAGGAAGCACGGTAAAGAAAGAGAACCATGGGTCCAGAAACCCATGCTTTTCCTCCTAAACCGTCCAAGAAAAAGGATGTTGAGGATTTTGAGCGATTTGCTGAAATGATTAGACCTATCTTTTTACATATGCGTTTGACTGATATGCTTAAAACAAATCCTTATGCTAAGTATATGAAAGATGTTATTACAAAATAAAGGAAGATACCGGAAGTTGAAATTTCCACCATGCTTTCCAATTATGCTTTTAAAAGTGAAATACCAAAGAAACTAGGCGATCTAGGAGTACCAACTATACCATGCTCCATTAAAAGAAACCATGTTAAAACTACTTTATGTGATCTTGGGGCCGGTATTAGTGTTATGCCTCTCTCTTTATATCGTAGACTTGATTTGAATAAGTTGACACCTACTGAAATAACCTAGCAAATGGCCGATAAATCAACTGTTATACCTGTCGGTATTTGTGAGGATGTGCCTGTTGTGGTTGCAAACGTTCCTATTTTAACAGACTTTGTTATCCTTGATATTCCCGAGGACGATAGTATGTCTATTTTCTTTGGTAGACCCTTTTTGAATACTGCAGGGGCTGTTATTGATTGCAACAAAGGCAATGTCACTTTTCATGTTAATGGTAATGAGCATACGGTACACTTTCCGAGGAAACAACCTCAGGTCCACAGTATCAATTCTATTGGAAAAATTTCAATGATTACTATTGGAAGTTTTGAATTTCCTCTTCCTACTGTCAAGAAGAAATATGATATTCTTATTGTTGGGGACATACATATCCCCATTGAGGTAACCTAGTGTTATTCAAAAATTCTCCGGTTTCATGTTATTCGAAAGAGTTTGTTAACAAGACTTGATCAACCTTGATAATGGATGAGCATGAGATGGATGAAGTTAGAAAGCACAACTCTCTGTACCCTCCTTTTACTTTATGTTATTTAGATTAAATAAAGCAAAAATAGTATTTTTTTGTCTGTTTTCTGAATTATCCTTGCAATAAAAAATACTCTGAAAATAAAAGTTCTCCAAATGTCCCGAAAATGGAATATGAGTTTTTCTAGAATATTTAAGAATATTTGGCACTTAGAACACATGAGGGGGGCACACCACCTGGCCACAGGGGTATAGGGCGCGCCCTACCCCCCAGGGCGTGCCCTCCTGCCTCGTGGGCCCCACATGCCCCCCTCCACTTATTCCAGCACCCACACACTTCACCTTCCTCCAGAAAAAATCCTCCCATAGCTCAAACCCGTGTTCTAGCTCATCTTGCTGCCATTTTTGATCTCCTTCCTCAAAGCTCCATTCACAAAACTGTTTGGGCAGATTGTTCTTCGGTATGTGAGTCCTCCAACGGTTCAATTAGTTTTTGTTCTAGTGCTTTATTTATTGCAATTTTTTGCTGCTTAGGTGATCCTGTTTTTAAGCTTGCATGTCAAATTTATGTGGTCAAAAGTAGCTCTAATGCATGATATAGCCTCTAGGCACTTGTGGGAGTACTTGCTATCAATCTTGTTGAGTTTGGTTCACTTTTATTTTGAGTCACTAAAAATTTCAGAAATTTTTCAAAGGAAGAAAATGATGAGGAGATTATTGAAAGACTCTTTGAGCCAAAGCTCAGAGGATAAGCAGAAGGAGGAGAATAAAAAGCCCAAATACAATCTTCCTCGCACTACGGAAGTTCGGCCGTGTGAATGGCCTTGAGATGAGTTCTTGAGAGCCGCCGGGATTTATAAAGACTTTTATTACTTGGCTGAGAATGTAGGCCTCACCGACTTCCTCCACGACCAACGCGAACAGTATCTCTTACTCACTAATATTTTCGTGCAAAATTTCTATTTCCATGCTAAGAAATCACCATCTTCCGTGGAGTTTCACTTATATGATGAGGTTAGGGAGATGTCACTATATGAATTTTGTCAAGTTTGTAAGATACCCTTTGCGGGTAGCTTAGAGGAACCACATCGTAAGGATATGGAGGGTTTATTGATACAATCAATGTAGGGGAATCGAGAAATGTTTCACATGCAAGAATCACTAGTATAGATTTTCTTGTTCTACGCTAATTTGCGATATTTGCTAGTACATGCTTAATTGGTCGCGGGAACAGTGGGAATCTTAGTGCCCGTGATATCGTTATTTTGCGCCATGCTTTGCTCCGAGATACCACTTTTAGTTTAGGCGTTGTTATTGCTAAACGATTAAGTCTGAGTCGTACAAAGGGCCCCATCTTCGGAGGTATCTTTGCTTCACGCCTTGCTGAACACTTTAGGATACCTATTAGGCATCATGAGAAGGAGGAGAAGTTGCTGGCCTCGGCTTTTCTAAATTATAAGAGTATGATAGCGCATGATTTTATTGTTAAATATAAGAAGAAGTTGCTTAAGTATAAATTGATATTTGATAAAAAGTACTGTGAGATTATTACCTTCCCTGCAGCTTCTCTGTTTGATATACTTTCAGGCACGTATCTTGTCTTGCCAGATGCAGTTTATGCGTACTGGAGTCTAGCACAGGTTTCAGAGCCTGAGCCGGAGCCATCACTTGACCCCTATCGGCAGTTGGTTTAGCAGTGGGATACAGAGGAGATTGCCAACCAGTGGCACCCAGAGGACACTCCTCTGTACACTGGAGAGAGTAGCTTTGATCCGTGGCCATAGACCAACTTAGGCCTAAAGCCTAAGCTTGGGGGAGTACGTATTTCTCATCGACATTATATTCATGTTCACACACTCATTCCAGTTGTCGGTGCTCATACTTTTTCATTGTACTATCCATGATAGTTTATTTTCTTTTCTATGTCTTTTTCTTGTGTGTCAGAAAAACCTTAAGAAAAACCAAAAAAATAGTTGTAGCCTTTAGCTAGCTTACTTTCCATGCCTGTAGTAGTAGTAATTAAAAGAAAATCCAAAAAGATTTATTGTTCTTCTTATGCTTGTTGGGAGCTTTCCCGTGTAAATAGTTTTATTTCTTTTCTTTTCTTTGGGGGTTAAGAGGAGAAGACCTTGATGAAAATGCTTAGTGGCTCTCATATGCATCACAGTTGATTTAACCAAGAGCCCATATTACCTTATCTTCTCCCTTGTATTAAATGCTCGCAGATTCCAGCTTAGTCCAATGCATGTGCACTATTATTATTATCCACACTGTTAGGTCGTGCGAGTGAAAGGCAATAATGACGATATATGCTGGACTGATTGAGATGATAGAAGCTGGTATGAACTCCCCCTATCTTGTTTTTGTAAATATGATTAGTTCATCGTTCCAGATTTAGCCTATTATGAATGAAACATGCTTGCAATGACAATTAGAGATTATTGTTGCTCATGCCATGCTTAATTAGCTAGGAGTTTATAATAGTTTACCTTGCGTGCCTACATGCTATTAAAATGGTTGTGATGTGGTATGATGAGGTGGTATCCTCCTTTGAAGATTCAAGTGGTCTGACTTGGCACATGTTCATGCATGTAGTTGAAACAAAATCAACATAGCCTCCATGATATTTATGTTCATGGTGATTTATATCCTACTCATGCTTGCATTCATTGTTGATTAATTTTAATGCATGTTCATGACTGTTGTCGCTCTCTAGCTGGTCGCTTCGCAGTCTCTTTCTAGCCTTCACTTGTACTAAGCAGGAATACTGCTTGTGCATCCACTTCCATAAACCCCAAAGTTATTCCATATGAGTCCACCATACCTTCCTATATGTGGTATTTACCTGCCGTTCCAAGTAAATTTGTATGTGCCAAACTCTAAACCTTCAAATGAAATTTTGTTTTGTATGCTCGAACAGCTCATGTATCAACTAGGGCTGTCTATATCTTCCATGCTAGGTGGGTTATTCTCACGATGAGTGGCCTCCGCTCATCATTCGCGAGAAAATGGCCGGTAACCAGGATGCCCAGTCCCATGCTCAAATCAAATCAAAATAATTAAACAAAACTCCCCCAGGACTGTTGTTGGTTTGGACGGTACCTGTCGTGGAATTGCCACGGCAGATGTCCTAGTGTGAGGACTTAGTCGTGAGGCCAACACATCTATGTGGTTGCTTAAGAGGGTTGAGCGGAATCGAGAGACGCAACACAAGGCAAGGATTTAGACAGCTTTGGGCCCAGGGAAGCATTATCTGGTAACAACCCTACATGTTGTTTGTGGCTAGGTCTCATTATCATGACGAGAGAGTCGCCGGTAAACCGGCTCTTTGTGTCTAGCCCTAGAGATTGTTTCTTCTTGCCTCTCCCTCTTTGGGGAGCCCTGTCCCTCCTTATATATGTTGAAGGGGCGGGTTACATGACTAGTCCTAGTAGGATTAGGATTACTCTATTACAAGTGGAGTCCTAGTCTTGCTTGCTTTGTAAGGGAATATTCCTTATGACTTTCCTCGTAAACCGGCCCACCATAACATGAATCGGCCTTCCATAACCCGCCTTCTGGGCCACCAGGTCTTGTCGTTCCTCTGACCCGCTCTCCAGGTCACCCATGAGTCGCCAGGCTCGGGCAGGTCACTTAGTGAGTCGCCAAGTCCGGACGGGTTATACTTCCGGCCGGTTTACGCCGCGGGGTATATCCCCGACATTAACCCCTAGTTTAATTTGGATTTATCCATGTTAAAATGATCTGCAACATAAACACAAGAACAAATTTGGCGGCTTGTGCTCCGGATTAAATATTCATATAAACCGGCACTTGATCATCCTTAAATCCTTGTCATTTCTTCCTTTTAAAAGATCTGAGTCAATAGACCAGCTTCATAATCAATTTGCTTGCAGAAGATATTTTGTAAATAAAGAATCCATTTCAATCGGCCTTCAATGCTCTGATTTGACAAAAATATTGGTCTTCAAATATTCAACTAATAATCAGCCGATTCGAAAATGTAGAACTTGCCGGTTTATGATTGCCAAAATTGCTAGGTTATAAAAACTGATAATCCCGGGTCATGACTGCTTATAGACACCGGGTTATGATTGTTTATAACGCCGGGTCACACAATTAATCTTCCTGATTTGCCCGAAACTGAGAATTTGAAGATGTTTCTCCTTTATATGCATATTACCTGTAGCCCCCAAGTCTTAAGAGGAGAACATAGTGATAGCTTAATACTTGTTTCAATATAAATGTTGCAACCTTGAAGAAATCCAGATTTTTCATCCGAGTCACTAGTAAAAATTGAATACTCTATATTATATAGCCCCCAAGTGTCGGGTTGTCATGCTTGCAGCAACCTGGGACTTGTAATTGCCTGATGCTTAAAAACTTCAACCAATGTAGCCCCCAAGGGCCAGGTCATTATCCAATAATGAGCAGGGACTTTATAAATATAATCATGGTTCTTTGAAAATAACATCATATGATGTAACTCCACCATGGGGCTTTGAACCCACGTCCACAAGGGTAAGAGCTTTGTGCTTTACCAACTGAACAGTGGACCTTTAAATATAGTAGTTTTAAGATTGTGTACCTTGAATTGTTGACAGGAGCAATTGGTAGCCCCCAAGGGCCGGCTCACTACAATGTGATGAGTCGGGTCTTCAATAAGGTGAGCAAAAAAATTGACTTTGCATTAGCCCCCAAGTGCCATGGTGCATGCTGGCAGTGACATGGGACTTGCGTATTTGATGTAATCTCAATTTGAATAATGTAGCCCCCAAGTGCCGGGTCGTAAGCCTGCAGCGACTAAGGACTATTCCTTTGTAGAATAAATCATACCCATTGTTAAAATAATATCCATTGCGCTGAAGCGACTTTGAAAACCTCAATCATAATATTGGTTATTGATAACCATAATAAAAATTCAGCCATGTTGGCAATTTAAAGATTTGAATAATATAACCCGGTTCCAATGATATTTGATCACACTGTTGGTTTTACCAAGCCAGCGTAGTAAGGGTGATAACCAAAATTTGAACATTGGTAATTACCATAAATTGTCGGTTTATAAACAAAACCAGGCCGGGTTAATAAACACTGGTCATTATCTTATCTCATACTGGCGACTTATGTTCGAAAGCCAGACCGGGTTAATAAACACCGGTTTATCATAAAAAATGTTGTAAACTTCAACGAAAGAGACAACTTGTCAAATAAAATCATGAGAACGTGGGAGGCTTTTCATGGGCTGCTAGGCCTAAAATCGAGGCTTTTCTTGGGCTGCCAAGCCACTGAGTTAAACCATTTTGCAAAGCCTTTTAAGATGGACCTCACATTAACCAATCGTCATTTTAACTTTGACAAGTTCAGGGTGTGTATAAGATTGACTTGCCAAACGTTCGGCGGGTCATACCAGGATTACCTGGGCGGAGTGACTTACTTGATGAAGGCAGGTTAACCTGGGGTTTTAGGTGAATGCACATGGCTTCCAAGCCTGGCTTAATAGCCTATTACAAGGGTCTTTAAAACTCTCTGTTGCTGTGCAACAAGAGCCCCCAGGTAACATTTTGAGCTGTGCTCAGTGGGTGCCTATGTTTGAGCTGTGCTGTGCAACAAACTCTCTTCGGCCCCTTATGATAATATTGGCTTGATAGGCGGATTACCGAAGTAACCAGAGCTGTGCTCTTATGATAACATTGGCTTGATAGCCAGATCAGGAGGGTAGTCAGAACTGCACTTTATAAACAGAAGCCCCCATGTGATATATTTCTGAGCTGTGCTCACTGGATGCCTATGTTTGAGTTGTGTTGTGCAACAAACTCTCTTTGGTCCCTTTAATTTTTCCCGAGAACTCGAACTTTGCGAGAGATATTTCTTCTTGAACGGATGTTAAACCGGATATTGAGAGCTTAAAAGCTTTGTGGGAGACATCTTTCCCTTGAACCGGATCTTAAACCGGAATCTTCATTTTCAGCCGCAATTTTTCTGACGGCCTTTAAACTCGAACTTGCGAGAGATTAATTCTTTTTGAACCAAAGATTCTTAAACCGGATTTGAGAGCGTCAGAGCTTTGTAGGAGACATATTTCCCTTGAACCGGATTGTAAACCGGATATTTGTGAGCTTTAGTAAGACTGATGTCCCTTGAGCCGGATTTTAAACCAGATTCCTTTCTGATGACCCAAAAACTTCTTCATTGAGCCGGGATTTTGTAATTGTCATATACTTTTTAAGCTGGAAATTTTCTGACGGCCTTTAAATTTTCATCAATATAGCAGTTGCCTCTGGGACCGGGTTATCTTTCCCTCTATTGTCCTGGGGTTCTTAAATTTGCTGAAACTGGCAAGATTTGCGGAGTCATGTCATCGTAGCCCCCGAGTCTTAAGACGACTCGAGGAGTTGTCTTGAGATTCTCTGCATTTGACCATAGCAGAAGGTGTATATCATTGGTGTTGATAGCGCGATGTGAATACACAGAAGGTTGAGGTGACTGCAATGGTTTATAAATGATCCTGTACGAGCCATATCAGCAACTCGGCCAATGATTCCTTCCAACTGGCGATTTGAAATTAACCAAACTGTAGTAGCGGCGACTTATGCGCCTACACATTTGAGCCACCTAGTGCAGACGACGATTGATAGTATATGATAATTTGCCTCCATTTTGTTGAAAGAAAACCAGGCTACCCGAGCTGTGACTTGCTCATACTCAATAAACAGCTCATGCAGACAGGTGTGGCCCGGTATGTTGATGTAGACCAAGCCATAGAAACCACAGCTTGCGCACGTCCATTGAACAACAAGCACGCGCGGGTCCGGTGAATCAATGTAAACCGGGCCACAGGGGCGACAACTCGCACAGGTCCGCTGAACAGCATGGTACAGACGAACGCCGGTATAAACCACTTTTGTAGTGAATAATTTGTCCTGCACAAAAAAATATTGCATACCAAGGCAAAAATAAATTGTTCTTTGACAAGAAACAATACGTGTCAAAGAAATATACTTAGATGAATATCACCTGATATGTTTTGACGACCGATGATCCGTAAATAGTCTCCGTAGCTAACTTTTCAATACAATCGATCCTTGTAAGCACGTAAACGATATTTGCATTAATTCCTTCGAGGTCTCTGCCAGATACTGCCTCACCTCTTACCCTTCATATCTTGCTGAGTTTTGACAAATAATTTAGCCAAATGACCTCATGCATCAATACTGACTTTTATCTCTTGATGTCATTTCTCCACAACCTGTAATATCTTATGCCATGGTCATGGGGCAAAACACTAATGCCCACATTTAGATAGCAGCAACACACGTACGTTCAGACAGCCAGGTCGATTGATCAACAGTAACCATGGTCCATAGTCTTACGTGTAACCCGACAGAACTCTACAAAACAAATTTTTAACTATCCCCCAATCTCACCCTCTTCACATCCATAACACAAAAACGTAGCCAGTCTGTTCGATGCGGAAGCGGCTGAAGCAGGCCCTGACCGGAGAAGCGGAGCAGCAGTTTGTGTGGTTCGCAGGTGGAAGTAGGCCGTCGGGGCGGCTCGCGGCCAGGCTGACCACTACGGAGGTGGCTGGTGACGATTTGGGTTGAGCGGCGGCTCAACTTGCAGCAGAAGAAGAGTGTAGCAAATTGTGGCAGAGGGCCGGCCAGTTTGTAGCAGAAACGAGGCGGCCTGCGGCCCGTAATGTACAGGATGCTCAAGGCAACCACGACGGAGATCGGCATCGGCTGCGGCAGCTCACGCATGGCAGAGGCGGCGGTCTCGACAGTGCCTCCGTCAAAGCAAAGCGCACCGGCGGCTCAGAGAAAGCGGGGGCGCGGGATGCGACCCGGTCCGGTGCAGCAATTTGGTCGTAGAGTAGGGCGAGTTGCGCGGACGGGGCGCACAGTAGCGCGAGCCGGTAGGGGGCACAGCAGTAGCTGGCTGTGCGATGAGCCGACGGGAGATACGGTAGCAACCGGCAGATCGGCAGGAAGTGGAGTGGTGAGCCGGTCCGAAAATAGGCTGTCTGAGCGGAGAAGGAGTGATATGCCACTGTCTCTGGGAAAGAGGGTGAACAAGGGGAGGTCCGATCTTCACGGCGTAGGATCGATAAAGGATGGGGATAACTAGCTGCAAGCAGCCGAAAAATGGAAAATAAGAGATTATGACCCGACGAGGAGGATGCTCACCAAAGCTTGCGATCCGAACATTCGCCGATCCACGACCCACAATACTACCCCCCACACAACCACGCTCGCAAGTCGTGGAGCACGGGATAGGTGCAACCCGAAAGGAATCCACGAACTCTAACCCACACAACACGATCTAGTCGTGGAGCACGAATTAGGAGCAATTTCTCAAGGAATCACGAGAATAAGGGTAACAAGATCTCTCCAATCTCAGGAGGAGTCTATGTCTTTGGTATTTGATAGAAATGGCAAAAAGTCACCAACAAAGGGAAGAGCTAGCCTATTTATAATTGGGACAACCCCCCTGGTTAGGTGTGAAATAAAACTAGCTTTGGGAACCAGCTTAGGTGTGAAAGAGAACGAGCTTCGGTTTGACTAAATGGCTTAGAGACTTAATGAGGTAGCTTCTGGAAAACTCTCGTTGGAGGTAGTTGGCAGTTCCCGACCAAACATTGTTCACTGGGGTCGAACAATGTTTTCTTCAGCAGAAAACTCGAGTTGTGGGAACCTTTTACAAGTCGTAATATCCAAACTCGTGCAAAACATTGTTTCATCAGAATCAGAACAATGTTTCTTCAGCAGACAACTCTTTTCTTCATGGATTCCTAACTTTGTTTCTTCGCCATAAAACATTGTTTTGCGCGGACTGAAATGTGTTTGGCCTTCTTCAATATCGCACCTGAGTTCAACCAACAACAAAGGAGATGAAAGTGCAGCAATGTGCTCAAGGTTATAGTATAAACTTAAGTTAGCATTCACCTGGCAATGTATTCGTTTGGCACAAATTATTAGGATTTCTCCTTTGATGCACGAGGATGTATAAATGGTTGCCATGTCCTCATCATCCTCCCCCTCTTGAAGAGGAGTCGTCCTCGACTCTAAGGGTTGAATGGTTGTCATGTCCTCATCATCCTCCCTCTCTTGAAAACGAGTCGTCCTCGACTCTTGCTAGTCATCACACAAAAGAAAATAGGCCAGTACAAAGAAGCAATGCAAATATTTTATCAAATGCATAAGTTTAGCTTTCACCTTTGCGAACTTCAGATATTTTGTTCGATTCAACAATTCCTTCCAACTAACATTTCCATGGAGTGCAAACTTGTAATTAAGGACATCCATGTTCATATCATCCTCCCTCTCTTGAAGAAAAGTCGCCCTCGACTTCCTTTTTCTAAAAGATAATAGCACGAGGACAATACAAAATATCTTGGCAAAGTAAGAGTTGAATAAGCATATTCAGTTTTCAGTTTTGTTGGCTTCTTGATTGTTTAGTTATGCTTAACAAAAGGGTATTGTTTGATGGATGAGATAGCAAGCATCTTTTCTTTGATTTCATCGCGCCAATGCTTCAAGAGTTCATAAGTGCATGCCTCTGGGTTCTTCAATATGAAAGATCTCTTTTCTTTCAGCTCACTTATTACTTCCATGCCTTTTTGAAGACCACTTACCCCACATGATGTTTCTTCGATGGGACTCCACGTGCGCCATAATTGTTCATGGATCTCATCCTCCCATCACTGTAGCAGGGCAGCTAAGTATGATTTTTGCATCTGCACATACTTCAAATAAAGAGAACTTTGTGAATGGTTAGTAATTGAATAGTCAACTCTCCCTTCATTTGGTGGATCACTCATCTCTTTGATATTGTGTGTAAACACCTCAAGCTCAGATTTGGTGGACTCACACAACTCACTAATCCTCTCACTTTGATGGTGTGGTATAACACTCAACTCTTTAATCTCATGTTGGATGACCTCACTCTCACATTTGGTGGACTCGCACAATTCATTAATCCTCTTTTGCTGATTGCGTGGTATATTTGGGCAGGAGACTTTTATCTCGCTAAACTCATGTTGAGAAATCTGATCCTTACATTTGGTGGACTCACTCACCTCACCTCTCTTATCACTCTCGATATGTGGAGTTTTGGAAAGTGGACACTCATCCTCACATTTGGTGGAGTCGCTCAACTCACCTCTCTTATCACTATCAATATGTGGATTTTGGGGAAATAGACATTCTTCGTCACATTTGGTGGAGTCGCTCAACTCACCTCTCTTTTCACTCTCAATATGTGGATTTTGAGGAAAAATACATTCTTCCTCACATTTGGTGGAGTCACTCATCGCACCTCTCCTATCATTCTCAACATGTGGATTTTTGGGATATGGACACTCTTCCTCACATTTGGTGGAGTCACTCAACTCTCTTGTAGTGTCACTCTCAAGTGGTGGGGTTTTGTGATGTGGTTTCTCTTTTTCACATGGGTCTGGAGAGATTGTGCTTTCCATAGAAGTTGCCGGTGGAGGAGAATAAGCTCCAGCTAAAGTAATGCTTCTCCTATCCTGAATATGAATTGTTGGTGAAGACGCCATCGAAGATGAAGGGTGTGGTTGCTGCCATGAAGGAGTGTTGGGACAGTTTTTGAAATTCTGGGACCAATCACTACACATGTTCTTCTTCTCCACCCTCATAGCTCAACGTACAACATCAGACATCATATCATAAGGAAACACCTCCAGAAAATCAGATATCTCATCATTCAGCCCATGTAAGAATCTCGCCTTCTTCGCCTCATCACTTTCACGGGTTCTTGTTTGAATCAACAACTTCTCCATCTCATTATAGTACTCCTTGACAGTGCGAGAATCTTGGATAAGCCCATTCAACCTCTTGGACAATTTCTTCTCATAGTATAATGGAACAAATCGATGCCTCATGACTCTTTTCGTTGTGTCCCAGCTGTAGATATAGTGACCTCCCAAAGCAAGATGATCCTCTTGTAAATGCTTCCACCAAGAAAGTGCATAGCGAGAGAACTTTTGAAGTGTGAGCTCAACTCTCTTCATTTCAGAATTCCCATGAGTATTGAAGATCTGATCACATCTCTCCTCCCACACAAAATAAGCATTCAGACCCTCTTCTCCAATGAATGATGGAATGTGTAACTTCACTCTCGCATGGTTATCACGGTCATCTTGATCACAACGGTCATAATGATTACCATTGCGACCAAAAACAGCACCACGACGTGGCCGGGAGTAGGGTGCATAGTCCCACATGCCTTCATGTTCGTCACCATGCTCGGAGAGATCTTCATGAGAGATGTCATCACCATCATGTGCAGCTCGTCGCCGATGATCAGCTGCAAACCCGCGGGGGTCATGGCCTCGCTCACGAGCTTCCCCTCCATGCATCCCACCCTCGCGAGGGATGACAAATTCTCCACGCCTCCGTTGAGCCAAACAGTAGGGGCGCCATGGGCAGCAGCTCCTACCGCTCTCCCACGACCATCGTGGCGATCTTCGTTGCCACGACAACGTCGATTGTTGGTGACCAGTGAGGAAATGGGGCTGTGTTGGTGTTGATCCCCATTACCCGCAATAGGGAGACGTCCCCCAAACATTCTTTGCAAAGCTCCAGCTATACTTTCTTCAATCACATCACCAAGTGCAGCTCGAGTCTTTGGGAACTCTTCTTCCAGAATATTTCCTCCATGTACTCTCAAGTTGGAGCGTGCAATGTTAATCCTTGCGAAGAAAGTGGACAAAGAATATATATATATATATATATATAT
>LR738710.1:826299555-826330327 GCA_902687465.1 Secale cereale | reverse complement strand
CCCCCGGGCGCCCCCTGTCTCATGGGCCCCCTTAGGCTCCACCGACCTCGACTGCAACTCCATATATTCACATTGAGGGAGAAAAAATTGGAGAGAAGGATTCATCGCGTTTTACGATACGGAGCCGCCGCCATGCCCTAATCTCTCTCGGGAGGGATGATCTAGAGTCCGTTCGAGGCTCCGAAGAGTGGAGATCGTCTCCGTCATCATCATCAACCTTCCTCCATCACCAATTTCATGATGCTCACCACCGTGCGTGAGTAATTCCATCGTAGGCTTGCTGGACGGTGATGAATTGGATGAGATTTACCATGTAATCGAGTTAGTTTTGATAGGGTTTGATCCCTAGTAACCATTATGTTCTAAGAGTGATGTTGCTATGACTTTGCCATGCTTAATGCCATGATTTCAGTTTGAACATATAATGTTTTCATGAATATATGTGAGTTCTTGATCCTATCTTGCAAGTCAATAGTCACCTACTATGTGTTATGATCTCACAACCCCGAAGTGACAACAATCAGGACCACTCTTGGTGATGACCGTAGTTTGAGGAGTTCATGTATTCACTAAGTGTTAATGCTCTGGTCCGGTACTCTATTAAAAGGAGGCCTTAATATCCCTTAGTTTCCAATAGGACCCCGCTGCCATGGGAGTGTAGGACAAAAGATGTCATGCAAGTTCTTTCCCATAAGCACGTATGACTATATTCATAATACATGCCTACATTACTTGATGAACTAGAGCTAGTTTTGTGTCACCCTATGTTATAACTATTACATGAGGAATCGCATCCGACAAAATTATCCATCACTGATCCATGCCTACGAGCTTTTCACATATTGATCCTTGCTTAGTTACTTTTCCGTTGCTACTGTTACAATCACTACAAAACTGCTACTGTTACTTTTGCCACTGTTACCGTTACTTCCATACTACTTTGCTAGTAAATATTTTGGCTGCAGATATTAAGTCTTTCAGGTGTGGTTGAATTGACAACTCAACTGCTAATACTTGGGAATATTCTTTGGCTCCCCCTGTATCGAATCAATAAATTTGGGTTGAATACTCTACCCTCGAAAACTGTTGCGATCCCCTATACTTGTGAGTTATCACGTTCCGCTCGTGCTCCAGGGCACGGCCCGGACATGGCTGGACAGCCTCAAGCCCTACAACATCAACAACTGGCTAAACTTCACAGATGTCTTCACCCGCAACTTCACCAGCACCTACAAGCAGCCGCCCATGCCCTGCCAGCTCTCCCTGTGCATCGGGGGACCCGACTGAATCCACCCGTGACTATTTGACGCGGTGGGCTGAGCTCCGTAACTCTTGTGAAGGGTGCATGAGGTGCAAGCCATTGAGTACTTTACCGCCGGGTGCAGAGAAGGCACCCTGCTTAAGCACAAGCTCCTCTGCGACGAGCCCACAACGCTAGACGAATTACTGATCACAACAGACAAGTACGCCACGGCCGACTCCTCCATGAAGGCGGAGCTACAGGTGGACGCGTCCGGGAAGATGATCCCTCCGTCTCCTCACACGCCGGGTGGTGAATCCAGTCGGTGACCGCAGGCCAGTGACCACAAGCGCAAAGCCCTAGAACCAACTTCTAATAGGCGACAAGTGGCGACAATAAAGGGCCAGCAACCGGAAGAGCAAGCCGGCCCCAAACGTCAGAAGGGCGGAAAGCCAACTTGGCTGCCCGCCTTCTCCTTCGAGCAGACCCTTGATGCTCCCTTCAAGTTCCACAGTGGCACGAAGCCATCCAACCACACAACTCGAAAGTGCCACTGGCTCACCAGACTCGCCAAGGGCGAGGGCGTGCCACCTCCGCCTGCCGGCCCACCGGCTCCGCCTCCTCGGCCGCCTGCGGCCCGACCAGCCGACGCAGTCCAAGATGAGTTTCGTGAAGCACATGGAGCCTACATCGTCTTCACCAGCATGGCCGACGACAAGAACAACCGGCGCCAGCAACTCCGGAGGTGAACGCTGTCGCCTCAGAGACCCCGGAGTTCATGCACTGGTCTGAGAAGTCCATCAGCTGGAGCCGTGCCGACCACCCGGCCGTGATGCCATCACCGGGTGCTTACGCCCTGGTTCTCGATTCAACCTTCGCGACTAAGAGGCGGGCATGCCATTTCTCCCGGATCCTGATAGACGGCGGCAGCAGCATCAACATCCTATACCGTGATACCATGGAGAAGCTAGGCATCAAAGAAAAACAGCTCCAACCCAGTCAGACTGTCTTCCGTGGCATTGTACCCGGCCTTTCCTGCTCCCCAATCGGCAAGATCAAGATAGATGTACTATTCGGCGACGAGAAACATTTCCACCGCGAGCCGGTCTGGTTCGAGGTGGTTGACCTGGAAAGCCCCTACCACGCACTCCTGGGCCGACCAGCGCTCGCCAAGTTCATGGCGGTACCACACTACACCTACCTCAAGATGAAGATGCCGGGTCCCAAGGGCATCATCACCATCGCCGGCGACTACCAGAAGTCGGTCGCCTGCGCTGCGGCTAGCAGTCGGCTGGACGAGACCCTCATCGTAGCTGAAGAGAAGCGCCTCCTCGATTGGGTGGTGGCAATGGCGGGCGAGCAGTCGGGCATGCCATCCGATCCCAAGGATGCGGAACCTCAAGGCTCTTTCCAGCAGGCCAAAGAGACCAAGAAGATTGCCTTGGACCCAGCACACCCGGAGAGGTTTGCTGTCGTAGGGTCAAACCTTGACAACAAATATGAAAGAGAGCTCGTCGATTTCCTCCATGAGAATCGGGACATCTTTGCATCGTCCCCCAAGGACATGCCGGGTGTTCCGACGGATTTCGCCGAGCACAAGCTACATGTCAGGCCAAAGGTGAAGTTGGTCAAGCAACCACTCTGCCGCCTGTCAGAAGAAAAAAGAAGAATTGTTGGTGAAGAGATCGCCTGGCTCCTAGCAGCCGACTTCATCATGGAAGTGTTCTACCCCGACTGGCTAGCCAATCAAGTCCTTGTGCTGAAGAAGGATAACAAATGGCGCATGTGCATTGACTACACCAGCCTCAACAAAGCTTGTCCAAAGGATCCTTTTGCCTTGCCTCGGAGAGATCAAGTGATCGACTCCATAGCGGAAGCGAGCTGTTGTCATTCCTCGATGCTTAATCCGGCTACCACTACAACATGTTGGACCCGGCCGATTGGCTGAAGACCGCCTTCATCACACCATTCAGAGCTTTCTGCTACCTCACCATGATGTTCGGTGATACGTCTCCAACGTACCTATAATTTTTTATTGTTCCATGCTATTATATATTCTGTTTTGGATGTTTAATGGGCTTTATTATAAACTTTTATATTATTTTTGGGACTAACCTAGTAACCCAAGGCCCAGTGCAAATTGTTGTTTTTTGCCTATTTCAGTGTTTCGCAGAAAAGGAATATCAAACGGAGTCCAAACAGAATGAAACCTTCAGGAGAGTTATTTTTGGAATTATATCTTCACGAGAGACTTGGAGTACAAGTCAGAGAAGAAACGAGGTGCCCACGAGGGGGCAGGGCGCGCCCCCACCCTCGTGGGCCCCATGTTGCTCCACCGACGTACTTTTTCCACCTATATATACCCATATACCCTGAAAACATCAAGGAGCACGAAGAAACCCTAATTCCACCGCTGTAACCTTCTGTTCCTGTGACATCCCATCTTGGGGCCTGTTCCGGAGCTCCGCCGGAGGGGGTATCGATCACGGAGGGCTTGTACATCAACACCATAGCCTCTCCGATGAGTGGTGAGTAGTTTACTACAGACCTTCGGGTCCATAATTATTAGCTAGATGGCTTCTTCTCTCTCTTTGGATCTCAATACAAAGTTATCCTCGGTCTTTGAGGAGATCTATTCGATGTAATCTTTTTGCGGTGTGTTTGTCGAGATCTGATGAATTGTGGGTTTCTGATCAAGATTATCTATGAACAATATTGGATTCTTTTCTGAAATCTTTTATGTATGATTATAATATCCTTGCAAGTCTCTTCGAATTATTGGTTTGGTTTGGCCTACTAGATCTATAGTTCTTGCAATGGGAGAAGTGTTTGCCTTTGAGTTCAATCTTGCGGTGTCCATTCCCAGTGACAATAGGGGCAGCAAGGCACGTATAGTATTGTGGCCATCGAGGATAAAAAGATGGGGTTTATATCATATTGCTTGAGTTTATCCCTCTACATCATGTCATCTTGCTTAAGGCGTTACTCTATTCTTATGAACTTAATACTCTAGATGCATGCTGGATAGCGGTCGATGTGTGGAGTAAAAGTAGTAGATGCAGAATCGTTTCGGTCTGTCGGGGAAACTGATCGCCCACGAATACCTATGGGACCGGAGCCCCTTTTCGGTACGGCAGGGGGCGGAGGGAGTACGAAGAGCAGATCGAGGCGAGCACACGAGCAGTTTACCTAGGTTCGGGCCGCACGGATGCGTAAAACCCTACTCCTGCTTTGGTGGTTGTATTGAGTTCTTGGCTCGGGAGCGAGGAGAGCTACAGTACACTCTAACCGCTAGCAAGACCGAGCGTGGCAATGATCGATGTTCGGAACCCCTTCTACGTTGCGCATGGGCCTCCTTTTATATGTCAAAGGGGTCACCGACAGGTGGCAACACAGATGGGGGTAAAAATGTAAAAAGAGTGGTAGCTAGAACAGTGTTTGTACAGTGTCCCGTACCTAACCCTGATGGCAGGGGACAAGGGCATTAAATGCCCGTCGCCGTCGCCCAAACAGTGCAAAAAGTGGTCGTCAGGGGCGCCACCGTCTGCCACGACGGTAGCCTCGTCATCGCAGCTTGCCACCGTGTACCCCAGGCTGCACAGCCTTCCGCCACGTGTGCCCGGGATGGTCCCAGAGCGACATGTGGGTGGATGTGCTGGAGTGTGGGTACAGAGTGGAAGCTTGCCGCGGCAAGCGCCTTGCCGCGGTTGCTATCTTGTCGCCTCTGGGAGCTTGTCGCTCACCGGGCCTTGCCGGGACGCGTGGCGCGTTGCGGTAAGTTTCTTCGGATTCCTTGATTGGCCTTCCCGGCAAGCTCCTCTTGCCGGGGTCTTGTGATTTGAGTGGTTTTGTGCCTCGAGTGGCCTTCCCGGCAAGCTTCTCTTGCCGGGGTCTTGTCTCCTTGACTTGGATACTTTGTTCTTGAATGGCTCCAAGGGAACCACGGAGGATCTTGGCAGTCGCCTGGCTAGCCTTGCCGCGGGACGCTGCAACTGCCCGTGCACAAGTTCGGGATACTAAGGTACCCCTACTTTAGTACACCGACAGAAGCCCCCGGGCCTGGGCCACACACGGTGCCGAGCGATGTTGGGCCAGGCCCAAAACAGTGCATGGGCACGCGCGGCCTGCGGCACGCCGTATCCCACTCCGTATCCACCGCGCCCCTCCCTAACGGCACGCGTCAATCGTGGCGTCGTGGGAGAGATCGTGGCCTGTTTCTTTAATTGGAAATGCGGAACGTCCGCCCCCTCCCCCCCTTATAAGCAGGGGAAACAGGGGCGGTTCGTCCATCTGCCCGTTGCTTCTTCAATCCTCAGAAACCCCCACCGCCCCCCTCCTTCCCGAAGGCCGAAGGAGAGCAGCGCTCCGCCCTCCGTCGCCACCAGCGCCATTAGCACCGTCAACCTCCTTCGCCACTTCCGCCATGGCTCCGAAAGGCGAGAAGGGGAAGACTAAGAAGTCGGTCGAAGCGCTGCGGCTCGCGGCGACGCGGAAGAAGAAGGCGGTCTTCCCGCCAAAGCTTGACGCGGAGGAGCTGAGGGATACCTTCTACCTTTTCTGGTCGAGGGAGACGAAGGCGCATCCGCGCACCAAGGTACTCCCAGCCGCCGCTTGCAAGATGTTCCAAAATGGCTACGCATTCTTCGCGCTGTTCTTCTACTGTAGGCTCTGCCCGCCCTATTCTGAGTTCTTCTGCGACATCATGAACACCTTCGGGTTTCATCTCCTTGACTTCACCCCCAACGTCGTTCTCACCATGGCCGTTTTCGCACATCTGTGCGAAAACTTTGTCGGAGTCTTCCCAAGTGTAGCCCTTTTCCGCCATTACTTCACACCTCGAGTTGAGAGGGGAGAGCCTCTGTCTGGCGGAATCTCTTGGATCTCTAGGACCCATAAGAAGGAATCTTACTTGACGGGAGAGCTCTGCGGCAAGTGGGATGAGTGGAGAGCCAATTGGTGTTGGATCGTAGAGGATGACCCGCAGCCATTCACCGCCCGGCGCCAAGCCCCAGTAGTACGCGGCAACGACTGGAGTGATTTGGCCCCGGAGGACAGCAGATTGAAGATTGCTACTACTCAGATCCTTCGCCTCAGGCACGCCAAGCTCACTGTAGGCACAGTCGGAGCAGACTTTCTCTGCCGCCGCATCGCCCCCTTGCAGGAGAGGAAGAGGCCCGCCTGGGATTTCGAGAACGCGGCAGATATCATGAGGCTGCGCCCGGGCCTCAATTATAATTTCACTGTCCTAGAGCTCAATGCGATGCTCCAGGCGTTGTTCAAGTATGACTCCGACCATCCCGAGTGGTTTACGTTGCCGAGGGGCGTAGTTCCGCTGTGCAACAACTCGTCGCTCAGCGTCATCCGTGCAGTGATGCCGCTGTGCGATTCCCACGGGATTGATCCGACTTGGCAAGAGCACTTCGACGAAGCTGTGCAGGCGTTCTTCGACAACTTGGAGGAAATGCCAGTCAACCCCGACGAGAAGAAAAGCCTTACCTGCGACACCACTGACCAAGAGATGGCATATATTGCCACCAGACTGGAAGAGGCGGCGGCAGCCGAGGCCGCGGGGGAGTTCGGGTACACAATGGAGGAGGCGGAGGCAGCGGAGGCGACAAGCCTTGCCGAGCGGGAAGAGTTCCTCAAAGCGGGGAAGCTTGCCGGGAAAGTCGCCGAGACAAGTGAACCCGCCGAGCAGGGCGCCGAGTCGAGCGGGCCCGCCGAGCAGGGCGCCGAGTCGAGCGGGCCCGTTGAGGACACGAGCGGCTCACTGGAGATCGGCTCCTCTTCTTCCTCATCCTCCGGCAGCTCGCCGCCACCAGCAGAGCCTCCAGCCGCACCGAGAAGGCGCCTCCGCAAGGTCGGGGATGTGACGGAGCGGCAGACAGGCCAGCAGCATGCGCGCCGCGCGACGCGCTCCACCACGGCGAGCAAGGCTGCCGCGGGAGCACCCCGCCCATCTACTGCAGCTGGAGCAGGGTCTTCCCGGACTGGCGCCTCTGCTCCCATCACCCCTCGCGCTTCGGCGGCAACCGGAGCGGGGTCTTCTTAGACCTCCGCCCCTGCTCCCGCCAAGCGGCCAAGGGAGCCCACTCCTCCGTCTCCTCGCGCCGGGACGCGTGAGCCAGATTTTGACTTCTCTGCGCTCAGCTCCGACGAGGAGGAAGAAGAGTAAGTCTTTGTAATTTTTGTATTTCTTTGATTTTTCAACTTGTCCTTTGTCTTGTATCTTCTTTGCCTAACTCTAAACCTGTTCTTCTTCAGAACTCTGGCCCAGAGGGCAGCGAAGAGGGCCAAGGTCCCGGTGATCGTCATCGAGGACGAGCCCGCCGCGACAGCAGGGGGCGCGCCTGAGACAAGCTTGCCGGACCCGGCAACTGTTCTTCAGAGCAGCCCCCAGCGCAGCCCCCGGCGTAAGTGTGGTTTACTTTCCGCTTGTCGGGCGCGCGTGGGTCTTCCATCCTTGCTGATATCTTGTTTTGTTGACTTGTGCAGGAGCAGAGCAGCATCAGGAGCGCCAAGAAACCGCCCCCGACATGTCGCACGTCTCTACCACACCGCCAAGGGGAGGCTCTCCGGCAAGGGCGAGCACTCCGCCAAGGGCGAGTACTCCGCCGAGGGCGAGTACACCGCCAAGGAACAGCACTAGCGGCCCTCCGCCAGCGGGAGCTACGACCACGCCGCTGAAGGAGAGCTCCCCGGCAAGGAACCTCACCGAGGAGCCGGCCCGCGCAGGTAACCCCTTTGCTTCACTCTTCCCTTGGACTTTTCTTCTTCTAATTTTCTTCTTTTCGGGTATTTGCTTGACTGTTTGTCTTGTCTTTTCCTCCGTCAGACCCGGCCGTAGCCGAGCCAATGGAGACGGAGGTCGTCGTTGACGACGCCGCCGTTGCCGAGGAGACGGTTGGCGCAGACGATCCAGCCGGCGCTGAGGCCGCCGAGGCTGCCGCCGCAGCAGCAGGCGAAGAGGCTGGCGGTCGCACTGACGGCCCCGAGGCCGCAGGAGCGCCGGGCGCTACGCCGACCGCCGAGCCCTCCGCTGCCGCCGCAGCCCCCAGTTCCGACGAGGCCGAGCCAAGCGCCTACCTAAAGGCCGGCGACGACGTCTTCATTCAGCTCCCGTGGGCGTCCATGTCCAGGGCGCCAGTCGAAGGAGAGGTCTTCGACGGAGAGGTTCTCGCCTCCGCCAAGCTGAAGTTGGTGGACGCGCCAGGCAGCAGCAGCAGCAGCGAGCCCGAAGAGGAGCGGCTGCTGCAGAAGTTGCTGGCGCTTTATCGCGCCCGGCAAGCCAAGCTGGAGTCCCGTGAGGCTCTGGCCGCCAAGGCGGGAGTTGACTTGGAGAAACGCGCAGAGGAGCTCCGGGCCATCAACCAAGCAGCTCTCCGATCCTTGGCAGAGGAGCGGGAGCAGCTTGCCGAGGCGCAGCAGGCCTTCATCCTGGAGAAGGCTGAGGTGGAGGAGAAGCAGCGGCTTGCCACCGAGAAGCTGTCCACGCTGGAGGGCGAGCTGGCGCAGCGGAAGGTCAACCTCGACGGTCACGAGGAGGAACTTGCCGTGCGCGAGCAGTCGCTTGGCGGAGCTCTCCAAGAAGTGAAGGACGCTGCCGCGGCCGCCGAAACCGTGAAGAGGGAGTTGGAGGCGAGGGTGCCTCAGCTGGAGGCCAACCTCAAGACGAGCGGCGAGGAGGTTGCCGCACTCAAGCTCGAGAGGGAGAAGGATGCCCACAGCCATTCAGAGCTACAGGTCCGCCTCGCCGAGAAGGGCAAAGAGCTCACCGCCGCCAAAGACTCCAACGCCGACCTTGAGCTGAAACTGGCCACTCTTACCACGACGCTGGACGACGCCAGGGAGCGGGAGACGGCCCTGAAGGAGGAGCTCAGGGCTGATAAGGCGTTGCTGGATAGCGCTGCCATCTCCCAGAATAACTTTAAGCAGACCGTGGAGCACTGGATGGAAGGCCTCGTCAACGCCGCCGCAGACATCGACAAGGAGTTGGAGCAGCTGGGGGTGGAGTATCTCGGGTACTCCACCGACGAGAACCTCCACCCCAGCACCAAGCTTACTTTGTTCTTCAGGGGCGTGGCGACGGCCCTCCAGCAGCTCCGAGAAAAGATCCCGAAGCAGCTGGCGGACGAGTCACGCCGGCTCTGCGCGGGGGCCCTACAGAAGGTGTTGGTGAAGGTGCCCTTCCGCAATCCAGGCCTCAACCTCACCAACGTCCTTAGGAGTTTGCCGCCGGACGCTGACCAAGAAGCGCTCAAGGCCCTTGTCGCACCCATTGTGGACAAGGTGGGTGGCATCAAGAGGGTCGAGGGCGACCGCGCGGACTAGTCTTGTCCCTTTTCTTCTTTCCCTTGTCGCTGTTAATCATGTTAGGGAGACAATTCGTTAGAGCTGCGACAAGTTACCTTGTAGTATAACTCTATTTTGGGTAGTCAATGCAATGTTATTTCCTCTACATGATTCCTTTGCTTTGTATGTTTCTTCCCTACGCTTTTAGGGAAATTGCCGGCGTAGGCACCTTTGCCGCGAGCGCTGAGTGCGGGACTTCAACAGCCTGCTGGCGGTGCCGTTGCCGACAAGAAACCTTGCCGCAACTAGTAGCAGCACACTTAGACTATTGAGCGAACTCGAAAATGAAGTAAGGGCGCGACACTAGTTGCAGCACACTTAAGTCGTTGAGCGTGCTCGTAACAAAGTAAGGGCGCGGCTAGCCATGAGCTGGTTCCTCCGCGCACAGGTTTTCCATACAAAGTGCGGTCGTTCAAGGAAGATAACTTAAAAATTTAAAATTTTGATTGCTCAAACTTCGGCAACTTAGCTTTTGTGTTGTTTGCTTCCCGGCAAGGCAAGGCTTTCTTGAGCGGCGCTTGGTCCATACCACTTCCCCCCTGGCAAACTTGTGCGCGAGGGAACCTTCTTCTGCTAGAGAAAAAAGATAGAAGAGAGAATACAGATATGGAACCTTTGGGCTCGTTACTGCTTACCGGGGGTAGGTGCTGCACAAAGTGTCGGGTAATACATGCAAAAGACAAAGAAGCATGAAATGACAAGTTGTGCGGGGCACATAAGCTTTACTGATGCACGGGGTCTGCGCCCGGCTTTGTACAAAGGATTACATGCAACATCGGCAAGACTTGTACAAAAGGTGGTTGCCGGAGCGGATCACGGCAACCGCGCCTTATGGGTAAAACTTGCGAAGATGCTCAATGTTCCAGGAGTTGCTCACTGGTAAGCCATCTTCTGTCTCAAGGCGGACAACGCCGGGCCTAGTGACTCGTTTCACCCGATAAGGGCCTTCCCACTTCAGCGTCAACTTGTTGGAATTCTTGGCGGACTGAACGCGCCGAAGAACAAGGTCGCCTTCCTCAAGACTTCTGGCGTTAACTTTGCGGCTATGGTAGCGGCGCAAAGCTTGCTGGTAGCGAGCAGCTCGCACAGCAGCCTGAAGACGGTCCTCCTCAAGGAGCAGCGCGTCATCTTGTCGCAGCTGCTCTTGCTCGAGCTCATCATAAGCGATCACTCGAGGTGACCCGTATACGAGTTCCGTGGGGAGAACTGCCTCTGCTCCATAGACTAGAGCAAAAGGTGTCTGTCCAGTGGCTCGATTTGGCGTCGTCCTGATCGACCAAAGAACCACTGGCAGCTCCTCGATCCAGTTTCTTCCGCACTTGTGCAGCCTGTCGAAAGTCCTTGTCTTGAGTCCGCGCAGCACTTCAGCGTTCGCTCTCTCCGCTTGACCGTTGCTCCTCGGGTGAGCAACAGAAGCGAAGCAGACCTTGGCGCCAAGGTCTTGGACATATTGCATGAAGGTGCGACTTGTGAATTGTGTACCGTTGTCGGTGATGATCCTGTTAGGGATCCCAAAACGACAAACAATTGACCTGAAGAACTTGACTGCTGACTGCGCGGTCACCTTTCTCACTGGCTCCACTTCCGGCCACTTTGTGAACTTGTCGATTGCAACGTACAAGTACTCAAAGCCCCCGGCTGCGCGGGGAAAGGGGCCGAGGATGTCGAGCCCCCAGACCGAAAATGGCCTGGATAAAGGGATTGTCTGGAGAGCTTGAGCTGGCTGGTGTATCTGCTTGGAATGGAACTGGCATGCTTCACACTTGGTTACTTGTGCAGTTGCATCCTGGAGGGCTTCTGGCCAAAAGAAACCTTGCCGGAACGCCTTGCCGGCAAGTGCTCTTGCGCCAATGTGGTGGCCACATATGCCTCCATGTATCTCTGCCAATAGCTTCTGTCCATCTTCCCGGGGAATACACTTCAATTTCACACCGTTGAGTCTTCTTCTGCACAGTGTGTTGTCGACGAACTGGTACATACTTGACTGTCGGGCTACTCTTTCCGCTTCTTCTTGCTCTTCGGGAAGTTCTCCTGTCTGGAGGAAACGGACAATCTGCTGTACCCATGCTGGAGCCTGTGGCTCGACAACAAGGACTAAAGGCACATCTGCTGCTGCGGGAACGTCCACTTCCACGGCTAGAACTTGTGTCTCAGCCGGAGCTTGATGTTCCCCGGCAAGCTTGCCGGAGCAAAACTTGTCGGGAGCGTTCGCTTCGACGGAACAAGCCCTAGGGCTCGCCGGAGCGGACTGCTCCTCAGCTTTCTTGGTGTTGATTTTGGGGACCTTCTTGGTGGCGGCTTCGGGAAGCTCTGCCGGAAGATAGTCGCCAACAACCAACTTTCTCTTTTTGCTCTGTCCGGTCGAGGGTGTCACGGACGGCTGAGTTAGCTTTAGCACAAAGATCCCTGGTTCCACAGGTAACTTATGTGCGGCGCACTTTGACAGGCCATCTGCGATGTCGTTCTGAGCTCTTGGTACATGCTCCATTTGCAGGCCGTCAAAGTGTTCTTCAAGCTTTCTCACTTCGTCGACGTAAGCCTCCATCAACGGGCTCTGATAGTTCTTGTTTACTTGGCGGACAACCAACTGTGAGTCACCGCTTACAATTAGCTTCTTAATCCCAAGGTCTGCCGCGATCCTGAGACCGGCAAGCAACCCTTCATACTCTGCAGTATTGTTTGTCGCTTGCTCCTCGGGAAAGTGCATTTGGACGACGTACTTGAGGTGTTCTCCGGTGGGTGCGACAAGCAGCACGCCGGCACCGGCGCCTTGCAGCGAGAAGGCACCATCAAAGTACATTATCCATTCTTTGCTTGCTTCTTTGACAGGGATGCTCGTCTCTGGAATATCTTCGTCTGGTGTTGGCGTCCATTCTGCTATGAATTTTGCCAATGCTCTGCTCTGGATAGTTGAAGTGCTTTCAAACTTGAGGCCAAAGCTTGATAGTTCCAGTGCCCACTCAACAATCCTGCATGTTGCTTCTGGATTTTGCAGTATCCTCTTCAGCGGAAAGCGAGTGACCACTGTTATCTCATGTGCTTGGAAGTAATGGCGCAGCTTTCTCGAGGCCATGAGAAGGCCGAAAAGCAGTTTCTGCACACCAGAGTACCTTGACCTAGCTCCCTGCAGAAGGGAGCTGACAAAGTAGACTGGGCGCTGCACCATCTTCTTCCGTATCTCCTCTTGCACCTGCGCAGATTCATCCTTATCGGGACCACAGCTTGTCGGGGAAGCCCCCTGCTTGTCGCTGGATGTGTTTGTCGCGGTTGCTGGCTCATCGTCTGCCTCCCTCTCCGCTACTAGCGCAGCACTAACCACTTGATTGGTTGCCGCTAGGTACAGCAGCAACTTCTCTTGTGGTTTAGGTGCGACGAGTATTGGAGTAGAGGATAGGTACCTCTTCAAGTCTTGCAGCGCAGCCTCCGCTTCCGGAGTCCACTTCATTGGGCCTGCCTTTTTCAAGATTTTGAAAAAGGCAGGGCGCGCTCTGCTGACTTAGAGATAAATCTGCTGAGAGCAGCCACGCAACCGGCAAGTCTCCGTACATCCTTGACATGCTTCGGTGCTTCAATCTGCTCAATGGCCTTGATCTTGTCGGGATTGGCTTCAATCCCCCTCTGAGACACAAAGAACCCGAGAAGCTTGCCGGAAGGGACTCCAAACACGCACTTCTCGGAATTGAGTTTGAGCTGGATCTTGCGCAGATTCGCAAAGGTTTCATCTAAATCTTGTATCAAAGTAGCCCTGTCCTTGCTCTTGACCACTACATCATCCATGTACGCTTCTACATTTCTGTGTATCTGTGGCTCAAAAGCTGTAATGACTACCCTTGCAAATGTTGAACCAGCATTCTTTAATCCGAAAGGCATGCGTATGAAATAGTAAGTGCCACATGGAGTAATGAATGCGGTCTTTTCCTCATCTTCTTCAGCCATGAAGATCTGATGGTATCCTGAGTATGCGTCAAGAAACGAAAGCAGGTCACATCCAGCCGTGGAGTCAACAATCTGGTCAATGCACGGCAAGGGAAATGGGTCCTTGGGACAAGCTTTATTCACATCGGTGAAGTCGATACAAAGCCTCCATTTCCCATTTGCTTTTCGCACGACCACAGGATTGGCTAGCCACGTCGGATGGAGCACTCCTCTAACAAGGCCTGCTGCTTCCAGTTTCTTGATTTCTTCTGCGATGAACTCTTGGCGCTCCACTGCTTGTTTCCTAACTTTTTGCTTGACGGGCCGCGCGTGAGGACAAACGGCAAGCTTGTGCTCAATCACTTTCCTGGGAACACCGGGGATGTCAGACGGTTGCCATGCAAACACGTCGATGTTCGCCCGTAAGAAAGCAACGAGTGCGCTTTCCTATTTAGGATCAAGCGTGGCACTGATGGTGAAAGTACCACCAGTGCCGTCCTCCTTGGCGGACACCTTCTTGGTATCTGGCGGAGCTGCCATCGTCTTCTTACACTTGCCGGTGGAGCTCGATGGTGCGTCCTCGACGGCAGCGCAGCACTCCGAAGAGGTGCGTTTGCCGGAGTGGGCCCCAGAGCTCTTGCCGGACTTGGTCTTCTTCCCCTCGGGAGCTTCAGCGGCAAGTGTCTTGCGTTCTGATGCGGCTGCTGCTTCCCGGTAAATCATGTCGGCACAGATAAAGGCATCTTTCTTGTCGCCAGGGACAGAGATGACGCTTATCGGGCCTGGCATCTTGAGCATGTTGTAGGCATAGTGAGAGGCTGCCATGAACTTGGCGAGTGCTGGACGGCCAAGTATCCCATTGTAAGGCAATGGGATATCGGCAACGTCAAAAGTGATCCTCTCAGTCCTGAAATTCAGCTCGCCGCCAAACGTCACTGGCAGTGTGATCTTCCCTTTCGGCTTGCTCCTTCCCGGGTTGATTCCTTGGAACGTACCGGTCTCTTCGAGCTCGCTGTCAGGGATCTGGAGTTTCCGGACCACAGCGGAGGAGATCAAGTTCAAGCCGGCCCCGCCGTCAACTAACATCTTGGTGACCTTGAGGTTGCGGATAGTTGGTGAGACCAACATCGGCAAGCATCCGACCGCAGTTGTGCGATGAGGGTGGTCCTCAATATCAAAGATGATAGGCGTGCTGGACCACTTCAGAAGTTTGCGCGACTCGACGGGCGGCTCTACTGCATTAACTTCCCGCACCCACTGCTTGAGTTGTCGGTGGGAAGTATGCAAGGAAGCACCACCGTCAACGCACAGAACCTCCGTGGCCTTCTCGAACTCCTGCTCGCTGTTCTAACCATCGTCCATATCTTCATCGTCGTCTTCGTCTTCGTCCTTGTCGCGGCGCCCTCCCCGGCCGTTGAATGGCCGCTTCTTGCCGGACCCTCCATCACCTCCTTGGGCCTTCTCCTTGTCGCGTCGCTCGTACTCGGCTTTTTGCTGCTCGACGAGGTACTCGACCCTCTTGCAGTTCTGGAGGTCGTGGCCCTTGGTGCGGTGGATCTTGCAATACTGCTTGTCGGTGTCGTCCTGCTTGTCGGCAGCAGCCACGGCCTAGCAGTTGGTGCACGCGGCAGTCTCCTTGCCGGAGCTACCAGCTTGGGCTTTCTTGTCGCCGGCCTCCTTGCCGGACTGCTCAACGACTAGCACTTCCTTGTTCTTCTTCATCCTGTTGTTCCGCCACCGGTTTTTCTTTGCCGGGGCGGCATCCTCACTGTCTGATCCCCCTGCTCCAGCATCCTCTCCGGGGAGTTTCCTCCCCTCTTCAGCACGAGCACACTTGTCGGCCAGGGTGTACAGCTCGCTAACGTCCCTGATCTTGCACATCGCCATCTCCTCCCTCATCCTGCGGTTACGCACGTTCTAGTGGAACGCGCTAATGACCGCGGCAGGGTGGACGTCTGGGATGTTGTGTTGCACGCGGCTGAACCTCTGGATATACTTGCGCAGGGGTTCTCCTTCCTTCTGGGCGAGCAGGTGGAGGTCACTTTCCTGGCCATGAGGCTTGTGGCCGCCAGTGAAGGCGCCGACAAACTGGTAGCACAGGTCGGCCCAAGAAGAAATGGAGTTGTCCGGCAGGTGCATGAGCCAGGATCTGACGTTTGGCTTGAGCACCAGCGGGAAGTAATTGGCGAGTATCTTCTCGTCTCGTCCCCCAGCAGCCTGCACCGCGATGGTGTAGATGCTGAGGAACTCCGACAGATGTGTCTTGCCGTTGTACTTCTCCGGTACGTTGGGATTGAAGTTCTTCATGCTGGGCCACTGGACTTGCCGCAGCTTACGAGTGAACGCAGGACAACCTACCGCGTACGGTAGGTCGCCTGGTCCCCCTGGCGCTTGCATGTCGACAGTGGGCCCAGCGCGCTGGTCGGATTGACGTCGTGCTTCTCTTCGGCGCTCGATGCGGGTTCGAGCGTCCTCTTGTTGTCGATCGTCGAGAACTTGGCGCTGATCGCGGCGAGCTCGCGGATCTGATGACGTGGTGGAGTCGTCGTCGATGTTGATCCGGCGAGTCAGCGATTTTGGCCTTCGGGGCAGGGAGTGCACGGTGGTTGCACCCCCAGCGGTCTTGTCGCCATCGGCCCGCGCCTGGCTGACTTGCCGCGGCCGCGATGTGCTCGACTGCTGCGGAGTGTCGCCGTTGGCGAAGGCGATGAGGCTCTGAATGGTGGCCCTCCAGTCGTCGGCCTTGTCTGCCGCTGGAGGGAAGTCTAGGAGCAGTTGAGCTCGCGCTAGAGCTTCTGCTGGAGTGGCGGGTAGCGGTGGCGAACGGTGCGAGGAGCGGGATATGCTCGGACTCCTAACTACGTTAGAAGGAGCAGCATCCCGTCCCGGCGACCGCGCCTTGCTCGTGCCAGCATGTTGATGTGCATGCTGGCCTTGAGCGTCCCGAGATCCGCCGGCTTGACCTTGGCCCAAGAAACGTATGGTACCTTGAGTACCACGTCGCTGCCGGTCCCGCGCCTCCTGAGATGGGCGCGGTGCATGTACGGACGCCGAGGCCTTGGAGTGCGCCCGGTCGTCCGTCTTGTCCTTGGACTTGGCGGCGCCGTGAGTTTCCTAGCCGACGTCCGTTCTTCCGCCGACGTCTACCCCACCAGCCGTTGGCTCCGGCGGTGGCGGGATCGACGCGGACGGGCCTGCTGCCTCCGAAGCCTTCTTCTTCGGCGGCATGTCGATGAAGATGATGAAGTTGGTGAAGATCTAGCTCGTGTGACGCCGGATCGGGTTCACACAACCTCGACGCACCCCTACATGGCGCGCCAAAGATGTCGGGGAAACTGATCGCCCACGAACACCTATGGGACCGGAGCCCCTTTTCGGTATGGCAGGGGGCGGAGGGAGCACGAAGAGCAGATCGAGGCGAGCACACGAGCAGTTTACCTAGGTTCGGGCCGCACGGATGCGTAAGACCCTACTCCTGCTTTGGTGGTTGTATTGAGTTCTTGGCTCGGGAGAGAGGAGATCTACAGTACACTCTAACCGCTAGCAAGACCGAGCATGGGAATGATCGATGTTCGGAACCCCTTCTACGTTGCGCATGGGCCTCCTTTTATATGTCAAAGGGGTCACCGACAGGTGGCAACACAGATGGGGGTAAAAATGTAAAAAGAGTGGTAGCTAGAACAGTGTTTGTACAGTGTCCCGTACCTAACCCTGACGGCAGGGGACAAGGGCATTAAATGCCCGTCGCCGTCGCCCAAACAGTGCAAAAAGTGGTCGTCAGGGGCGCCACCGTCTGCCACGACGGTAGCCTCGTCATCGCAGCTTGCCACCGTGTACCCCAGGCTGCACAGCCTTCCGCCACGTGTGCCCGGGATGGTCCCAGAGCGACATGTGGGTGGATGTGCTGGAGCGTGGGTACAGAGTGGAAGCTTGCCGCGGCAAGCGCCTTGCCGCGGTTGCTATCTTGTCGCCTCTAGGAGCTTCACCGGGCCTTGCCGGGACGCGTGGCGCGTTGCGCTAAGTTTCTTCGGATTCCTCGATTGGCCTTCCCGGCAAGCTCCTCTTGCCGGGGTCTTGTGATTTGAGTGGTTTTGTGCCTCGAGTGGCCTTCCCGGCAAGCTTCTCTTGCCGGGGTCTTGTCTCCTTGACTTGGATACTTTGTTCTTGAATGGCTCCAAGGGAACCACGGAGGATCTTGGCAGTCGCCTGGCTAGCCTTGCCGCGGGACGCTGCAACTGCCCGTGCACAAGTTCGGGATACTAAGGTACCCCTACTTTAGTACACCGACAGGAGCCCCCGGGCCTGGGCCACACACGGTGCCGAGCGATGTTGGGCCAGGCCCAAAACAGTGCATGGGCACGCGCGGCCTGCGGCACGCCGTATCCCACTCCGTATCCACCGCGCCCCTCCCTAACGGCACGCGTCAATCGTGGCGTCGTGGGAGAGATCGTGGCCTGTTTCTTTAATTGGAAATGCGGAACGTCCGCCCCCTCCCCCCCTTATAAGCAGGGGAAACAGGGGCGGTTCGTCCATCTGCCCGTTGCTTCTTCAATCCTCAGAAACCCCCACCGCCCCCCTCCTTCCCGAAGGCCGAAGGAGAGCAGCGCTCCGCCCTCCGTCGCCACCAGCGCCATTAGCACCGTCAACCTCCTTCGCCGCTTCCGCCATGGCTCCGAAAGGCGAGAAGGGGAAGACTAAGAAGTCGGTCGAAGCGCTGCGGCTCGCGGCGACGCGGAAGAAGAAGGCGGTCTTCCCGCCAAAGCTTGACGCGGAGGAGCTGAGGGATACCTTCTACCTTTTCTGGTCGAGGGAGACGAAGGCGCATCCGCGCACCAAGGTACTCCCAGCCGCCGCTTGCAAGATGTTCCCAAATGGCTACGCATTCTTCGCGCTGTTCTTCTACTGTAGGCTCTGCCCGCCCTATTCTGAGTTCTTCTGCGACATCATGAACACCTTCGGGTTTCATCTCCTTGACTTCACCCCCAACGTCGTTCTCACCATGGCCGTTTTCGCACATCTGTGCGAAAACTTTGTCGGAGTCTTCCCAAGTGTAGCCCTTTTCCGCCATTACTTCACACCTCGAGTTGAGAGGGGAGAGCCTCTGTCTGGCGGAATCTCTTGGATCTCTAGGACCCATAAGAAGGAATCTTACTTGACGGGAGAGCTCTGCGGCAAGTGGGATGAGTGGAGAGCCAATTGGTGTTGGATCGTAGAGGATGACCCGCAGCCATTCACCGCCCGGCGCCAAGCCCCAGTTGTACGCGGCAACGACTGGAGCAATTTGGCCTCGGAGGACAGCAGATTGAAGATTGCTACTACTCGGATCCTTCCCCTCAGGCACGCCAAGCTCACTGTAGGCACAGTCGGAGCAGACTTTCTCTGCCGCCGCATCGCCCCCTTGCAGGAGAGGAAGAGGCCCGCCTGGGATTTCGAGAACGCGACAGATATCATGAGGCTGCGCCCGGGCCTCAATTGTAATTTCACTGTCCTAGAGCTCAATGCGATGCTCCAGGCGTTGTTCAAGTATGACTCCAACCATCCCGAGTGGTTTACGTTGCCGAGGGGTGTAGTTCCGCTGTGCAACAACTCGTTGCTCAACGCCATCCGTGCAGTGATACCGATGCGCGATTCCCACGGGATTGATCCGACTTGGCAAGAGCCCTCCGACGAAGCTGTGCAGGTGTTCTTCGACAACTTGGAGGAAATGCCAGTCAACCCCGAGGAGAAGAAAGGCCTTACCCGCGACACCACTGACCAAGAGATGGTATATATTGCCACCAGACTGGAAGAGGCGGCGGCAGCCGAGGCCGCGGGGGAGTTCGGGTACACAGTGGAGGAGGTGGAGGCAGCGGAGGCGACAAGCCTTGCCGAGCGGGAAGAGTTCCTCAAAGTGGGGAAGCTTGCCGGGAAAGTCGCCGAGACAAGTGAGCCTGCCGAGCAGGGCGCCGAGTCATGCGGGCCCGCCGAGCAGGGTGCCGAGTCGAGCGGGCCCGTTGAGGACACGAGCGGCTCACTGGAGATCGGCTCCTCTTCTTCCTCATCCTCCGGTAGCTCGCCGCCACCAGCAGAGCCTCCAGCCGCACCGAGAAGGCACCTCCGCAAGGTCGGGGATGTGACGGAGCGGCAGACGGGCCAGCAACAGGCGTGCCGCGCGACGCGCTCCACCGCGGTGATCAAGGCTGCCGCGGGAGCACCCCGCGCATCTACTGCAGCTGGAGCAGGGTCTTCCCAGACTGGCGCCTCTGCTCCCGTCACCCCTCGCGCTTCGGCGGCAACCGGAGCGGGGTCTTCTCGGACCTCCGTCCCTGCTCGCGCCAAGCGGCCAAGGGAGCCCACTCCCCCGCCTCCTCGCGTCGGGACGCTTGAGCCAGATTTTGACTTCTCTGCGCTCAGCTCCGACGAGGAGGAAGAAGAGTAAGTCTTTGTAATTTTTGTATTTCTTTGATTTTCAACTTGTCCTTTGTCTTGTATCTCCTTTGCCTAACTCTGAACCTGTTCTTCTTCAGAACTCTGGCTCAGAGGGCAGCGAAGAGGGCCAAGGTCCCGGTGAACGTCATCGAGGACGAGCCCGCCGCGACAGCAGGGGGCGCGCCTGAGACAAGCTTGCCGGACCCGGCAACTGTTCTTCAGAGCAGCCCCCAGCGTAAGTGTGGTTTACTTTCCGCTTGTCGGGCGCGCGTGGGTCTTCCATCCTTGCTGATATCTTGTTTTGTTGACTTGTGCAGGAGCAGAGCAGCATCAGGAGCGCCAAGAAACCGCCCCCGACATGCCGCACGTCTCTACCACACCGCCAAGGGGAGGCTCTCCGGCAAGGGCGAGCACTCCGCCGAGGGCGAGTACTCCGCCAAGTGCGAGTACAGTGCCAAGGGACAGCACTAGCGGCCCTCCCCCGGCGGGAGCTACGACCACGCCGCTGAAGGAGAGCTCCCCGGCAAGGAACCTCACCGAGGAGCCGGCCCGCGCAGGTAACCCCTTTGCTTCACTCTTCCGTTGGACTTTTCTTCTTCTAATTTTCTTCTTTTCGGGTATTTGCTTGACTGTTTATCTTGTCTTTTCCTCCGTCAGACCCGTCCGTAGCCGAGCCAATGGAGACGGAGGTCATCGTTGACGACGCCGCCGTTGCTGAGGAATATCAAACGGAGTCCAAACGGAATGAAACCTTCGGGAGAGATATTTTTGGAGAAAATCACACACGGGAGACTTGAGAACCATGTAGTAGGGGCCACAAGGTGCCCAAGAGGGTGGGGGGCGCGCCCCCCTTCCCAGGGCGCGTCCCCTGCCTCGTGGGTCCCTCATGAGTCCCCCGGTGTCCTCCTTCCTCCTATTTAAGTGTACGTACCCCGAAACCATCACCAATAGAGAGAAAACCCTAATTCCACCGCCGTAACCTTCTGTTCCCGTGAGATCCCATCTTGGAGCCTGTTCCGATGCTCCGCCGGAGCGGGGATCCATCACGGAGTGCTTCTACATCATCATCATTGCCCTGACCATGTGTTGTGAGTAGTTTACCACAGACCTTTGGGTCCATAGCTAGTATCTAGATGGCTTCTTCTCTCTCTCTGGATCTCAATACAAAGTTTTCCTTGGTCTTCGAGGAGATCTATTTGATGTAATCTTTTTTTTGTGGTGTGTTTGTCGAGATCCGATGATTTCTGAGTTTATGATCAAGATTATCTATGAGAAATATTTGGTTCTTTTTTGAAATCTTTATGTGTGCTCATAATATCCTTGCAAGTCTCTTCGAATTATTGGTTTGGTTTGGCCTACTAGATCTATAGTTCTTGCAATGGGAGAAGTGCTTGGCTTTGGGTTCAATCTTACGATGTCCTTTCCGAGTGATAGTAGGGGCAGCAAGGCACGTATTGTATTGTTGCCATGGAGGATAAAAATATGGGGTTTATATCATATTGCTTGAGTTTATCCCTCTACATTATGTCATCTTGCTTAAGGCCTTACTCTGTTCTTATGAACTCAATACACTAGATGCATGCTGGATAGCGGTCGATGTGTGGAGTAATAGTAGTAGATGCAGGCAAGACTCGGTCTACTTTTTTCGGACGCGATGCCTATGTACAATGATCATGCCTAGATAGTCTCAAAATTATTCGCTTTTCTATCAATTGCTCGACAGTAATTTGTTTACCCGCCGTAGAATATCGCTATCATGAGAGAAGCCACTAGAGAACACTATGGCCCCCAGGTCTATTCTCAACATATCAATCTACATCTACTTTACTTTTTCCGCTTTTACTTTCTGTTCTTCTAAACAAAAATACCAAAAATATAAACTATCATCTCTATCAGATCTCACTTCCGTAAGTGACCGTAAAGGGATTGACAACCCCTTATCGCGTTGGCTGCGAAGTTCTTATTTGTTTGTGCAGGTGCGAGGGACTCGCGCGTGGTCTCCTACTGGATTGATACCCTGGTTCTCAAAAACTGAGGGAAATACTTACGCTACTATGCTGCATCTCCCTTCCCTCTTTGAGGGAATACAACGCAAGCTCGAGAAGTAGCAAGAAGAATTTCTGGCGCCGTTGCCGGGGAGGCTTACGCAAAAGTCATATACCAAGTACCTATCACAAACCCTTATCCTTCGCATTACATTTTTGGCCTCTCGTTTTCCTCTCCCCCACTTCACCCTTGCCGTTTTATTTTCCCTTCTTCTGGCGTGTGTTTATCGTTCGCTTGCTTCTTGTTTGCTTGTGTGTGTTGGATTGCTTGCTTGTCATTATGGCTCAGAACAATACCAAATTGTGTGACTTCTCCAATACCAACAATAATGATTTTATTAGCTCTTCGATTGCTCCTATTACCGATGTTGAATCTTGTGAGAACAATGCTGCTTTGTTGAATCTTGTCATGAAAGATCAATTCTCTAGCCTTCCTAGTGAAGATGCCGCTAACCATCTGAACAAATTTGTTGATTTGTGTGATATGCAAAAGAAAAGGGATGCGGATAACGATATTGTTAAATTGAAGTTATTTCCGTTTTCAATTAGAGATCATGCTAAAACTTGGTTTCCCTCTTTGCCTAGAAATAGTATTGATTTGTCGAATAAGTGCAAAGATGCTTTTATCTCTATGTATTCCCTCCTGCTAAGATCATCTCTCTTAGAAACGATATTATGAACTTTAAGCAACTAGATCATGGGCATGTTGCACAAGCTTGGGAGAGAATGAAACTAATGATACGTAATTGCCCTACACATGGTTTGAATCTATGGATGATTATTCAGAACTTTTATGTTGGCTTGAATTTTGCTTCTAGAAATCTTTTAGACTCGGCCGCCGGTGGCACTTTCACGGAAACTACCTTAGGAGAAGCTACCAAACTCCTAGATAATATTATGATTAATTATTCTCAATGGCACACCGAAAGATCTACTAGTAAAAAATTGCATGCTATTGAAGAAATTAGTGTTTTGAGTGGAAAGATGGATGAAGTTATGAAATTATTTGCTGCTAAGAGTGCATCTTCTGATCCTAATGATATGCATTTGTCCACTTTGATTGAAAATAACAATGAATTTTTGGATGTGAATATTATTGGTAGGAATAATTTTGGTAACAATGCTTATAGGGGGAATTTTAATCCTAGGAATTTTCCTAGTAATTCCTCTAATAATTATGGTAATTCCTGCAACAACTCTTATGGAAAGTTGCCTTCTGAATTTGAAACTAGTGTTAAGGAGTTTATGATCTCGCAAAAGAATTTCAATGCTATGCTTGAAGAGAAATTGCTTAAGATTGATGAATTGGCTAGAAGTGTGGATAGAATTACTCTTGATGTTGATTCTTTGAAACTTAAATCTATCCCACCTAAGCATGATATCAATGAGTCTCTCAAAGCCATGAGAGTTTCCATTGATGAATGCAAAGAAAAAACCACTAGGATGCGTGCTAAAAGGGAGAATTATATTAAAGTGTGTTCTTCTAGTTATCATGAAAATAAAGATGATGATCTGAAAGTTATTGATGTGTATCCCATTAGATCCTTGTTTTCTAGTATAAATCTTGATGAAGATAGGATTGGAGATAATTCTGCTTTAAGGTGTCCCAATGATTCGGAGTTTCCAGATCTTGATGCTAAAATTGTTAAAAGTGGGAGTGATGAGATTAAAACTTTGCATAGTGATGAACCCACTACTTTGGATTTCAAGGGATTCAATTATGATAATTGTTCTTTGATTGATTGTATTTCCTTGTTGCAATCCGTACTAAATACTCTGCATGCTTATAGTCAAAATAAAGCTTTCACCAAACACATAGTTGATGCTTTGATGCAATCTTATGAAGGAAAACTTGAGTTAGAAGTTTCTATCCCTAGAAAGCTTTATGATGAGTGGGAACCTACTATTAAAATAATAATAAAAGATCATGAATGCTATGCTTTGTGTGATTTGCGTGCAAGTGTCTCCACTATCCCAAAAACTTTGTGTGATTTGCTAGGGTTCCATGAGCTTGATGATTGTTCTTTAAATTTGCATCTTGCGGATTCCACTATTAAGAAACCTATGGGAGGAATTAATGATGTTCTTATTGTTGCCAATAGGAATTATGTGCCCGTAGATTTCATTGTTCTTGATATAGATTGCAATCCTTCATGTCCTATTATTCTTGGTAGACCTTTCCTTAGAACGATTGGTGCAATTATTGATATGAAGGAAGGAATTATTAGATTCCAATTTCCGTTATGGAAAGGCATGGAACACTTTCCTAGAAAGAAAATCAAATTACCATATGAATCTATTATGAGAGCCACTTATGGATTGCCTTCCAAAGATGGCAATACCTAGATCTATTTTGTATCGTGCCTAGCTAGGGGCGTAAAACGATAGCGCTTGTTGGGAGGCAACCCAATTTTATATTTTTTTTGTAGTTGCTGCTGTTAGGGAATAAATATTGCATCTAGGTTCTGTTTAGATGTGGTTTCATGTTTTGTTTAGTGTATGTGCCAAGTAGAACCTTTGGGAAGACTTGTGTGAAGTTTATGTGATCTTGCTGTGAAAAACAAAATTGTTAGCACTCACTAGAATGGTCATCAGATTTACTCGAGCGTGCTATTTAGTTGATTCTTTTTGCAGATTATTAATAGACAATTTCCTCATGTTTAGCAATTTAGTTTGAATTTTTTGGAGTTACAGAAGTATGCGAAACCTGCAGATTACTACAGATTGTTCTTTTTTTGACAGATTCTGTTTTTCGTGTGTTGTTTGCTTATTTCGATGCATCTATTAGTAATATTGGGAGGTATGAACCATAGAGAAGATGGAATACATTAGCTTTAACACCAATATAAACAAAGAATGAATTCATTGCAGTACCTTTGAGTATTGATTTGCTTTCTTATACTAACGGAGCTCACGAGATTTTTGTCTAAGTTTTGTGTTGTGAAGTTTTCAAGTTTTGAGTATTGCTTTGATGGACTATGGAACAAAGAGTAGCAAGGGCCTAAGCTTGGGGATGCCCATGGCACCCCAAGTAAAAATCAAGGACAATCAAAAGCTTAAGCTTGGGGATGCCCCGGGAAGGCATCCCCTTTTCGTCTTCATCCATCGGTAACTATACTTGGAGCTATATTTTTATTCACCACATGATATGTGTTTTGCTTAGAGCGTCTTGTATAATTTGAGTCTCTACTTGTTAGCTTGCCACAATTATCCTTGCTGGACACACCTATTTGAGAGAGTTAAATATGGCCTAGGAATTGTTAGAACACTCTATGTGCTTCACTTATATCTTTTGAGTTGAATAGTTTTTGCTCTAGTGCTTCATTTATATCTTTTAGAGCACGGTCGTGATAATATTTTGAGTAAATTGTTGAAATCTCATGCTTCACTTATATCCATTTGAGAGTCTATTAAAACAACATGGTAATGTGTTTAGGCTATAACACTAGTCTTCACATGATAGACATCCAATATCAATGTAGTAAAAACTATCACACTAAGTGCATTGAATATGATGAGATGTTGGATGCTTGATAATTGTTTTGAGATATGAGGATAGTGATATTAGAGTCATGCTAGTGGAGTTATTATAAAATTGAGAAATACTTGTGTTAAGGTTAGTGATTCCCGTAGCATGCACGTATGGTGAACCGCTATGTGACGAAGTTAGAGCTTGAAGTATTTGTAAAGTGCCAACCTTTGTGTGGAGGTCGGGGGCGCACGATGGTTAACTCCTACCAACCTCCCCCCTAGGAGCATGCGTTGATTGCTTTGTTTTGAAGACTCGTATATTTTTGCAATAAGTATATGAGTTCTTATGACTAATGTTGAGTCCATGGATTATACGCACTCTCACCCTTCAACCATTACTAGCCTCTCTTGTACCGCGCAACTTTCGCCGGTACCATACACCCACTATATATCCTTCCTCAAACTAGCCACCATATTATTCCTCAAAACAGCCACCATACCTACTCATCATGGCATTTGCATAGCCATTCCGAGATATATTGACATGCAACTTTCCACTGTTCCGTTCATATGACACGCATCATATTGTCATATTGCCATGCATGATCATGTAGTTGACATCGTATTTGTGGCAAGGCCGCCATGCATAACTTTTCATACATGTCACCCTTGTTTCATTGCACATCCCGGTACACCGCCGGAGGCATTCATATAGAGTCATACTTTGTTTTAGTATCGAGTTGTAATATCGAGTTGCAATGAAAGTGTGATGATCATCATTATTAGAGCATTGTCCCGTGGGAGGAAAGGCTAAATCAATAAAGCCCCTCCGCAAAAAAAAGGCCAAATAAAAAAGAAATGCCCAAAAAAAGGGACAATTGCTACTATCTTTTTTCCACACTTGTGCTTCAAAGTAGCACCATGTTCTTCATTGTAGAGAGTCTCATGCTTAGTCACTTTATATACTAGTGGTTATTTTCGTTATAGAACTTGGCTTGTATATTCCAACGATGGGCTTCCTCAAATGCCCTAGGTCTTCGTGAGCAAGCAAGTTGGATGCACACCCACTAGTTTCTTTTGTTGAGCTTTCATACATATTTAGCTCTTGTGCATTTGTTGCATGGCAATCACTACTCACTCACAATGATATCTATTGATGGGCATCTCCATAGCCCGTTGATACGCCTAATTGATGTGAGACTATCTTCCCCCCTTTTGTCTTCTCCACAACCACCTCTCTATTCCAGACATAGTGCTATGTCCATGGCTCACGCTCATGTATTGCGTGAAAGTTGAAAAGTTTGAAAGAATAGAGTATGAAAACAAGTGCTTGGTTGAAATCAGGGTTGTGCATGATATGAATATTTTGTGTGATGAAGAGGGAGCATAGCCAGACTATATGATTTTGTAGGGATAACTTTCTTTAGCCATAGTATTTTGAGAAGACATGATTGCTTTGTTAGTATGCTTGAAGTATTATTATTTCTTATGTCAATATAGACTTTTGTCTTGAATCTTTTATATCTGAACATTCATGCCACAATTAAGAGAATTACATTGAAAAACTATGTTGGTTAGCATTCCACATCAAAAATTCTGTTTTTATCATTTACCTACTCGAGGACGAGCGGGAATTAAGCTTGGGGATGCTTGATACGTCTCCAACGTATCTCTAATTTTTATTGTTCCATGCTATTATTTATGATGTCTTGGATGTTTAATGGGCTTTGTCGTACACTTTTATATCCTTTTTTGGACTAACCTACTAACCCAAAGGCCCAGTCCAGATTGCTGCTTTTTGCTTGTTACAATGTTTTGCAGAAAAGGAATATCAAACGGAGTCCAAACGGAATGAAACCTTCGGGAGAGATATTTTTGGAGAAAATCACGCACGGGAGACTTGAGAACCACGGAGTAGGGGCCACGAGGTGCCCATGAGGGTGGGGGCGCGCCCCCTACCTCGTGGGTCCCTCGTGAGTCCCCCGGTGTTCTCCTTCCTCATATATAAGCCTACGTACCCCGAAACCATCAACAACAGAGAGAAAACCCTAATTCCACAGCTGTAACCTTCTGTTCCCGTGAGATCCCATCTTGGAGCCTGTTCCGGAGCTCCGCCGGAGGGGGAATCCATCAGGATGTGCTTCTACATCATCATCATCGCCCTCACCGTGAGTTGTGAGTAGTTTACCACATACCTTCGGGTCCATACCTAGTATCTACATGGCTTCTTCTCTCTCTCTGGATCTCAATACAAAGTTCTCCTCGGTCTTTGAGGAGATCTATTCGATGTAATCTCTTTTTTGCGGTGTGTTTGTCGAGATCCGATGAATTGTGAGTTTATGATCAAGATTATCTATGAGAAATATTTGGTTCTTTTCTGAACTCTTTATGTGTGCTCATAATATCCTTGCAAGTCTCTTCGAATTATTGGTTTGGTTTTGCCTACTAGATCTACAGTTCTTGCAATGGGAGAAGTGCTTGGCTTTGGGTTCAATCTTACGGTGTCCTTTCCTAGTGACAGTAGGGGCAACAAGGCACATATTGTATTGTTTCCATCGAAGATAAAAAGATGGGGTTTATATCATATTTCTTGAGTTTATCCCTCTACATCATGTCATCTTGCTTAAGGTGTTACTCTATTCTTATGAACTCAATACACTAGATGCATGCTGGATAGCGGTCGATGTGTGGAGTAATAGTTGTAGATGCAGGCAGGAGTCGGTATACTTGTCTTGGTCGTGATGCCGATATACAATGATCATGCTTAGATAGTCTCATAATTATTCGCTTTTCTATCAATTGCTCGACAGTAATTTGTTTACCCGCCGTAGAATATCGCTATCATGAGAGAAGCCACTAGAGAACATTATGGCCCCCGGGTCTAATCTCAACATATCAATCTACATCTACTTTAATTTTTCGGCTTTTACTTTCTGTTCTTATAAACAAAAATACCAAAAATACAAACTATCATCTCTATCAGATCTCACTTTCGTAAGTGACCGTAAAGGGATTGACAACCCCTTATCGCGTTGGCTGCGAAGTTCTTATTTGTTTGTGCAGGTGCGAGGGACTCACGCGTGGTCTCCTACTGGATTGATACCTTGGTTCTCAAAAACTGAGGGAAATACTTATGCTACTGTGTTGCATCGCCCTTTCCTCTTCGAGGGAATACAAAGCAAGCTCGAGAAGTAGCAGTGATCCCTATATACAATGATCATGCTTAGATATTCTCATAACTATGCGCTTTTCTTTGAATTGCTCGATAGTAATTTGTTCACCCACCGTAGAATTCTGCTATCATAAGAGAAGCCGCTAGTGAAACCTATGGCCCCGGGTCTATTCTCATCATATTAGTCTTCCATCTACTTTACTTCGCTTTATTTACTTTCTATTCTTATACCGAAAATACCAAAAATATTATCTTATCCTATCTATCAGATCTCACTATCGTAAGTGACCGTGAAGGGATTGACAACCCCTTATCGCATTGGCTGCGAGGTTCTTATTTGTTTGTGTATGTGCGAGGGACTCGCGCGTGGTCTCCTACTGGATTGATACCTTGGTTCTAAAAAATTGAGGGAAATACTTACGCTACTGTGCTGCATCACCCTTTCCTCTTCGAGGGAATACAATGCAAGCTCGAGAAGTAGCATTCGGCTTGAGAAATGCCGGCGCCCTGTTTCAGCGTTGCATGTAGAAATGCCTCCTCAAGCAGCTCGACAGAAACGCCCACGTCTATGCGGACGATATTGTGGTGAAGATGGAGAAGCGCGTCACACAGTTGGAAGATCTCAAGGAAACCTTTGACAATCTGCGCCGATTTCAGATCAAGCTAAACCCGGAGAAATGTGTCTTCGGGGTGCCAGCCGGCCAGCTCCTTGGCTTCCTGGTTTCTGAACGCGGCATCGAATGCAACCCTGTGAAATTCAAGGCCATCGAGCGGATGGAAAGACCAACCCGGCTGCGAGACATCCAAAAGTTTACCGGGTGCTTAGCATCTCTCAGCTGGTTCATCAGTCGGCTGGGCGAGAAGGCTTCCCCTTGTACTAGCTAATGAAGAAAACCACTTGCTTTGAGTGGAATGACAAGGCGGACGAGGCTTTCCTCAAACTCAAGAAGATGCTGACCATGCCGCTTGTCCTGGCTGCACCGACTGCTAAGGAACCCATGTTCCTCTACATCGTGGCAACTCATGTCTACTACACAACCTTCTTCTTGTACACGTTGTTGGGCCTCCAAGTGCAGAGGTTTGTAGGATAGCAGAAAATTCCCCTCAAGTGGATGACCTAAGGTTTATCAATCCGTGGGAGGCGTAGGATGAAGATGGTATCTCTCAAACAACCCTGCAACCAAATAACAAAAAGTCTCTTGTGTCCCCAACACGCCTAATACAATGGAAAATTGTATAGGTGCACCAGTTCGGTGAAGAGATGGTGATACAAGTGCAATATGTATGGTAGATATAGGTTTTTGTAATCTAAAAACATAAATACATCAAGGTAACTAATGATAAAAGTGAGCGAAAACGGTATTGCAATGCTTCGAAACAAGGCCTAGGGTTCCTACTTTCACTAGTGCAAGTTCTCTCAACAATAATAACATAACTGGATCATATAACTATCCCTCAACATGCAACAAAGAGTCACTCCAAAGTCACTAATAGTGGAGAACAAACGAAGAGATTATTGTAGGGTACGAAACTACCTCAAATTTATTATTTCTGATCGATCTATTCAAGAGTCTGTAGTAAAATAACACGAAGCTATTCTTTCCGTTGATCTATCCTAGAGTTTGTACTAGAATAACACCCTAAGACACACATCAACCAAAATCCTAATGTCACCTAGATACTCCATTGTCACCTCAAGTATCCGCGAGTATGATTATACGATATGCATCACACAATCTCAGATTCATCTATTCAACCAACACAAAGAAATTTAAAGAGTGCCCCAAAGTTTCTACCAGGGAGTCAAGACGAAAGCGTGTGTCAACCCCTATGCATAAGTTCACTAGGTCACTGAACCCGCAATTTGATCTCCAAAACATACATCAAGTAGATCACGTGAATATCACATTGTCACCACAGATAAGCACATGCAAGACATACATCAAGTGTTCTCAAATCCTTAAAGACTCAATCCAATAAGACAACTTCAAAGGGAAAACTCAATCCATTACAAGAAGATAGAGGGGGAGAAACATCATAAGATCCAACTATAATAGCAAAGCTCGCGATACATCATGATCGTGCCATCTCAAGAACACGAGAGAGAGAGAGAGAGAGAGAGAGAGAGAGAGAGATCAAACACATAGCTACTGATACATACCCTCAGCC
>LR738710.1:826245828-826299481 GCA_902687465.1 Secale cereale | reverse complement strand
CCCCTCGTTATGGAGAGCGCCGGGATGATGAAGATGGCCACCGGTGAGGGATCCCCCTCCGGCATGGTGCCGGAATAGGGTCCCGATTGGTTTTTGGTGTCTACAGAGGCTTGCGGCGGCGGAACTCCCGATCTAGGTTTCTTTTCGGGGGTTTCTGTATTTATAGGAATTTTTGGCGTCGGCGACACATCAGGGGGGGTCTCCGAGTCGTCCACGAGATAGGGGGCGCACCCAGGGGGTAGGGCGCGCCCTCCACCCTAGTGGACGGCTCGAGACTCTTTTGACCCAACTCTTTTACTCCTGGGGCTTCTTTTGGTCCATAAAAAGTCATCAAAAATCGGCACGTCAATTAGACTCCGTTTGGTATTCCTTTTCTATAAAACTCAAAATCAAGGACAAAACAGAAACTGGCACTGGGCTCTAGGTTAATAGGTTAGTCCCAAAAATCATATAAAATAACATATAAAACATCCAAGATGGATAATATAATAGCATGGAACAATAAAAAATTATAGATACATTGGAGACGCATCAGCAACCAGCCGGGTGGTCAGCACCGTGATCGTGGTTGAGCGCCCAGAAGACGGCAAGGCACAGTCGGTCCAGAGGACCGTCTACTACCTGAGCGAGGTGCGGTCGGCCTCCAAGCAGAACAACCCTCATTACCAGAAGATGTGCTACGGCGTGTACTTTACCGCCAAGAAGCTCAAGCAGTACTTCCAAGAGAACTCCTTCACGGTCGTCTGCACCGCCTCACTTGCCGAAATCATAGGCAATAGTGATGCGTCACGCCGGGTGGCAAAGTGGGCCATCGAGCTAGCCCCCTTCACCATTTTCTACCAGCTTCGCACCGCCATCAAGTCCCAAGGTGGCCGACTTCCTCGTCGACTGGGCCGAGACCCAGTACCCGCCACCAGCGCCGGATTCCACCCATTGGCGGATGCACTTTGACGGCTCGAAGATGCACACCAGCTTGGGAGCTGGCGTCATCCTCACCTCGCCCAAAGGCGACAAGCTCAAGTACGCACTGCAGATTCACTTTGCCACCTCCAACAACGTGGCCAAGTACGAGGCGCTCATCCACGGGCTCCGACTTACCAAAGAAATAGGCATCCGCCGGGTACTGTGTTATGGAGACTCAGACTTCATGGTCCAGCAGTCGTCTGGCGACTGGGACGCCAAGGATGCAAACATGGCAAGCTACCGCTTCCTCGTCCAACAGCTCAGTGGATACTTCGACGGGTGCGACTTCCTTCATGTGCGAGCCGACAATAAGCAAGCTGACGCCCTGGCATGAATTGGCTCCACCCGACAGGCGATACCAGCCAGCGTCTCCCTCCAGTGCATGTGCAAGCCGTCTGTCAAGCCTTCACCTGAATCAGAGTCTATCTTTGTGTCGACTGGCCCTGAAGCAGCCGGATCCGGCTCAGGGTCCGTAGCAGTCGGCCTAGGGACTTCAGCAGGCAACCCGGGGACTTCAGCATGCGGCCCGAGGACTGCAGCAGCAGCACCCGGACCGGGGACTGCAGCAGTTAGCTCGGGGACTCGAACGACACAACAAGTAGCAGCCGGCTCCAACCCGCCTCCTCCCAGCCCAACCACCCTGGTGTCAGTTGTCAAATTAAAAGTGGTCGAAGCACCATCTTGGGTGCAGCCTATCCTCAACTTTCTGCTGAAAAGAGAGCTACCGATTGATGAGATCCTGGCCCGGCAGGTGCAACGCCGGTATCAGCGTACACAATAGTAAACAGAGAGCTCGTCAGACGCAGCATGACCGGTGTGTTCCAGCACTGTGTAGAGCCGGAGAAGGGCTTGGCAATCTTGAGGGACATTCACCAAGGCGAATGCGGCCACCACGCGGCCTCCAAATCCTTCGTCGCCAAAGCTTTCCGCCATGGATTCTTCTGGCCGACTGATTTGGACGATGCCAAGGATTTGGTCAAGAAGTGCAATGGGTGTCAGCGCTTTAGCTCCAAGTAGCACATGCCAGCTTCTACACTCAAGAACATCCCCCTCACCTAGCCGTTCGCCATTTGGGGGCTGGACATGGTGGGCCCATTCAAGACAGCACGCGGCGGCATGACCCATCTGCTGGTTGCTGTCGACAAATTCACCAAGTGGATCGAAGCCAGGCCAATCAAGAAGCTCAACGGTCCGAATGCTCCGACCTTCATCGTCGACATCACTGTCCGGTACGGTGTACCGCACAGCATCATCACCAACAATGGCACAAACTTTACCAAAGGCGCCTTGGCCCGTGTCTGCGCGACGCAGGGCATCCGACTGGACTTAGCGTCCGTTGCCCATCCGCAGTCAAACGGCCAGGTTGAGCGAGCAAACGGCCTCATCCTATCTGGCAACAAGCCCTGATTGGTCGAGCCACTGGAGCGTTCGACCGACTGCTGGATCGAAGAGCCGTCGGCCGTCCTCTGGAGCCTCAGGACCACACCAAACAAAGCAACCGGCTTTACTCCCTTCTTCCTCGTGTACAGGGCCGAGGCCATCATCCCAACCGACATCGAGTTTTACTCACCTCGCGTCACCATGTACACGGAGGCAGAAGCGAAGGAAGCACGAGAAGACGGCGTGGACCTACTGGAAGAGGCCCGGCTGCTAGCACTCAGCCCATCTGCCATGTACTAGCAGGGCCTGCGCTGCGACCACAGCCGGAAGGTCAAGCCACGCTCTTTCCGTGAAGGGGACCTTGTGCTCTGGCTGATCCAGCGAACAGCCGGCCAGCACAAGCTCTCGGCTCCTTGGGAGGGTCCGTTCATCATCAGCAAGGCCCTGGGTAACGACTCCTAATACCTCATCGACACACAAAAGCCCAGGGCACGCAAGAGGGATGATTCCGGCAAGAAGTCAGAACGCCCATGGAATGCAAATCTTCTCCGTCGGTTTTACAATTAAATGCAGTATGTACCGCGCTACCTTTTGTATTATGCAAAGACAACGGGACCCTCGAGGAGCACTCGGGGACTACCCTCTTTATCTATATGATAAGATTATGCCTGTGAATGTGTTATTTCATTCATTTGCCTGGCACCGGGTCCGGCCAGCCGACCCGGGGGCTCAACGCCTTGGCCTATGTTGATAACTCCTGCAGTCAGACAAGTAGTGTGCCGACATCAAAGCCATCTCCCGCCTTAAGTCACAGCTCACAGAGCGACTGTCCGACTGGCAAGAGCTAAAGGCAGGAAACGGTGCCCACGCGAAAAATGACTAAGGGAAAATACCAACATAGACCAAGTCGGCTTTTTAACCTCAGCCGGCCGGCTTCTCACTTGGCTAGCTATGTTATACATGGCTGAAGTACTTGTCTATCCTAAATGGACATGTCCCTGACCCAGCAATAGACCACAGAGTGGCTGTCCGGTTGGCAGGCGGCAGCCAAAGGAAGTCGAGAGAGGAAAAAGCCAAGAAGAACAGAAATGAGAAATCAAGTTAGAACCCGGCAGAGCACAAGTTTGTGCGAGATTAAATTCATTTACATAGCAAAGACTCATAGCCACCATTCAACAGAGTTTGAATTTACACCTCCACTGGGTAGAATTGCGTGAATTTAACTTGTTTGTTAAAAAGACTACAATACAGAAAAGCAGAAAAAATAACATGGCCGCCTAAGCCAGAAGAGCAGCACGCGGGTCCGACATGTTGGCGGAGGCAGTGGCGCCGAATGGTGGAGTGGCCGTCTGGTGGGTCCCGGCTTGGTCGGCGTCGGCAGCAGTCGACGCGGCGTCCCACGGCTCGCTAGTCGAGGCTTGATCAGGTTGAGGCCGGTTGTCCGCTCTGTCGTCCGACGCGGCATCTTCGCCATCCTCGTCCTCCCTGTCCTGGCCCTTGTCACTGGAGGAGATCTCCTCCTCCAAGTCCTCCTCCACCATCAGGTCCAGCCCAAACCAGTCGGGCGGCACCTCAGCACCGTTCTCGTCCAATTCCGGGATTAAGACAACAGTGTCGGCGTAGTCAGCGATCGCCGTGGCGCGCTTGACGAGGTCGCCGCGCACCGCCTCCAGCTCGGGCCCGGCCTCCAGCCAGAAGGTCGCGAGCTAGGCCAAGTATAAATCGGGGTACCAAGCCTGGGCAAACTCCAAAGCCGTCCGCGTGCCTGCCCGTGCCGCGGTGCCCTTCCAAGCCTCGAAGCGGCTTGACTGTTACCTCCAGCCACTCGTCAGTCCGGCTGGGGGTGTGCGGAGTGTGAACATTTGGCCAGAAGACGGCGAGCACTTGAGACCCGGCACGCTGCAGGCAGCGGAGCATCCTATGAGCCGGTTGCAGGCGCATCCTCATGGACAGAAGCTGCTCGCTGAGAGTCCGGGGCGCGTTGGGCGCAATGCCCACGCCTGCTTTTCGCCGTTCATCACGCCGTGCCTCGATAGCTTGGCTGACGGCGACAGAGTGACCAGGAAAGAACTCTGCACAAGAGAAGGATCAAAAAATAGAAGCTGGCAGCCAGCTCCTACATCAGTCGGCGGCTGTTCAACAGAAGAAGCAACTCACCGTCGATCATATCCTCGATCGCACCGTAGCCATCATTCAAGATTTTCTCCTTCTTGGCCCAGTTCGAGCGCTGAGTCTCGAACTCGGCCTGAAGGAGTCCCTTGCCATTCTTCAGCTTTTGGAGCTCCGCCTTGTGCTTCTCCGCTTGGTCCGCCAGCTCCTTGGCCAGGCAGTCACACTCCTAGACAGCTTGGTTTTGCTCCTGCTCATTGGCATTGAGCTCGGACTGGACCTGGCCCAGCTTTATCCGTAGCTCAGCCGCAACCGCTGCCAAAGACAAAGAAAGAAAATACATTTGCATTAACAAACAAGACAAGTAGTCGCCGAGAGATCCATCCCAACTGCTCAGCAGTCGGCCCAAATCTTGGGGACTACACCCAGCGAGCGCGCTGACGCGCCCCCGCAAAGAGAAGAGATGAAACGCTTACTCCGACTATCGGCCGTATCAGAGGTCCGCTTGGCTAGCTCCCGGTGCTGGGAGTTGTAGGCGGCCACACGGAGGTCGTGGTATTCCTACAACGAAGACAACAAAAGAAAGAACATTTTAGCACTCGAAACTTACCTTGGAGTTCCAAACCGCCTGCTCAGCAGCCGGCCCGAAACTCGGGGACTACACCTAGTGGGTGTGCTGCCGCGCCCCCACGGAAGATTGCAAGAATTAAAAAAGCAAGAAGCAAGCAAACGTACCCGGACAGCCATGCGCGTCACCAAGAAATCCTGTATGGATTGCTGGAGGGTCGACGAATTCTGGAGCCCGATGGTGGGACACCTCCTCTTCTCGCGCCTTGGCGGTTGCGTCCGCCTGTCCCTTGGCAGCCGCATCGGCATGTTCCTTGGCTGCTGTGTCGACCTCTACCTGCGCCGCCTTGGCCGCCTCCGCCTCCTCCCGGGCTGCGGCTTCCCGCTCCTCTCGCACCTCCCGCGCGTTCCTCTCTGTCGCTTCCCGAAGAGTGGCAAGTGGATCCACGCGGCGGGGGTTTGCGGAGCTATCCGTTGCCCCAATCACTGGAGCAGAAGGGGCCCGTGAGAGAGAGAGCGGGGCCCTGTCCAAGCAAAGCAAGAAAACTGCTAAGGGGCTTGCGAGAAAAGAAGAAAAAACGAGGGCAAGGAAGATCAAAGCACTTACGCGGATACCATCGGCCGTTGCTTGGGGCCTTTCTGGAAGAGGGCCATCTTTGCAGTAGCCTCCTGCCGCTTGATCGCGGCGGCCGAGGCCTTGGGCTTCTTGGGACGGCTGCCAAACAACCCGGTGTCGGCTCGACGTTTTAGCGCGCCGCCTGCTGCAGTCGGCGCCGCCGAGGAGCTCGCACCCGCCCTTTCGTCACCATGGGTGCGGCGCGGCACGTCGACCTCCTCATCATCATCCGGCCACTCCCCGAGGCCGACTCCTGATGAGTCGCATGTTCGCTCGCCGCCATCGCCCGTGGCGTCGTCTTCCTCCATGGCGGCCGCTCCCAGATCGGGGTCGCCCACATCGCTCTGCGTCCGGTCCGCCTTGATCGGATGACCTGGGACCCCCGAGCCAGGTTCCGGCTGGCCTGGGAAGCGCTGCCCCACGGCCGACTGGTCAGGCGGCAAGAAGGAACCCGAACAAGCGAAGAAGAGAAGAAAACATACCACAGGCCGCGCGTTGTCGCGGCTATATAGTGGTTTGCCGAACCTCCACTCCGTCTCCGACAGCGTGCAGTCGGAAAAGAAGTTCACCATCCAGACCACCTCCACGACCGGCATCACCTTGGTGCTCAACCGGCTCGGATCTCGGCACCAGCTCATGTTGCTGATTAGATCAGGCCGGGACGGAAGAGGCAGCACCCGATGCTCCACGAAGGCGGCTAGCAGATCTAAGGCCTTAAAGCCCTCCGACCCCGTCATCTACTGAAGACATGTGAGGACGATGGAGGAGGCGGCCGACAGAGTCTTTGGCCGAAATTTCCAGGTGGCACGGGGCCCAACAGGCGAGCCGGCTTCGTAAGCCGGTAGGTTGACGTAGTCCCACGTCGGGTGGGCATTATCGACGTAGAAATATGATTTCTGCCACAATTTGGCCGACTGCAGCAGGGCGATGGCCGGGAAGCACACCCCGGATCCGGTGCGTCACACCATGATGCAGGCTCCGCACTGGGCCGCCTAATTTTTGAAGGCTGTGCCGAGCTTGATGTAGAAGAGTTCTCCCCACAGCTCGATTGTGGGGAGCACGCTGAAGTACCCCTCGCGGAGGGTGACGAAGGCGGAGAGGAGCACCACCGTATTCGGGGTGAGGTGGTGGGGCTGCACTCCGTAGAAATCCAAAAGCGAGCGAAGGAATCTGCTCGCCGGAAGGCCGAAGCCGCGGCGGAAATGCGAGCGTAAGACGGCGCGCTTGCCGTCTTCCGGCGCCGGCGAGATCTCCTTTTGGGGGGATGCACACCTTGACATTCGACGCATGAGAGAGCCGCCGCGTCTAGCAAAGGAACTACAAGTGCTCGTGATGGACGTTGGAGCCGTCCCAGTCGCCTGATCGGCCGCTTTGCACCATGGGCTCCGTGCTCGGCGGTGGTGCGAGGTGGCCGCAGCACGAGGAGGTCAGGTGACGACGGGTTGCGGCGGCGCTCTAGCGAGATGAGAGGGCAAAGTGGCAGCAAGAGGAAGAGGAAGGGGGAAGGCAAGACGAAGAGAGAGGAGGGCACGCGTGCATTCTACCACCCCCCCTCCCCCTACTTATAGACCCCCGGCGGCAGAGCCGAGAGGGCGAGACGTGGGGGCGCAAGATTAATAGCGCCCACTCCCTCCATGACCCCACGTTTATCGCATCATAACAGCGTGTATTAACCACACCTGGGAAACTCAACCACCTAAATCGGCCACCGCGGATCTGCGCGCGTGCCGAGGCCCTGTAGTGGCAGGCCCCGGCCTGCTGCAACGTCCCGTCGCGCGCGTGGGCTGGTAGGCCGGCCTGCCCTGCGAGCGCTGCGTAGCAGGCGGGCAACAGGCGGTAAGCCTGGCACCCGGCTATTTGACACCCGGCCTCCACCGTGACGGTTCGAATTCGCCAGGTGGCCGATAACTCCTTGGCCGACTCCTGGCAGTCAGCTTTTTCGAAAGACGGACAAGACAAGTTTACCCAAGCACTCGGAGTAAGAAGCTGCTGAGGCTCCTCGATTTCTAGCCGTGGAGCCCCACCATCTTTGGGGACTACTGTCGGAGTAAATGACAACGAGTATCCTCACCGGCACCCCATGATGTTTAAAGATATCGGGGCAAGCCGCGCCCCTCACGCCTCCCGAAAGCATGACTGCCTTCTTGGGACGACTGGTCCCTGCTAGAAGGCGGTGAAGTTACGATAGGTGGCCACGAAGGGGCCGACTCCTGGCAGGCGGCCCCTCGCCCCCTCAAAGTTAGCACTCCATTACCACGACAAGATGGGACGTGGCTACAGTGCAAACTGCCACCCTCGAATCTAGGGCAGAGCGTGGCCACAGTGCGAGTGTACCAAGCCGACACCCATCGCCCGGCACGGCACTATAGACATGCGGCCCGTGACATCACCCACACAGGAGGGAGCCATGCTCCCACGATGGGCGGTGTCAGGGATATTACTAGCAGGTATAAACCGGCTAGGGAGATCCGGATTATGGTAATATAGCTGTGTAGTTATAAACTCAGTAGAGGTTACGGCACATGAAGGCTTAGGGCCCATGTGTAAAGCTTACGGTTTATAAACCGTCCTATCATGTAACTTGAGATACAAGGAAGAAAGAGAAGAAACCGAGGCAGACACGAGTATGAGCCGGCCTCGGTTCTTTGTAAACCGAACCGGGTGTTGCCTCCTATATAAAGGAATGGCCCGATGACGGTTCAGGGACAAGCAACAATCCGTCGAGAGACAGGCAAGCAATCTGCTCCCTCTTCATCAACGCCCAAGCAATACCAAACCAAACTAGACGTAAGTTTTTACCTTCATCGAAGGGGCCGAACTAGTATAAACCCTCTGTGTCCTTTGTGTGCTTTTAACCTCTTCAAGCTAACCCGCGCGATGGCTCCACACCTAAGTCCTCTAAACCGGACATCTGTCGTGCCAATTCCATGACAGTTGGCGCCCACCGTGGGGCTATCGCACGATGGTTTTGAGTTCTTGAAGGGCAGCTTTGAAGGACTCAAGGGCCACGCGGTCGGCTGGATGACCAAGAGTCGCCGCGGCCAGATCTACATCAACGACGCAGGCTGGGCCCGGAGGCCGATTCAATCGAATACGGGTATCGGGTTCCCTTCGGCGGCATCCACGTCTTCATCGGCAAGATTGGTGAACCGGGACCTGAGCCGGACATCCTCCCCAACATCGTCGAGCCGGCTCAGCGTGCAAGATCGGCCCGGATTCAGCCTGCCATGAAGCACGTTTTCGTTGGAGCAATACATGGAGTCCACGCCGAGGACGGATCGGATTCTGGTGGCGAGATAGCTGTCTATTCGGACAATGAATCTTCGTCCGGAGAGACTGAATCTTTGTATCTGTTGCAGGACGGTCGATCCGAGGGTGTATCCCATGGTGATAGTATTCCGGACCCCTTTGATCCGCCAAACCGGGTGGCTGTCTTCATGGCCGGATCACAATCTGCGCCGCAGCCCACGGCGACTGGGGCGTTCACAGCGGAGGTAGCTGGTGTAGGGACGAGCAACCAAGCCCCCTCACCGTCCGACGCTCTATCCACCTTGGTTGAGGAGTTGACAGCCCGAGCAACAGCAGAGGTGGCTCCTGCTAACAAGGCGCAACATGATGCGGAGATCCTTCAGCTAAAGGGCCAGATCGAGCAAGCCAGACGGGATCTGGACGCAGAGAAAGTCATGATAGCAACAAGGCAAGCGGAGTTGGATTCTCAGGCTTTCCGGCTCAGGATGGATCAGGCTTCTGCGCAGGGAGTAAGGAACAGACGGTATCAGACTCGTTTACCGCCGGTTTATGAGGCGATGAATCTCTTTGGCACACCAGGAGCGGGAGCAAGCAATAATCTAGAAGTAAACCGGAGGGAAGCCCCAGCAGCAGGCGCACCGGTTCAACAACCCACCGCGGAGCAAGATCGTCGGGTTGTGCCCACTCCGCACGTCCCCACTCCTCTTGGCCATTACTCAAACCCCCTGGAGAACATTGTCGCTGCCGCTTCACGGCTGGCCGCTTTACCCATTGAAGGAACATCTCCCGTGGCAGCAGAAGCGCGCAGGGTCAAGGAATTGGTAGGCACAGCGTTGACACAGCAGCAGGCGTACTCCTACAGCAGGGAAAGGCTTCATTCAACACCCCGCCACAGCAGGAGCTACACTAGGCATTGGGATGAACCGGAGGTATCTAGCAGTGAACGGAGGCGTCACCGTCACAGGCAAGATAATCCGGCAGGAGCAGAGGCGCACGCTCAGGAGGCGGTGAACCGGGCTAGACCTACTGCCCGCGAGGAAATCCGCCAAACAACACCGGTTCATCCAACCACAGCAGAGACGGGGGTCACGGTGAGCTCCTTTGGAGTGCAGTGTCTCATTCCCGCTTTACGAAGCGTAAGGTTACCCAAGGATTTCAAAGGTCCACGAAAGGTGCCCAACTATATGGCCGATCTGGCTCCAGAGGCTTGGATTGAGAGTTATGAGATGGCTATGGAGATGCTGGACGTGGATGAAGCGGCAAGCGCAAAGTATTTCACCATGATGCTTGAGGGTACAGCCCGTACATGGCTAAAGGGCTTACCGCCTAACTCCATCGGATCATGGGGTGAGTTGCGCCACCAGTTTATCAAAAAATTCAAGGACACGTGCAAACAGGCAATGTCTGTAGTAGACTTAGCGGCATGTGTTCAAGGAGAGCAGGAGCCTACGAGCGCATGGGTGCGGCGAGTGTCAGAAATCGTACACTCTTTGAACGGTATCAGTTCCAGTACGGCAATAGTAACACTGGAAAACAATTGCCGGTTCGAGTCTCTGAAGCTGAAGTTGGGAAGGCTCAAGCGGGATTGTAATGACATGGGGACACTCATGAGCGCTCTGGTAAAGTATGGGGACTCTGACAACACAAAATACCCAGAAGCGGATGGGGATAAGCCCGGAAAAGCAAATAAGCCTGGTAAACTGGCGCAGGCTAGTCCGGTCGGAACAAGCTTCAACGATAAGTGAAAGGCAGAGGGTGGCTCTGATTTTGTGGCCAATACCAAGGTTCAAGGAAGCTTTCAACGTAACAAGGGTAAGCCATCTCCTCGGAGCGGCGGAGGATTCATTAATCTGGATCAACAGTTGAACGAGCCTTGCCCGAAGCACAGCACAGAGGAACGCCCAGCTAAACACACATGGGGGGAATGCCGGGTCATGATGGAGGCCATGAACCGGGCCAGATTCAACAACGGACCACCGGGTGGCGGCTCGGGTCCCGGATTTCATGGTCCGGGTCACCAGGGTAATGGCTCCGGATCAGGATATCATGGTGGCAACAATGGCTACAACCAAGGCAATCACCAGCATGGTCAGGGCGGTTACAATAACCAAGGCAACCATCAGCATGGTCAGGGCGGTTACAATAACCAAAGCAACCATCAGCATGGCCAGGGTAATTACAACAACCAAGGCAATCAGCAGCATCAGCAGCAGCAGCAATCCGGATACCAGAGTAATCCGAAGGAGCTGAGTAGTGGACAGTATCACGTGTTCACTACGAGTTTGTGCAAACGAGATCAAAAAAAATCCTAAAGCGGGAGGTACACACGGTTGAACCGGCAATACCACGATTCCTGCGCTGGTCGGAATAGCCTATTGTGTGGAGCAGAGAGGACCACCCGCCGCGGGTGGATAATCCAGGCCAGTTGGCCTTAGTAGTAGCACCACATGTGGGTGGCTACAAATTCACTAAGGTACTCATGGATGGCGGCAGCATCATCAACATCTTATATTACGAAACTTTCCGTCGCATGGGGTTAACGGACAAGAAGCTAAGGCAGTCAAATACGGTGTTTCATGGAGTGGTGCCAGGTAAATCAGCTTACCCAGTTGGGAAAATTGATCTGGAAGTTACCTTTGGAGACGAACAGGATTCCAGGTCAGAGATGGTAACCTTTGAAGTTGTAAAGATCCGGAGCCCCTATCATGCCCTATTTGGACGGCCGGTTTACGCCAAGTTTATGGCTAGACCGTGCTATGTTTATCTGCAGCTCAAGATGCCAGGTCACAAGATCGCATTGGAGTGCGAGGAAGGAGACGCCGCCTATGCAGAGGCAGTATGTGCTACGGAGGAGTTGAAATTCTATAAAGACAATGTTGATCCGGCAGATATGTCCCCGTTGAAGAAGCCAACTACAAAGCATGATCCGGCATTGAAGTTTAAATCGGCCGAAGAAACAAAGCAAGTCGACTTTGTACCGGGTGACTCGACCAAGCAGTTCACTATCAGCGCTAACCTTGATCCCAAATAGGAAGGCGCGCTCATCGAGTTCATCCGTGAGAACCGGGATACCTTTGCATGGAAACCTTCTGACATGCCAGGTATACCGAGGGAACTCGCTGAGCACAGTCTTAATATTGATCCGAAGTTCAAACCGGTCAAGCAGTATCTGTGCCGCTTCAACGAAGAAAGGCGCAAGGCTATAGGTGAAGAAGTGGCCAGACTTTTGGCCGCAGGGTTCATAATTGAAGTGTTCCACCCGGAGTGGTTGGCTAATCCGGTTCTGGTGTTAAAGAAAAATGGAAAGTTGAGGATGTTTATGCATTACACAGACCTAAACAAAGCTTGTCCAACCGATCGTTTTGCTCTCCCTCGTATTGACCAGATCATTGATGCTACGGCGGGATGTGAGCGGCTAAGTTTTTTGGATGCATATTCAGGGTATCACCAGATCAAGATGGCAGTTAAGGACCAAGAGAAGACAACTTTCATAACTCCTTTTGGTACCTTTTGCTACGTATCTATGCCTTTTGGGCTCAAGAGTGCCCAAGCAACTTAACAGCGTTACGTACAGAACTGTCTTAAGGGGCAGATAGGGAAAAATGTTCATGCCTATATGATGACATCGTGGTAAAGTCAAGGAAGGAGGAGACATTGATAGAGGACCTCAAGGAAACCTTTGATAACCTTCGGGCCTATAAAATGATGCTTAATCCGGAGAAATGCGCTTTCGGTGTTCCGGCGGGCAAACTCCTGGATTCTTGGTGTCGAACAGAGGAATAGAAGCCAATCCGGAAAAGATCAAGGCAATCACGTCCCTGACTATAGCAGATTGCATCAATGATGTCCAGCGTATCGCCGGCCAGATTACAGCGTTGAGCCGATTCATCAGTCGTCTGGGAGAGAAGGCGATTCCGCTTTATCAGATGCTAAAAAGACAGACCGGTTTATATGGACCGATGGAGCAAATGCTGCGTTTGAGGATTTAAAGCGACAACTGGCGGAACCATCGGTCCTTGTTGCCCCCGTTGATAAGGAGCCGCTGCTGTTATACGTGGCCGCTAATGCGTGGGCAGTTAGCGTGGCAATCGTGGTCGAGCGCAAAGAAGCAGGAAAGGAGTATCCGGTTCAACGTTCGGTTTATTATGTCAGTGAGGTTCTCATTGAATCTAAACAAAGGTACCCACATTGGCAGAAGCTGGTATATGGCGTGTTCATGGCAAACCGGAAGTTGAAGCATTACTTCCAAGGCCACCCAATAACTGTCGTCAGTTTAGCTCCGTTGGGGGATATAATCCAGAACAGAGAAGCCACTGGCAGAGTCGCAAAGTGGGCCATTGAGCTTAGCCCACACGGATTGAAGTATGTACCACGCACTGCTATCAAATCGCAAGCACTGGTAGATTTTATCAATGATTGGACAGAGTTGCAAGCACCAGAGGAAAAGCCAGATCATACATACTGGACTATTCACTTTGACGGTTCAAGACAATTAGAAGGCTCGGGGGCTGGAGTTGTGCTAACTTCCCCGCGAGGTGACAAATTCTGTTATGTCCTCCGTCTAATGTTTCCTTGTACTAACAATGCAGCAGAATATGAAGCATTGCTTCATGGCCTGCGGATGGCTAAGGAAATGAACTTGAGCCGGGTCAAGTGTTTTGGTGATTCAGACTTAGTGGCACAGCAAGTATCCGGCAAGTTGGATTCTAAAGACCCTCTCATGGTAGCCTACAGACGAGAAGTTGAGGCAGTCGCAGGATATTTCAGAGGATATCAGGTGGATCACATAGGCCGGCAGAAAAATGAAGCGGCCGATGCTCTAAGCCGGCTAGGTTCTCAGCGTAAACCGGTGCCACCGAATACTTTTTTGGATGAGCTACACAGTGCATCAGTTCAGGTACCATCGGAGGAGGATTTGGCTGTTCCTGATCCGGAAGCGCAGTTGGTTGTGGCACTTCATATTATTCCGGATTGGACGCTCCCTTACTTGGCATATCTAAGCCATGGAGAGTTGCCGGATGATGAGATTGAAGCAAGGCAGATAATCCGGCGATCCAAATCCATGACAATTGTAAACGGGGAACTTCACCATCGCAGTGTTTCTGGAGCGTTTCAGCGGTGTGTATCATCCGAGGAAGGCTGTGACATCCTTCGAGAGATTCATGAAGGGGATTGTGGTCATCATGCCGGTTCAAAATCCTTGGTAGCTAAAGCTTTCCGTCATGGGTTCTATTGGCTGACAGCCCATGCTGATGCGGAGGATCTAGTCCGGAAGTGCGATGCTTGTCAGAAATTTTCACGACGTGCTCTTGTTCCGGCACAGGAGCTGTGGATGATACCAATTACTTGGCCGTTTGCGACTTGGGGGATTGATATGGTTGGACCTTTTAAACAATCCCAAGATAAAAAAACTCATCTACTGGTTGTTGTGGATAAGTGTACAAAGTGGATTGAGGCAGAGCCGGTGAGCAAGTGTGATGCGGCAACAGCGGTTAAATTCATCAAGAAGGTAATTTTCCGGTTTGGCTTTCCACACAACATCATCACCGACAATGGCACCAATTTATCTAAAGGAGAGATGGAAGAGTTTTGTCAAAGGGAGCATATTCGCCTAGATGTGTCTTATGTAGCTCACCCTCAATCCAATGGTCAAGCTGAAGGGGCCAATCAAGAAATTTTGCGAGGTATCAAGCCCCGACTTATGACTCCCTTGCAAAGAACACTAGGGTGCTGGGTTGAGGAATTGCCCTCTGTTCTTTGGAGCATCAATACTACGCCGAACAGGTCCACAGGCTACACACCTTTCTTCATGGTATACGGTGCTGAAGCGGTTCTTCCAAGCGATATCCGCCATGATTCACCACGGGTGGCGGCTTATGTTGAAGCAGCCAATGAGCAAGCAAGATAGAACAGTTTGGACCGGCTGGATGAAGAGCGTGACATAGCAGCAGCAAGATCTGCAATTTATCAACAGGACCTGCGCAGATATCACAGCCGCCGGGTTAAAACCAGGACGTTCCATGAGGGGGACTTGGTACTCCGGCTCATCCAGGACCAGACAGACATGCACAAGCTATCCCCACCTTGGGAAGGGCCCTTTGTGGTCAGCAAGAACCTACACAACGGTTCATATTACCTGCTGGACGTTCGAGAGCACAAAGACTCACGGACATCAGAAGAAGAGACGAAGAGGCCGTAGAACATCGCTCTCCTGCGGCCCTACTACACCTGAGCCATGAGCTCTACTGTATCCTATGTATATATTATGATTAATAAATAACCCGGCACCCTTGGTAAACCGGGGGATCAACCTTTTTCTTCTAAATATATGTCCTGTGAAAATTATTACAGATATTTCGAAACAAATTATTTTATGCAGAAGGGACCAAACTAGGGGGCTACGGATTACATGTGAATCCTCGCTAAAGACTTTTCTGGTCCGGTCTACATGCTTATCTTCACATCAAGCGCCCTTTGGATAAACTCCATCGATTGGCAAAAAACTGTTCTTGTCCCTAGGGATCCTTCCTTTGATGGCAAATGCAAAAATTCTTGCCCCTTGGTTGATCAATCCCTTTGATGGCAAAAGAAAAAACTGTTCTTGTCCCTAGGGATCCTTCCTTTGATGGCAAATGCAAAAATTCTTGCCCCTTGGTTGATCAAACCCTTTGATGGCAAAAGAAAAACTGTTCTTGTCCCTAGGGATCCTTCCTTTGATGGCAAATGCAAAAATTCTTGCCCCTTGGTTGATCAATCCCTTTGATGGCAAAAGAAAAAACTGTTCTTGTCCCTAGGGATCCTTCCTTTGATGGCAAATGCAAAAATTCTTGTCCCTTGGTTGATCAATCCCTTTGATGGCAAAAGAAAAAACTGTTCTTGTCCCTAGGGATCCTCCTTTGATGGCAAATGCAAAATTCTTGCCCCTTGGTGGACCACTCCCTTTGATGGCAAAAGAAAAAGTTCTTGTCCCTAGGGGTACTTCCTTTGATGGAAAATGCAAAAATTCTTGCCCCTTGGAGTACATCCTTTGATGGCAAAAGAAAAGAGTCATAGCCCTTTGGGTCGCACCCAATGATTGGCACATATGGAGCCTAGCAGCTCGTAAAAAGCCTTGACTACATGGTCTTATTTGCAAACTGTGTTTTGTGTTTTGTGATTTTTCAAAGTTTTCTATGGTTTTTTGATCCGGAGCTGGACAACTTCAAAGTTGACCACATATTTTCAGAAGTCTGGCCATAGAGCTCCATCATTATTTAAACCGATAGTTACTATAACCAGGAACAATTATTGGGTCCACCCCAACAGAGCCAAGAGCTTCCTCAGAAACTACAATATTCGCCGGATTAAGGATGTCAAGCATACTTAATCAAAGGTATGAAGTTATTTTTGGTATAAAACAGATACTCGTGCGATATATATAAACATATGAGAGCACTTTAATTGGTCCGGCGGTAAACCGCCAGAGCATTTTTTCAGTGTTATCTATGCAGATACAGATAAACCATAGCAGACAAAGGATTCAAAGCTGTGACATCCAGATTAAGACGGACAATGTTTCGAGCTATCCTATTACAAGGCACTGCAAGCCTAAACGGATTAAAGTTTTTCTCGACAAAAGAGTACAGCAGCTAAAAGTTAAACTGAGCGGCTTATGCTTCTTCTTCCTGCTGCGAAGGCTGAGGATCGACTTGTTCCGGAGCTTCTTCATCTTCTTGAAGCGGTTGAAAAGCAGGAACGCGCCAGTCGATCTTTGATAAAGCACGGAAGTACATCTCTTCGGTAATGAGATCAGACGGATCAATATCTAGGGCGAAAGTATGGGGGCGCACTGGTGGGATTAGATTTTCGGTGTCATAAACCGGACGATCCACCCGCTCATTCTTTAAGTCATACGCCGGATGATACCTGGTCAAGTCCGATTCATCAGCAAGCTTGCTCGTAAGGGGACGCATTTCTTTAGTCAAAGCGTGAAGGTCTTTGCCAGAGAAGGCCGATCCATCTTCTTTGGTGCTGGGGTACCCGTTCATGGCTTCTTCCGGATCAAAGTCCGGAACCCACGCCTTTGCTCTCGTCAGCGCTACAAGAGAACCGGCCCGTGCAACGGATTTCTTCACCTCTTCCAAGCGTACAGGCAATATAGAAAGCTTCTCTAAGGTGCCTTGGATAGTGGTGGGGGCCGCTTTATTAAAAGACATGGCGCTTATAATCCTCTGAGCGCCGGAATACAGCTGCTCAACCAGAGTATAAGAGGCTTTGAGTTTCTTCCGGAGGTCATCCCCAAGGTGGGTGACGCGTCGCCCTGCATATGATTATCACAGTTAAACCGGAGCGGTATAAAGATTGCAGAGACGAAAACACATGCAAGTTAAGTATTTACCAAAGACGGCAGAGGTCATTAGCTCTATTTGTTGCCTTAAACCGGTCAGCTCTTGCGTCGCCGGGTTAAGGGCCTCTTCAGCATCCTTGGCTCTTTTTTCAAGAGCATTCCTCTGCACTTCCCAGGTCGTCCGCTCTGCTTCAAAATACTTTTTCAATTGTTCAGCAGTGGTTAAGCTCAACGCCAGATCATCTTTGGCCTTGGCAGAAGCAGTTTCAGTCACAACAAGTCTATCTCGGAGCTCAGTTATTTCTGCAGCCCTCCGGGTCAAATCAGCCTGCAAGAAAATCAAGTGGAATAAATGACAGTTCAGACAAGTCTCAAGCACATAACCAAGTTATCCACTTGACACTTGGGGGCTAATGGACAATTGAAGTATCAAAAGAAGACAATTAAAGATAAGTCTCAAGCACATAAGCAAGTTATCTACTTGACACTTGGGGGCTAATGGACAATTGAAGTATCGAAAGAGAGATTCAGACAAGTCCCAGGCACATAACACAAATTATGACCCTGGCACTTGGGGGCTAATGTAAGTTCATTTTCCATACATTTGGAAGTACCGGTTCACCTACAATAAAGCTAAACCGACACTTGGGGGCTATTATGGCATAAAGACAGAAGTATAAAGAAAGCAAAGCAAAGACAAGTAAAGGTACCTCGTATTTGTCCTTCATCATGTTAACCAAGCCCATTTCATATTCACGGCTGGTATGGAGCCGGTTCAAATACCCGAAATAAAGTTCCCGGGCACTCAGTTCGGCATAATTGGACAAATCCGTGCTCCATTTGCCCTTCTCTTGCTGAAGCTTCTCCGCTTTAGCAGTGTGCTTGGCTAAGACGATAGGCTCAGCAGGAGCGGTAAAACCCGTCCCGGTTATTTGAACATCCGGAGAGGAAGCAGTGGTTGGCTGTGAAGGGGTAGCAGTAGGAGCCGGACTAATGGGAGCCGGGCTAGTCCGAGGAGGGTTAGCCCGGACAGGACTTGCCGGTTCAAGGACATCTTCAACATTGGTATCTTCAGGAGCAGCAACATAATCATGATCCATGGGAGCAGGATCGTCAAGCTGGATTGCAGGCTCGTTCTCCGGAGGGATGACATCATCCGGATCAGCTACCGGATCAGTACCAGCAGCCTCGGCCGCCGATTTGGTGGCCTTTGCCTTTTTACTAGGCTTGGGCTTGCTGAAAGAAATTGAAGAAGCAATCAGAGTTATAAAAGACAAATACAAATATAAACCGGAGGAGGAAAATGACTTACCCAGGTACAGTTTTCAGCACTGGGACTTGCGTGGCAGTCGATTCACCGGAAGATGATAAAGGTGTCTCCTGATAGTTAGGATCAGACGGTTTAAGCGGTTTGCGTATAAGTCCGGCCTTTGGATGGAGAAGAGTTGGAAAAAGCAAAACCTCAGTGCGGCGCCTCCGAGCCGGAGTGAGAGATATTCCGGAAGATTCTACTACATGGCCACTATGGCGTGTAGTCCGGCGGGCTTCATGTTGCTGCTTCTTCAAAAGAAATTTAGGGTCTAGTTGAGCGTAAGGATGAGAAAAAGGGTACTTCCGAGATGCCCGACGAGTTTTGGGCACCGGTGGTTCAGAATCTGAAGAAAGAGTGATTACCTCAGTTTCTGCCGCTTTATCACCTTCAGCCAAATCCTGTGAAAAGACACTGTTAACATAAATCCGGATAAAAGAGATCAAGACATATCAAGATCAAATCATACCTCAGAATCCGGATCATCTTCCTCGAGATGTGAACCGGAGCCAGCAGCTGCCTTCTTCTTTTTGACAGCGCACGTCTTCCGGCGTGGCTGTTTACCCGACTTGTCCTGAGATTTTCTTTTCCAAAAAGGATCGGCGGCCTATGCAGAAGAGGAAAAATAAATAAAAGATAATGAATATGGACGGATTAGACACAAAGAGGAGAGGTTAAGACTTACTGCTGGTAGTTTGTTCTACTTATAATATGGAGCCAATCCGGTTTGGCTGCATTCCTCCAGAGTAATATTAAGCAGTTTTTTGGCGGATTCAGTAACTTCCTTCTCATGAAGCATTACGTCGATATGGTGTTGAGGGTCAGCCGGCTTTCCGGTATACTGATACATAAGACCGGAGTGCCGGCTCAAAGGAAGGATACTCCAGGCAAGCCAACAACGAACGAAGTCGACTCCGGTCAAACCGTTGGCCATAAAGGCTTTGAGTTTGGCAAGCTGAGGGGCAAATTGGGCTCGCTCGGAGGAAGTAAGACATTGTGGCAAGGGATGATCTTCCGGAAGGCGATGTTCGCGGTAACCCGGCAGTGGGTTTTCTCCTTCAGGCGAGGTATCCTTGCAGTAAAACCAAGATTGGTTTCAGTCCTTGGGGTGTGTATGGAGAGCAGCATGAGGAAAGACTACGTCTCTTCTCTTCTGAATACTGACACCACCCAGCTCTTGATGTGGTCCGGCAGTAAACTCTGTCCGCCGGTTTAAGTGGAAAAAATCCCGGAACAAGTCCACTGACGGCTCTTCTTGAAGGTACACCTCAGAGAAGACTTGGAAATTGCAGACGTTTGATACGGAATTTGGGCCTATATCTTGTGGATGGAGTTGAAAAGCGGCCAACACATCCCGGAAATTTTTTGAACCGGGAGGGCTAAAACCCCGGGCCAGATGGTCGTAGAAAACAATAACTTCTCCTTCTTTGGGGGTAGGAGGACACTCATCCCCTAGGGCCCGCCATTTCAGAACTGCTTGAGGGCCCAGAATACCAATCGAAGCAGCATTGGTTAAATCCTCTTCCGTCATACGGGAAGGAACCCAGTTGCAGGAAACAAACTGCTTGGCAGACATATGAGCAAAAGGAAAGTGTTGAAAAGGTAAAGTGCAAAATCCGGATTACTCAAGTGCTAAAGCATAAACCGGACTATATTATCAGATTACATCGATGGTTTAGACAAGGGACTAATGGCGTTGATAACCCGGAAGCATATGGGAGACGAGCTGCTACCGGTTTATGATAACAAAAAAGAAGAAGCTAAACCGTCGGGTTCATAGTTGATGCGTTGCAGGAGCAATATATGATTGATTAAACCGGCGAGTAACTTGCAGATCTATCAAGACGAAGAAACAAGTTTCTACAAGAGGCTAAAGTAAAATAGATCTAAGCAGTAAGAAAAAGACGAAATTTACTCAAGTCTATCACGGGAAGAACTGCGAAGGTTTTCTACAGAGCAATGAATCTAAGGGCGAACTTAATCTAAGTCTAAAAGTACGGAGCAGGAGCGAGTTCGAAGCCAATCCAGAGTTGGAATCTACTGCAAACATGGCGTATAAGATGAACAACAAAAGCTTCGAGGTCTAATGGCGGAAGCAATGGAGGAACCCTAGATCACAGATCTGCAGCAAGAGAAAAGGAATACCTGAGAAGGAAAGGGACGGCGGCGGAGTAATCTGGTCGCGTTTCAGGGTGATGCAGCGGCCTGGCTGACGACGACGACAAGCTCGAAAGCAGCGGCGGAGCTTCAGGCGACGGAGGAAGAAGAAGAGCGGAAGGAAGAAAGATAGCAAGGCGCAGCGGTATTTATAAAGGCTGAGAGAAGGAAACGGCAAGCGCGGGATTTGAGGAGGTCAGATTGGTTAAAGATTTCATTGTCGCCTCGATTTTCGAGATGAGCTTTAAACAAAGGTAACAAACAGTTGTGAGCAATAAATGCGGAGGTAAAGTCACGACTGAATAAAATGATTTCTGAAGATGACGTCATAGCCGGTTTACAAAACAGAGAAGATACAGAGAAGAAGTTTATGCAAGATTTATAAGACTGACATGAACAAGTTCAAATCATTCTGGGGCCTAATGTCAGGGATATTACTAGCAGGTATAAACCGGCTAGGGAGATCCGGATTATGGTAATATAGTTGTGTAGTTATAAACTCAGTAGAGGTTACGGCCCATGAAGGCTTAGGGCCCATGTGTAAAGCTTATGGTTTATAAACCGTCCTATCATGTAACTTGAGATACAAGGAAGAAAGAGAAGAAACCGAGGCGGACACGAGTATGAGCCGGCCTCGGTTCTTTGTAAACCGGACCGGGCGTTGCCTCCTATATAAAGGAACGGCCCGGCGACGGTTCAGGGACAAGCAACAATCCGTCGAGACACAGGCAAGCAATCTGCTCCCTGTTCATCGACGCCCAAGCAATACCAAACAAAACTAGACGTAGGCTTTTACCTTCATCGAAGGGGCCGAACTAGTATAAACCCTCTGTGTCCTTTGTGTGCTTTTAACCTCTTCAAGCTAACCCGCGCGATGGCTCCACACCTAAGTCCTCTAAACCGGACATCTGCCGTGCCAATTCCACGACAGGCGGTCGGTACGACCTGCAGGCGGCGGGCCCTACCTATCCGCGGGTCATCAGAAGGTGGCGAATCCCAAGCAGGCGGCAACCAGGGTGGGCCGATTGCCACCCCCGAATCTAGGGCAGAGCGTGGCCACAGTGCGAGTGTACCAAGCAGACACCCATCGCCCGGCACAGCATTGTAGACATGCGGCCCGTGACATCACCCACACCGGAGGGAGCCATGCTCCCACAATGGGCGGTCAGTACGTCCTGCAGGCGGCGGGCCCTACCTGTCCGCGAGTCATCAGAAGGTGGCGAATCCCAAGCAGGCGGCAACCAGGGTGGGCCGATTGTTCGCACGCGGCCCATCTCTCCTTTGGAGTCTGCGCGCCATCGGATGGGACGGGGTGTGGCTACAGTGAGCGCCCGCCAGGTGGCGGGACTGTAGCCACACTCTCCCCGACAAAGCCTCCGTCATCGGGGGTGATGCTACAGTATAAAGCAGTGAGCGTGGCCCGCCGACAGTGGGCCCTACCTGTCGACCGAGATCATGGCAGCCGTCGGGACCCATCGAGCGGCGGGCCCCAGTAGCCGGCGGAGAAGCCGATGCCCAGAGACACTGACGGCCGGGTCCTACCCCTGGCTGGATTACCATTGTACCCCTGGGGGTAGGCCTATATAAACCCCCTAGGTATCCCCATGCAAGGGGTTCAGAATCCTAGCCACCGTACACTCATCTAGAGAAGGAGGAGCTAGAGCTAGCCTTGCTCTTCTTCTTCCTCAAGCCAGAACAGCTCAAGGAGCATCCTTGTAGCTACTCTGTTGACTATAGTCATGACGCGGTGTCCCCGCGGAGCAGGACTAGGGGTGTTATATCCACGGAGAGCCCCGGACCTGGGTAAATCCCGTAGGCGTTCGAGATATTGCCTTATCCCGTTTCCAGGACCCAACTACATTCTATTGACCCCCTCCATGATAAGCCATCCTTTGGCATATGACGCACGAAACCCCCGACAAGCGAGAAAAATAAAAAGAGGCCGAAAAGAGCCCAACAAAAAAAAAAACAAAAAAATGAGAAGAAGAGAGAAGGGGCAATGTTACTATCCTTTTCCATACTTGTGCCTCAAATTCGCACCATGTTTTCATATAGAGAGTCTCCTGAGTTGTCACTTTCATATACTAGTGGAATTTTAACATTATAGAACTTGACTTGTATACTCCGATGATGGGCTTCCTCGTATGCCCGAGGTCTTTATGAGCAAGTAAGTTGGATGCACACCCACTTAGTTTTAGTTTGAGCTTTCATTCACTTATAGATCTTAGTGCATTTGTTGCATGACAATACCTGTTCCTCGTATCGACATCAATTGATGGGCATCTCCATAACCCGTTAATTAGCCGCGTCGATGCGAGCTTTCTTCCTTTTTGACTTCCCCTTTTTAATCTCTATCACCACATTCTATTCCACCTATAGTGCTATATCCATGGCTCACACTCGTGTATTGCGTGGGGGTTCAAAAAGTTGAAGAGCGTTAAAAAGTATGAACCAATTGCTCAGCTTTTCATCGGGGTAGTTCATGATTTATACTTTGTGTTAGGAAGCCTGAGCATGACAAGACTATATGAGAATATTACTAAATATAGAAAACAAGAAAATAAAATGAAATATGCTTAGTGATAAAGCCAACAAGCGCACATGAGAATTTTCACCCTACGTTATTGCTCTCCGACAATGGCGCCAGAAAAAGGACTTGATAACCCACAAGTGTAGGGGATCGATTGTATCTTTTTCGATCAATAAGAGTGTCGAACCCAACGGGGAGCTAAAGGTAGAATTTATATTCTTTTCAAATTCTATCGACCACCGATACAACTCTATGCACACTTAACTTTCGCTTTGCCTAGAACAAGTATGCAACTATTTTGCGTGAATAAAACTAGAACTACTTTGCAAGAATAACACTAGGAGTACTTTGCGAGATAATAAAAGTTATTTGTTTAGTAGAAAGATTTTTGGAGAAAGATGAGAAAGATTGTCCATAGGCAATTGAACATAACACGATAGATACTTATTATATGCAATGAGGGAGAGGCATCAGCTAGCGTACTTTCCATATTTGCATCACATGTTCTTATGATTGGAACTCTAGCAAGTTTCCACAACTACTAACGATCATTAAGGTAAAACCCAACCATAGCATTAAGTAATAAGTCCTCTTTACTCCCATACACAACAACCCCCTTACTCGGATATAAGCTTATGTCGCTCACACTGCCCACTATAAGTGAATCATGAACATATTGCAAAACCCTACAACGGAAATTCCGCACCCTTGTGAGACACCGAGCGCACCATAGGATAGTACCAATTTAACATATAACTCATATCAATCACACCATACCACAATTAAATCGTACGGCAAAAGAAATCTACTCGCAGCCCTGAGGGGTACCCGCGAGTGATGTGAAGTCGGTTGACTTGGAGGGTACCCGCGAGATAACTACGCGGCACGGCCGTGCATTTTTAGCCCTTGTCGTAAGTCCATGAGACGGGGCGACGGGACCACATATCGTGGATCATTGATCATTGCGGCGCGCTCCCAAGACACTAGCGGTTTGGACATGTGATCCGTGTAGGCCTTTGGCCTTTTAGCATTGACCACCATGCGGGAATAAGTACGGGCATTCTACGTCGTATGTTTCTTCCGAAAGCTCACTGACGTTTGCGGTTTAGCGACACGCGCTCGGGTGTTCTGCGTAAGCACCTGCCTTGTATAAGGAGGTAGCTTATACATCTCCAACGTATCTATAATTTTTTATTGTTCCATGCTATTATTTATGAATTCTTGGATGTTTGATGGGCTTTATCATTCATTTTTATATCATTTTTGGGACTAACCTACTAACCCAAAGGCCCAGTCCAGATTGTTGTTTTTTGCCTATTTCAGGGTTTTGCAAAAAAGGAATATCAAATGGAGTCCAAACGGAATGAAACCTTCGCGAGATATATTTTTGGAGGAAATCACGCTCGGGAGTCTTCGGGGCCAAGTCATGGGACGTAGGGCCAGACCACGAGGGTGGGGGGCGCGCCCCCCTTCCCAGGGCGTGCCCCCCTGCCTCGAGGCTGGCCCATACGGCCCCGGGTGCCCTCCTTCTTCCTATATATACATACATACCCCAGAAACTCCATACGCAAAGAGAAAACCCTAATTCCACCGCCGTAGCTGCTGTTCCCGTGGAGATCCCATCTTGGAGCCTGTTCCGGGAGGGGGATCCATCACGGAGGCCTTCTTCATCATCATCATCGCCCTCACCATGAGTTGTGAGTAGTTTACCACAGACCTTCGGGTCCATAGCTAGTATCTAGATGGCTTCTTCTCTCTCTCCGGATCTCAATACAAAGTTCTCCTCGGTCTTCGAGGAGATATATTCGATGTAATCTCTTTTTGCGGTGTGTTTGTCGAGATCCGATGAATTGTGAGTTTATGATCAAGGTTATCGATGAAAGATATTTGGTTCTTCTCTGAACTTTTTATGTGTGCTCATAATATCCTTGCAAGTCTCTTCGAATTATTGGTTTGGTTTGGCCTACTAGATCTATAGTTCTTACAATGGGAGAAGTGCTTGGCTTTGGGTTCAATCTTGCGCTGTCCTTTCCCAGTGATAGTAGGGGCAGCAAGGCACGTATTGTATTGTTGCCATCGAGGATAAAAAGATGGGGTTTTCATCATATTGTTTGAGTTTATCCCTCTACATCATGTCATCTTGCTTAAGGCGTTACTCTGTTCGTATGAACTCAATACACTAGATGCATGCTGGATAACGGTCGATGTGTGGAGTAATAGTAGTAGATGCGGAATCGTTTCAGTCTTCTTGTCTCGGTCGTGATGCCTATATACAATGATCATACCTAGATAGTCTCATAATTATTCGCTTTTCTATCAATTGCTCGACAGTAATTTGTTTACCCGTCGTAGAATATCGCTATCATGAGAGAAGCCACTAGAGAAAACTATGGCCCCCAGGTCTATCTTTATCATATTACTTTCCCGTCAACTAGCCAATTTCTGTCGTCGTTGTTTATTTGCTTTCTTTATTTTCTGTTTCTATACCAAAAATACCAAAAATATAATTATCATCTCTATCAGATCTCACTATCGTAAGTGACCGTAAAGGGATTGACAACCCCTTATCGCGTTGGCTGCAATGTTCTTATTTGTTTGTGCAGGTGCGAGGGACTGGTGCGTGGTCTCCTACTGGATTGATACCTTGGTTCTCAAAAACTGAGGGAAATACTTACGCTACTGTGCTGCATCTCCCTTTCCTGTTCGAGGGAATACAACGCAAGCTCAAGAGGTAGCAGTAGCCAGGACTGATCATGCCGTCCTCACAACGCGCAGGATTGCAAAGGACGATTGGCCCATGACCCCTTCACATTTAAGATGTAGACTGGCGTGATGGCCTCTCTGTTGAGCCTAGGTAGGACTACGGTGTGTCGATCAGCCAAGGTCGGGTATGATCTAATGGTATGCCCGGCCAGAGTTAATCGAGTGCGTTGGGTAAGTTTGTGCACCCCTACAGGGAAGTTAATCTATTTGAATAGCCATGTCCACGGCAATAGACCCTCAGAGTTGTATCCCGATCGATACAACTAGAACTGGATGCCGAGGCATTAAATGTATATGTGGCTCCGAGATTGCTTTCTCGCAGGGAGATGAGAAATGATATCTGGGCGTGGATTGTACAACATACTTACCATGATTATGATATGTTATTCTTATCTCTTATGATGTTGCAAGATGATTGAAGATGCTAGTCTTCGATAGGCTAGGCCTTACCTCTATTCTCGCATTCTGATGTTCAGTCCAAAGATACAACCCCATTCATTTGATACCGATGCATACTTAGTATAGGTATGATGTAAGTCTTGCGGGTTCTTCCGATGAGTAGTCACAGTTGTTTTGCTACCTTCCCCCTACTTTCTTCTTTACGGATGTTGTGATCAGATGATGGAGCCCAAGAGCTAGCGGATCCTGCCGACGACTACCACTGCCCCGACGGTGCCTACTACTACGTGGAGACCGCCGACGACCAGGAGTAGTTAGGAGGCCTTGCCTTATCGGTCGTTATTGTGTTTGTGCTAGCCTTATTAAGGCAAACTTGTTTAACTCATGTTTGTACTTAGATATTGTTGCTTTCGCTGACTCGTTTGTATTCAAGGTTCTGTATTCAAGCCCTCGAGACCCCTAGCTTGTAATATAAAGCTTGTATGACTTAATTTGTGTCTAGAGTTGTGTTGCGATATTTTCCCATGACTCCCTAATCTTGATAGTACACATTTGCGTGTATGATTAGTGTACGATTGAACCGGGGGCGTCACACGACTGAACCAGGGTATGAAGAAAATAGGAATGACAGTTGAAACGGAGGATTGACGGATTATATTGGCACCTTGGCAAGCGGTTAGAATTCTCGTATAATCAACCGCAATTTTTAGTACCTCATTGCTCTAAATTACCGCAGTTATGCAGTTCCCAATGTGGTAATTATGCACATGGGTTGAAGCGTCCAAATGTGTTCAACATGTTACACACCATACATTTTAGCAATTCACACGGTTCTCTGAATGCATGTTTAAACCATGCACACGTTATATGAAACACAACACGTGTGAGACAAGCATTTAACATAGGATTGGCAAGCAATAAATGAGCCAGTACTGGGATGAGCTCTGCTTATTGAAGTAGCCAGTAATAATCAAACATAGTTGCTAATTATCATTGCAAACATCGCATAGAAGATGGCTAATGCGACAACTACAACTACACATGCTAGTTCCTTCTTATCTATTGTTTTCATCCCATTCATGTGATTGATTCTTTCTTGCTTTATCGTAGTAATTGTATACTCCGGACCAGTCTGTTTCTTCTTCACCTTTACGTTATCTTCCGCAAGCTTTGTGATAACACGTCGAGCCCTGCCATGTCATTCATCATCCAACCAGTTAACAAAGGCACACGCCTCATATCCCTACGAATGTTAAATATTTAGGATGAGTGGGGGAATTAACTCAACTTAAAGGATGAAATTACCACTAACCTCTAAGGGGCCACTAATAAACCATCTGCCAATGTCAAATCCCTCCGTGCATACACGTCGAACCCAAAGGTGTACCACTACTAGTTGAGAAACGCCTTCGTGGTGCTGTCTCAAGGGGGTAAAAGGGTGAGCCTTCATGCCGTTGGTGTGCTTTCGTGGTAACATCTACCTCTCTAACGGTGACTAGCTTCCCTCCAAGGAAGTGAACATCGGCATACATCCTCGTCTCTCAGAATTGTGGTTATCCCTGTCGCTATCTCCCTACTTGTGGTTACTTGTGTCAATGCCATTTCTTATTATTGTGCTTGTTTATCTTACTACTTGTGGTAGTTGCTTAGTTTTCTTAGCACTAGAATTACCTTTGCAATTGTAAGGCTCACTTTCATATTTTGTAATATTGCCTAAAATTTCTAAGTAACAATTAAAATTCTAATTATACCTATTCACCCCCTCTAGGTCCATCTCGATCCTTTGAACCATACATGTGCTCTCATCTCCTTTGTTGTTCGTCGTAGTCAGGTGCAATGCCAAATCCATGTTTGGTTCGGAACAACTATACACAACTTGCAAAAGAATTCATGAAATTTGATTTTCCAGCTAGAGAAATATTGTTCCGACTCCAGAGAAATATTTTCGATTCACACCTAACCTGGTTCCTAAAGCTGCTTTGCATTCACACTGGTACCCTATCCACCTCAAGATTATGGTCCTCACATAAATTTTGGATCATCGGAATTCACAATCCATGGGGATCATCATCCTCGGGGAGGTGTTACAGTATCAGTAATTCGTAACATAACACAAGCCTTGTCAGTCGAGTCCAACAACTCAATTACCGAAATGGTCCTTTCATGCCCATTTGAATCCAAAGAAACACATAATCTTGAGCTTTGTCCACAATATCCATACCCGAAAAATGAAAGAACCAATTGTTCACAATATTCCCCTTCTGATCATAATTATGAACCCAATTTGATGAGGGGTCACTAAGCTCTAAAAATTAAGTCCTTCGCTTGGCCAACACTTGTCTTCACACAAATTCTTGGGGCCACCTTTCATTTCCTTTGTCGCAACCTAATGAATTTTTTGAGATAAGCTACTTAAAACATTAGTTCCTTGATATATGTTGACATCAATTATCAAAATCCACCAAGGAGATTACGTGTGTGAGAGCTCTTCCACCATCTCGTCTTCCATTAATGCAGTCGTCTGCCCTATGTTCTCTGCATCTGTCGCCACCCACCGTCTTCGTCTTTCAGTGCTATTCGTCGTCGTCTACTTTGTTGGTCTACAAGATCTCAACTGGCATTAACAACTTTGCGGCGGATCTCGAGTTTGTGCTCTAAGGTCTCCTTTGGTTTGGAGGAATTTCATAGGAATTCTATAGGATGGGATTTTTATAGGAATTTTTCCTTTAGAGCCCTTTGGTTCATAGGAATGAATTCTTATTCCTACATAGGATTGTTTCCTATCCTTCATATTTCATAGGAAAATAAAAATGAGCATAGACTTAATGGAAAATTTCATTTGATGTGAACCAAATGACATCTCTTTTCCTATTCCTACTCATAGGATTTAAGATATATGTCATCTAATTTCCTATAAATTTTCTATTCCTATGATAATCCTATCCTATGAACCAAAGAAGGCCTAGCTCGAAGCACGTACCCTGCGAGAGCTCCGGGCGAAGTCTAGCTCAGCAAATCATGTGACGACAAGGTTCCGGCGAGGAAGCTTTGTTGAAGGCTAGCCTAAGATGATGAGGTCATGGACCAAAATGGTATTGTTGAAAAGTTAGCGATCTTGGACTATTGATGTTGCATATACATTCATTAATGAGACATGTCCAACGCTCGCTTTTTTGTTCTTCACAATGTTTCTACTCCCTTCCTTCGAGGTAAAATAAGTGCGGTGGTTTCAGTTAAAAAAACTTTCGAGGGAGAGAGTTTTTTCGACTCTTTTTCTTGCGGGAGAGAAGAAAAAACTCAGCCGTGAACCCATGGACCGAGTGCCCCCACATCATTATTTATTACCTAAAAAGCATCGTATTATATTCGCAACAGTGAGCTACACCCGTGACAACGTCCGCTTCAGAACCCGGGAGCAAGCATCCGATCCCAAAAATGCTAGACATACAAAGATTTACAAGCTTTTACACGCTCTTTCTATCTAACAACCAATCACAAACCTCCCCCTCCCTGATTTTAAGGAGGATGGACCGCCCCGCTCACCTATTGACCAATCAAGATTAACCCACCCTGTAAAAGTTTGTACGTGTAGCATTGCTCATCCGATCCCTCCCCGTCCACCGGGTTCAACGCACCGAAGCGGACGCCATGGTGATTATTTTCCCCTCCTCCTTTGAGATAGTCTGGTGCTAATGTCGTGGTTAGTGGCGGTAACTTTTCCGCGGAGAAAACGTGTCTCGGTGCTTCTCGGCACCTGTGCCCCCCTGCCCTCCCTAGCAGCCAAAATAGGCACTCCCGTAGAGCGGCATTGGTGGAGCAAAGCGAGTGACGGACGAGGAAAGAAGCCGCACGAAGCACCACGCATAAACTAGTCGCACCAACAGGACACGTAGTAGTCGGCCCGGACGCGGATGCCATGCCATGGCACGGACCCGACCCGCACGCGACGTCAGTGCTGATGGCCGCCCGCCTCCGCCGTGCACCGCCACACCGGACAGGACAGCACGGCCACCGGGCGAGGCGCCACGAAGCAATGGAGGAGGGTCCAAAAGTCCAGGCCGGGTTGGCCGGCGATGGCACGCGACCCGGACCCGGACCCGGTGGGAGCGGATAGGGATAAGAACGGGCGGGGTCCTCGCTCGCTATGAAACAAACGCGCCCCTCAAAGCATCCTCCCCTGCCGGTTCGGTTCACCACCACCACCACTGTCTACCCAGCGCTGTGACACGCGCGGCCTTTCCCCTCTCCCGGTCTACAAAGACCTCCTCGGCTTTCCTCCGCCTCCTCTTCCTCCTCCCACCTTTCTCCTCTTTCCCTCCCAAGCAAATCCCCTTCTTCTTCCTCTGCAGCTTGCCGTGCTCGGTCCGGTAATACCGAAATGGCATTCCACGACGAGGCGCCGCTGCTGCTCAGGATCAGCACCGCCAGAGGCGGCCACATGGTAGCGTCCGCAACTTTGCTTCCCCTCTTCACCTTTTTCTTCTCTGTGCGAGCGAGTAAATGCTCTGTTCGTTGGTTTTATTGGTATGTTCTCTCGCTAATGGCGTGGTTACTTTCGGATGGAATGCGGCAGGGCGGAGGCGAGTGCGACGAGGCCGAGAACCAGCGGTGGCCGCCGTGGCTCAAGCCGCTGCTGGCGACCAGCTTCTTCGGGCAATGCAAGATGCACGCGGACGCCCACAAGTGCGAGTGCAACATGTACTGCCTCGACTGCATCAGCGGCGCGCTCTGCTCCCAGTGCCTCGCCTACCACCATGGTCACCACGCCATCCAGGTACCTACTAGTACTAGACCATTTCTTCCCTTTCCTTTCTCTCTTCTTCGCATTGGATTCATCTTCATCCGCGCCGGCCGGAGAAGAAGGTGCTCCGTTTACTTCCAAATCCGGCCGGAGGCGGCAGCTAGCTAGCTAGCTCCCCTGTTTGGTTTCCGTTGGAACACACGGATGAAAGTCCCTCTCCAAGCTGCTAGATTTGCAGTTGGTGTTGTGTCCTCCACCTCCCAACGGCCTCTCTTCCCCCACACGCATCCAAGAATCCGCTTAACTAACTAACTTCCTTGAGCCGCACCATGTTCCATCTCACTCCTCTGACGATTTTTTGTTTCGTTGCAGATAAGGAGGTCATCCTACCACGACGTGATCCGCGTGTCGGAGATCCAGAAGGTGCTGGACATCACCGGCGTGCAGACCTACATCATCAACAGCGCGCGCGTCGTGTTCCTCAACGAGCGCCCGCAGCCCAGGCCCGGCAAGGGCGTCACCAACACCTGCGAGGTCTGCGAGCGCAGCCTCCTCGACACCTTCCGCTTCTGCTCCCTCGGATGCAAGGTACCCTCCGCACTGCCTAGTTGGTCAACGCATATGTAGTCTGTAGATTGCTTCAGCTCAGCTCGCCTGGACTGGACTGAACGTGCTCTGCAGCGGCATTGTGATTTAACTGTTCGTTCTGGGTTTGACGCGCAGATCGTGGGCACCTCCGGCGAGTTCCGCGGCCGGAAGAGGCACGTCGGCGGCATGAAGATGAAGCTGAAGCTGAAGAAGGGCGGCGGCGCGGCGCCGGCGTCGGACTCGGACGACTCGTCCACCATCACCAGCGGCGGGAGCGACAAGAGCAGCGTGGTGCAGAGCTTCAGCCCGTCCACCCCGCCGGCCACCACGGCCAACAGCTACCGCTCCGCCAAGCGGCGCAAGGGCATCCCGCACCGGTCGCCGTTCGGCAGCCTCATTGTGGAGTTCTAGAGCAGAGCTCCCCGGCCGCGCTCACCCACCTCCCTCGCCGGTACCACTGTAGCATACACATCAATCCATATCTACCTCTATAGTTGTTGTGTTCTGTGCTGTTCTATACACCAAGGAGAAGGAGAAGGAAGGAGCTTAAGCAAAGAATAACGAGACCCCATTGCCGCACCTCTGCGCTTCTGGACGAGGAGGCCGGTGCGCAATGCAATGCGGGATTTTACTACTACTTCATAGTCACAAAACAGTTACTGTGCTAGTAACAAGAAGGGTTTGAGTGTGTCTCCCCGGAACGGCGGGAGGTAGTAGCGGTAGTTTTTACTCTGTGATAGCTAGCAGTACTAAGTTTTGCAAGTTTCCTTGTAGGCGTTGGTTGTTCTTACTAGCGGTGTTTGATATGGTAGATGTACATATATGTATACTATCACAGACGGGGAATGGTAGGGAGACTGGTGTTCATATTCGTCCTGTAATAATGCTCAGAATGCTTGCTGCTCCTGACGCCCTTCTTCAATGTCACAATGCTTGTTTGCTTGCTTGTTCTGCTTGAGTTCTTCTCCTCCTTCTTCCTCCTCCCGGTTTTCCTCTGTTGTCATCAGCAGATGCTTGAATTGACTGCAATGCAGGGAGACCTGTGACTGCGGGCCTGAGAGGGCTCTGTACCTCTGCGGATTGGAGGGGACGTTGGCGAGGCAGTGGGAGCACTGTGGCGTCGTCAGCTGCAGCCGGCCTAACTTGCTTGACCCGCCATTCACCATTGCTGAAAGCGGCCGGCTGATACCGACGTTGTCATCATCGTCGTCGCTGGACTAGTTCGTCCGTTGCTCCCGCCCATACGGAAGAGCCATGAGTCCTCTGGCCATGCCAACCCCCGTCCGCCATTCAACACGGGCGGCAGGCCTGCCTCCTCCCGTGTGTGCCCCTGCCTGTGGCAGTAGCAATGAAGGCGTATGGATCGACCGATCTGGACTCAGATCGGTCGTACGAAAATACCAATGATGCTAGTACGTGTAGTGGCAGGGCCACGTGCTTGGAGCTCGAACATATCTCGTCTCCCATCCAGGGAAAGGTCGGCCTAGCAAGCAGGAGGACGACGCCGGCCGGCCGGCCGGGGCAGATGCGGTGCATGCGGGCCGTACATTTCCTCTTGGCATGTGTGCGGCACGACGCCCGCCGGAGCGTGGGGGCTACTAGTGGTAGTCCCTTGCTCTGGATCTCATCTAGCTCCCGTGCGTGTAGGCCACCCTCCTCGTCCGCGACCTAGATCGATCCAGAGCTGTTGCTTGCTTCACTCTACTGTACTACGAGTAGCAAAAGTGCTGGTTTATGGGGGAGAAATCATCGCCGGAAGACCCTAGCCGTGCTGCGCCGTGGCGCGCGCACGCACGCGGCGCGCACTCGGCTGGTAAATGTGCGCGCGCCCGCCGCCCCACGCGTGGCGTCGCCACGCCCGCTCGCCCCGCCGCGCGTGCCCATCGCGCACACACACGCACGCGGCGTCCGTGACGGCGTGGATTGGCCGGGCGCCTTCATCGGACGGTGCAAATCTAGTCGCCTGCGGCGGCGGCGGTCACCGTGGGGTTAGGTTAGGGATCTATGGTTGCACGCACGCGTGGCCCACCCACGGGGGGTGGTGGATTGGGTTGGATCGCTCTCATGCGCCCGGATATTTCTCGAGTTGCCATTGGCTTTTTCCACGGCGAAAGCAACACGGGCGCCGTGTACTTGCTCGTTTCTTTGCCAAACTGCTCGGCGTACGCGCGGCCTTCCACCCAACTATCAAAATCACTGTCTGAGAGACGGAGCCCACGACGTTTACACCCATTGAAATTAAAGCGAGGTTATTATACTTTTCCAAAGCAATGAGTCATTGGCATATACTACCACTGTCAGTGCTCATGTGTTGAACTGCTGTGCATGGTTTCAACCAGCTTTTGAGGGCGCATTTCTCTCTCCTTTATTACTTTGTGACGAGGAGGGGAGGGTGGATCGGTGAGTGGGTGGGTGGACTGCTGCCGGTGTTCACGGTCACCATTGCATTGCATCGTGTGTGATAGTAGTATATTTCTCCCCTCCACATGAATACGAATAAAATCCAGGGACAGTCTAGTGGTGACGGTCAGTTGTGTCCCACTCCTTCGTGGGCACGCCTCTTCTGATCAGATAAGTTCAGATCAAGGCCCAACAAGACGACTCATTCATGATTCATCTACACGATAAATAACTAAGTAAAAGGCAATAGATCTTGGCCAATCTCAGTGACAAAGAGGGAGCCTTGGCATGATAACAACGGCCATGTGCATACAAATCAACGAGCTGTTTTGTTAGTAGGATGACAGGATCAGATTTAGATGGAACCCTAAACCCCTATCAGAAACCCTTTTATTTCAGGCAACGCCTTTTGCTTCCACAAGTGGCCCGTCAGGTCTCTTTCCCCCCAGCAGGACTCACTCACAGGGCACGGCCGGGTTTTTTCCGCCCTAGCTCTGAAGTCCAGCGGAGAAAAATTCAGAAAGTCCGCGACTTTGGCCGTTTGGGGGCGGCAAGTGGTGCTTCGTTCAAAAAGGAGACGCTGAGAGGTTCAGGCCAGGTCCCAGGAATCAGGAGGGGTCGTCAGCAGGTTCCTTCCTTAGGAAACCAGCAAAGACGGAAATAATGCGCCGGCCCTTCGTGATTAGGCCTGAATCAAGCGAGAAAAAGCATCATCGGCTGCGTCCTTATCATGTGGTTATCAGGAGGTTCGGGACTGGAACGCACTGTGCGTGTGCAGTTCTTCTGCACTGGTATCTGCATAGTGTAGTGTAGTAGCTCACTGACTGCCACGGCACGGGTCACGTCTTGACCTGTGACCTTGCGAGCCCTGAGTGGAGCGGCACCGCGTTGCTTTGGCGCGGCACTGTGTCATGTGGGCTTGCTTCCGGTTCCGGTCCGTCTCTCGAGATATTCGTCCGGCAACGGATCTTGTTGACCTCTTTACCGGTCTGCCCCGGACGAGTCTCGCTCCCACCATCAGCACCACTGGCTACTCACTGTAGGTGGAAAGTTGCCGCGAAGCTTCGCCGTGAGTGCGCGGTGTAAACTGTGAGAGTGAGAGCTGGTAACACTCGTATGCTTTAGCTCTGATGGTAAAGAATGAGATGCTGACAAGGAAAAAAAGAAGTGCAGCTGCCAGTTTTCCCCATGCCGTGTTAAGTTCTCGATAGGCTTTGCAAGACGACTGGATGAGATGAACTCATTTCCGGGCCCCGGCAAAGATGGCTATCCGTCGTCGGTCGGGTGAAATAAAATAGTGCGATCTCGTGCCCGCCGCAAACGGAACTCCAAGAAGCAAGAACTGTTCGATTTGCTTATGATATCCTACGGGACTACTACTAGAGGGTGCACTGAATCTGGAGGATTTCGTACGTCTGGATGCTAGCGAGTAGCATGCCCGAAATTTATTAGGGTTTCGACCGCGACACGTACGACGGGTTCATGTTTCTAGTTTCTACCCATCTGTGCCTTGCGATATCCGCCATTGCTGACCAGCCTCCTTCGTCATTACTCTATTGGAGAAAGAGCAACCTCCTTCGAATTGTCTGGCCCATATTTTTGTTGCTAGTGAAGAAATAGTCCAACCTAGTGATCGTCATGTCATTTCACAGACAAAATGAGATGTTGTAATGTTCTACCGAGGGAAGAAGCATCTCGTTCGAATAGTCAACTTATTTAATTTTTTGTTCTCACGGAAGAAATGCGAAAATGACAAAATGGAGGTCGAGCTTCATGGAGGCCGAATTTGGAAACTTCAAAATAGAAACATATCAGTTTCAAATGTTTCCGAAGAACTACAAATACCTAGAGACATGATGTATATGTGTGTAAATTTTCAAATCAAAACGCTAATTGAGATTTGAGAACCACAAAAAAATAAATCCTCTTAGCATATGTACTATTCATTCTCAAAGTCCATGATTTTGTTTTTTTCCTGTGCAGCTCGCAATTTAATGTATTTTATTCGAAAATTTTACGCACATACAAATTACATCCTAGTATACATGTGTATTTTTTAGACTTTTAGAAATGAAAAGTTCGTATTTTGAATTTTTCAAAATTAAGGCCTTCAAAGAGTTCAGTCTCCAAAATGCACTACTCAAACAACTAATGCACTACTCAAACAACTGGTCCAACTAATCAAGTGATCGTGATGTCATTTCATAAACAAAATTACGTGTCATTGAAGCATTACACGCGCTTCCCTCCAGAAGGTGGGCTGCATCGCGCGTTACAACATGGGCCGGGCCCAACACGTACCAATACCCACAAGCAAGCGTCACTGGCACTCACTAATTTTAATGTTCATGAAACTAAAAAATCGTTCATGAGTTTGAAAATTGTTCATGGAATCTAAAAAAATCTTAAATTGTAAGAATGAAAAAGTAAATAAAATAAATGAAAAAACAAACATGGAAATTATATATGAAAAAGGCAAGAGAAAACAAGATAAACCGATAAAAAAGAGAGATAACAACGAAAACTACTAGAAAATCTGAGAAAACCAGTAGAAAATCGAGAAAAGAGGAAAACAAAACCGATGGAACATACCTAAAACCGTTAGCAAGGTTGCCAAAACCAGCCCCCAACCACCCCGAGGGACCTCCTATTTAGCGCCCTATGTGCTAGTGAACGAGCCAGCGCACACACCCCTCCCCTGCGCACCCTTTTGGTCCGGCCATTGCACGGGGTGGGATGCCCCATATTTCCAACAGTTTTTTCATTTTAAATAATTTACGATATAAAATATTTCCAAATTTCATTTTTTAAAACAAGGTGCAAGAAATCACAGAATGTTTGTGGATTCAAAGAGAACGTTCAAGATTTTGAAACAAAAGCTCGCATATTAAAAAACAATCTTCATGATTTTGGAAAAAATGTTTGTGTATTTGAAAAAAATGCCCGCGAATTAAAAAATGGTTGGTAGATTTTGAAGAATCTTAACGAGTTTCCAAATTATTTTCACGAAGTTTTAAAAAATGATCAAATTTAAGAAAATTTCACACTTTGTAAAACAATATTCATTATTACATATAATATTTCACGAATTAGGAAAATGTTCACAAATCTAAAAAAATATTTACAAAAGAAACAAATGTGAATAAAATAAAGGATAAATTTAAAATGAAAAAATAATAGAAATGATTTATTAAACGGAAATAAGAAATAGAAAACGAAAAAATTAGAGGAAACATAAAAATAAAAAATCAAGAAAAACCCAAAGAAATAACAAAAAAAAAGGCTAGTGAAGATTCTCCCCAAAGCGTAAAAGGACCTGGTTGTACCATCCAAAGGATGTACGTAGCCGAAGGAGGGGGGGGGTGCCCGCCCTCAACCCCGAGTGTTTGTGTTCGCGAAACCAGTAACGGGCCGGCCAAGAGAAACATATAACCCATGAGCATATAGCGTGCGATGCGTTCTGTAGCAGCCGCTTCTCCCGACACTCTTGGGGAGGACGACCGGAAGCAGCAGGCCTCACAGAGCCCTGTGTGGACTTCTCTTTTTTGCTTTATCCATTGATCTGTTCGAAGATTCCATGGAGCACCCTAGAAAGGAAGTCATAGTAAGTTTAGCAGATGGTTCTACATGAACAATTGTGCCTAACAACCTTGATGTATTAAATATGCTTGCTGTGTAGAGCTCAATTGCCTCATCCATGAAGTTCATGCCAAGGGTGAAGGCACAGTCCATTTTACACTGCATCCTATTTCCTATGGAGGGTTTCCTGACAGTAAATCTCTCTTTCAACATATTTCCAAGCTGCAATCCACCAGTAGCAAGCTGAGCCTCATTGCATAAGCAGACATATCGCAAAAGTAACATGTAAAGAAAAAGAATTGTGCTTGGGATGGAACACGCATATAACCTTTGATGGTTTATCATCAACACTATAAGAGGAAACATGTCATCAAACTTTGCAGCGGAAATCATAAACATGATAATAAGAGAATAACTAAGTTAATAAAGAGAAAAATGAATGTGGAAACAATACATGGTGCATGGTTGGGGAAAGTTCTTTCGATCTGTTAGTGGTGAAGTCAAATCTCTTGGAAGAACATAGTTTCTGGATAGAGCTGATTTTCTTTTACCTACAGCCGTCCAAACATTACGTCAAACACTTGGTGGGCGTTAGAACAGTCAGCTTGCAGGGCAGTGGGCAGCCGCGTCCAGACTCCAGAACGATGCTCGATCCATGGCGAGTCCCTCCACGTTGAGCTCCCCACGCGGGGGCAGCAGAAAGCCACCGAAAGAGGTGGGAGAGGCATGGTGTCACGGGACTGGCCATGGTCGTCAGTGCCCTCGTTCTCGTCCGACATGTGGAGGTCCACCGGCTGTAGCGGGGACAAGGGACAGGGAGTGATGTAGCCATGTAGGCACGTACAGAAGACACCGGCGGAAGGTGCAGAGCGCCGGCGACAGTACCGTCGAGTCCCATCCCATGGCGGGCCGCCGCGCCGTGCAACCAAAGGTTGACCGTCATCTCTGTCGCGAGAGCAGCATGGAGCACATCAGGGAAGTGGTAGAAGAGGTTAGAAGGAGCAGAGGAGGTTGGGGCATCCACGGTCATGGCAGCTCCTCACCTTGGCACACTCCAGCCGAGGCGGCGTGACGCGTGAGGACCCTCGGGCCGTCGGGGCAGGCGACACGTGGGGAGTATAGCCACGGCGGAGACACGTGGGGAGCATAGCACACGGATGTGGAAGATGACTGCGCGTGGGTTTCCGGCGAGACGCGGGCGGAGAGGAGACGGGGGAAGGGAACAGGAGCTCGGTTGTGGAGAGGGGAGGAAGGTGAGGCAGAGCGAAGGATAGTCGGTTATAGGCCCTGTTTGGATACTTTAGATGTTAGAGTCAAATTCTAACCCTGAACTAATCTGAACTAACTTTAACCAAAGAGGTGTTTGGATGACAGGGTTAGATTGACGGACGAGAGCGCCGATATGGTGAGGCGCCTTCACGGGCGGTGCGAGAGGGATGGAGGGAGAGGACGAGAAGCTTCGGGGAAGTGGGGAGGGATCTGCTGCACAGAGAGCGAGAGATTTTTTTTAGTGATTCGAGGAGAACTAACCCAAATAAGCACCTCTTAGTTGGGTTAGTTCTTTTGGATGCGTTAGATGCATCTAACCCAAACTAACCCTTCTGTTTGGATACTTTTGGGTTAGATGAGTCCAAACTAACCCAAACTAACCCTAACTCAGAGATCCAAGCAGGGCCATAGTCTTGTTCGGCGGTGCCGTGGTGGCCTTGATATCGGCGAGGTCTCTCTCGAAGCGTGTAGGGCTGGCGATTTCAGCGGCCACCGATTATACAAGCGTAACAAACCAGTCGATTGCAATCTATAATCAATAGCCAAACTTTGACCGTCTATCCACAGCAAAATCGCCAAACGCACCCCGAAGCGCACCCTGCCAGCTCCCCCACAAATTAACATGTCACTACCATATTGGTTCGATATTTACTGATAGGAAAAAGTCAAAAAAACCAGAAAAATCAAACCGTTAGCAAGGTTGCCAAAACCAGCCCCCAACCACCCCGAGGGACCTCCTATTTAGCGCCCTATGTGCTAGTGAACGAGCCAGCGCACACACCCCTCCCCTGCGCACCCTTTTGGTCCGGCCATTGCACGGGGTGGGATGCCCCATATTTCCAACAGTTTTTTCATTTTAAATAATTTACGATATAAAATATTTCCAAATTTCATTTTTTAAAACAAGGTGCAAGAAATCACAGAATGTTTGTGGATTCAAAGAGAACGTTCAAGATTTTGAAACAAAAGCTCGCATATTAAAAAACAATCTTCATGATTTTGGAAAAAATGTTTGTGTATTTGAAAAAAATGCCCGCGAATTAAAAAATGGTTGGTAGATTTTGAAGAATCTTAACGAGTTTCCAAATTATTTTCACGAAGTTTTAAAAAATGATCAAATTTAAGAAAATTTCACACTTTGTAAAACAATATTCATTATTACATATAATATTTCACGAATTAGGAAAATGTTCACAAATCTAAAAAAATATTTACAAAAGAAACAAATGTGAATAAAATAAAGGATAAATTTAAAATGAAAAAATAATAGAAATGATTTATTAAACGGAAATAAGAAATAGAAAACGAAAAAATTAGAGGAAACATAAAAATAAAAAATCAAGAAAAACCCAAAGAAATAACAAAAAAAAAGGCTAGTGAAGATTCTCCCCAAAGCGTAAAAGGACCTGGTTGTACCATCCAAAGGATGTACGTAGCCGAAGGAGGGGGGGGGTGCCCGCCCTCAACCCCGAGTGTTTGTGTTCGCGAAACCAGTAACGGGCCGGCCAAGAGAAACATATAACCCATGAGCATATAGCGTGCGATGCGTTCTGTAGCAGCCGCTTCTCCCGACACTCTTGGGGAGGACGACCGGAAGCAGCAGGCCTCACAGAGCCCTGTGTGGACTTCTCTTTTTTGCTTTATCCATTGATCTGTTCGAAGATTCCATGGAGCACCCTAGAAAGGAAGTCATAGTAAGTTTAGCAGATGGTTCTACATGAACAATTGTGCCTAACAACCTTGATGTATTAAATATGCTTGCTGTGTAGAGCTCAATTGCCTCATCCATGAAGTTCATGCCAAGGGTGAAGGCACAGTCCATTTTACACTGCATCCTATTTCCTATGGAGGGTTTCCTGACAGTAAATCTCTCTTTCAACATATTTCCAAGCTGCAATCCACCAGTAGCAAGCTGAGCCTCATTGCATAAGCAGACATATCGCAAAAGTAACATGTAAAGAAAAAGAATTGTGCTTGGGATGGAACACGCATATAACCTTTGATGGTTTATCATCAACACTATAAGAGGAAACATGTCATCAAACTTTGCAGCGGAAATCATAAACATGATAATAAGAGAATAACTAAGTTAATAAAGAGAAAAATGAATGTGGAAACAATACATGGTGCATGGTTGGGGAAAGTTCTTTCGATCTGTTAGTGGTGAAGTCAAATCTCTTGGAAGAACATAGTTTCTGGATAGAGCTGATTTTCTTTTACCTACAGCCGTCCAAACATTACGTCAAACACTTGGTGGGCGTTAGAACAGTCAGCTTGCAGGGCAGTGGGCAGCCGCGTCCAGACTCCAGAACGATGCTCGATCCATGGCGAGTCCCTCCACGTTGAGCTCCCCACGCAGGGGCAGCAGAAAGCCACCGAAAGAGGTGGGAGAGGCATGGTGTCACGGGACTGGCCATGGTCGTCAGTGCCCTCGTTCTCGTCCGACATGTGGAGGTCCACCGGCTGTAGCGGGGACAAGGGACAGGGAGTGATGTAGCCATGTAGGCACGTACAGAAGACACCGGCGGAAGGTGCAGAGCGCCGGCGACAGTACCGTCGAGTCCCATCCCATGGCGGGCCGCCGCGCCGTGCAACCAAAGGTTGACCGTCATCTCTGTCGCGAGAGCAGCATGGAGCACATCAGGGAAGTGGTAGAAGAGGTTAGAAGGAGCAGAGGAGGTTGGGGCATCCACGGTCATGGCAGCTCCTCACCTTGGCACACTCCAGCCGAGGCGGCGTGACGCGTGAGGACCCTCGGGCCGTCGGGGCAGGCGACACGTGGGGAGTATAGCCACGGCGGAGACACGTGGGGAGCATAGCACACGGATGTGGAAGATGACTGCGCGTGGGTTTCGGGCGAGACGCGGGCGGAGAGGAGACGGGGGAAGGGAACGGGAGCTCGGTTGTGGAGAGGGGAGGAAGGTGAGGCAGAGCGAAGGATAGTCGGTTATAGGCCCTGTTTGGATACTTTAGATGTTAGAGTCAAATTCTAACCCTGAACTAATCTGAACTAACTTTAACCAAGGAGGTGTTTGGATGACAGGGTTAGATTGACGGACGAGAGCGCCGATATGGTGAGGCGCCTTCACGGGCGGTGCGAGAGGGATGGAGGGAGAGGACGAGAAGCTTCGGGGAAGTGGGGAGGGATCTGCTGCACAGAGAGCGAGAGATTTTTTTTAGTGATTCGAGGAGAACTAACCCAAATAAGCACCTCTTAGTTGGGTTAGTTCCTTTGGATGCGTTAGATGCATCTAACCCAAACTAACCCTTCTGTTTGGATACTTTTGGGTTAGATGAGTCCAAACTAACCCAAACTAACTCTAACTCAGAGATCCAAGCAGGGCCATAGTCTTGTTCGGCGGTGCCGTGGTGGCCTTGATATCGGCGAGGTCTCTCTCGAAGCGTGTAGGGCTGGCGATTTCAGCGGCCACCGATTATACAAGCGTAACAAACCAGTCGATTGCAATCTATAATCAATAGCCAAACTTTGACCGTCTATCCACAGCAAAATCGCCAAACGCACCCCGAAGCGCACCCTGCCAGCTCCCCCACAAATTAACATGTCACTACCATATTGGTTCGATATTTACTGATAGGAAAAAGTCAAAAAAACCAGAAAAATCAAACCGTTAGCAAGGTTGCCAAAACCAGCCCCCAACCACCCCGAGGGACCTCCTATTTAGCGCCCTATGTGCTAGTGAACGAGCCAGCGCACACACCCCTCCCCTGCGCACCCTTTTGGTCCGGCCATTGCACGGGGTGGGATGCCCCATATTTCCAACAGTTTTTTCATTTTAAATAATTTACGATATAAAATATTTCCAAATTTCATTTTTTAAAACAAGGTGCAAGAAATCACAGAATGTTTGTGGATTCAAAGAGAACGTTCAAGGTTTTGAAACAAAAGCTCGCATATTAAAAAACAATCTTCATGATTTTGGAAAAAATGTTTGTGTATTTGAAAAAAATGCCCGCGAATTAAAAAATGGTTGGTAGATTTTGAAGAATCTTAACGAGTTTCCAAATTATTTTCACGAAGTTTTAAAAAATGATCAAATTTAAGAAAATTTCACACTTTGTAAAACAATATTCATTATTACATATAATATTTCACGAATTAGGAAAATGTTCACAAATCTAAAAAAATATTTACAAAAGAAACAAATGTGAATAAAATAAAGGATAAATTTAAAATGAAAAAATAATAGAAATGATTTATTAAACGGAAATAAGAAATAGAAAACGAAAAAATTAGAGGAAACATAAAAATAAAAAATCAAGAAAAACCCAAAGAAATAACAAAAAAAAGGCTAGTGAAGATTCTCCCCAAAGCGTAAAAGGACCTGGTTGTACCATCCAAAGGATGTACGTAGCCGAAGGAGGGGGGGGGGTGCCCGCCCTCAACCCCGAGTGTTTGTGTTCGCGAAACCAGTAACGGGCCGGCCAAGAGAAACATATAACCCATGAGCATATAGCGTGCGATGCGTTCTGTAGCAGCCGCTTCTCCCGACACTCTTGGGGAGGACGACCGGAAGCAGCAGGCCTCACAGAGCCCTGTGTGGACTTCTCTTTTTTGCTTTATCCATTGATCTGTTCGAAGATTCCATGGAGCACCCTAGAAAGGAAGTCATAGTAAGTTTAGCAGATGGTTCTACACGAACAATTGTGCCTAACAACCTTGATGTATTAAATATGCTTGCTGTGTAGAGCTCAATTGCCTCATCCATGAAGTTCATGCCAAGGGTGAAGGCACAGTCCATTTTACACTGCATCCTATTTCCTATGGAGGGTTTCCTGACAGTAAATCTCTCTTTCAACATATTTCCAAGCTGCAATCCACCAGTAGCAAGCTGAGCCTCATTGCATAAGCAGACATATCGCAAAAGTAACATGTAAAGAAAAAGAATTGTGCTTGGGATGGAACACGCATATAACCTTTGATGGTTTATCATCAACACTATAAGAGGAAACATGTCATCAAACTTTGCAGCGGAAATCATAAACATGATAATAAGAGAATAACTAAGTTAATAAAGAGAAAAATGAATGTGGAAACAATACATGGTGCATGGTTGGGGAAAGTTCTTTCGATCTGTTAGTGGTGAAGTCAAATCTCTTGGAAGAACATAGTTTCTGGATAGAGCTGATTTTCTTTTACCTACAGCCGTCCAAACATTACGTCAAACACTTGGTGGGCGTTAGAACAGTCAGCTTGCAGGGCAGTGGGCAGCCGCGTCCAGACTCCAGAACGATGCTCGATCCATGGCGAGTCCCTCCACGTTGAGCTCCCCACGCAGGGGCAACAGAAAGCCACCGAAAGAGGTGGGAGAGGCATGGTGTCACGGGACTGGCCATGGTCGTCAGTGCCCTCGTTCTCGTCCGACATGTGGAGGTCCACCGGCTGTAGCGGGGACAAGGGACAGGGAGTGATGTAGCCATGTAGGCACGTACAGAAGACACCGGCGGAAGGTGCAGAGCGCCGGCGACAGTACCGTCGAGTCCCATCCCATGGCGGGCCGCCGCGCCGTGCAACCAAAGGTTGACCGTCATCTCTGTCGCGAGAGCAGCATGGAGCACATCAGGGAAGTGGTAGAAGAGGTTAGAAGGAGCAGAGGAGGTTGGGGCATCCACGGTCATGGCAGCTCCTCACCTTGGCACACTCCAGCCGAGGCGGCGTGACGCGTGAGGACCCTCGGGCCGTCGGGGCAGGCGACACGTGGGGAGTATAGCCACGGCGGAGACACGTGGGGAGCATAGCACACGGATGTGGAAGATGACTGCGCGTGGGTTTCGGGCGAGACGCGGGCGGAGAGGAGACGGGGGAAGGGAACGGGAGCTCGGTTGTGGAGAGGGGAGGAAGGTGAGGCAGAGCGAAGGATAGTCGGTTATAGGCCCTGTTTGGATACTTTAGATGTTAGAGTCAAATTCTAACCCTGAACTAATCTGAACTAACTTTAACCAAAGAGGTGTTTGGATGACAGGGTTAGATTGACGGACGAGAGCGCCGATATGGTGAGGCGCCTTCACGGGCGGTGCGAGAGGGATGGAGGGAGAGGACGAGAAGCTTCGGGGAAGTGGGGAGGGATCTGCTGCACAGAGAGCGAGAGATTTTTTTTAGTGATTCGAGGAGAACTAACCCAAATAAGCACCTCTTAGTTGGGTTAGTTCTTTTGGATGCGTTAGATGCATCTAACCCAAACTAACCCTTCTGTTTGGATACTTTTGGGTTAGATGAGTCCAAACTAACCCAAACTAACTCTAACTCAGAGATCCAAGCAGGGCCATAGTCTTGTTCGGCGGTGCCGTGGTGGCCTTGATATCGGCGAGGTCTCTCTCGAAGCGTGTAGGGCTGGCGATTTCAGCGGCCACCGATTATACAAGCGTAACAAACCAGTCGATTGCAATCTATAATCAATAGCCAAACTTTGACCGTCTATCCACAGCAAAATCGCCAAACGCACCCCGAAGCGCACCCTGCCAGCTCCCCCACAAATTAACATGTCACTACCATATTGGTTCGATATTTACTGATAGGAAAAAGTCAAAAAAAACCAGAAAAATCAAACCGTTAGCAAGGTTGCCAAAACCAGCCCCCAACCACCCCGAGGGACCTCCTATTTAGCGCCCTATGTGCTAGTGAACGAGCCAGCGCACACACCCCTCCCCTGCGCACCCTTTTGGTCCGGCCATTGCACGGGGTGGGATGCCCCATATTTCCAACAGTTTTTTCATTTTAAATAATTTACGATATAAAATATTTCCAAATTTCATTTTTTAAAACAAGGTGCAAGAAATCACAGAATGTTTGTGGATTCAAAGAGAACGTTCAAGATTTTGAAACAAAAGCTCGCATATTAAAAAACAATCTTCATGATTTTGGAAAAAATGTTTGTGTATTTGAAAAAAATGCCCGCGAATTAAAAAATGGTTGGTAGATTTTGAAGAATCTTAACGAGTTTCCAAATTATTTTCACGAAGTTTTAAAAAATGATCAAATTTAAGAAAATTTCACACTTTGTAAAACAATATTCATTATTACATATAATATTTCACGAATTAGGAAAATGTTCACAAATCTAAAAAAATATTTACAAAAGAAACAAATGTGAATAAAATAAAGGATAAATTTAAAATGAAAAAATAATAGAAATGATTTATTAAACGGAAATAAGAAATAGAAAACGAAAAAATTAGAGGAAACATAAAAATAAAAAATCAAGAAAAACCCAAAGAAATAACAAAAAAAAAGGCTAGTGAAGATTCTCCCCAAAGCGTAAAAGGACCTGGTTGTACCATCCAAAGGATGTACGTAGCCGAAGGAGAGGGGGGGGGGGTGCCCGCCCTCAACCCCGAGTGTTTGTGTTCGCGAAACCAGTAACGGGCCGGCCAAGAGAAACATATAACCCATGAGCATATAGCGTGCGATGCGTTCTGTAGCAGCCGCTTCTTCCGACACTCTTGGGGAGGACGACCGGAAGCAGCAGGCCTCACAGAGCCCTGTGTGGACTTCTCTTTTTTGCTTTATCCATTGATCTGTTCGAAGATTCCATGGAGCACCCTAGAAAGGAAGTCATAGTAAGTTTAGCAGATGGTTCTACATGAACAATTGTGCCTAACAACCTTGATGTATTAAATATGCTTGCTGTGTAGAGCTCAATTGCCTCATCCATGAAGTTCATGCCAAGGGTGAAGGCACAGTCCATTTTACACTGCATCCTATTTCCTATGGAGGGTTTCCTGACAGTAAATCTCTCTTTCAACATATTTCCAAGCTGCAATCCACCAGTAGCAAGCTGAGCCTCATTGCATAAGCAGACATATCGCAAAAGTAACATGTAAAGAAAAAGAATTGTGCTTGGGATGGAACACGCATATAACCTTTGATGGTTTATCATCAACACTATAAGAGGAAACATGTCATCAAACTTTGCAGCGGAAATCATAAACATGATAATAAGAGAATAACTAAGTTAATAAAGAGAAAAATGAATGTGGAAACAATACATGGTGCATGGTTGGGGAAAGTTCTTTCGATCTGTTAGTGGTGAAGTCAAATCTCTTGGAAGAACATAGTTTCTGGATAGAGCTGATTTTCTTTTACCTACAGCCGTCCAAACATTACGTCAAACACTTGGTGGGCGTTAGAACAGTCAGCTTGCAGGGCAGTGGGCAACCGCGTCCAGACTCCAGAACGATGCTCGATCCATGGCGAGTCCCTCCACGTTGAGCTCCCCACGCAGGGGCAGCAGAAAGCCACCGAAAGAGGTGGGAGAGGCATGGTGTCACGGGACTGGCCATGGTCGTCAGTGCCCTCGTTCTCGTCCGACATGTGGAGGTCCACCGGCTGTAGCGGGGACAAGGGACAGGGAGTGATGTAGCCATGTAGGCACGTACAGAAGACACCGGCGGAAGGTGCAGAGCGCCGGCGACAGTACCGTCGAGTCCCATCCCATGGCGGGCCGCCGCGCCGTGCAACCAAAGGTTGACCGTCATCTCTGTCGCGAGAGCAGCATGGAGCACATCAGGGAAGTGGTAGAAGAGGTTAGAAGGAGCAGAGGAGGTTGGGGCATCCACGGTCATGGCAGCTCCTCACCTTGGCACACTCCAGCCGAGGCGGCGTGACGCGTGAGGACCCTCGGGCCGTCGGGGCAGGCGACACGTGGGGAGTATAGCCACGGCGGAGACACGTGGGGAGCATAGCACACGGATGTGGAAGATGACTGCGCGTGGGTTTCGGGCGAGACGCGGGCGGAGAGGAGACGGGGGAAGGGAACGGGAGCTCGGTTGTGGAGAGGGGAGGAAGGTGAGGCAGAGCGAAGGATAGTCGGTTATAGGCCCTGTTTGGATACTTTAGATGTTAGAGTCAAATTCTAACCCTGAACTAATCTGAACTAACTTTAACCAAAGAGGTGTTTGGATGACAGGGTTAGATTGACGGACGAGAGCGCCGATATGGTGAGGCGCCTTCACGGGCGGTGCGAGAGGGATGGAGGGAGAGGACGAGAAGCTTCGGGGAAGTGGGGAGGGATCTGCTGCACAGAGAGCGAGAGATTTTTTTTAGTGATTCGAGGAGAACTAACCCAAATAAGCACCTCTTAGTTGGGTTAGTTCTTTTGGATGCGTTAGATGCATCTAACCCAAACTAACCCTTCTGTTTGGATACTTTTGGGTTAGATGAGTCCAAACTAACCCAAACTAACTCTAACTCAGAGATCCAAGCAGGGCCATAGTCTTGTTCGGCGGTGCCGTGGTGGCCTTGATATCGGCGAGGTCTCTCTCGAAGCGTGTAGGGCTGGCGATTTCAGCGGCCACCGATTATACAAGCGTAACAAACCAGTCGATTGCAATCTACAATCAATAGCCAAACTTTGACCGTCTATCCACAGCAAAATCGCCAAACGCACCCCGAAGCGCACCCTGCCAGCTCCCCCACAAATTAACATGTCACTACCATATTGGTTCGATATTTACTGATAGGAAAAAGTCAAAAAAACCAGAAAAATCAAACCTGGCCAGGTTTAGTATATTTAGAATTGGGTTTTGCCACTCTTCTCATCTGCATTGGGGCTTATAATTCTTCGAAATCACTGGTTAATAGTTATCCCTTGCAAAGGTCACCCACACCTTCTTAGGTATTGCAAGTGACGCACTGTATGTGTGTCACTTGTCACAACTTCATTTTTTTTCTAAATTCATTTATTCAGAATATTTTATCTGTTGAACCACGCGTCCAAATACCGAATAGTTTTCATCATTGGATTTCTTGTATCGAGATAATCAAAACTAGATCCTAGTTAATAGGCCTGGAAGAACTTTTTTTCACGAAAAAATTTAGAAACATGAAAAAAAAACAGAAATCGGAAACAAATACCGAAAAAACGAAAACCAAACCAGAAAAAGAAGAAAAATGTGAAGCCCGAAAACACGATTGCGGCTTTCACTTTTTGTGAAGCACATGGGCCTTTCCCTTTTCGAGTAAAAGCACATATGTGCTTCTCACGAAAAGCAAATATGTGCTTTATCGAGAAACACAATTGTGCTTCTAGTAAAAACACCATATGTTTTTTAAGAAACACATATGAGCTTGGCAAAAAAAAAACCAATCCTCCCCTCCAAACCTAGGAAAAGTCAGGCAAAAACAAAGAAACAAAAAAAGAAGTCAAAATAACTCATTAAAACCCAAAAATGCATATAGAAGAAAAATCCCGATGGAGCGCCAGCACGCGAAACGCAGCGGAGGTTGGACGCACCACTTGGAGTGCTCATAGACCACAAATCTCTGGCGAGAGATAACCGTTGGTTAGTTGATCTTGAATTCTCTTTTGTTCAGGCAGGGGCGGCATCAGGGGTATTCTTTGGTATTTGGATGAATACCAAAGATATTTTGATGTTTGTGTATACTGCAGCTATATTTGCTGTATACTGTCGGTATTTAGGGCAAAAATAATTCAATGAATACCAGGGACTTCATTCCGGCCGCCCACTGGGTTCATGTTCTACACAAAACAAAAGAAAGCAAAAAAAAGTTGGCCACCATGGGCCGGAAAACCCGTTTTGCAAGCAGGCCTGAGCACGAGGCAAGCGCGGCCGCGACCAGAAACAAACGAACCATCGCCGTCGTCCCTTATCCCGCCAGCCGCGCTCGCTTATCCGAACACAAAACCAGCCGGAAAATTTCCAGTCCCCCTCCCTCCAATCCCAAACCCCGGGACACAAACCGCCCGCGTCGCAGCCTCCTCTCCTCCGGTGGGCGGAACCAATGGCGCTCTCCCTCGCGCGCAGCCCGCACCCCGCCGCCGCGGCGCCCTCGCCTCCCCGCATTCAGGGGCGCATTTCCCAGTACGCCCCGCTCCTCCACTCCCCTCGCCGCCCCTACCCCGGCCTCCGCCTCCGCCTCCCGGCCGCCACCGTCGCGGCCTCTTCGCCCCCGGAGGCTCTGGCCGCCGAGCCCGCGGCCGCGGCGGAGGGGGACGAGGAGCTCGGGGAGACGCGGCGGAAGCTCTTCGTGGGCAACATGCCGTTTACCTTCTCCGCGGCCGAGACGGAGAAGCTCTTCGGCGAGTGCGGCGTCGTCAAGGACGTCGAGGTGACCAGACGGTGCCATTACACACGCTCAGTTCTTGAATTCTATTACTGCTGCGCGCGTTCGTTCTCTGACACGGGCTAGATTTGTTCTGTTCTGCGAAGGTTATCAAGATGAAGGACGGGAGGAAGAGGGGGTTTGCGTTCGTCACCATGGCCACCGCCGAAGAGGCCGCCGCCGCAGTGGAGAAGTTCGACGGCCACGTGAGTCTATAAATGCCTCTGTCTTGCCCCATATGCGCATGCGCTGCATATCAGTACACATCGTGGATGAGTGAATGCTGCCCTGTAAAACCTGTGCTAAATGCTGTGAAGTGAAAGATGACTGCAACCTCTGTTTCCATGTGGTCACTGCTATGTGCTATCTCACATCCTTTGACCGAAAAATCACTGTCAGTTCTTCAAGGGGGGTGAGGCTAGAGCTTACGATTCGAGGAACATGTGGACATGTTCACATTTGATTATTACATTATATATTATTCGTTGTAATGTTCTTATTGAGTAGGCCTTAAAATACATGGATGAATTAAGTAATTTTAGCAAACTTGTGTGAATATTGTTTCACACAGAGAGAAAAGTTTCCTAGGTACAGTCTTACTTCATGTTTGAATTTAGCACAACATAATGGCATTCCCAGCATAGTGTCAAAAAACGTCTTACATTTTGAGACAGAGGTAATATATCTTAGATTTGGAAATTTTTCATCAATCTCCTATGCTAAATTATGCACCACAACCATTTGTAGGATGTCATGGGAAGGATTATCAAGGTGGAATTTTCGAAGAGCTTCAGGAAACCTGCTCCACCATCATCTCCGGACACCATTCTTGCGAAGTACAAGCTTTATGTTTCCAATCTTGCATGGAAAGCAAGGTCTGCCGATATGAAGGAGTTCTTCTCACAGTTCAACCCAGTTTCCGCCAATATAGTCTTTGATGATAGAAAATCAGCTGGGTATGGTTTTGTTTCTTTTGGAACAAAAGAGGAAGCAGAGGCTGCTCTCACTGAACTCAATGGAAAGGTGAAATTTTGAGAAATACTCATCTATTAGTTTTATAATTTAGCCAAGGACCAAGATTGATCATTCATAAATTAACTCTGCGGGGATATTTAAACTGTTATGCTTGATGCACAGACTTGTTGTTATCTACAGTAAGGAAATGTTTGCTGTTACCTATTGTCATGCTACAAGCACATTAATCAGTATGGTGTTTAAGTTTCTATTTCTTTGTTTGATAGGAACTTATGGAAAGGCCTGTTATCCTAAGATGGCGTGAGGATAAAGAAACTGTGAAGGCTGATGGTGAAGTTGAAGGCGTGAAGGTTAATGATCAGGCAGAAGGTGTGACGGTTGATGACAGTGGTGAGGTTGAAGGTGAAGATAAACAGGAGTAGTCTAATAGTACTGTGCTTGGAGAAAGTTGCAGTAGCCTTATTGATAAAAGTGCAGATGCGGAAACTCATTGTACAGGTAGAAGCTTTTTTATACTGCTTGCTACATAACTAATGTATTTATCATTTCACTTGGTCATAGTATTTGGCACAAATTCAGAAATGGTGCCTTTTTCTTGTAGATACAGAATAGAGGTGATAATTGTAATCGAAGACTGCAGCAAAGGTTTCTGCCAAGACGCTGCTAAGAAAAATGGAAACAAAGGGCATTTGCGATCAAGGTGAAACATTGTCCTTATTGTAGCTGGCTTCAGTATTCAATACGAGTCATGTGCTTATTGTAGTGATCAGTACTTATTTGTACTCCATTGTGAGCATGAACTGTTTAGTTTCAAGATACTTGTAGTTTCCTGATTTTGGATCCAGTTTACTGTAATATTTCTTAGCCTGCTGATCAGCTTTGCGGCAATGAGGCATTCTCAAACTGCACTTAATATTCATCTGTTAGTTGTGTTCTTTTTTTCTGTTTAGAAGGGGAAACCCTCCTGATTTGCTTTATTAGAAACTGAGAACTAATTCCCCAGGTCTTAAAAAGGAAAACAAAAATAGACAACCTTGGCTGTGTGCATCCCTGATGCGTTGGCCGGAGCAATATAATTCTTCCATAGAAACACCGGCAACCAATGACATCAACATGGAACTGGAAAACATCAAGGCATGCCAACGAAAATGAAATCCAGATATGAAGTAACTACTGGATCATGCTTTTACAAAAGCCACAGCTAAGATTGTTCTTTCTGCCTCCTAATGGTAGTAAATTTCGGGAATGGGAAGCGCACATGCCTTTTTTTTTGAACAAAAGGGGTCTCCCCCCAGTTCCACCATTTTATTGATGATACCAAACCACAGAAACGTCAGTTAAACATCATCCAGGCTATACCTGGGTGGCAAGCCAGGTTCCAAGTACTCAACGGAGTTCACAGCCAAACTTTATTACAAGAAGGGGGTAAACACAGACTAACAGGGGAAGCATTCCTTATCAGCTCTACATCAATCACGCATGAACCAATTGGTGCTTGAGATCAGGATTTGGCGACGCTCCTCGTCAGTCGCATTCACCTTGAAACTTGAGTCTTCCTTGTCAAGTTTATATGCTATTCCTCTGTAAACTAATATAAGAGGGAGTACTTCCTTACAAACCTACCATGTTAGATGCTCTATCCTTTTGATGAAATACCAGCCATAGGTTTTCCCTATATCAGTTGCGACACTCATAATAGTAATCAATGAATCAAAATAAAAGGAAATCTGAAGCACTGACTAATAAATTGAAACCCCTTGTGGAGCGCAAAAGAGAATACACTAAACTTCACTGGTTTTTTCAGTACAGCGTAGCTGAAGGATAATTAGTTTCCACTATTTTACACTCGCGGCAGTCAGTAATAACTCAATTGTGGTCATTAGGGTGAGTTAGAACACCAAATAGTCAAGAAATTAAGATCTCAGTCCCATTGCTTGCTAATGATGTTTTCGCCTGCTGTGCGTATCAGTGTAAGCCCAGTAAAGGCAGCAAATTGTAAGCTGCATAGACTAACACGCTTGCTCAATATGTTTTGAGTCTTTACTCTCGACCTTGAGTTCCCTACGGACTGTTTTCAGACACTCAGGTGCTTGCAACTCACAATTACTCCCCCTGTAAAGAAATATATGATCGTTTAGAGCATATCTCAAGTTGCAGTATACCTTATTCCCCCGGTGGCACTGTCGTATAATGTTCTCCAAAGGAGGAGCTCATCATTTGTAGTTACAACTATTGAATAAACTACCGGGCCAGTCTATTTTTTGCCATGTTTTGTGGCATCTCTCCAGCAACTTTAGCATGATAAGAACATCTACATCCACACATACCAAATCCGGCACCCTATACGTACGTGTCCCCCTATACGTCCACGGACACGTCCACATCCGTGTACCTCATATCCGGTACCCTAAATTCATACTACCAATGCAAGGTGAAACTAAACTACTCGTAGATCATCAACAAAACAAACGGACATTAAACAAACATACATATAAATCCACATAATCCGACAGGCATAGGTTCTAAACTAAATTTACTAAGAACGGAAATCAAGACACAGAGAGGGCAAGCTTCTTCACCACTTCCTCGCCGGCCCTTTGCCATTCTGGTCACTGGCCCCGCTGTACACGTCTGTGTAGGCGTCCGCAGCAAG
>LR738710.1:826157566-826245742 GCA_902687465.1 Secale cereale | reverse complement strand
GGGTCATCAGAGTTGTTAGTGACATCAAAGGAGGAGTTAACGAAGCCGGCTATTCTTCGAACGGTGTGGTTCTGCTGCCACTTGAGCTTTGCCGCTCTCGCATCCGCCGCCCCCCTCTTCACCGCCTCAAGTGCCGACTACTCCAGACTTAGCCGGAGCACCTTCATGTTTTTTTGACGGAGCCGACGAGCATTCATCTCCGCAGTCGTAAGTGAGTGGCGGTAGACAGCCACAAGGAGCCGCTCATCCTCATCGGGCACCGCCGGCAACTGGCGACGCGGGGAGGGGGGGGGGGGAGGGCGTGTGGCCGCCTCGACGCCGCCACCCTCCCCTTAACTCGCTACCTCTCGCGGCGGGCGGTGCGTGCCTCCTATTTGGGTGTGTGCGTCCGCGGCGCCGGTGGAGCAGGCACTAACACACCGGCGACGAAATGTCCCGAAATTCCTCTTTTGATTTTTTCCTAGGTTAATTAGGATTTTATGACCAAAGGACTTCAGGAGGGGACCCAACAGGAGCCCACAAGCTCAAGTGGCGTTACCATGGGTTGGGGGTACCACCTACCCTTGTGGCTGGTTGGTGGGGCCCCTCTAGCATATCTTTGCTCCATAATTCATTATATATTCCAAAATAATTTTCCAAAAATCCACATTTCATTTTGTGCTTCGGAGAGAGAATTATTTTCAGTATTCTTAGTGACCACTTATAGAGGTCCGGGTGTCCGGAGACATTTGTGTCCGAGTGCCCGAAGGCACCAGAGAGCCCCCATACCCTTCCGGACGGTCCGGGTTCCTGGAGTCCTCGGACCCAGGGTGCCCGGAGACATGGGAATCTCTCGGGTTAGTCTGGGTGCCTGGGGTCCTAGACCCCCGGTGACCTGGACTAGGGGGTACCAACCTAGTTAGCCCACAGTCAATGGGCCGAGCCTGTGGCCCGCCATTCTCTTAAGTAAGGACTCTAGAAGCCTCATACTTCAGCGTAATCAAGACGGACTTTGCCGAAGACTTGACGTGTACTCCAAGACTTGCATCGGCTTGGCGGCGTGTGCAGCCCTAGATTGACAACCGACCATGTGTAACCCTAAGTACCCCTAGTGTCTATATAAACTAGGAGGTTTATCCCGTAGGAGGATGATCACAATTACGATCATATAGCTCTGGCGTTAGAACGCAACTTACAATCTCGAGGTAGATCAAGCTTGTACTCGATGCACAATCATCAATACAATCAAAGTAGGACGTAGGGTATTACCTCTTTGAGAGGGCTCGAACCTGGGTAAATATTGTCTCCTTCCCTTGTTACCCACAGATTTGAGATCCACAGCTCGGGACCCCTACCCCGAGGTGTGCCGGTTTTAGTACCGACATTGGTGCTTTCATTGAGAGTTCCATTGTGCGATCGACAAAAGGATCAACGCCTTATCTGCAGATCAACTGCAGCACCGGCTGCGGTGACGTCTTCGTCCCCGGCCAACTCTTTGTGTTTGGTAGCATTGTTTTGCACGCCGATTGGACGGGCCATCTCGCCCAGACCAAAAATTTCGCTCCAGATTAAGTCGTCAGGTTCGGGAGTTTGGAGTACACCACAGATTCGCGTGGCGATCTCGTCCTTTTCGGTTGGGCACCAGGTCGGATTGAAGAGCATCCGACCATCATGGACTCGATCCCGAAGCCGACCTCCGACCTGGACTACATAATGGGTCCCCTTGCAGAGTCAGACCTAGCTGAGGAGCCGATCGTTGCCTCGCCAGGTGCGAACCTTGCCCTCACGTCAAGCCATGACCTCGGTCTGAGTCTAAACATAGACCATGCGTTAAGTACAGATCCGATCTCTCCAGACGGTGGTGCGGAGTCAACCTTGTCCAACCAACACGTCGAGCTCGTGTCAAGCTACTCGCCGATCATGCTTCAAATCAGCCCGATCTATAGCCGGGCCATGAACTCCGAAGACCTATCTCACCTTAATGAGGTGCTGGATCACATTCGGAGTTTATCAATCTCAAACGATCAGACCTAGGTCTAGAAAAGTTCGGACTTGAAGCCGACCGCGGGTATATTTATGTCCCACCCACCACCCACCTAGTCGCCACAGTTGATGACTTAACCGACGTGTTGGACTACGCCTCCGAGGAGGCCACCGACATGGATGAAGACGCCGGCGCCACACTCGAAGCAGCCACACCCTCAGCCAATATGACCAGATGGACCGCAACATCTACTTACGACATATATATGGTGGATACCCCCAAAAATCCCTCAAAACACCGTCGCCAACACCCTAGAGGTACTAGTGGCGGCCCAAGCGGGCAGAGCACGGGCGCTACTGATAACCGTGTAGCATCCAACGATGCCGAAGACCAGGGATAGGATATTCAAGCCTCCCCTGGTCGGCAAAACAGCCCTGCGTGAATACTTGAGGATGAAGACCCCGACGATCTTTTCGACGGGGCCGATAGCAACTATTTGCCCGAATCCGAGGAGGATGAGAGCCTCGGACTCGGGGACCACATAGTCCTCGAAGACCCATATGAGCAAGATCGGTTCAAAAGGCGCATGGTGGCCACCGCCAGGAGCATGAAAAAGAAGCAACAACAACTGCACGCCGTGAAGGAAATATGCCCTAGAGGCAATAATAAAGTTGTTATTTATATTTCCTTATACATCATGATAAATGTCTTTTATTCATGCTAGAATTATATTAACCGGAAACTTGATACATGTGTGAATACATAGACGAAATAGAGTGTCCCTAGTATGCCCCTACTAGACTAGCTCGTTAATCAAAAGATGGTTATGTTTCCTAACCATAGACATGAATTGTCATTTGATCAACGGGATCACATCATTAGGAGTATGATGTGATGGACAAGACCCATCCGTTAGCTTAGCAACTTGATCGTTTTGTTTTTCTGCTATTGCTTTCTTCATGACTTATACATGTTCCTATGACTATGAGATTAGGCAACTCCCGAATTCTGGAGGAACACCTTGTGTGCTATCAAACACCACAATGTAACTGGGTGATTATAAAGATGCTATACAAGTGTCTCCGAAGGTGTTTGTGGTGTTGGCATAGATCGAGAATAGGATTTGTCACTCCGAGTGTCGGAGAGCTATCTCTGGGCCCTCTCGGTAATACATATCCTAATAAGCCTTGCAAGCAAACAACTAATGAGTTAGTCACAAGATGATGTATTACGGAACGAGTAAAGAGACTTGCCGGTAACGAGATTGAACTAGGTATGATGATACCGACGATCGAATCTCGGGCAAGTAACATACCGATGAGAAAGGGAACAACGTATGTTATTATGCGGTTTGACCGATAAAGATCTTCGTAGAATATGTAGGAACCAATATGAGCATCCAGGTTCCGCTATTGGTTATTGACCGGAGATGAGTCTCGGTCATGTCTACATAGTTCTCGAACCCGTAGGGTCCTCACGCTTAACGTTTGATGACGATCGGTATTATGAGTTTATGTGTTTTGATGCACCGAAGGTAGTTTGGAGTCCCGGATGTGATCACGGACATGACGAGGAGTCTCGAAATGGTCGAGACATAAAGATTGATATATTGGAAGGTTATATTCGGACACCGGAAGGGTTCCGGGGGTCATCAGATAAATACCGGAGTACCGGGAGGTTACCGGAACCTCCCGGGAGCTAATGGGCCTTAGTGGGCTTTAGGGGAGAGAGTGAAGGAAATATGCCCTAGAGGCAATAATAAAGATGTTATTTGTATTTTCTTATATCATGATAAATGTCTTTTATTCATGCTAGAATTGTATTAACCGGAAACTTAGTACATGTGTGGATACATAGACAAAACAGTATGTCCCTAGTATGCCTCTACTAGACTAGCTCATTGATCAAAGATGGTTATGTTTCCTAGCCATAGACATGAGTTGTCATTTGATCAACGGGATCACATCATTAGGAGAATGATGTGATGGACAAGACCCATCCGTTAGCATAGCACTATGATCGTTTAGTTTAACTGCTATTGCTTTCTTCATGACTTATACATGTTCCTATGACTATGAGATTATGCAACTCCCGAATATCGTAGGAACACCTTGTGTGCTATCAAACTTCACAACGTAACTGGGTGATCATAAAGATGGTCTACAGGTGTCTCCGAAAGTATTCGTGGTGTTGGCATAGATCAAGATTAGGATTTGTCACTCCGAGTGTCGGAGAGGTATCTCTGGGCCCTCTCGGTAACACACATCACAATAAGCCTTGCAAGCAAAAAGACTAATGAGTTAGTCACGAGATGATGTGTTACGGAACGAGTAAAGAGACTTGCCGGTAACGAGATTGAACTAGGTATAAAGATACCGACGATCGAATCTCGGGCAAGTAACATACCGTTTGACAAAAGGAACAACGTATGTTGTTATGCGGTTCTGACCGATAAAAGATCTTCGTAGAATATGTGGGAGCCAATATGAACATCCAGGTTCCGCTATTGGTTATTGATCGGAGATGAGTCTCGGTCATGTCTACATAGTTCTCGAACCCGTAGGGTCCGCACACTTAACGTTTGATGACGATCGGTATTATGAGTTTTTGAGTATTGATGTACCGAAGGTAGTTCGGAGTCTCGGATGAGATCACGGACATGACGAGGAGTCTCGGAATGTCCAAGACATAAAGATTGATATATTGGACGGCTATATTCGGACACCGGAAGTATACCGGAAAAGTTTCAGATTTATCGGGAATGCCGGAGGGGGTTACCGAAACCCCCTACGAGAGGGGATGGTCCATGGTGGGCCTAAAGGGAAAGAGAGGGGCAGCCCATAGGGCTGGCCGGCGCCCCCACCTAGGAATCCTAGTTGGACTAGGATTGGGGGGGGGGGGGGGCGCCACCTCTCCTATTCCTTTCCCCCTTCTTCCTTTCGGTAAATCCTACTAGGAATAGGATTGCAATCCTATTCCTAGTAGGACTCCCTCCCTAGCCGCACCAGGATAGGCCGGCCAGCCTCCCTCCCCTGCTCCTTTATATACGGGGGCAGGGGGGCACCCAAAGACACACAAGTTGAATTGTTTAGCCGTGTGCGGTGCCCCCCTCCACAGAATCACACCTCGATCGTACCGTTGCGGAGCTTAGGCGAAGCCCTGCGCCGGTGAACACATCATATCCGTCACCACGCCGTCGTGCTGACGAAACTCTCCCGTGAAGCTCAACTGGATCAAGAGCTCGTGGGACGTCATCAAGCTGAACGTGTGCTGAACGCGGAGGTGCCGTACGTTCGGTGCTTGATCGGTTGGATCGCGAAGAAGTTCGACAACATCAACCGCGTCACTTGACGCTTCCGCTCCCGGTCTACGAGGGTACGTAGACACACTCTTCCCTCTCGTTGCTATGCATCTGGTAGATAGATCTTGCGTGATCGTAGGAAAATTTTAAAATACTACGTTCCCCAACAGTGGCATCATGAGCCAGGTCTATGCGTAGATGATATGCACGAGTAGAACACAATGAGATTGTGGACGATACTAGTCATACTGCTTACCAGCATGTCATACTTTGCTTCGGCGGTATTGTGAGATGAAGCGGCCCGGACCGACATTACGCGTACGCTTACGCGAGACTGGTTTCACCGTTACGAGCACTCGTTGCTTAAAGGTGACTGGCGGGTGTCTGTCTCTCTCACTTTAGCTGAATCAAGTGTGGCTACGCCCGGTCCTTGTGAAGGTTAAAACAGCACATACTTGACGAAACATCGTTGTGGTTTTGTATGCGTAGGTAAGAACGGTTCTTGCTAAGCCCGTAGCAGCCACGTAAAACTTGCTACAAACAAAGTAGAGGACGTCTAACTTGTTTTTGCAGGGCATGTTGTGATGTGATATGGTCAAGACATGATGAGTTATACGGTTTTGTATGAGATGATCATGTTTTGTAAAGTTATCGGCAACTGGCAGGAGCCATATGGTTGTCGCTTTATTGTATGAAATGCAATCGCCATGTAATTGCTTTACTTTATCACTAAGCGGTAGCGATAGTCGTAGAAGCAATAGTTGGCGAGACGACAACGATGCTACGATGAAGATCAAGGTGTCAAGCCGGTGACGAAGGTGATCATGACGGTGCTTTGGAGATAGAGATCAAAAGCACAAGATGATGATGGCCATATCATGTCACATATTTTGATTGCATGTGATGTTTATCTTATTATGCTTCTTATTTTGCTTAGAACGACGGTAGCATTATAAGATGATCCCTTACTAAATTTTCAAGGTATAAGTGTTCTCCGTGAGTATGCACCGTTGCGAAAGTTCGTCGTGCCGAGACACCACGTGATGATCGGGTGTGATAAGCTCTACGTTCAAATACAACGGGTGTAAGCCAGTTTTGCACACGCAGAATACTCGGGTTAAACTTGACGAGCCTAGCATATACAGATATGGCCTCGGAACACTGGAGACCGAAAGGTCGAGCGTGAATCATATAGTAGATATGATCAACATAATATGTTCACCATTGAGACTACTCCATCTCACGTGATGATCGGACATGGTTTAGTTGATTTGGATCACGTGATCATTTAGATGACCGGAGGGATGTCTATTTAAGTGGGAGTTCTTAAGTAATATGATTAATTGAACTTTAATTTATCATGAACTTAGTCCTGGTAGTATTAGCATATCTATGTTGTAGATCAGTAGCTCGCGATGTTGCTCCACGTTTATTTTTTATATATGTTCCTAGAGAAAACTAAGTTGAAAGATGTTAGTAGCAATGATGCGGAATTGTTCCGTGATCTGAGGTTTATCCTCATTGCTGCACAGAAGAATTATGTCCTTGATGCACCGCTAGGTGACAGACCTATTGCAGGAGCAGATGTAGACGTTATGAACGTTTTGACAAAAGCTCATTATGATGACTACTTGATAGTTTAGTGCACCATGCTTTACGGCTTATAACCGGGACTTCAAAAACGTTTTGAACGCCACGGAGCATATAAGATGTTCCGAGAGTTGAAACTAGTATTTCATACTCATGCCCGTGTCGAGAGGTATGAGACCTCTGACAGTACTTTGCCTACAAGATGGAGGAGAATAGCTCAACCAGTGAGCATGTGCTCAGATTGTCTGGGTACTGCAATTGCTTGAATCAAGTGGGAGTTAATCTTCCAGATATGATAGTAATTGACAAAGTTCTCTAGTCACTATCATCAAGTTAGTAGAACTTCGTGATGAACTATAATATGCAAGGGATGACGAAAGTAATTCCCAAGCTCTTCGCAATGCTGAAATCGGCGAAGGTAGAAATCAAGAAAGAGCATCAAGTGTTGATGGTTAACAAGACCACTTGTTTCAAGTAAAGGGCAAAGGGATAGAAGGGGAACTTCAAGAAGAATGACAAGCAAGTTGTCACTCCCGTGAAGAAACCCAAAGCTAAACTCAAGCCCGAAACAAGTGCTTCTACTGCAAAGGAAATGGTCACTGGAAGTGGAACTGCCCTAGATACTTGGCGGATAAGAAGGATGGCAAAGTGAACAAAGGTATATTTGATATACAGATTATTGATGTGTATTTTACTAGTGTTCATAGCAACCCCTCGGTATTTGATACTGGTTTAGTTGCTAAAAAGGAGTAACTCAAAGTGGGAGTTGCATAATGAACATAAACTAGTTAAAGGATGAAGTGACGATGTGTATTGGAAGCAGTTCCAAGATTGATATGATCATCATCGCACACTCCCTATACTTTCGGGATTAGTGTTGAACCTAAATAACTGTTATTTGGTGTTTGTTTTGAGCATGAATGTGATTTGATCATGTTTATTGCAGTACGGTTATTCATGTAAGTTAGAGAATAATTGTTGTTCTGTTTACATGAATAAAACCTTCTATGGTCATACACCCAATGAAAATAGTTTGTTGGATCTCGATCGTGTGATACACATATTCATAATATTGAAGCCAAAAGATGCAAGGTTAATAATAATAGTGCAACTTATTTGTGGCACTGGCGTTTAAGTCATATTGGTGTAAAACGCATGAAGAAACTCCATAATGATGGACTTTTGGAATCACTTGATTATGAATCACTTGGTGCTTGCGAACCATGCCTCATGGGCAAGATGACTAAAACTCCGTTCTCCGGAACTATGGAGCGAGCAACAGATTTATTGGAAATCATACATACTGATGTATGTGGACCAATGAGTGTTGATGCTCGCGGCGGGTATCGTTATTTTCTGACCTTCACTGATGATTTGAGCAGATATGGGTATATCTACTTAATGAAACACAAGTCTGAAACATTTGAAAAGTTCAAAGAATTTCAGAGTGAAGTAGAGAATCATCGTAACAAGAAAATAAAGTTTCTACGATCTGATCGTGGAGGAGAATATTTGAGTTACGAGTTTGGTCTTCATTTGAAACAATGTGGAATAGTTTCACAACTCACGCCACCTGGAACACCACAGCTTAATGGTGTGTCCGAACGTCGTAACCGTACTTTATTAGATATGGTATGATCTATGATGTCTCTTACCGATTTACCACTATAGTTTTGGGTCATGCATTAGAGACAGCTGCATTCACGTTAAATAAGGGCCTCATCTGAATCCGTTGAGACAACGCCTTAAGAACTGTGGTTTGGCAAGAAACCAAAGTTGTTGTTTCTTAAAGTTTGGGACTGCGATGCTTATGTAAAAAAGTTTCAACATGATAAGCTCGAACCCAAACCAGAGAAGTAAATCTTCATAGGATACCCAAAAGAGTCTGTTGGGTACACCTTCTATCACAGATCCGAAGGCAAGATATTCGTTGCTAAAAAAATGGATCCTTTCTAGAGAAGGAGTTTCTCTCGAAAGAAGTGAGTGGGAGGAAAGTAGAACTTGATGAGGTAATTGTGCCTTCTCCCGGATTGGAAAGTAGTACATCACAGGAAATTGTTCCAGTGATTCCTACACCAATTAGTGAGGAAGTTAGTGATAATGATCATGAAACTTCGGATCAAGTTTCTGCTGAACGTCGTAGATCAATCAGAGTACGTTCCGCACCAGAGTCGTACGGCAACCCAGTTCTGGAAATCATGTTACTAGACCATGATGAACCTACGAACTATGAGGAAGCGATGATGAGCCCAGATTCCGCAAAATGGCTTGAAGCCATGAAATCTGAGATGGGATCCATGTATGAGAACAAAGTATGGACTTTGGTTGACTTGCCCGATGATCGGCAAGCCATCGAAAATAAATGGATCTTCAAGAGGAAGACCGACGCAGACGGTAATATTACTGTTTACAAAGCTCGACTTGTTGCGAAAGGTTTTCGACAAGTTCAAGGAGTTGACTACGATGAGACTTTCTCACCTGTAGCGATGCTTAAGTCTGTCCGAATCATGTTAGCAATTGCCGCATTTTATGATTATGAAATCTGGCAAATGGATGGCAAAACTACATTCCTGAATGGATATCTCAAAGAAGAGTTGTATATGATACAACCAGAAGGTTTTGTCGATCCAAAAGGTGCTAACAAATTATGCATGCTCCAGCGATCCATCTATGGACTGGTGCAAGCATCTCGGAGTTGGAATATACGCTTTGATGAGGTGATCAAAGCATATGGTTTTATACAGACTTTTGGAGAAGCCTGTATTTACAAGAAGTGAGTGGGAGCACTACAACCTTTCTGATAAATATATGTGAATGACATATTGTCGATCGGAAATGATGTAGAATTTTCTGGAAAGCATAAAGGAGTGTTTGAAAAGAGTTTTTCAAAGAAAGACCTCGGTGAAGCTACTTACATATTGAGCATCAAGATCTATATAGATAGATCAAGACGCTTGATAAGACTTTCGATGAGTACATACCTTGATAAGATTTTGAAGTAGTTCAAAATGGATCAGTCAAAGAAGAAGTTCTTGCCTGACTTGTAAGGTGTGAAGTTGAGTAAGACTCAAAGCCAGACCACGGCAGAAAAATATAGAGAGAATGAAAGTCATTCCCTATGCCTCAGCCATAGGTTCTATAAAGTATGCCATGCTGTGTACAAAACACGTTGTGTACCTTGCCAAGAGTTTGACAGGGAGGTACAATAGTGATCCAGGAGTAGATCACTGTACAGCGGTCAAAATTATCCTTAGTAATTGGATGACTAAGGAAATATTTCTCGATTATGGAGGTGATAAAGAGTTCATCGTAAAGGGTTACGCCGATGCAAGCTTTAACACTAAATCCAGATGACTCTAAAGTGTCAATCTGGATGCATATTGAAAGTGGGAGCAATTATCTAGAGTATCTCTATGCAGAGCATTGTAGACATAGAAATTTGCGAAATACATACGGATCTGAATGTGACAGACCCGTTGACTAAACTTCTCTCACAAGCAAAACATGATCACACCTTATTACTCTTGGGTATTAATCACATAGCGATGTGAACTATATTATTAACTCTAGTAAACCCTTTGGGTGTTGGTCACATGGCGATGTGAACTATGGGTGTTATTCACATAACGATGTGAACTATCGGTATTAAATCACATGGTGATGTGAGCTAGATTATTGACTCTAGTGCAAGTGGGAGACTGAAGGAAATATGCCCTAGAGGCAATAATAAAGATGTTATTTGTATTTCCTTATATCATGATAAATGTCTTTTATTCATGCTAGAATTGTATTAACCGGAAACTTAGTACATGTGTGGATACATAGACAAAACAGTATGTCCCTAGTATGCCTCTACTAGACTAGCTCATTGATCAAAGATGGTTATGTTTCCTAGCCATAGTAATGAGTTGTCATTTGATCAACGGGATCACATCATTAGGAGAATGATGTGATGGACAAGACCCATCCGTTAGCATAGCACTATGATCGTTTAGTTTAACTGCTATTGCTTTCTTCATGACTTATACATGTTCCTATGACTATGAGATTATGCAACTCCCGAATACCGTAGGAACACCTTGTGTGCTATCAAACGTCACAACGTAACTGGGTGATCATAAAGATGCTCTACAGGTGTCTCCGAAAGTATTCGTGGTGTTGGCATAGATCAAGATTAGGATTTGTCACTCCGAGTGTCGGAGAGGTATCTCTGGGCCCTCTCGGTAACACACATCACAATAAGCCTTGCAAGCAAAAAGACTAATGAGTTAGTCACGAGATGATGTGTTACGGAACGAGTAAAGAGACTTGCCGGTAACGAGATTGAACTAGGTATAAAGATACCGACGATCGAATCTCGGGCAAGTAACATACCGTTTGACAAAAGGAACAACGTATGTTGTTATGCGGTTCTGACCGATAAAAGATCTTCGTAGAATATGTAGGAGCCAATATGAACATCCAGGTTCCGCTATTGGTTATTGACCGGAGATGAGTCTCGGTCATGTCTACATAGTTCTCGAACCCGTAGGGTCCGCACGCTTAACGTTTGATGACGATCGGTATTATGAGTTTATGAGTATTGATGTACCGAAGGTAGTTCGGAGTCCCGGATGAGATCAGGGACATGACGAGGAGTCTCGGAATGTCCGAGACATAAAGATTGATATATTGGACGGCTATATTCGGACACCGGAAGTATACCGGAAAAGTTTCGGATTTATCGGGAATGCTGGAGGGGGGTTACCGGAGCCCCCTACGAGAGGGGATGGTCCATAGTGGGCCTAAAGGGAAAGAGAGAGGCAGCCCATAGGGCTGGCCGGCGCCCCCACCTAGGGTTCCTAGTTGGACTAGGATTGGGGGGGGGGGGCGCCACCTCTCCTATTCCTTTCCCCCTTCTTCCTTTCGGTGAATCCTACTAGGAATAGGATTGCAATCCTATTCCTAGTAGGACTCCTTCCCTAGCCGCACCAGGAAGGGCCGGCCGGCCTCCCTCCCCTGCTCCTTTATATACGGGGGCAGGGGGGCACCCAAAGACACACAAGTTGAATTGTTTAGCCGTGTGCGGTGCCCCCCTCCACAGAATCACACCTCGGTCGTACCGTCGCGGAGCTTAGGCGAAGCCCTGCGCCGGTGAACACATCATATCCGTCACCACGCCGTCGTGCTGACGAAACTCTCCCGTGAAGCTCAACTGGATCAAGAGCTCGTGGGACGTCATCAAGCTGAACGTGTGCTGAACGCGGAGGTGCCGTACGTTCGGTGCTTGATCGGTTGGATCGCGAAGAAGTTCGACAACATCAACCGCGTCACTTGACGCTTCCGCTCCCGGTCTACGAGGGTACGTAGACACACTCTTCCCTCTCGTTGCTATGCATCTGGTAGATAGATCTTGCGTGATCGTAGGAAAATTTTAAAATACTACGTTCCCCAACAGTGGCATCAGAGCCAGGTCATGCGTAGATGATATGCACGAGTAGAACACAATGAGTTGTGGGCGATACTAGTCATACTGCTTACCAGCATGCCATACTTTGCTTCGGCGGTATTGTGAGATGAAGCGGCCCGGACCGACATTACGCGTACGCTTACGCGAGACTGGTTTCACCGTTACGAGCACTCGTTGCTTAAAGGTGACTGGCGGGTTTCTGTCTCTCTCACTTTAGCCGAATCAAGTGTGGCTACGCCCGGTCCTTGTGAAGGTTAAAACAGCACATACTTGACGAAACATCGTTGTGGTTTTGTATGCGTAGGTAAGAACGGTTCTTGCTAAAGCCCGTAGCAGCCACGTAAAACTTGCAACAAACAAAGTAGAGGACGTCTAACTTGTTTTTGCAGGGCATGTTGTGATGTGATATGGTCAAGACATGATGAGTTATACGGTTTTGTATGAGATGATCATGTTTTGTAAAGTTATCGGCAACTGGCAGGAGCCATATGGTTGTCGCTTTATTGTATGAAATGCAATCGCCATGTAATTGCTTTACTTTATCACTAAGCGGTAGCGATAGTCGTAGAAGCAATAGTTGGCAAGATGACAACGATGCTACGATAAAGATCAAGGTGTCAAGCCGGTGACGAAGGTGATCATGACGGTGCTTTGGAGATAGAGATCAAAAGCACAAGATGATGATGGCCATATCATGTCACATATTTTGATTGCATGTGATGTCTATCTTATTATGTTTCTTATTTTGCTTAGAATGACGGTAGCATTATAAGATGATCCCTTACTAAATTTCGAGGTATAAGTGTTCTCCCTGAGTATGCACCGTTGCGAAAGTTCGTCGTGCCGAGACACCACGTGATGATCGGGTGTGATAAGCTCTACGTTCAAATACAACGGGTGTAAGCCAGTTTTGCACACGCAGAATACTCGGGTTAAACTTGACGAGCCTAGCATATACAGATATGGCCTCGGAACACTGGAGACCGAAAGGTCGAGCGTGGATCATATAGTAGATATGATCAACATAAGATGTTCACCATTGAAACTACTCCATCTCACGTGATGATCGGACATGGTTTAGTTGATTTGGATCACGTGATCATTTAGATGACCAGAGGGATGTCTATCTAAGTGGGAGTTCTTAAGTAATATGATTAATTGAACTTTAATTTATCATGAACTTAGTCCTGGTAGTATTAGCATATCTATGTTGTAGATCAATAGCTCGCGATGTTGCTCCCCGTTTATGTTTCATATGTTCCTAGAGAAAACCAAGTTGAAAGATGTTAGTAGCAATGATGCGGAATTGTTCCGTGATCTGAGGATTATCCTCATTGATGCACATAAGAATTATGTCCTTAACGCACCGCTAGGTGACAGACCTATTGCAGGAGCAGATGCAGACGTTATGAACGTTTTGACAAAAGCTCGATATGATGACTACTTGATAGTTTAGTGCACCATACTTTACGGCTTAGAATCGGGACTTCAAAAACGTTTTGAACGCCACGGAGCATATAAGATGTTCCAAGAGTTGAAATTAGTATTTCATACTCATGCCCGTGTCGAGAGGTATAAGACCTCTGACAGTACTTTGCCTACAAGATGGAGGAGAATAGCTCAACCAGTGAGCATGTACTCAGATTGTCTGGGTACTACAATTACTTTAATCAAGTGGGAGTTAATCTTCCAGATAAGATAGTAATTGACAAAGTTCTCTAGTCACTATCACCAAGTTAGTAGAACTTCGTGATGAACTATAAATATGCAAGGGATGACGAAAGGAATTCCCAGCTCTTCGCGATACTGAAGTAGGCGAAGGTAGAAATCATGAAAAAGCATCAAGTGCTGATGGTTAACAAGACCACTTGTTTCAAGTAAAGGGCAAAGGGATAGAAGGGGAACTTCAAGAAGAATGACAAGAAAGTTGTCACTCCCGTGAAGAAACCCAAAGCTAAAACTCAAAGCCGTGAAGAACCGTGTTGTTTCCTCACACACACACACACCAGGTTTCGCAACTTTGGACGTAGCCCAAGAGCGGTTACCCAACTGTCCTTGACCGTGGACACGGCTATTCGAATAGTTTTGCACTCTGCAGAGGTTGCACACTTTACCCACTAGATCCGGGGAACTTCCGTGTCATCCACGACCCGCGGTACCTCAAGTACCCGGGGTAAGCACCCGATCACTATCTTTCCCTAGACGACACTAACATAGAGTCCACTCGATTGGTAGTAACCCCCGTGCCCAACATTTCACATCTTAAAAAAATTTGTGGAGCCTCGCTCCCATATTCATCACATACCACTGACACGGGGTACCAACGGTGTGTTCGGTGCCCTGTGAAAACAGCCATGGCCGCCTATCCAAGCATGACCCCGTCCCGAGAGTGACCTCGTGTCACCCCCATCACTAGTAATGCAGGCACCATGCTAGTATCGACCTAGGTAATCAATAATGCCCTTTCCCATATAAGGGTAGAGTGGTTGCGCATGTAAGGTTGGAATAACGGTCGCAACTTAAACCAATCCGTTTTCAAAACAACACACACACTTGCCTCGGTACACCACTTCATCATCAAGTGGTTACCCAACTCACCATCTCCCTCGGGCATAAGTGGCACCCGACGGGGTTTTCGAAAAGTCTTTTGAAAGTATTCTGCCTCCGTCACCATGCATATACCCGTCCCATTTGCGTAGCCACTACTATAGCAACCTAACTACTCCCACCCACATAACCCTCATAGGAAGGTAGGGTCATGCTTGATGCAAGTTCCAATAGTAAAGTAACAAAGGTAGCAACCAAAGTGGTCTCCACCTCAACATGATTCTGATGCATTGATAATAAGGTGCTATGAGAAATGCATAAAAAAGGTTTCTCGAACATGGTCAAAGGGCTGCTGGCCTTGTCCTTCCGAGTCTTCAAACCTTCTGGTCCATCTCCGAGTACTCCGTTTATTTCGTCAACTAACGATGGAAACAATCATAATAAGCAACACAACAAAGCAAAAATAAAAGTGCTCTAAAAATAGGAGTTGGACTTTTCTAGGATACCTCTGGTCATATGAAAAATAACCAAGGTGGTTTCATTGGAGTATGATCAATGGATAGTTTGGCATATTTCAATATGATGGAATCAAGGGGTTTATGGATTTGAAAGAAGTGTACAGAAATGTATTTTTGAATAATGAGCAAAGGCACCTATTTAACAAATCATGATTTTAGAAGCATCTAGGAGTTGGTTTCACTGGATTTGGAGTTCAAATGAATTTCCTAGGATTTTGCAAAGTTGATAAATATGAAGAAATGGCTCATTATTTGGTGGGTTACAGAAAGTTTAATAAAAATGTTCCAAAACTAAGTTTGGATATGACAAGCACCTAGGAATTTGAACCACTGCATTTGGATCAAATTTGAGCTCTCTTTGATTTTCTAAAGTTCATCACAGAAAATGGAATAATGACATTTTGCTATTATTAGTGAAGGAAAAGTTTCTGGAAAAATGTGCATGTTGCACCAACAGGTAGATCAGGATTTTAGAAACTCCTAGAAATTTGAATCATCAAATTTGGAGTTAATTTGAATTATATATGGATTTATGAAGTTTACTAGAAAAGGAAAAAGGAAATAAAGATTTAACCTTATCATGTGCACATGGCGGAAGATAGGCCGTGGGCTGGCCCAGCGGCTCGGCCGCACACGCGTAGGGGCCACGCCGGAGGCGGCTTCCCGGAAATGCGCTTTTGCGCGGGGGACGCGGGCAACGCCGTAGCCATCTTCACTTAAACAGGTAGGGCCTGCCTCCGGGGTCGCTGACCTGCGGGGACCACCCGCAGGGTCATCTCCTTCCTCCCACGCCTGCGGCAGAGGGGATCGAGGCCCTATCTGCGCGGCGGCCGGCGCTCGCCCTCCCGGCGGCACAGGCCACCCTCGGCCAAGGCGCGGCCACCGGAGGGGTCCCCAAGGAACGGCACGTCGTGGAGGGCCCTTGGGGCGGCAGGGGAGGACCGGAGCGCCTCCTGCACCGGTCATGGCGGGCGACCTCGTCGGGCGGAGGTGCCATCCGCACTACGAGGTTCGGGGGTGAAGGAGACGAGCGGGGGTGCTCTGTGGTGGCCAGGAGGTTTGCCTAGTGGAGAAAAGAGGGCAGGAGGAGACCTCATTCGCAGGAATTTGAGAGGAGGCCGGCAGCTTGGCTTCGGCCATGGAGGGGCAAAGAGGGCACGAGAAGAGGGATGGATGGGTCCAGAGGATGCTCGGGAGGGAGAGGGAGCAAATGGGGCGGAGAGGAGGGTCTGGAACGGCCTTATATAGCCGTCCCGCAGCTCACCGTGGACGCGGCACATGGGTGGCCGCGGCAACGGCTCGGGAGGCCAGGAGAGAGGGCGAGGAGCTGTCTACGGCGTTCGTGGGACTTGAGTAGGGCGCCAGGAAGAGAGAGGAGGAGCGGGGAGGTGCCAGAGGGGCCGCGCGTGCGAGCTTGCTCACTGGAGCTCGCGGTCGGCCGGTGCGCGTGCGAGAGGGGCAGCAGAAGGGAGAAGGAGGAAGGGGCCGACAGCGTTACGTGACACAGACGTCGAGGCGGCCTCGGGGGACACGAGGGGAAGGCCCGAGGTGGTCGGGTGCTGTTGATTGGGGGTGGCTACAGTGCGCCAGGGCACTGCAGCGCGCTCCAGAGCGCGGCCATTGCATGCCATGGCATCTTTTTGGCGCTCAGAGCGTGGCCACCAGTGTCTAGGAGGTAGAGGGAGTAGTAAAATATAGGGAGGTGGTCTTGGATGCTCTGGTGAGCTTCTAGAAGGGGAGTGTGCTGAGAGACAAGGGTGAAAATGGAGGTTCAGAGATGTAAAATGGGGTTTTACCCACCTCAATCATTGAGCTGTGGGGGAGAAGGAGTTCCTGGAGGTAGAAGGTGACTAGGTGATGCTGTGGTAAAAAGTTGAATCAAAGGGTAGTAGTAAAAGGAGGCAAAACTGTAGTTTTGGTAAAATGGCAGAAGGTGTTTGATGTGGTTTTGGGCAAGCAAATGACTTCCAATTGACATGAGACTTAACAGGATCAAATGGCACATACATTTAGGCCCTGTCACCAAATTTGAGCTCATTTGGGCAAAGTTGCCAATGTAACTTTGGTGAACCCTAGTTATCAACAGAAATGGATTTCTCAAGATTAGGTTAAGCAAATCATCTCTCCTTGATGCACCACTTGGTGTAGTGTCATCATTTGGGGTTGTGAACATGTCCACAAAATTTGAGGCCCCAAGTAAAAAGTTGGCAATGTAGAGTTGTTCAAATTTGGATCTGGTCAGAAAGGGTTTTGGGGCACTTAGATCAAGTTGTCCTTCTCCAAAACTTGTTCCATTTTGCATAGATGCATAATTACATCATTTTATCATGTGCACCAAGTTTGAGAGCATTTTGGACAAGTTTGGCAATGTAAAGTTGCTCAAACTTCAAAATGGACAGAAATGGTTTTGAGGGGATTAGATGATGTTTCCTTGATCTTAAAGGCATGAGGCTTTGTAAGATCATCAAACATGTCATATTTGAAATGATAGAATTTCCTTGGAATTTTTGGAGAATATTGCCTTTGTAAATATTTCAAAAGCATGAAATATCCAGAAAGGGTTAATGAAGGATTTGTCCAATATTTTGAACATGATCATGTGTTGAAACTCTTATATATGGACAATATATGTCCTATGAGTTTCCCTGAATTTTTGCAAATATTTTTGAAATAGTTAAATAACTTTTACCTATTAAAGACCATTTCTGGCCTAAAGAAAAAGCATTTAAATAAAATATAAAAAATAACTTTTAAAATTATAATTTTGTGGTTTATGGAAGTCCTATACCTAATAGGATTCAAATATACTTTTTGAAAGATTTTTCACACCCTAAATAAGGTACTTGTAGTGCAAACCTCAATTCAGGGGTTTTTGAAAAACTAATTTTAGAAAATACTATTTGGCCAAAATATTTTTATAAGAAAATACTATACTGTTCTATACACATGGCATGATCATTGGGAAAAAGGTTTTGGATCAAGGAGATGAAGTATAAGAGTTGGAGGATTTATTTGTTTTTTAGAGCACTATCAAACAGCAGACAAAAATCAAATCAAGCAATGACCCAAAACACTCAAAAGTTTTTGTCAATCCACATTTATAGCATGATTATTAGCTTAAGCAATGTGGCATGAAAATCAGGGTGTGACAGCGCGCCCCCCACCCTCGTGGGCCACCTGTTGCTCCCCCGACGCCCCTCTTCAGCCTATATATACTCTCGTACCGTGAAAACATCGAGGCAACAGACGAAACCCTAATTCCACCGCCGCAACCTTCTATACCTGTGAGATCCCATCTTGGGGCCTGTTCCGGAGCTCCGCCGGAGGGCGGATCGATCACGGAAGGCTTCTACATCAACACCATAGCTCCTCCGATGAGTTGTGAGTAGTTTACCACAGACCTTCGGGTCCATAGTTATTAGCTAGATGGCTTCTTCTCTCTCTTTGGATCTCAATACAAAGTTCTCCTCGATCTTCGAGGAGATCTATTTGATGTAATCTTTTTGCGGTGTGTTTGTCGAGATCCGATGAATTATGGGTTTATAATCGAGATTATCTATGAACAATATTTGATTCTTCTCTGAAATCTTTTATGTGTGATTATAATATCCTTGCAAGTCTCTTCGAATTATCGGTTTGGTTTGGCCTACTAGATATATAGTTTTTGCAACGGGAGAAGTGATTGGCTTTGGGTTCAATCTTGTGGTGTCCTTTCCCAGTGACAACAGGGGCAACAATGCACGTATTGTATTGTTGCCATCGAGGATAAAAGATGGGGTTTATATCATATTGCATGAGTTTATCCCTCTACATCATGTCATCTTGCTTAAGGCGTTACTTTGTTCTTATGAACTTAATACTCTCGATGCATGCTGGATAGCGATCGATGTGTGGAGTAATAGTTGTAGATGCAGAATCATTTCGGTCTACTTGTCACGGACGTGATGCCTATATATAATGATCATGCCTAGATATTCTCATAACTATGCGCTTTTCTATCAATTGCTCGACAGTAATTTGTTCACCCACCGTAGAATTCTGCTATCATGAGAGAAGCCACTAGTGAAACCTATGGCCCCCGGGTCTATCTTCATCATATTAGTTTCCCGTCAACTTGACAATTTCTATCGCCGTTGTTTATTTGCATTATTTACTTTCTGTTTCTATATCAAAATTACCAAAAATATTATCTTATCATATCTATCAGATCTCGCTCTCGTAAGTGACCGAGAAGGGATTGACAACCCCTTTTATCGCGTTGCTGCAAAGTTCTTATTTGTTTGTGCAGGTGCGAGGGACTCGCACATGGTCTCCTGCTGGATTGATACCTTGGTTCTCAAAAACTGAGGGAAATACTTACGCTATTGTGCTGCATCACCCTTTCCTCTTTGAGGGAATACAACGCAAGCTCGAGAAGCAGCAAATCCCAATGATATCTCTATCTCTGATGTTGAAACACAATCTAGTAGTGAACATGAACCTAGTGACAATGTTAAGGATGATGCTCAACCTAGCAATGACAATGATGTAGAGATTGAACCTGTTGTTGATCTTGATAACCCACAATCAAAGAATCGGCGTTATGATAAGAGAGATTTTGTTGCTAGGAAGCACGGCAAGGAAAGAGAACCATGGGTTTAGAAACCTATGCCTTTTCCTCTTAAACCATCCAAGAAAAAGGATGATGAGGATTTTGAGCGCTTTGCTGTAATGATTAGACCTATCTTTTTGTGTATGCGTTTGACTGATATGCTTAAAACAAATCCTTATGCTAAGTATATGAAAGATATTATTACCAATAAAAGAAAGATACCTGAAGTTGAAATTTCCACCATTCTTGCCAATTATACATTTAAAGGTGGAATACCAAAGAAACTAGGAGATCCAGGAGTACCAACCATACCTTGCTCCATTAAAAGAAATTATGTTAAAACTGCTTTGTGTGATCTTGGAGCCGGTGTTAGTGTTATGCCTCTCTCTTTATATCGTAGACTTGATTTGAATAAGTTGACACCTACTGAAATATCTTTGCAAATGGACGATAAATCAACTGCTATACCTATCGGTATTTGTGAGGATGTGCCCGTTATGGTTGCAAACATTACTATTTTAACAGACTTTGTTATCCTTGATATTCCTGAGGATGATAGTATGTCTATTATCCTTGGTAGACCCTTTTTTAATAATGCAGGGGCTGTTATTGATTGCAACAAAGGCAATGTCACTTTTCATGTCAATGGTAATGAGCATACGGTACACTTCCCGAGGAAACAACCTCAGGTCCACAGTATCAATTCTATTGAAAAAATTTCGACGATTACTATTGGAGGTTTTGAATTTCCTCTTCCTACTGTCAAGAAGAAATATGATATTCTTATTGTTGGGGATATACATATCCCCATTGTGGTAACCTAGTGTTATTCAAAAATTCTCCGGTTTCATGTTACTCGGAAAGAGTTTATTAACAAGACCTGATCAACCTTGTTAATGGATTCCTTTTGATGAGCATGAGATGGTTGAATATAGAAAGCACAACCTTTTGTACCCTTCTTCTACTTTCTGTTATTTAGAATAGATAAAGCAAAAATAGTATTTTTCTGCCTGTTTTTAGAGTTATCCGTGCAATAAAAAATACCCCAAAAATAAAAGTTCTCCAAATGCCCCGAAAATGAAACATGATTTTTTCCAGAAAATTTAAGAATATTTGGCACTGAGAACACAGTAGGGGGAGCCAGCACCTGGCCACGAGGGTGCAGGGCGCGCCCTCCCCCCTGGGCGCGCCCCCTGCCTCGTGGGTCCCACGTGGCCCCCCTCCACTTACTCCAGCACCCACACACTCCTTCTTCCTCCCAAAAAAAATCACCAACCAGCTCAAGCACGAGTTCTAGCTCATCTTGCTGTCATTTCCGATCTCCTTGCTCAAAACTCCATTCAAAAAACTGTTTGGGGGATTGTTCTTCGGTATGTGACTCCTCCAATGGTCCAATTAGTTTTTGTTCTAGTGCTTTATTTATTGCAAATTTTTGCTGCCAAGGTGACCCTGTTCTTGAGCTTGCATGTCAAAATTATTGGGTCTCAAGTAGTTCTAACGCATAATATAGTCTCTAGGCACTTATGGGAGTAGTTGCTATCAATCTTGTTGAGTTTGGTTCAATTTTATTTGGGTCACTAAAATTTTCAGAAATATTTTAGAAAGATGCTTAGGTAAATCTATCAAGGTGGTTCCTCAAGGAAGCAAGGACCAAGGCTCGCGATACGCGAGCCGGACGATGAGTTACCAAGGGAAGCTCAAGTGCCCCTGTGAATGGTCGTCAGAGGAGTTTATGATCCGAGCAGGTATCAAGGAAGAATTTTACACATATGTGTGTAATGCAGATATTGAGGACTTCGAGTCAGATAAGTGCCCTCAATACCAGTACCTAACTAATTGGGGGCCAAGAGGAGAAGACCATGATGAAAATGCTTAGTGGCTCTCATATGCATTATTGTTGATTTAACCATGCGCCATATTACTTTGTCTTCTCTCTTGTATTAAATGCTTGCAGATTCCAGCTTAGTCCAATGCACGTGCACTATTATTATTATCCACACTTTTCGGTCGTGCGAGTGAAAGGCAATAATGATGATATATGATGGACTGGTTGAGATAAGAAAGGCTGGTATGAACTCGGCCTCTCTTGTTTTTGTAAATATGATAGTTCATCGTTCCTGATTCAGCATATTATGAATGAAACATGCTTGCAATGACAATTAGAGATCATAGCTGCTCATGCCATGCTTAATTAGCTAGGAGTTTATAATGGTCTATCTCGCGTGCCAACATGATATTAAAATGGCTGTGATGTGGTATGATTGGGTGGTATCCTCCTTTGAACGATTCAAGTGGTTTGACTTGGCACATGTTCACGCATGTAGTTGAAATAAAATCAACATAGCCTCCACGATATTTATGTTCATGGTGATTTATATCCTACTCATGCTTGCATTCATTGTTGATAAATTTTAATGCATGTTCATGACGGTTGTCGCTATCTAGCTGGTCGCTTCCCAGTCTCTTTCTAGCCTTCACATGTACTAAGCGGGAATACTGCTTGTGCATCCACTTCCATAAACCCCAAAGTTATTCCGTATGAGTCCACCATACCTTCCTATATGCGGTATCTACCTGCCGTTCCAAGTAAATTTCTAGGTGCCAAACTCCAAACCTTCACATGAAATTCTGTTTTGTATGCTCGAACAGCTCATGTATCAACTAGGGTTGTCTATATCTTCCATCCTAGGTGGGTTATTCTCACGATGAGTGGACTCCGCTCATCATTCATGAGAAAATGGCTCGTAACCGGGATGCCCAGTCCCATGCTCAAATCATAATAATTAAACAAAACTCCCCCAGGCTGTTGCTGGTTTGGACGCTACTCGTTGTTTCGGGCTAGCCGTGGAGTGTGCTGGTTGGTGGTTGGGGAGTATAAACTTTACCATTCTATTTGTGAAGCGCCTATAATGTGTGTAGCATGGAAGATATCGAGATTCTTGGTTTTTATGTTGACAATGAAAGTATACCACTCAAAATTTTATTCATCTCTATTTCAAACTCGAGCTCTGGCACCTCTACAAATCCCTGCTTCCCTCTGCGAAGGGCCTATCTATTTACTTTTTTGTTGAGTCATCACCCTCTTATTAAAAGATCACCAGTTGGAGAGCACCGCTGTCATTTGCATGTATTGCTATTAATTTACATTGAGTATGATTGTGACTGGATCTCTTTTACCATGAATTACAATGTCTAGTCAGTCCTTGATCTTCAGAGGTGCTCTGCATTTATGTTTTGCAATCTCAGAAAGGGCTAGCGAGATACCATCTTGTCATATCCTATTATGATTGTTTTGAAAAAGTGTTTTCATCCGAGGTTTATTATTATTGCTCGCTAGTTGATCATGACATTGATATGAGTAGACATGAGACCTGAAAGTTATCGTGAATGTGGTTAGTTCATGATTTTTGCTGAAAACTTGAATGTTGGCTTTACATATTTACAACAACAAGAGCAAACAGAGTTTGTCAAAGTTTTCTTTATCACTTTCAGTTTATCAACTGAATTGCTTGAGGACAAGCAAAGGTTTGAGCTTGGGGGAGTTGATACGTCTCCAACGTATCTACTTTTCCAAACACTTTTGCCCTTGTTTTGGACTCTAACTTGCATGATTTGAATGGAACTAACCCGGACTGACGCTGTTTTCAGCAGAACTGCCATGGTGTTATTTTTGTGCAGAAATAAAAGTTCTTAGAATGACCTGAAATTCAATGGAGATTTATTTTGGAATATATAAAAAATACTTGTGGAAAGAACCAGACCAGGGGGCCCACACCCTGTCCACGAGGATGGGGGGCGCCCCCCCTGGGCGCGCCCCCTGCCTCGTGGGCACCCTAAGGCTCCACCAACATCACCCCCGGCTCCATATATTCACTTTCGGGGAGAAAAAATCAGAGAGAAGGAATCATCGCGTTTTACGATACGAAGCCGCCGCCAAGCCCTAATCTCTCTCTGGAGGGCTGATCTGGAGTCCGTTCGGGGCTCCGGAGAGTGGAGATCGTCGCCATCGTCATCATCAACCTTCCTCCATCACCAATTTCATGATGCTCACTGCCGTGCATGAGTAATCCCATCGTAGGCTTGCTGGACGGTGATGGGTTGGATGGGATTTACCCTGTAATCGGGTTAGTTTTGTTAGGGTTTGATCCCTAGTATCCACTATGTTCTAAGATTGATGTTGCTAGGACTTTGCCATGCTTAATGCTTGTCACTAGGGCCCGAGTGCCATGATTTCATATCTGAACCTAATATGTTTTCATGAATATATGTGAGTTCTTGATCCTATCCTGCAAGTCAATAGTCACCTACTATGTGTTATGATCCGGCAACCCCGAAGTGACAATAATCGGGACCACTCCCGGTGATGACCGTAGTTTGAGGAGTTCATGTATTCACTATGTGTTAATGCTTTGGTCCGGTACTCTATTAAAAGGAGGCCTTAATATCCCTTAGTTTCCAATAGGACCCTGCTGCCACGGGAGGGTAGGACAAAAGATGGCATGCAAGTTCTTTCCCATAAGCATGTATGACTATATTTGGAATACATGCCTACATTACATTGATGAACTGGAGCTAGTTCTGTGTCACCCTATGTTATAACTATTACATGAGGAATCGCATCTGACATAATTATCCATCACTGATCCAATGCCTACGAGCTTTTCACATATTGCTTGTTGCTTATTTACTTTACCGTTTCTACTATTACAACCACTACAAAAATACTACCGTTACTTTTATCGCTGTTACTGTTACTTCCATATTACTTTGCTACTAAATACTTTGCTGCAGATATTAAGTCTTCCAGGTGTGGTTGAATTGACAACACAACTGCTTATACTTGAGAGTATTCTTTGGCTCCCCTTGTGTCGAATCAATAAATTTGGGTTGAATACTCTACCCTCGAAAACTGTTGCGATCCCCTACACTTGTGGGTTATCAAGACTCAACACTCATCTGTCCACATACATCAGTATGTATGATTTCCAACAAATCTGTTGCTCGCTCCATTGTTCTGGAGAACAGATTCTTAGTCATCTTGCCCATGAGGCATGGTTCGCAAGCACGAAGTGATTCATAATCAAGTGATTCCAAAAGTCCATCAGTATGGAGTTTCTTCATGCGCTTTACACCAATATGACCTAAACGGCAGTGCCACAAATAAGTTGCACTATCATTATTAACCTTGCATCTTTTGGCTTCAATATTATGAATATGTGTATCACTACGATCGAGATCCAACAAGAATAGACCACTCGTCAAGGGTGCATGACCATAAAAGATATTACTCATATAAATAGAACAACCATTATTCTCTTATTTAAATGAATAATCACATCGCAACAAACAAGATCCGGATATAATGTTCATGCTCAACACTGGCAGCAAATAACAATTATTTACGTCTAATACTAATCCCGATGGTAGATGTAGAGGTAGCGTGACGACGGCGATCACATCGACTTTGGAACCATTTCCCACGCGCATCGTCACCTCATCCTTAGCTAATCTTCATTTAATCTGTAGCCCATGTTTCGAGTTACAAATATTAGCAACCGAACCAGTATCAAATACCCAGGTGCTACTACGAGCATTAGTAAGGTACACATCAATAACATGTATATCAAATATACCTTTTTTCACTTTGACATCCTTCTTATCCGCCAAATATTTGGGGCAGTTTCGCTTCTAGTGTCCAGTCCCTTTGCAGTAGAAGCACTCAGTTCCAGGCTTGGCTCCATAATTGAGTTTCGTCGTGGGAGTAGCAACTGTCTTGCTATTCTTCTTGAAGTTCCCCTTCTTTCCCTTGCCCTTTTTCTTGAAACTAGTGGTCTTGTTAACCATCAACACTTGATGCTCCTTTTTGATTTCTACCTCCACAGCTTTGAGCATAGCGAAGAGCTCGGGAATTGTCTTATGCATCCCTTGCATGTTATAGTTCATCACGAAGCCTTTATAGCTTGGTGGCAGTGATTGAAGAACTTTATCAATAACACTATCTTCGTCAACTTTGCAACCAAGTTGAGTCATATGATTGTAGCACCCAAACATTTTGAGCAAGTGTTCACTGATAGAATTGTTCTCTTCCATATTGCAGCTATAGAACTTATTGGAGACTTCATATCTCTCAATCCGGGCATTTTTTTGAAATATTAACTTCAACTCCTGGAACATCTCATATGCTCCATGACGTTCAAAACGTTGTTGAAGTCCAGGTTCTAAGCCGTAAAGCATGGCACACTGAACTATCGAGTAGTCATCAGACCGCGTTTGCCAGACATTCAAAGCGTGTACATTAGCGGGAGGGGGCTTGTCACCTAGCGGTGCTTCAAGGACATAATTCTTCTGTGCAGCAATGAGGATAATCCTCAAGGTACGAAGCCAGTCCATGTAGTTGCTACCATCATCTTTCAACTTATCTTTCTCTAGGACCACATTAAAATTCAAGGGAACGGTAGCACGGGCCATTGATCTACAACAACATAGATATGCAAAAACTATCAGGACTAAGTTCATGATAAATTAAAGTTCAATTAATCATATTACTAAAGAACTCCCACTTAGATAGACATCCCTCTAGTCATCTAAATGATTACGTGATCCAAATCAACTAAACCATGTCCGATCATCACGTGAGATGGAGTAGTTTTCAATGTGAACATCTTATGTTGATCATATCTACTACGTATATGATTCACGCTCGACCTTTCGGTCTCTAGTGATCCGAGTCCATGTCTGTACATGCTAGGCTTGTCAAGTTTAACCCGAGTATTCTGCATGTGCAAAACTGTCGTACACCCAGTGAATTTGAACGTAGAGCTTATCACACCTGATCATCACGTGGTGTCTCGGCACGATGAACTTTCGCAACGGGGCATACTCAGGGAGAATACTTGTACCTTGAAATTTTGTAATGGGTCATCTTATAATGCTACCACCGTACTAAGCAAAATAAGAAGCATAATAAGATAAACATCACATGCAATCAAAATATGTGACATGATATGGCCATCATCATCTTATGATTTTGATCTCCATCTCCAAAGCATCGTCATGATCTCCATCGTCACCGGCTATACACCATGATCTTCATCGCAGCGTCGTGGTCGTCTCGCCAACTATTGCTACTATTACTATCGCTAACTCATAGTGATAAAGTAAAGCAATTACATGGCCCTCACAATTCATACAATAAAGAGACAACCATAAGGCTCCTCCCGGTTGCCGATAACTTTACAAAACATGATCATCTCATACAATAACGTATAACTCATCACGTCTTGACCATATCACTTCATAACATGCCCTACAAAAACAAGTTAGACGTCCTCTACTTTGTTGTTGTAAGTTTTACGTGGCTGCTACGGGGTTAGCAAGAACCGTTCTTACCTACGCATATAAAAACCACAATGATTTTTCGTCAAGTATGTGATATTTTAACCTTCACAAGGACCAGGCGTAGCCACACTTGATTCAACTAAAGTGAGAGAGACAGACACCCGCCGGTCACCTTTAAGCAACGAGTGCTCGTAACGGTGAAACCAGTCTCGCGTAAGTGTACGCGTAATGTCGGTCCGGGCCGCTTCATCTCACAATACCGCCGAATCAAAGTATGACATGCCGGTAAGCAGTATGACTATTATCGCCCACAACTCATTGTGTTCTACTCGTGCATATCATCTACGCATAGACCTGACTCATGATGCCATTGATGGGAAACGTAGTATTTCAAAAAAAAAATCCTACGATCACGCAAGATCTATCTACTAGAAGCATAGCAACGAGAGGGGAGAGTGTGTCTACGTACCCTCGTAGATCGAAAGCGGAAGCGTCTAGTGACGTGGTTGATGTAGTCGAACGTCTTTGCGATCCAACCGATCCAAGCACCGAACGTACGGAACCTCCGCGTTCAGCACACGTTCAGCTCGATGATGTCTCGCGAGCTCTTGATCCATTTGAGCTTCATGGGAGAGTTTCGTCAGCATGGCGGCGTGGTGATGGAGATAATGAAGCTACCGGCGCAGGGCTTTGCCTAAGCACTGCAACGATATGACCGAGGTGTGTTTCTGTGGAGGAGGCACCACACACGGCTAAAACAATGTTGCTTGTGTGTTCTTGGGTGCCCCCTGCACCCGTATATAAAGGAGCAAGGGGGGAGGCCGACCGGCCCTAGGGCGCGCCAAGGAGAGGAGCTTTCCTACTCCTACTAGGAGTAGGAATCCTCGTTCCTATTCCTACTAAGAGTAGGAAATGAAGAAGAAGGGGAGAAGGAAGGAGAGGGGTGCCTCCCCCCCACTCCTAGTCAAACTAGGATTCCCTTGGGGGGCGCAGCCATCCCTAGTGGGCTGCCTCTATCTTTCCCTCATGGCCCACTATAGCCCATTACTCCCCCGGGGGGTTCCGGTAACCCCTCCTGCACTCCGGTTTTCTCCGAAATCACCCGGAACACTTCCGGTGTCCGAATATAGCCGTACAATATATCAATATTTATGTCTCAGACATTCCGAGACTCCTCGTCATGTCCGTGATCACATCCGTGACTCCGAACTACCTTCGGTACATCAAAACTCATAAACTCATAATACCGATCGTCATCGAACGTTAAGCGTGCGGACCCTACAGGTTCGAGAACTATGTAGACATGACCGAGACTCATCTCCAGTTAATAACCAATAGCGGAACCTGGATGCTCATATTGGTTACTACATATTCTACGAAGATCTTTGTCTGTCAAACCGCATAACAACATACGTTGTTCCCTTTGTCATCGGTATGTTACTTGCCCGAGATTCGATCGTCGGTATCATCATACCTAGTTCAATCTCGTTATCGGCAAGTCTCTTTACTCGTTCCGTAATACATCACCTCGTGACTAACTCATTAGTCGTTTGCTTGCAAGGCTTATTATGGTGTGTATTACCGAGAGGGCCCAGAGATACCTCTCCGACACTCGGAGTGACAAATCCTATTCTCGATCTATGCCAACACCACAACCACCTTCGGAGACACCTGTAGAGCATCTTTACAATCACCCAGTTACGTTGTGACGTTTGATAGCACACAAGGTGTTCCTCCGGTATTCGGGAGTTGCATAATCTCATAGTCATAGGAACATGTATAAGTCATGAAGAAAGCAATAGCAGTAAAACTAAACGATGAAGTTGCTAAGCTAACGGTTGGGTCTTGTCCATCACATCATTCTCATAATGATGTGATCCCATTGATCAAATGACAACTCATGTCTATGGCCAGGAAACATTACCATCTTTGATCAATGAGCTAGTCTAGTAGAGGCATACTAGGGACACTCTGTTTTGTCTATGTATTCACACATGTACTATGTTTCCGGTTAATACAATTCTAGCATGAATAATAAACATTTATCATGATATAAGGAAATACAAATAACAACTTTATTATTGCCTCTAGGGCATATTTCCTTCACGAATATCTTGCCTTCGGATCTGTGATAGAAGGTATACCCAACAGTTTCCTTTGGGTATCCTATGAAGACACATTTCTCCGACTTGGGTTCGAGCTTATCAGGTTGAAGCTTTTTCACATAAGCATCGCAGCCCCAAACTTTAAGAAACGACAACTTGGGTTTCTTGCCAAACCATAGTTCATACGGTGTCGTCTCAATGGATTTAGATGGTTCCCTATTTAACGTGAATGCAGCTGTCTCTAAAGCATAACCCCAAAACGATAGTGGTAAATCGGTAATAGACATCATAGATCACACCATATCTAATAAAGTAGGGTTACGACGTTCGGACACGCCATTACGATGTGGTGTTCTAGGTGGCGTGAGCTGTGAAACTATTCCACATTGTTTCAAATGAAGAACAAACTCGTAACTTAAATATTCGCCTCTGCGATCAGATCGTAGAAGCTTTATTTTCTTGTTACGATGATTCTCTACTTCACTCTGAAATTCTTTGAACTTTTCAAATGTTTCAGACTTGTGCTTCATCAAGTAGATATACCCATATCTGCTCAAATCATAAGTGAAGGTCAGAAAATAATGATACCCGCCATGAGCCTCAACACTCATCGGTCTGCATACATCAGTATGTAAGATTTCCAACAAATCAGTTGCTCGCTCCATTGTTCTGGAGAACGGAGTTTTAATCATCTTGCCCATGAGGCATGGTTCGCAAGCACCAAGTGATTCATAATCAAGTGATTCCAAAAGTCCATCAGCATGGAGTTTCTTCATGCGCTTTACACCAATATGACCTAAACGGTAGTGCCACAAATAAGTTGCACTATCATTATCAACTTTGCATCTTTTGGCTTCAATATTATGAATATGTGTATCACTACGATCGAGATCCAACAAGAATAGACCACTCTTCAAGGGTGCATGACCATAAAATATATTACTCATATAAATAGAACAACCATTTTTCTTTGATTTAAATGAATAATCATCTCGCAACAAACAAGATCCTGATATAATGTTCATGCTCAATGCTAGCACCAAATAACAATATTTAGGTCTAAAACTAATCCCGAAGGTAGATGTAGAGGTAGCGTGCTGACGGCGATCACATTGACTTTGGAACCATTTCCCACGCGCATCGTCACCTCATCCTTAGCTAATCTTCGTTTAATCCATAGCTCATGTTTCGAGTTACAAATATTAGCAACCGAACCAGTATCAAATACCAAGGTGCTACTACGAGTATTAGTAAGGTACACATCAATAACATGTAGATCAAATATACCTCTGTTCATTTTGCCATCCTTCTTATCCGCCAAATACTTGGGGCAGTTCTGCTTCCAGTGTCCAGTCCCTTTGCAGTAGAAGCACTCAGTTTCAGGCTTGGCTCCAGACTTGGGTTTCTTCGTGGGATTAGCAACTGGCTTGCTATTCTTCTTGAAGTTCCCCTTCATTCCCTTGCCCTTTTCTTGAAACTAGTGGTCTTGTTAACCATCAACACTTCATGCTCCTTTTTGATTTCTACCTCCGCAGCTTTGAGCATAGCGAAGAGCTCGGGAATTGTCTTCTGCATCCCTTGCATATTATAGTTCATCACGAAGCCTTTATAGCTTGGTGGCAGTGATTGAAGAACTCTATCAATAACACTATCTTCGTCAACTTTGCAACCAAGTTGAATCATATCATTGTAGTACCCAGACATTCTGAGTAAGTGTTCACTGATAGAACTGTTCTCCTCCATCTTGCATATGTAGAACTTATTGGAGACTTCATATCTCTCAATTCGGGTATTTGCTTGAAATATTAACTTCAACTCTTGGAACATCTTATATGCTCAATGACATTCAAAACGTCTTTGAAGTCTCGATTCTAAGCCGTAAAGCATGGCACACTGAACTATCGAGTAGTCATCAGAACGAGCTTGCCAGACGTTCATAACCTCCGGAGTTGCTCCTGGAGCAGGCCTATCACCTAGCGGTGCTTTCAGGATATAATTCTTCTGTGCAACAATGAGGATAATCCTCAAGTTACGGACCCAGTCCGTGTAGTTGCTACCATCATCTTTCAACTTAGCTTTCTCTAGGAATGCAATAAAATTTAAGAGAACGGTAGCACGGGCCATTGATCTACAACAACATAGATATGCAAAAACTATCAGGACTAAGTACATGATAAATTAAAGTTCAATTAATCATATTACTAAAGAACTCCCACTTAGATAGACACCCCTCTAGTAATCTAAATGATCACGTGATCCAAATCAACTAAACCATATTCGATCATCACGTGAGATGGAGTAGTTTTCAACGGTGAACATCTTATGTTGATCATATCTACTATATTAACGCTCGACCTTTCGGTCTCTAGTGTTCTGAGGCCACGTCCGTACATGCTAGGCTCGTCAAGTTTAACCCGAGTATTCTGCATGTGCAAAACTGTCTTACACCCGTTGTATTTGAACGTAGAGCTTATCACACCCGATCATCACGTGGTGTCTCGGCACGACGAACTTTCGCAACGGAGCATACTCAGGGAGAACAGTTGTACTTTGAAATTTTTGTAAGGGATCATCTTATAATACTACTGCCGTACTAAGCAAAATAAGAAGCATAATAAGATAAACATCACATGCAATCAAAATATGTGACATGATATGACCATCATCATCTTGTGCTTTTTATCTCCATCTCCAAAGCATCGTCATGATCTCCATCGTCACTGGCTTGACACCATGATCTTCATCGTAGCGTCATGGTTGTCTCGCCAACTATTTCTACTACTACTATCGTTAACTCATAGTGATAAAGTAAAGCAATTACATGGCCTTCGCAGTTCATACAATAAAGAGACAACCATAAGGCTCATGCCGGTTGCCGATAATTTACAAAACATGATCATCTCATACAACAACGTATAACTCATCATGTCTTGACAATATCACATCACAACATGCCCTGCAAAAACAAGTTGGACGTCCTCTACTTTGTTGTTGCAAGTTTTATGTGGCTGCTACATGCTTAGCAAGAACCGTTCTTACCTACGCATACAAAACCACAACGATTTTTCATCAAGTGTGATGTTTTAACCTTCAGAAGGACTGGGCGTAGCCACACTCGATTCAACTAAACTGAGAGAGACAGACATCCGCAGGTCAACTTTAAGCAACGAGTGCTCGTAACGGTGAAACCAGTCTCGCGTAAGCGTACATGTAATGTCGGCCCGAGGCGCTTCATCTCACAATACCTCTGAATCAAAGTATGACATGCTGGTAAGCAGTATGAGTATTATCGCCCACAACTCATTGTGTTCTACTCATGCATATCATCTACGCATAGACCTGGCTCATGATGCCACTATTGGGGAACATAGTATTTCAAAACAAATCCTACGACCACACAAGATCTATCTAGGATAAGCATAGCAACGAGCAGGGAGAGTGTGTCCACGTACCCTCGTAGACCGAAAGTGGAAGCGTTTAGTAACGCGGTTGATGTAGTCGAACGTCTTCGCGATCCAACCGATCCAAGCACCGAATGTATGGCACCTCCGCGTTCAGCACACCTTCAGCTCGATGACGTCCCATGAACTCTTGATCTAGTTGAGTGTCGCGGGAGAGTTTCGTCAACACGACGTCGTGGTGACGGTGATGAAGTTACCGACGCAGGGCTTCGCCTAAGCACTGCAACGATATGACCGAGGTGTGTAACTGTGGAGGGGGGCACCGCACACGGCTAGGAACAATTGATGTGTGTCCAAGGGCTACCCTCCCCACGTATATAAAGGAGTGAGAGGGAAGGGGCGGCCGTCCTACGAGGAGGAGGCGCGCCAAGGGGGAGTCCTACTCCCACTAGAAGTAGGACTCCCCTTTCCTAGTAGGAGTAGGAGAAGGGGGAAGGGAAAGAGAGGAAGAGAAGGAAGGAGGGCGCGCCGCCCCTCCCCCTAGTCCAATTTGGACTAGGCTTGGGGGAGCGTGGCCCAGCCCTAGCGAGCCCCTCTCTCTCTATTGGGGAACGTAGTATTTTAAAATTTTCCTACGATCACGCAAGATCTATCTACCAGATGCATAGCAACGAGAGGGAAGAGTGTGTCTACGTACCCTCGTAGACCGGGAGCGGAAGCGTCAAGTGACGCGGTTGATGTTGTCGAACTTCTTCGCGATCCAACCGATCAAGCACCGAACGTACGGCACCTCCGCGTTCAGCACACGTTCAGCTTGATGACGTCCCACGAGCTCTTGATCCAGTTGAGCTTCACGGGAGAGTTTCGTCAGCACGACGGCGTGGTGACGGATATGATGTGTTCACCGGCGCAGGGCTTCGCCTAAGCTCCGCGACGGTACGACCGAGGTGTGATTGTGTGGAGGGGGGCACCGCACACGGCTAAACAATTCAACTTGTGTGTCTTTGGGTGCCCACCTGCCCCCGTATATAAAGGAGCAGGGGAGGGAGGCCGGCCGGCCTATCCTGGTGCGGCTAGGGAGGGAGTCCTACTAGGAATAGGATTGCAATCCTATTCCTAGTAGGATTTACCGAAAGGAAGAAGGGGGAAAGGAATAGGAGAGGTGGAGCCCCCCCCAATCCTAGTCCAACTAGGATTCCTAGGTGGGGGCGCCGGCCAGCCCTATGGGCTGCCCCTCTCTTTCCCTTTAGGCCCACCATGGACCATCCCCTCTCGTAGGGGGTTCCGGTAACCCCCTCCGGCATTCCCGATAAATCCGAAACTTTTCCGGTATACTTCCGGTGTCCGAATATAGCCGTCCAATATATCAATCTTTATGTCTCGGACATTCCGAGACTCCTCGTCATGTCCGTGATCTCATCCGGGACTCCGAACTACCTTCGGTACATCAATACTCAAAAACTCATAATACCGATCGTCATCAAACGTTAAGTGTGCGGACCCTACGGGTTCGAGAACTATGTAGACATGACCGAGACTCATCTCCGGTCAATAACCAATAGAGAAACCTGGATGTTCATATTGGCTCCCACATATTCTACGAAGATCTTTTATCGGTCAGAACCGCATAACAACATACGTTGTTCCTTTTGTCAAACGGTATGTTACTTGCCCGAGATTCGATCGTCGGTATCTTTATACCTAGTTCAATCTCGTTACCGGCAAGTCTCTTTACTCGTTCCGTAACACATCATCTCGTGACTAACTCATTAGTCTTTTTGCTTGCAAGGCTTATTGTGATGTGTGTTACCGAGAGGGCCCAGAGATACCTCTCCGACACTCGGAGTGACAAATCCTAATCTTGATCTATGCCAACACCACGAATACTTTCGGAGACACCTGTAGAGCATCTTTATGATCACCCAGTTACGTTGTGACGTTTGATAGCACACAAGGTGTGAAGTTGAGTAAGACTCAATGCCCGACCACTGCAAAAGACAGAGAGAAAATAAAAGTCATTCCCTATGCCTCAGCCATATGATCTATCATGTATGCAATGTTGTGTACCCGACCTGATGTGTGCCTTGCTATAAGTTTACCTGGTAGGTACCAAAGTAATCCAGGAGTGGATCACTAGACAACGGTCAAAAACATCCAGAAGTACCAGAAAAGGACAAAGGATATGTTTCTCATTTATGGAGGTGTACAAAGAGCTCGTCGTAAATGATTACATTGATTCAAGCTTTGACACTGATCCGGATGACTCTAAGTCACAAACCGGATATGTATTTTTATTGAACGGTGGAGCTGTCAGTTGGTGCAGTTCCAAGCAGAGCATCGTGGCGGGATCTACGTGTGAAGCGGAGTACATAGCTACTTCAGAAGTAGCAAATGAAGGAGTCTGGATGAAGGAGTTCATATCCGATCTAGGTGTAATACCTAGTGCATCGGGTCCAATGAAAATATTTTGTGACAACACTGGATCAATAGCCTTGGCGAAGGAATCTAGGTTTCACAAGAGAACCAACCACATCAAGAGATGCTTCAATTCCACCCGCGATCAAGTCAAGGAGGGAGACATAGAAATCTGCAAGATACATACGGATCTGAATGTCGCAGACCCGTTGACTAAGCCTCTACCACGAGCAAAACATGATCGGCACCAAGACTCCATGGGTGTTAGAATCATTACTATGTAATCTAGATTATTGACTCTAGTGCAAGTGGGAGACTGAAGGAGATATGCCCTAGAGACAATAATAAAGTTGTTATTCATATTTCCTTATACATCATGATAAATGTCTTTTATTCATGCTAGAATTGCATTAACCGGAAACTTGATACATGCGTGAATACATAGACGAAACAGAGTGTCCCTAGTATGCCTCTACTAGACTAGCTCGTTAATCAAAAGATGGTTATGTTTCCTAACCATAGACATGAGTTATCATTTGATCAACGGGATCACATCATTAGGAGAATGATGTGATGGACAAGACCCATCCGTTAGCTTAGCAACTTGATCATTTAGTTTTTCTGCTATTGCTTTCTTCATGACTTATACATGTTCCTATGACTATGAGATTAGGCAACTCCCGAATTCTGGACGAACACCTTGTGTGCTATCAAACATCACAATGTAACTGGGTGATTATAAAGATGCTCTACAGGTGTCTCCGAAGGTGTTTGTGGTGTTGGCATAGATTGAGAATAGGATTTGTCACTCCGAGTGTCGGAGAGGTATCTCTGGGCCCTCTCGATAATACACATCGTAATAAGCCATGCAAGCAAACGACTTATGAGTTAGTCACAAGATGATGTATTACGGAACGAGTAAAGAGACTTGCCGGTAACGAGATTGAACTAGGTATGATGATACCGACGACCGAATCTCGGGCAAGTAACATACCGATGACAAAGGGAATAACGTATGTTGTTATGCGGTTTGACCGATAAAGATATTCATAGAATATGTAGGAACCAATATGAGCCTCCAGGTTCCGCTATTGTTTATTGACTAGAGATGAGTCTCGGTCATGTCTACATAGTTCTCGAACCCGTAGGGTTCGCACGCTTAACGTTCGATGACGATCTATATTATGAGTTTATGTGTTTTGATGCACCGAAGGTAGTTCGGAGTCCCGGATGTGATCACTGACATGACGAGGAGTCTCGAAATGGTCGAGACATAAATATTGATATATTGGAAGGTTATATTCGGACACCGGAAGGGTTCCGAGGAACACCGAATAAATACCGGAGTACCGGGAGGTTAGCGGAACCCCCCGAGGAGCTAATGGGCCTTAGTGGGCTTTAGGGGGTGAGAGAGGGGCTGGCTAGGGCTGGGCCGTGCGCCCCCAAGCCTAATCTGAATTGGACTAGGGGGGAGGGGCAGCGTTGTTGGGGAACGTAGTATTTTCAAAATTTTCCTACGATCATGCAAGATCTATCTACCAGATGCATAGCAACGAGGGGAAGAGTGTGTCTACGTACCCTCGTAGACCGGAAGCGGAAGCGTCAAGTGACGCGGTTGATGTAGCCGAACTTCTTCGCGATCCAACCGATCAAGCACCAAACGTACGACACCTCCGTGTTCAGCACACGTTCGGCTTGATGACGTCCCACGAGCTCTTGATCCAGTTGAGCTTCACGGGAGTGTTTCGTCAGCACGACGGCGTGGTGACGGATATGATGTATCTACTGATGGGCCTCGAACCCCTCGTTGGTTACCCCAAGTGGAAGGTGTAAGATGCAGTAAGTAGAAGTGTTTTCCCCTAGCAAAGATGCCAAGGATCGAATCCCCAGAGACTCCTAGGTTCAACAGGTAGGTGTCAACTGCTAACAGCGCAATTAGCAATCAACGTGGACCTGCACACAGATACAAATAACTTTGCTCCCAACGAGTACAGAGAGGTTGTCAATCTCTCCGGCCTTGTAGTTCACAAAGGGTTAAAAGCAATATGATAGTAGTGATAGATAGTGTTTTGCAATAGTAAATAAAATAGCGAAAAGTAAATAGGTGATGTGATCAATGATGGTAATATGGACCGGAGTCTCATGATGTTCACTAGTGATGTCTCTCTCCCAAAAGACGATAAAACAACTATGTGAGGTAAACAAGTTACAGCTGGGCAATTGACAGGACCACGAACGCAAACCAATGTTGACTACATTGCAAGAAAGGTTGAGGTTCAAAGCATGGGCGGTACGCCAAAGTAAGTAGACCGAAATCCATCAATATCTACTACTAATCATCCACCTTGAGATATCTATCCAGAACATCTCGCTGGTATTAAGTTGCGAGTCCCACCCATAGTGTAAACTCAATGCAACAGACAACTGCATTAAAATAACTTTGCGTAAAGTAAACAGTCCTTGCACCCGCGGGCACAAGCATCGTTGTTTTCCCCCTTGTGGCATCAGCACATCCCCTAGACTCATGTTTCTGTCACTCAAGCTAGTCATCGAGGGGCATGAACCCACAATCGAGCATAACGTTCCCTCTTGGAGTCACTACCTATTACTCGGCCAAAGCAATAAATAACAACGGAGAACATGCAAGAATTACTTATGAACTAAAATATAAAAGAGGTGAATCACATATATTACTCAAGATCAATCTGAACATAATCTCATAATCCATCGGATCCCAGCAAACTCAACATAGCAACAACATAAGGATTACATAGGTGCCTCGATCATGTAGGGCAGCTCACGAGGACTAATTAGTGAAGCAAAAGAACGGGAGGAGAACATCACATAGCTACTGGTCATGGACTCATGGTCCAAGGGAGACTACTCACGAGTCATCCGGGAGGCGTCCATGGTGGTGGAGAAGCTCCCGGTGGTGATCCTCCCCTCCGGCAGGGTGCCGGGAAGAGTTCTCCTGGTGCTCCCGATCTTGGAAGCGGCGGCGGCGGCGAAACAGAGATGGGATCGCGAAAAGAAGTCCTGTTCTAAGGGTTACGGGGAACCCTTTAAATATATGCCAAAGTAGGGCACCGGGGGAGCCTCGGGGGGCCCAGGCGCCCCCCAGCGTGGCCCAGGGGGGGGGGGCGCCCACAGGGCGCCTGGAGCCCCTGTGGCCCTCCAGGCTGCCCTTCGGACGCAGTGTTGTTTCCGATTCGCTGATTTTTTATATAATTTTTCTGGATTTTTCTGGGCAGTTCTCGAAACGTGAAAACCTGAAATACAAAAACAGCCGAAAACAGAAACTGGCACTGGGGTGCACTGGATTAGTAAGTTAGTCCAAATATGATCAAAAGTGTATGGAAGTGTATGAATATCATAGCAATATCACCCAAAAATGGCATGTAGCAAGCAGAAATTATAGATACGTTTTGGACGTATCAACATCCCCAAGCTTAATTCCTGCTCGTCCTCGAGTAGGTAAATGATAACAATAATAATTTCTGTGGTGACATGCTATTAACCATATAGGACTTTCTCATAGTCATATGACAAAAGCTTACTGAGACAATGATTCTAAAGTAATTAAGTTGCCTCAAGAGAAAATCACAAATGACTGAAAGTTTTACAACATGAAACTGAAACATCAAAACGATTTGCAATGAACATGATGTGCAAATATGATCAAGTGATATCTAGCTTGCCCCCTTTAGTGATGCAAAACATAAATGCAGGGGCACCTTCAAGGTTTAAGTGATGACTAGATACAATCATTTCAGAATAAACGATATCACAATCATGCAAAAGACAATGCTACTTTGGAACAATGCACATTACACTCAGAATGACAATCATGCACTCAGTAGTTGGTGCTTCAACATAAAGGTAAAATAAAGGTTAAGTGCTAAAGCTTTTTATTTTAAAACATGGAAGCAATTGTGTCAACGGTAGTAGTACTTCATATGTGTCATGCATAAAACATCCTATAAGTTGCAAGCCTCATGCATCGAATACCAATAGTGCTCGCTCCTTGTCCTAATTAGCTCGGATTCCCATGGGTCATCATTGTATTGCATATGTTTTAACCAAGTGTCACAAAGGGGTACCTCTATGCCACCTGTACAAAGGTCCAAGGAGATGGATCGCATTTGATTTCTCATTTTTGATAGATCTCAACTTGAGGACATCCATACCGGGACAACATAGAAAATAGATGATGGACTCCTCTTTAATGCATAAGCATATTCTCATGAGAGATTGAGGATTAAGGTCCAAGCTAAAACTTCCACCATGATGCATGGCTTTGGTTGGCGGCCCAATGTTCTTCTCTAACAATATGCATATTAATTCAACCTACGGTAAATCACCCTTACTTCAGACAAGACGAACATGCATAGTAACTCACATGATATTCAACAAAAGTGTGACAGTTGATGGCATCCCCAGAAACATGGTTACCGCTCAGCAAGCAACTCATAAGAAATAAGATACATATGCAACATATTCTTTACCACAATAGTTTTTAGGCTACTTTCCCATGAGCTATGTATTGCATGGTTAGTTTGCTTAGTACAGGTGAGGTTAGCAAAAGACTGGGAGCGACCAGAGCAATGACGGTCATAATCATGCAGAGCGACAAAGCAATATTGAATCAGGCATGGTAGTTATATCACTACTCAGAAACAAAAGATCATAAAGGCTTGACAGACTTTCTTTACAGTCTTGAATATGCGTGAGCATACGCCAAGTCAATCAAAGTAAATTCTCGAAGGAAGATATTACTAGACCATACCATATCATAGGCAAACAAACCAAGTTGGTACTCCAATAACACATTGGGAACCCCCCAGCTATCTGAGATTAACCAAAAGAAAACCTGAACTACTAAGCACCATCATGAAAGTAGCATCTTTATCATAGACACATTAACCCATGCAACGGAAGCAAACTCTCTTAATAAGGTGAGCATGGTAATTAAAGAGAGTTCAAGCAACCAACTAAATAAAAGCTCTTTGAAAAGATAAGCATGAATACTAAGAGCAAAGCACGATAGTAGCTATTTAAAAGACAAAGAACACACACAGCATAGATAGACATGAAAATTCTATGTAATGTTCTAGGTAGAGGTGGAGCGTGTTTCTCTCCCACATAAAGGAATGCTGGGTTCCGACTCGTTATGAAAAACTAAAAGGAAAACTAAAAGCAAGACGCTCCAAGCATAGCACATAACACATGAAGTGATAAAAATATAGCGAAACGAAAGACGAACTGATAATGTTGATGGAGAAGGGGATGCACGGGGGCATCCCCAAGCTTAGACGCTTGAGTATCCTTGAATATTTCTTGGGGGTGCACGGGGGCATCCCCAAGCTTGAGCGCTTGACACTCCTGAATCTTTTTATCATCTTCCCTCGCACACTTGAAAACTCCCTTCATACACAACTCATCATAATCTGATTAGCGAGGTTAGTACCCTTAATAAAATAATTATACCTTGCTGGAAATAAGGATATTCTTGAAGTTCTACTGTTTCTCAAGATTGCCAAAAGGTTTTTGCAAAGAAAAAGCAAGTTCTCAATTTGCAAAGTGAAATTAAGGCAAAACAGGACAGAATCTGTGAAAAACAGAACAACAGGCAGTAATTGACCTGTTCGGGATACTTCTGCAACTCAAATCCAAAAACTCAGAACTGACGCAAGAAAGACAATTATATAGAGAACGCCGTCGAAAAAATTCAGACCAAAAAGATGATCTGGTGATTTTATACGAATTTTTCTATCCAAGGACAGAATCTGTTTCCTGGACAGCACCTCACAACTTTTGAACTTTCTAGCAATCAGAGGCTATACTTGGCACAAATATGAAAAGTAAAGATACAATGATGATGCTACAGCAGTAAACAACATCAAGACACAACAAAAGAAATTTTTTTATTCATGTGGGCTGCCTCCCAAAAGCGCTTTCTTTTATGCCTTTAAGTTAGGCATAATGCATAGATCAAGTTTTATCAAGAGTAAAAGAATAGCTAGCCCGTACAACAGACTCAAAAGGTAACTTGACCTTCTTACGAGTGAAGTGTTCCATCCCTTTCTTGAGAGGAAACTGAAATTTTATATTACCCTCTTTCATGTCAATGACAGCACCAACAGTGCGCAAAAAGGGACGTCCCAAAATAATTGGACATGAAGGATCACATTCAATATCCATAATAGTGAAATCAACGGGCAGATAATTATCATTGACAACAATAAGAACATCGTCGATCCTCCCCAAAGGTTTCTTTATGGAAGAATCAACGAGACGAACACCAAAAGAACAAGAATCATAAGGTTTCAATTTAAGCATATCATATATCCTTTTGGGCATAACAGAGGTACTAGCATCAACATCACATAATGCATAACAAGAGAAGTCATTCAAATAAATTTTTATCATAGGATCCCAACCATCCTCTAGCTTTATAGGTATGGAGGCTTCTACTCTAAGTTTCACCTCCCTAGCTTTGATAAGAGCATTAGTGATATGCTCTGTGAAGGCAAGGTTAAGCGTGCTAGTGCGGGGATCTCTAGACATCTTGTGAAGGAAATCAATAACTTCTGTAAGAGTGCAATTATCAAAATCAAGGTCACGAGCATCAAGTAAAGTGGTAGTGGTGTCCTTAAGGCTCACCTGTTTGGTAGCTTCTATAGCATCACCATTAATAGGTCCATTGGGACCAGGAGTACATTGGGTGCTAAGAGTTTGAACATCCTCAATAACTTGGATAGTAGCAACAGTGTGGTGGGTAGGAAGGCTCTTAATTCTTTCCTCTTCCTCCCTTTCTCTAGCCCATCTTTCTTTAAGCTTAGCCATCATCCTAATGTTTTCATTAATTTGCACTTGAGTAGCATTAATAGGGATGACTTCCCTCTCCTTAAGAGGAGAAGTTTCAATTTTTAGTAATTTTACATCATTGGCTAAGTGGTCCACCTTAAAAGAAAGATCATCTAGTTTATGTAGTTTCTCTTATACATTCTTGTTAAAGGCTTTTTGGGTAGTGATGAAATCTCTAAGCATGGTCTCTAGTTCAGTATTGGAGTTCTTGGTACTAGGATAAGCATTGTTGTTCCCATAAGAATTAGAGGGGAACGGTCTAGAATTGTTACCAAAGTTACTCCTATAAGCATTGTTGTTAAAATTGTTTCTAGAGATAAAGTTAACATCTACTTGTTCTTGAGCAATCAAAGAATTTAAAGGAACATCACGAGGATCAATAGTAGATTGCTTCGAAAGTAGAGACATAATCAAGTCAACTTTTTCATTGAGGGAGGAAATCTCCTCGACAGAGTTTACCTTCCTACCTGTTGGAGCGCGTTCGGTGTGCCATTGGGAATAGTTGGTCATCATCTCATCGAGAAGCTTTGTGGCAGCACCAAGTGTAGTTGACATAAAAGTTCCTCCCGCGGCTGAGTCTAACAAGTTCCGCGAGGTAAAGTTCAAGCCTGCATAAAAAGTTTGGATAACCATCCAAGTAGTCAAACCGTGAGTAGGGCAGTTTTTGATAAGAGATTTCATACGTTCCCAAGCTTGGGCAACGTGTTCATTATCCAATTGTTTAAAATTCATGATGTTACTTCTAAGTTGGATAATTTTAGCAGGTGGATAGTATTTTCCGATAAAAGCATCTTTGCACTTGTCCCATGAATGTATGCTATTTCTAGGCAAAGACTGAAACCAAATTTTAGCTCCTCCTCTCAAAGAGAAAGGAAAAAGCTTAAGCTTAACAATATTACCATCTATTTCTTGGTACTTTTGCATATCACAAAGTTATACAAAGTTGTTCAAGTGTAAAGCAGCATCATCTCCAGCACCGGAGAATTGTTCTCTCATGACTAAGTTAAGTAAAGCAGGTTTAATTTCATATGAAGGTGCTGAAGTGGTAGGTGTAGTGATAGGTGTGCTGATAAAGTCATCGTTGTTGTGACTAGTGAAGTCACACAACTTGGTGTTCTCGGTGGAACCCATAGTAGCAAGCAAGCAAGATAACTATTTTTGTGATTTTCGATAAAAAGGAACTAAAGCAAAAATGAAAGGTAAACTAACAAGACTAAAAAGCAAAGGTAAAAGATAGCATGCAACTCCCCTATCCTGAAGAGTGGAGTCCCCGGCAATGGCGCCCGAAAATACTCCTTGATGGGCCTCGAACCCCTCGTTGGTTACCCCAAGTGGAAGGTGTAAGATGCAGTAAGTAGAAGTGTTTTCCCCTAGCAAAGATGCCAAGGATCGAATCCCCAGAGACTCCTAGGTTCAACAGGTAGGTGTCAACTGCTAACGGCGCAATTAGCAATCAACGTGGACCTGCACACAGATACAAATAACTTTGCTCCCAACGAGTACAGAGAGGTTGTCAATCTCTCCGGCCTTGTAGTTCACAAAGGGTTAAAAGCAATATGATAGTAGTGATAGATAGTGTTTTGCAATAGTAAATAAAATAGCGAAAAGTAAATAGGTGATGTGATCAATGATGGTAATATGGACCGGAGTCTCATGATGTTCACTAGTGATGTCTCTCTCCCAAAAGACGATAAAACAGCTATGTGAGGTAAACAAATTACAGCTAGGCAATTGATAGGACCACGAACGCAAACCAATGCTGACTACATTGCAAGAAGGGTTGAGGTTCAAAGCATGGGCGGTACGCCAAAGTAAGTAGACCGAAATCCATCAATATCTACTACTAATCATCCACCTTGAGATATCTATCCAGAACATCTCGCTGGTATTAAGTTGCGAGTCCCACCCATAGTGTAAACTCAATGCAACAGACAACTGCATTAAAAGAACTTTGCGTAAAGTAAACAATCCTTGTACCCGCGGGCACAAGCACCGTTGTTTCCCCCCTTGTGGCATCAGCACATCCCCTAGACTCATGTTTCTGTCACTCAAGCTAGTCATCGAGGGGCATGAACCCACAATCGAGCATAACGTTCCCTCTTGGAGTCACTACCTATTACTCGGCCAAAGCAATAAATAACAACGGAGAACATGCAAGAATTACTTATGAACTAAAATATAAAAGAGGTGAATCAAATATATTACTCAAGATCAATCTGAACATAATCTCATAATCCATTGGATCCCAGCAAACTCAATATAGCAACAGCATAAGGATTACATAGGTGCCTCGATCATGTAGGGCAGCTCACGAGGACTAATTAGTGAAGCACAAGAACGGGAGGAGAACATCACATAGCTACTGGTCATGGACTCATGGTCCAAGGGAGACTACTCACGAGTCATCCGGGAGGCGTCCATGGTGGTGGAGAAGCTCCCGGTGGTGATCCTCCCCTCCGGCAGGGTGCCGAGAAGAGTTCTCCTGGTGCTCCCGATCTTGGAAGCGGCGGCGGCGGCAGAACAGAGATGGGATCGCGAAAAGAAGTCCTGTTCTGAGGGTTACGGGGAACCCTTTAAATATATGCCAAAGTAGGGCACCGGGGGAGCCTCGGGGGGGCCCAGGCGCCCCCCCGGCGCGGCCCAGGGGGGGGGGGCCCACAGGGCGCCTGGAGCCCCTATGCCCCCCCCCCAGGCTGCCCTTTGGACGCAGTGTTGTTTCCGGTTCGCTGATTTTTTATATAATTTTTCTGGATTTTTCTGGGCAGTTCTCGAAACGTGAAAACCTGAAATACAAAAACAGCCGAAAACAGAAACTGGCACTGGGGTGCACTGGATTAGTAAGTTAGTCCAAATATGATCAAAAGTGTATGGAAGGGTATGAATATCATAGCAATATCACCCAAAAGTGGCATGGAGCAAGCAGAAATTATAGATACGTTTTGGACGTATCATCTACCGGCGCAGGGCTTCGCCTAAGCACTGCAACGTTATGACCGAGGTGTGTTTCTGTGGAGGGGGGCACCGCACACGGCTAAAACAATTCAACTTGTGTGTCTTTGGGTGCCCCCTGCCCCCGTATATAAAGGAGCAAGGGGGGAGGCCGGCCGACCCTCTATGGTGCGCCATAAGAGGCAATCCTACTAGGAATAGGATTGCAATCCTATTCCTAGTAGGAATCATCTAGAGGGGAAGGAAAGAGAGGGAGAGAAGGAGAAGGAAAGACGGGGCCGTGCCCCCTTCCCCTAGTCCAATTCGGACTGCCCTTGGGAGGGGGCGCGCCACCTCCTGGCTGCTGCCTTCTTTCTCCCCTATGGCCCACTAAGGCCCATCTTTCCCCCGGGGGGTTCCGGTAACCCCCCGACACTCCGGTAAATTCCGAAACTTTCCAGAACACTTCCGGTGTCCGAATATAGTCGTCCAATATATCAATCTTTACGTATCGGACATTCCGAGACTCCTCGTCATGTTCGTGATCTCATCCGGGACTCCGAACTACCTTCGGTACATCAAAACTCATAACCTCATAATACCGATCGTCATCAAATGTTAAGCGTGCGGACCCTACGTGTTCGAGAACTATGTAGACATGACCGAGACTCATCTCCGGTCAATAACCAATAGCGGAACCTGGATGCTCATATTGGTTCCTACATATTCTACGAAGATCTTTATCGGTCAAACCGCATAACAACATACGTTGTTCCTTTTGTCATCGGTATGTTACTTGCCCGAGATTCGATCGTCGGTATCTCAATACCTAGTTCAATCTCGTTACCGGCAAGTCTCTTTACTCGTTCCGAAATACATCATCTCGTGACTAACTCATTAGTCATTTGCTTGCAAGGCTTATTATGATGTGTATTACCGAGAGGGCCCAGAGATACCTCTCCGACACTCGGAGTGACAAATCCTATTCTTGATCTATGCCAACACCACGAATACTTTCGGAGACACCTGTAGAGCATGTTTATGATCACCCAGTTACGTTGTGACGTTTGATAGCACACAAGGTGTTCCTACGGTATTCGGGATTTGCATAATCTCATAGTCATAGGAACCTGTATAAGTCATGAAGAAAGCAATAGCAGTAAAACTAAATGATCATAGTGCTAAGCTAACGTATGGGTCTAGTCCATCACATCATTCTCCTAATGATGTGATTCCGTTGATCAAATGACAACTCGTGTCTATGGCTTAGGAAACATAACCATCTTTGATCAATGAGCTAGTCTAGTAGAGGCAAACTAAGGACATACTATCTTGTCTATGTATTCACACATGTACTAAGTTTCCGGTTAATACAATTCTAGCATGAATAAAAGACATTTATCATGATATAAGGAAATACAAATAACATCTTTATTATTGCCTCTAGGGCATATTTCCTTCAGGCACCCCCTCCTTTCTTCTCTTCCTCTCCTTCCCTTCCCCCTTCTCCTTCTCCTACTAGGCACATCAATTGTTCCTAGCCGTGTGCGGTGCCCCCTCAACAGTTACACACCTCGGTCATATCGTTGTAGTGCTTAGGCGAAGTCCTATGCTGGTAACTTCATCATCACCGTCACCACACCGTCGTGCTGACGAAACTCTCTCGCGACACTCAACTGGATCAAGAGTTCATGGGACGTCATCAAGCTGAATGTGTGCTGAATGCGGAGGTGCCGTACGTTCGGTGCTTGGATCAGTTGGATCGCAAAGACGTTCGACTACATCAACCGTGTTACTAAACGCTTCCGCTTTTTGTCTACGAGGGTACGTGGACACACTCTCCCCTCTCGTTGCTATGGTTCTCCTAGATAGATCTTGCATGATCGTAGGATTTTTTTTTGAAATACTACGTTCCCCAACACGCCGGTCATGACCAGCTCAATGACAAATGGATGGAGGTCCTCGCAGCCGAGCAGGATGTCCAAGATCGGCGTGAGACCACTACAAAATCCTACCCATGCTAGCGTCTGTTGCCAGAATTCAATTACGGGGCAACTGATAACGCACTCTTGATGCGTGGTCGTGCCGACCAACCTGATCGACCCCTTAGAGGGCCCGACCGGTCAACAGGGGAACACATGAGTCCTCAAACAACAACACACCATTACGAGAAGGATCCTGATCCCCTCAAGGATCTATCTACGGGTCAAGGGGACGCGTGCCAGCTAGACTCAGTGGATACGAAGCATGGTTAGATAGGAATGGCCCAGCTCGGGAATAGGCGTATGCGCGGATGTCTCCCAACGACCGGCACATTATGGCTCGATTTCGAGGGACCGCACATCCGATCTGTTTCACAGACGAGGTGATGGAGCATCCGTTTCTGGATGGGTTTAAACCTATAAATTTTGTACATTACGACGGGACGGCAGATCCAACCGTGTGGATCGAAGACTTCCTTCTCCACATCCACATGGCGCACGAAGATGATCTCTATGTGATACGTCTCCAACGTATCTATAATTTTTTATTGTTCCATGCTATTATTTATGATGTTTTGGATGTTTAATGGGCTTCGTCATACACTTTTATATTCTTTTTGGGACTAACCTACTAACCCAAAGGCCCAGTCCAGATTGCTGTTTTTGCCTGTTTCAGGGTTTTACGGAAAAGGGATATCAAACGGAGTCCAAACGGAATGAAACCTTCGGGAGAGATGTTTTTGGAGAAAATCACGCACGGGAGACTTGAGAACCACGGAGTAGGGTTTACGTGGTGCCCACGAGGGTGCCCCCCAGGGCACGCCCCCAGCCTCGTGGGTCCCACATAAGGCCCCCGGTGCCCCCCTTCCTCCTATATTTACCTACGTACCCCGAAACCATCTGACGAATAGAGCAAACCCTAATTCCACTGCCGCAACCTTCTGTTCCCATGAGATCCCATCTTGGGGCCTGTTCCGGAGCTCCGTCGGAGGGGGGATCTTCCACAGAGTGCTTCTACATCATCATCATCATCGCCTCACCATGAGTTGTGAGTAGTTTACCACAGACCTTCGGGTTCATAGCTAGTATCTAGATGGCTTCTTCTCTCTCTTTGGATCTCAATACAAAGTTCTCCTCGGTCTTCGAGGAGATCTATTCGATGTAATCTCTTTTTGCGGTGTGTTTGTCGAGATCCGATGAATTGTGGGTTTATGATCAAGATTATCTACGATAAATATTTGGTTCTTCTCTGAACTCTTTATGTATGATTATAATATCCTTGCAAGTCTCTTCGAATTATTGGTTTGGTTTGGCCTACTAGATCTATAGTTCTTGCAATGGGAGAAGTGCTTGGCTTTGGGTTCAATCTTGTGGTGTCCTTTCCCAGTGACAGTAGGGGCAGCAAGGAACGTATTGTATTGTTGCCATCGAGGATAAAAAGATGGGGTTTATATCATATTGCTTGAGTTTATCCCTCTACATCATGTCATCTTGCTTAAGGCATTACTCTGTTCTTATGAACTCAATACACTAGATGCATGCTGGATAGCGGTCAATCTGTGGAGTAATAGTAGTAGATGCAGAATCGTTTCGGTCTACTTGTCTCAGACGTGATGCCTATATATAATGATCATGCCAAGATAGTCTCATAATTATTCGCTTTTCTATCAATTGCTCGACAGTAATTTGTTTACCCGCCGTAGAATATCGTTATCATGAGAGAAGCCACTAGAGAACACTATGGCCCCCGGGTCTATTCTCAACATATCAATCTACAATCTACTTTACTTTTCCGCTTTTACTTTTTGTTCTTATAATAAAAAATACCAAAAATATCCAACTATCATCTCTATCAGATCTCACTTTCGTAAGTGACCGTAAAGGGATTGACAACCCCTTATCGCGTTGGCTGCAAAGTTTTTATTTGTTTGTGCAGGTGCGAGGGACTCGCGCCTAGTCTCCTACTGGATTGATACCTTGGTTCTCAAAAACTGAGGGAAATACATACGCTACTGTGCTGCATCTCCCTTTCCTCTTCGAGGGAATACAACGCAAGCTCAAGAAGTAGCAAGAAGAATTTCTGGCGCCGTTGCCGGGGAGGCTTACGCAAAAGTCATATACCAAGTACCTATCACAAACCCTTATCCTTCGCATTAAATTTTTTGCCTCTCGTTTTCCTCTCCAGCACTTCACCCTTGCCGTTTTATTTGCCCTTCTTCTGCCGTGTGTTTATCGTTTGCCTTGCCCTGTCGTCATGGCTAGTCCCTTAGCCGTTCCGTTGTCTCCCGAGTTTGAAGTTCTTCACTTCAAGCAAAAGCTAGGAGAAAATTTAAAAGATGCTTGATTTAGGATGATGGAACCTTATCGTAAGTGCACCTTAGAGGTGAATTTTAGAATCTTGCTTCGCAATTTTTATGTTGGTTTGAATTTGTCTCATAGACAACTCTTGGATTGTATTGCCAAATGGAATTTTATCGAAATTGATCCTAGTATTGCGCATGAAATTATTGAGGGAATAGTGGGAACACTACCTCCCCAAAATGGGTCACATCCAACCCAGGAAGGAACGCAAGTTTTTGAAAAACATTGCGAAGTAACAAAAATACTACAAAAGCCTCTTGAACCTCTTAAGAGTGTTAGTGGAAATCTCGAACACATGAATATGTTGATTACCCTTTGTAATAAGCGGTTGGATTCTTTAGATCTAAAGATTTCCGAATATGAAGGGAAACGTAAAGAACCTCCCAGATTCGAGCTTGACCCAATTCAAAGGGTGAAGATTAAAGATGGCAATACCTAGATCTATCATGTATCGTGCCTAGCTAGGGGCGTAAAACGATAATGCTTGTTGGGAGGCAACCCAATTTTATATTTTTGTTTTTGCTTCTATTTAGGAATAAATATTACATATAGCTTATTTTTAGATGTGGTTTTGTGTTTTGTTTAGTGTTTGTGCCAAGTAGAACCTTTGGGAAGACTTGTGTGAAGTTTATATGATCTTGCTGCGAAAAACAGAATCGTTAGCGCTCACTAGAATGGTCATCAGATTTTACTGGAGCGTGCTATTTAGTTGATTCTTTTTGCAGATGATTAATAGACAAATTCCTCATGTTTACCAATTTAGTTTGACTTTTTTTGGAATTACAGAAGTATGCGAAACCTGCAGATTACTACAGACTGTTTAGTTTTTGACAGATTCTGTTTTTCGTGTGTTGTTTGCTTATTTCAATGCATCTATGAGTAATATTGGGAAGTATGAACCATAGAGAAGTTGGAATACAGTAGGTTTAACACCAATATAAACAAAGAATGAATTCATTGCAGTACCTTTGAGTAGTGGTTTGCTTTCTTATACTAACGGAGCTCACGAGATTTTTGTCTAAGTTTTGTGTTGTGAAGTTTTAAAGTTTTGAGTATTGCTTTGATGGACTATGGAACAAAGAGTGGCAAGAGCCTAAGCTTGGGGATGCCCATGGCACCCCAAGGTAAAATTCAAGGACAACCAAAAGCCTAAGCTTGGGGATGCCCCGGGAAGGCATCCCCTCTTTCGTCTTCATCCATTGGTAACTATACTCGGAGCTATATTTTTATTCACCACATGATATGTGTTTTACTTGGAGCGTCTTGTATAATTTGAGTCTTTGCTTTTTAGTTTGCCACAATTATCCTTGCTGGACACACCTATTTGAGAGAGTTAAATATGACCTAGGAATTGTTAGAACACTCTATGTGCTTCGCTTATATCTTTTGAGTTGAATAGTTTTTGCTCTAGTGCTTCACTTATATCTTTTAGAGCACGGTGGTGATAATATTTTGAAGAAATTGTTGAACTCTCATGCTTCACTTATATCGTTTTGAGAGTCTATTAAAACAGCATGGTAATGTGCTTAGGCTATAAAACTAGTCTTCACATGATGGACATCCAATATCAATGTAGTAAAAACTTTCACGCTAAGTGCATTGAACATTATGAGACGTTGGATGCTTGATAATTGTTTTGAGATATGAGGATAGTGATATTAGAGTCATGCTAGTGGAGTTATTATGAAATTGATAAATGCTTGTGTTAAGGTTAGTGATTCCCGTAGCATGCACATATGGTGAACCGCTATGTCACGAAGTTAGTGCATGAGGTATTTGTAATGTGTCAACCTTTGTGTGGAGGTCGGGGGCGCGCAATGGTTAACTCCTACCAACCTCCCCCCTAGGAGCATGCGTTGATTTCTTTGTTTTGATAACTCATAGATTTTTGCAATAAGAATATGAGTTCTTTATGACTAATGTTGAGTCCTAGGATTATACACACTCTCACCCTTCCACCATTGCTAGCCTCTCTTGTACCGCGCAACTTTCGCCGGTACCATGCACCCACTATATATCCTTCCTCAAAACAGCCACCATATATATTCCTCAAAACAGACACCATACCTACCTATCATGGCATTTCCATAGCCATTCCAAGATATATTGCCATGCAACTTTCCACCGTTCCGTTCATATGACATGCATCATATTGTCATATTACCACGCATGATCATGTAGTTGACATCATATTTGTGGAAAAGCCACCATGCATAATATTTCATACATGTCACTCTTGATTCATTGCACATCCCGGTACACCGCCGGAGGCATTCATATAGAGTCATACTTTCTTCTAGTATCGAGTTGTAAATCAATAAAAGTGTGATGATCATCATTACTAGAGCATTGTCCCATGTGAGCAAAGGCCAATAAAAAAAGAGATGGCCCAAAAAAATAGAGAGGGGCTAATAAAAAGAAGAGAGAAAACCCCTCCAAAAAAAGAGAGAAAAGAGAGAAGGAACAATTGCTACTATCTTTTTCCACGCTTGTGCTTCAAAGTAGCACCATGTTCTTCATGATAGAGAGTCTCATGCTTAGTCACTTTCATATACTAGTGGGAATTTTCATTATAGAACTTGGCTTGTATATTACAACGATGGGCTTCCTCAAATGCCCTAGGTCTTCATGAGCAAGCAAGTTGGATGCACAACCACTAGTTTCTTTTGTTCAGCTTTCATACATTTTCAGTTCTAGTGCATCCGTTGCATGGCAATCCCTACTCACTCACATTGATATCTATTGATGGGCATCTCCATAGCCCGTTGATATGCCTAGTTGATGTGAGACTATCTCCCACCTTTTGTCTTCTCCACAACCACCTCTCTATTCCACCCATAGTGCTATGACCATGGCTCATGCTCATGCTCATTCTCAACATATCAATCTACAATCTACTTTACTTTTCCACTTTTACTTTTTGTTCTTATAATAAAAAATACCAAAAATATTAAACTATCATCTCTATCAGATCTCACTTTCGTAAGTGACCGTAAAGGGATTGACAACCCCTTATCGTGTTGGCTGCGAAGTTCTTATTTGTTTGTGCAGGTGCGAGGGACTCGCGCGTGGTATCCTACTAGATTGATAGCTTGATTCTCAAAAACTGAGGGAAATACTTACTCTACTGTGCTGCATCACCCTTTCCTCTTCGAGGGAATACAACGCAAGCTCAAGAAGTAGCACCATGCCATCAAATACATGTCGCTCAAACTTATAAGACCGACAAGGCATTTGCCCAATGGCGTGCCTCCCCACTCCATCGGGAGATCGAAGGCCCTCGAAGACATCTTCAGGGCAAACCTCCAGGACACTTATGTCCAACCCGCGGATTTCGACCACCTCAGCCACATTGTTCAACAACCTGGCGAGTCAGCCAGGAAATTTTGGAACAAGTTCCTGACAAAAAAAACAGATAATCGACTGCCCCGACGCAGAAGCAACCACTGCCTTTCGACACAGTATTCAGGACGAGTGGCTTGCACGATAGCTCAGGCAACACAAGCCGAGAACCATGGCGGCTCTCACTTCCCTCATCACCTGCTTTTGCATGGGAGAGGATAGTTGGATGGAACCTTGAAACTCTTCGACGGCGACGATAAACCCAGGCGCAATAAGAATTGATGAAAATATGCCCTAGAGGCAATAATAATGTTTTTATTATTATATTTTTTATTCGTGATAAAGGTTTATTATTCATGCTAGAATTTTATTGACCGAAAGCTTAAATACATGTGTGAATACATAAACAAATACCATGTCCCTAGTGAGCCTCTACTAGACGAGCTCGTTGATTAAAGTTGGTTAAGGTTTCCTAACCAAAGACCTGAGTTGTCATTTGATAACAGGATCACACCATTATTAGAATGATGTGATGGAGAAGACCCAACCTTTAGCATAGCATATGACCGTTCAGTTTATTGCTACTGCTTTCTTAATATCAAATATTTGTTTCTTCGACCATGAGATCATGCAACTCGCAGAATACCGGAGGAATACCTTGTGTGCTATCAAACGTCACAACATAATTGGGTGATCATAAAGGTGCTCTACAGGTATCTTCGAAGGTGTCTGTTGAGTTGGCATGGATCGAGACTGTGATTTGTCACTCCGTATGACGGAGAGGTATCTCTGGGCCCTCTCGATAATACAACATCACAAGAAGCTTGCAAGCAAAGTGACTAAGGAGTTAGTAATGGGATGATGTATTATGGAACGAGTAAAAAGACTTGTCGGTAACGAGATTGAACTAGGTATGGAGATACCGACGATCGAATCTCAGGCAAGTAACATACCAACAGACAAAGGGAACTACGCATGTTGTCATAAAGGTTCGACCGATAAAGATCTTTGTAGAATATTTAGGAACCAATATGGGCATCCAGGTCCCGCTATTGGTTATTGACCGGAGAAGCATCTCGGTCATTTCTACATCATTCTCGAACCCAGATGGTCCGCACGCTTAACGTTCGTTGATGATATAGTATTATATGAGTTATGTATGTTGGTGACCGAATGTTGTTCGAAGTCTCGAATGAGATCACAAACATGACGAGGAGCTCCGTAATGGTCCGGGGGTAAAGACTGATATACATATATGATGATATGATTAGGCTAAGGGGTCAGACCCACGGGGCTTTAGGTCGGTGCAAAAGGATGTTTTGCAGAGGTCAGGGACCAAATGTCGGAGACCCTGGCATCTGGTCCTGGGCTAGAGGCCAATGCCCATGGTGTTTGGGCCAGACGCCAAGGACTGTGGCGTCTGGTCCTGGAAGTCCAAGAAGGACTCTTCCTTGCGGGCAAAACCGACATTGAGGAGGCTCTTTCTCCAAGTTTTGACCCCAGGGCTCAACATATAAATAGAGGGACAAGGCTAGCACCCGGAACACATCAAGATACACCAAGCCGTGTGCTGGCAACCCTGACCCTCGAGTTTATCCTTCGTCATAGTTTCCGTAGTGCTTGGCGAAGCCCTGCGGAGATTGTTTTTCATCACCACTATCAGCACGCCGTCGTGCTGCAAGAACTCATCTACTACTTTTCCCCTCTTGCTGGATCAAGAAGGCGAGGACGTCATCGAGTTGAACGTGTGCTAAAGGCGGAGGTCCCGTATGTTCGGTACTTGATCGGGACAGATCGTGAAGATGTACGACTACATCAACCGCGTTGATAAATGCTTCCTCTTAGATATCTTCAAGGGTATGAAGATGCTCTTCCCCTCTCGTAGCTATGCACCTCCATGGATAGATTTTGCGTGTGTGTGGAATTTTGTGTTTTCCATGCAACGTTCCCCATCAGTGGTATCATGAACCAGGTCTATGCGTAGATGATATGCATGAGTAGAAGAAAAAGGAGTGGTGGGAGGTGATGTTCATACTGCTTACCACCAACGTCTTATTTTGATTCGACGGTATTGTGCGATGAAGCGGCCCGGACCAACCTTACATGTCCACGTTCATGAGACCGGTTCAACCGACTGATGCAACTTGTTTTGCATGAGGTGGCTGGCGGGTGTCTGTTTCTATCACTTTAGTTGAATCGAATTTGACTACGGCTGGTCCTTGAAGAAGGTTAAAACAACAAAGTTGATAAATCACCGTTGTGGTTTTTCATAGGTAAGAATGGTTCTTGCTAGTTACCCGTAGCAGCCACGTAAAACTTGCAACAGTAAAGTAGAGGACGTCTAACTTGTTTCTGTAGGGTATGTTGTGATGTGATATGGTCAAGACATGATGTGATGTACGTTGTTGTATGAGATGATCATGTTTTGTAATATCGACAACCAGCAAGAGCCGTAGGGTTGTCTTTAACTTATTGTATGAGATGCAAGCGCCATGTAATTGCTTTACTTTATTGCTATGCATTAGCAATAGTTGGCGAGACTACCCCGACGCAATGATGGAGATCAAGGTGTTGCGCCGGTGACGATGGAGATCATGACGTCGCTTTGGATGTGGAGATCAAAAGCACAAGATGATGATGGCCATATCATGTCACATATTTTGATTGCATGTGATGGCCATTGATACGTCTCCAACGTATCTATAATTTTTGATTGTTCCATGCTATTATTTATGAAGTCTTGGATGTTTAATGGGCTTTATCATACACTTTAATATCATTTTTGGGACTAACCTACTAACCCAAAGGCATAGTCCAGATTGCTGTTTTTGCCTGTTTCAGGGTTTTGCAGAAAAAGAATATCAAACGGAATGAAACCTTCGCGAGAGATATTTTTGGAGAAAATCATGCACGGGGGACTTGAGAACCACGTCAGGGGAGCCTCGGGGTGTCCACAAGGGTGGGGGTGGGGCGCCCCCCTTCCCAGGGCGCGCCCCTGCCTCGTGGGACCCCCGAGCACCCCCCGATGTCCTCCTTCTTCCTATATAAGTCTACGTACCCCGAAACCTTCGACAACAGAGAGAAATCCCTAATTCCACCGCCGTACCTTCTGTTCATGTCAGATCCCATCTTGGAGCCTGTTCCGGAGCTCCACCGGAGGGGATCCATCATGGAGTTCTTCATCATCATCATCATCGCCCTCACCATGAGTTGTGAGTAGTTTACCACAGACCTTCGGGTCCATAGCTAGTATCTAGATGGCTTCTTCTTTCTCTTTGGATCTCAATACAAAGTTCTCCTCGGTCTTCGAGGAGATCTATTCGATGTAATATCTTTTTGCGGTGTGTTTGCCGAGATCCGATGAATTGTGAGTTTATGATCAAGATTATCTATGAAAGATATTTGGTTCTTCTCTGAACTTTTTATGTGTGCTCATAATATCCTTACAAGTCTCTTCGAATTATTGGTTTGGTTTGGCCTACTAGATCTATAGTTCTTGCAATAGGAGAAGTGCTTGGCTTTGGGTTTAATCTTGTGGTGTCCTTTCCCTGTGACAGTAGGGGCAGCAAGGCACGTATTCTATTGTTGCCATCGAGGATAAAAAGATGGGGTTTATATCATATTGCTTGAGTTTATCCCTCTACATCATGTCATCTTGCTTAAGGCGTTACTCTATTCTTATGAACTCAATACACTAGATGCATGCTGGATAGCGGTCGATGTGTGGAGTAATAGTAGTAGATGCAGGCAGGAGTCGGTCTACTTGTCTCGGACGTGATGCCTATATACAATGATAATGCCTAGATAGTCTCATAATTATTCGCTTTTCTATCAATTGCTCGACAGTAATTTGTTTACCCGCCATAGAATATCGCTATCATGAGAGAAGCCACTAGAGAACACTATGGCCCCCGGGTCTATTCTCAACATATCAATCTACATCCACTTTACTTTTATCGCTTTTATTTGCTGTTCTTATAATCCAAAAATACCAAAAATATAAAATATCATCTCTATCAGATCTCACTTTCGTAAGTGACCGTAAAGGGATTGACAACCCCTTATCGCGTTGGCTGCGAAGTTCTTATTTGTTTGTGCAGGTGCGAGGGACTCGCACGTGGTCTCCTACTGGATTGATACCTCGGTTCTCAAAAACTGCGGGAAATACTTACGCTAATGTGCTGCATCTCCCTTTCCTCTTCGAGGGAATACAACGCAAGCTCGAGAAGTAGCAAGAAGAATTTCTGGCGCCGTTGCCGGGGAGGCTTACGCAAAAGTCATATACCAAGTACCTATCACAAACCCTTATCCTTCACATTACATTTTTTGCCTCTCGTTTTCCTCTCCCCCACTTCACCCTTGCCGTTTTATTTGCCCTTCTTCTGCCGTGTGTTTATCGTTCGCTTGCTTCTTGTTTGCTTGTGTGTGTTGGATTGCTTGCTTGTCACTATGGCTCAGAACAATACCAAATTGTGTGACTTGTCCAATACCAACAACAATGATTTTATTAGCACTCCGGTTGCTCCTATTACCGATGCTGAATCTTGTGAGATCAATGCTGCTTTGTTAAATCTTGTCATGAAAGATCAATTCTCCGGCCTTCCTAGTGAAGATGCCGCTACCCATCTAAACAACTTTGTTGATTTGTGTGATATGCAAAAGAAAAGGGATAAGGATAACGATATTGTTAAATTGAAGTTATTTCCATTTTCACTTAGAGATCGTGCTAAAACTTGGTTTTCCTCTTTGCCTAGAAATAGTATTGATTCGTGGAATAAGTGTAAATATGCTTTTATCTCTAAGTATTTCCCTCCTGCTAAGATCATCTCTCTTAGAAAAGATATTATGAATTTTAAGCAACTAGATCATGAGCATGTTGCACAAGCTTGGGAGAGAATGAAATTGATGATACGTAATTGCCCTACACATGATTTGAATCTATGGATGATTATTCAGAATTTTTATGCTGGCTTGAATTTTGCTTCTAGAAATCTTTTAGACTCGGCCGCGGGAGGCACTTTCATGGAAACTACCTTAGGAGAAGCTACCAAACTCCTAGATAATATTATGGTTAATTATTCTCAATGGCACACCGAAAGATCTACTAGTAAAAAAGTGCATGCTATTGAAGAAATTAGTGTTTTGAGTGAAAGATGGATGAACTTATGAAATTGTTTGCTGCTAAGAGTGCTTCTTCTGATCCTAATGATATGCCTTTGTCCACTTTGATTGAAAATAGCAATGAATCTTTGGATGTGAATTTTGTTGGTAGGAATAATTTTGGTAACAATGCTTATAGAGGTAATTTTAATCCTAGGCCTTTTCCTAGTAACTCCTCTAATAATTATGGTAATTCCTACAACAACTCTTATGGAAAGATGCCTTCTGAATTTGAAACTAGTGTTAAGGAGTTTATGATCTCACAAAAGAATTTCAATGCTATTCTTGAAGAGAAATTGCTTAAGGTTGATGAATTGGCTAGAAGTGTGGATAGAATTACTCTTGATGTTGATTCTTTGAAACTTAGATCTATCCCACCTAAGCATGATATCAATGAGTCTCTCAAAGCCATGAGAATTTCCATTGATGAATGCAAAGAAAGAACCACTAGGATGCGTGCTAAAAGAGAAGATTATATTAAAGCGCGTTCTTCTAGTTATCATGAAAATAAAGATGAAGATCTGAAAGTTATTGATGTGTCTCCTATTAGATCCTTGTTTTCTAGTATAAATCTTGATGAAGATAGGATTGTAGATGATTCTGCTTTAAGGTGTCCCAATGATTCGGAGTTTTTAGATCTTGATGCTAAATTTGCTAAAAGTGGGAGTGAAGAGATTAAAACTTTGCATAGTGATGAACCCACTACTTTGGATTTCAAGGGATTCAATTATGATAATTGCTCTTTGATTGATTGTATTTCCTTATTGCAATCCTTGCTAAATTCTCCGCATGCTTATAGTCAAAATAAAGCTTTCACCAAACACATAGTTGATGCTTTGATGCAATCTTATGAAGAAAAACTTGAGTTGGAAGTTTCTATCCCTAGAAAGATTTATGATGAGAGGGAACCTACTATCAAAATAAAAATAAAAGATCATGAATGCTATGCTTTGTGTGATTTGGGTGCTAGTGTCTCCACTATCCCAAAAACTTTGTGTGATTTGTTAGGTTTCCATGAACTTGATAATTGTTCTTTAAATTTGCATCTTGCGGATTCCACTATTAAGAAACCTATGAGAAGAATTAATGATGTTCTTATTGTTGCCAATAGGAATTATGTGCCCGTAGATTTCATTGTTCTTGATATAGATTGCAATCCTTCATGTCCTATTATTCTTGGTAGACCTTTCCTTAGAACGATTGGCGCAATTATTGATATGAAGGAAGGAAATATTAGATTCCAATTTCCGTTAAGGAAAGGCATGGAACACTTTCCTAGAAAGAAAATCAAATTACCATATGACTCTATCATGAGAGCCAATTATGGATTGCCTTCCAAAGATGGCAACACCTAGATTTATCTTGTATCGTGCCTAGCTAGGGGCGTAAAACGATAGCGCTTGTTGGGAGGCAACCCAACTTTATCTTTTTTGTTTTTGTTGCTGTTAGGGAATAAATATGGCATCTAGCCTCTGATTAGATGTGGTTTCATGTTTTTTTTAGTGTTCGTGCCAAGTAGAACCTTTTGGGAAGACTTGTGTGAAGTTTATGTGATCTTGCTGCGAAAAACAGAATCGTTTGCGCTCGCTAAAGTGGTCTTCGGATTTTATTGGTGCTCGATATTTAGTTGATTATTTTTGCAGAAGATTGGTAGACAAATTCCTCAAATTTACCAATTTATTTTGAATTTTTTGGAGTTCCAGAAGTAGGCGAAACCTGCAGATTACTACAGACTCATCTGTTTTTGACAGATTCTGTTTTTCGTGTGTTGTTTGCTTATTTCAATGCATCTTTGAGTAGTATTGGAAGATATTAACCATAGAGAAGTTGGAATACAGTAGGTTTAACATCAGTATAAACAAAAAATGAATTCATTGCTGCACCTTTGAGTAGTGGTTTTCTTTCTTATACTAACGGAGCTCACAAGAATTTTTGTCTAAGTTTTGTGTTGTGAAGTTTTCAAGTTTTGAGTATTGCTTTGATGGACTATGGAGGAAGGAGTAGCAAAGGCCTAAGATTGGGGATGCCCATGGAACCCCAAGTAAATTAAAGATAATCAAAAGCCTAAGCTTGGGGATGCCCCGGGAAGGCATCCCCTCTTTCGTCTTCATCCATTGGTAACTATATTTGGAGCTATATTTTTATTCACAACGTGATATGTGTTTTGCTTGGAGCGTCTTGTATAATTTGAGTCTTTGCTTGTTAGTTTGTCACTATCATCCTTTCTGGACACAACTATTTGAGAGATTTAAATATGGCCTAGAAAATGTTAGAACACTCTTTGTGCTTCACTTATATCTTTTGAGTTGAATAGTTTTTGCTCTAGTGCTTCACTTATATCTTTTAGAGCACGGTGGTGGTAATATTTTGTAGAAATTGTTGAACTCTCATGCTTCACTTATATCCTTTTGAGATTCTATTAAAACAGCATGGTAATGTTTTTAGGCTAAAGAAACTAGTCTTCACATGATAGACATCCAATGTCAATGTAGTAAATTTTTTCACACTAAGTGCATTGAATAGAATGAGATGTTGGATGCTTGATAATTGTTTTGAGATTTGAGGATAATGATATTAGAGTCATGCTAGTGGAGTTATTATTAAATTGATAAATACTTGTGTTAAGGTTAGTGATTCCCGTAGCATGCACATATGGTGAACCGCTATGTGATGAAGTTAGAGCATGAGGTATTTGTAGAGTGCCGACCTTTGTGTGGAGGTCGGGGCGCGCGATGGTTAACTCCTACCAACCTCCCCCCTACGAGCATGCGTTGATTGCTTTGTTTTGATGACTCGTAGATTTTTGCAATAAGTATATGAGTTCTTATGACTAATGTTGAGTCCATGGATTATACGCACTCTCACCCTTCCACCATTGCTAGCCTCTCTTGTACCGCGCAACTTTCGCCGGTACCATGAACCCACTATATATCCTTCCTCAAAACAGCCACCATATTGTTCCTCAAAACAGCCACCATACCTACCTATCATGGCATTTCCATAGCCATTCCGAGATATATTGCCATGCAATTTTCCACCGTTCCGTTCATATGACACGCATCATATTGTCATATTGCCATGCATGATCATGTAGTTGATATCGTATTTGTGGCAAGGCCACCATGCATAATTTTTATACATGTCACTCTTGTTTTATTGCACATACCGGTACACCGCTGGAGGCATTCATATAGAGTCATACCTTGTTGTTGTAGTATCGAGTTGTAATGGAAGTGCGATGATCATCATTATTAGAGCATTGTCCCATGGGAGGAAAGGCTAAATCTATAAAGCCCCTATGCAAAAAAAAAGGAAAGGCCAAATAAAAAAAGAAAGGCCCAAAAAAAGAGAAAAAAAGGAAAAAGAAAAGAAAAGAAAAAGGGACAATTGCTACTATCTTTTTTCCACACTTGTGCTTCAAAGTAGCACCATGTTATTAATTGTAGAGAGTCTCATGTTTAGTCACTTTCATATACTAGTGGGAATTTTCGTTATAGAACTTGGCTTGTATATTCCAATGATGGGTTTCCTCAAATGCCCTAGGTCTTCGTGAGCAAGCAAGTTGGATGCACACCCACTAGTTTCTTTTGTTCAGCTTTCCTTCATATTTAGCTCTAGTGCATCCGTTACTCACATTGATATCTATCGATGGGCATCTCCATAGCCCGTTAATACGCCTAGTTGATGTCAGACAATCTTCCTCTCTTTTTGTCTTCTCCACAACCACCTCTATTCCACCGACAATGCTATGTCCATGGCTCACGCTCATGTATTGCATGAAAGTTAAAAGGTTGGAAAAGATAGAGTATGAAAACAAGTGCTTGGCTGAAATCGGGGTTGTGCATGATATGAATATTTTGTGTGATAACGAGGGAGCATAGCCAAAACTATATGATTTTGTAGGGATAACTTTCTGTAGCCATAGTATTTTGAGAAGACATGATTGCTTTGATAGTATGCTTGAAGTATTATTGTTTCTTATGTCAATATAGACTTTTATCTTGAATCTTTCAGATCTGAACAGTCATGCCACAATTAAGAGAATTACATTGAAAAACTATATTGGTTAGCATTCCACATAAAAAAATTCTTTCTTTATCATTTACCTACTCGAGGACGAGCAGGAATTAAGCTTGGGGATGCTTGCTACGTCTCCAACGTATCTATAATTTTTGATTGTTCCATGCTATTATTTATGAAGTCTTGGATGTTTAATGGGCTTTATCATACACTTCTATATCATTTTTGGGACTAACCTACTAACCCAAAGGCCCAGTCCAGATTGCTGTTTTTTGCTTGTTTCAGGGTTTTGCAGAAAAAGAATATCAAACGGAGTCCAAACGCAATGAAACCTTCGCGGGAGATATTTTTGGAGAAAATCACGCACGGGGGACTTGAGAACCACGTCAGGGGAGCCTCCACGAGGGTGGGGGGCGCGCCCCCCTTCCCAGGGCGCGCCCCCTGCCTCATGGGACCCCCGAGCACCCCCGATGTCCTTCTTCTTCCTATATAAGTCTACGTACCCCGAAACCTTCGACAACAGAGAGAAAACCCTAATTCCACCGCCGTACCTTCTGTTCCTGTGAGATCCCATCTTGGAGATTGTTCCGGAGCTCCACCGGAGGGGGGTCCATCACGGAGTTCTTCATCATCATCATCATCGCCCTCACCATGAGTTGTGAGTAGTTTACCACAGACCTTCGGGTCCTTAGCTAGTATCTAGATGGCTTCTTCTCTCTCTCTGGATCTCAATACAAAGTTCTCCTCGGTCTTCGAGGAGATCTATTCGATGTAATCTCTTTTTGCGGTGTGTTTGTCGAAATCCGATGAATTGTGAGTTCATGATCAAGTTTATCTATGAAAGATATTTGGTTCTTCTCTGAACTTTTTATGTGTGCTCATAATATCCTTGAAAGTCTCTTCGAATTATTGGTTTGGTTTGGCCTACTAGATCTATAGTTCTTGCAATGGGAGAAGTGCTTGGCGTTGGGTTCAATCTTGCGGTGTCCTTTCCCAATGACAGTAGGGGCAGCAAGGCACGTATTGTATTGTTGCCATCGAGGATAAAAAGATGGGGTTTATATCATATTGCTTGAGTTTATCCCTCTACATCATGTCATCTTGCTTAAGGCGTTACTCTCTTCTTATGAACTCAATACACTAGATGCATGCTGGATAGCGGTCGATGTGTGGAGTAGTAGTAGTAGATGCAGGCAGGAGCCGGTCTAGTTATCTCGGACGTGATGTCTATGTACAATGATCATGCCTAGATAGTCTCATAATTATTCGCTTTTCTATCAATTGCACGACAGTAATTTGTTTACCCGCCGTAGAATACCGTTATCATGAGAGAAGCCACTAGAGAACACTATGGCCCTCGAGTCTATTCTCAACATATCAATCTACATCCACTTTACTTTTATCGCTTTTATTTGTTGTTCTTATAAACCAAAAATTCCAAAAATATAAACTATCATCTCTATCAGATCTCACTTTCGTAAGTGACCGTAAAGGGATTGACAACCCCTTATTGCGTTGGCTGCGAAGTTCTTATTTGTTTGTGCAGGTGTGAGGGACTCGTGCATGGTCTCGTACTGGATTGATACCTTGGTTCTCAAAAACTGAGGGAAATAATTACGCTACTGTGCTGCATCTCCCTTTCCTCTATGAGGGAATACAACGCAAGCTCGAGAAGTAGCAGCCATATCATGTCCTTTATGCATATTATTTTTCTTAGAACGACGATAGCATTATTGGATGATCCCTTCACTTAAATTCAAGATAAAAGTGTTCTCCCTAAGTATGCATCGTTGCGACAGTTTGTCGTTTCAAGACACCTTCGTGATGATCGGGTGTGATAGACTCTACGTTCACATACACCATGTGTAAGCCAGATTTACAAACACAGAATACTTGGGTTAAACTTGACGAGCCTAACATGTATAGACATGTGTGACACCCCGAGACCGTTGCGCCAGGTGTCAGCCAGTTATTTGCTGTCGTTGCCATGTCATCTGCTTGTGTGTTACATTTTGCGATGTCATCATGTGCATTGCATCCTCATGCTTTCAAAACTTGCATCCATCCGAGTCCGCCCGTCCTTTCCATTGTCCGTTCGGAGCCCAGATACACTCGCACGCGCCCCCGACATCTCTGAATATTTATTTTATGAGTGGTCGAAAAACATTCTCGGAATGGGGTGAAACTTGGCGTGTGGTCTTATTATAGCATAGGTAGACCGCCTGTCAAATTTCGTCGCATTCGGAGTTCGTTTGATAGCCTAACTGTTAAACATAGAGCGGCACAGTTGTCGGTTTATTCGTCGGACATTTCGGTCTCCGAAACGATGCCGCCGGGCCTCACTTCTCTCTCTCCTCTCAGCCCACTAACCCCACTAGGCCCAACCTAAACCCCCTCACGTCCGGAGCCATCAGATAGTGATCGGATGCTCCGGAACGGCTCAAAAACCTCCCTAACCTAGCCCCTTCCATATATATATACCCCCTCCCTTCCAAAAAAGGACTAAACCTAGTCTTCTCCTACTCTCCTCCTCCTCCTCCTCGGGATCCATGCCCCCCCAATCATCAGCCGGCCACCTCCACCCGCATCTCCCTCAAAATCCGGCGCCCTCCACCTCACAATCGTCACTTGGCAGCGCCCCATTGGCCAGCCGCGTCGCCAGCCCCGCCCTGTCCAACCACCACGTGCCACCTGACCTCTCGCCGCCGCCAGCCCCCCAGGCCCACGGGAAGCCGCCCCGGCCGCGACCGGGCCGTGCCGGTCCCGAGTGCCCGCGCCTCGCCTGGCTCCCGCAGCTCTCGAGCCAGCGCCCTCGCTGGAGCGCCCCGACGACCGGCGACCTCGTCGGAGCAAGGCCTCGTCCCGAGCTCCTCTCACCCGTGCCGTCTCTCCCTCGCCAGACCCCGCCGCCTCCAAGACTGCCGCCGCCTCACGTCTCCACAGCCGCGGTCGGGCCGAGCCCCGCACCAGTCGCCGGCGAACTCGGCTCCCCTCCCCGCCTTTAGATCCGTGCGAGCCAAGCTCGTCCTCACCACCCCGCCAGCTTCACGTCGCCGCCGCCGGCGACCAGATCCGGCCTCGCCAGCCCCGGATCTGCCTCGCCTCGGCCTCCTCCGCTCATCCCTGACTCGCCGGCGTCGAGCCGCCGCGGCCATGGCCCCCACCTCGCCCGACCCGGTCAACCGAGTGGATCGGCCGGTCCGAGCAGACCGCCCCGGTTCAACCGGCCCCCGTGAACCGCCCCAAACCGCAAAGAACCGCCGCCTCCTGGTTTTCTGTGAAGCGCCCTGAGCCGGCCCATGGGCCCAATGTGAGCCCCGTGTAGTCCCTCGCCCTGTGCACCACTTGACTATACTGCGCTCGTTTAGTTTTTCTCTCTCTCCAGATTTTGACTAAGTCCCTGGAAAAATGTTATCATGATGCATTCTTGTGTGGTTAATAACTTTGGCCATGTTTATCCATTTGGAGCATATAATATATCAAAATGTTCGTACCGAAGTGCTCTACATGTTAGTTGCATTTGCATGTATGTTACTGTTCATCTTGTTGTCTTAATTTTCGTTGCAAAACTGCTATTTGATGTTAGTGTCAAGTCCTTGTTGTCTGTCAACAATATGTTAACATGTTTGTGAGGTTGTTACTTTGTGCATGTTGGTCCAAATGGAGTGTATGATATGTAAAAATGTTCATTGTGAAGTGCTCTACATGATGGTGGCTGTTGCATTCATGTTAGGTGCCATATTGCCATGTTTATCTCTATTGCAAAAGTGCATGTGGCTGTTAAGTGCTGAAAAATGTTATAAGATGCTGATTTGTCTTTTCCATATCTTTATGTGTGATTTTTGTTTGAGCTACATGTCAATATGTTGTAGAAGCACAATCATGTCCTATTTGCTGTGGTGCGATACACTTTTCATGATATGCCTTGTGGTGAGTGCAACAAGCTTGTAAAGTGGTCTACTCGCAGTTGTTATTTTTCTGAGACTTGTTGAAAACTGCTAAGTCTGAAACTGTTATAACCTGATGCCATGTTTGCTTGATGCCCCACTCAAATCATGAATGTTTTGGGTTGTCCAATGATCATGTCTGGTTGTCCATGTTATGCTCTATCCATTCATGCCCTTGTTTGCATATATGGCCTACTGTAGCTTGTTGTTTTCATGCTCTCAAGTTGCTATAAAATGTTTTTGTCAGCCTGTTATCAGCAAGTTCAGTTTTGCCATGTGAATAGCTAGTGCTCTATGCATACTATGACAATGTTCTTGCCATGAGTAGCTTCATAAACATGTCTTCTTGGTGTTGGTTATATTCACATGCCATGATATGCTTGAGATGAGTTGCAGAAACTTGCAAACATGCCTACTTGTCGTTGTTGCTGCCATGTTTAGTTTATTTCACTAAGTCTGTGAAACTGTTATCTTTTGCAATCTTGCAATTGTATTTTGAGCATGTTCTAGTGGTGTTTGGTAGTAGCTCAGTGATCATGCTTGTAGTGCTTGACATGTAAATGCTTGCCATGCCCTTTGTTGCCATGAAATGTTATTGTATCATGTTGTTTTGATGTCAACTATATGCTTATTTGCTGTTTTGGGCTGATTATTGTTATATCTTGTTTCATGTGTATGTGATGAACCGTTGCTCCGTTTTGAGTGCGTCCTATATGAAACTTGTGTGTTTTTGCATGTGGATGCATAATAACATGTCTTATACCTGTTTGGAGTGTGTTTGCTTGATGTTTGGATGCTTTTTGCATCAATGTCATGCTTGTCTTGTTTTGCTCATATCTTTTAGGCCGTAGCTCCGAATTAAATGAACTTTATATGAAACTTGACTAGAATTTCGAGTAGATCATCATGGTGCATGTTAAATTGCTGTTTAACAACTTTAACTTAAGTTTTGTTCAGATCTGGACCAATTTCGAAAATTGCATATGAGGACTTACCGGAATTGTTATATGTTGTTTCTCACCTCATTTAAACTTGCTTTGTGTGATGTTCTTGCATGCTCCATCCCTTGCCATGTTTTGCATCATAGAGACTTGTCTTGCATCATACTTGGTTGAGCATTATGTCATGTTCTTGTGTGGTGTGTTTACCATGTGGTGTGCTTCTACTCGCTAGTTCATATTCCGTTGCGATCGTGAGGATTCGTTCGACTACACTTGGTTCGTCTCCGTTGCTTCTTCTTCGTCTTCTTCATGGACTCATTCTTATTCCTTGCGGGATCTCAGGCAAGATGACCGTCACCTTGGATACCTTTACTATCATAGCCATGCTAGTTGTCTCGATGCTATTGCTATATGTCACGCTACCTATCTATTTGTTGTCAGCCTCTCCTTGTTGCCATGAAACCCTTAACCTTTGACACCATTCCAGCAAACCGTTGTTTGGCTATGTTACCGCTCGCTCAGCCCCTCTTATAGTGTTGTTAGTTGCAAGTGAAGATGAAGATTGCTCCATGTCGAATCTTGGTGTTGGAATATCACAATATCTATTATTTAAATTAATGCACCTATATACTTGGCAATGGGTGGAAGGCTTGGCCTTTTGCTCGGTGTTTTGTTCCACTCATGCCGCCTTAAGAACTGGTAAACCGGCATTATGTTCCTTGATTTTGCGTTCCTAACACGGTTGGGGTTTATTGGCCCCCCTTGATAACTCGCACTGCTTAAAGCTTTTCCAGCAAGACCCAACTTTGGTACTACATTTGCCTAATAACTAAAAACTTGCATAGGGACCGGCTAGCACCCGAGGACTCTTAATCAACCCCCAGGCCAGTGCTCCTCATGAGTGTTGGTCCAAACTGGGCAGACTGCAGGGCCACCACGGGGAAACTCGAGGATTGGTATATACCTGTAGGATGACCCATCCGGTTGTGGCCTGAGACGAGTTACACACGGCTACTATCAGGGTGTCGACATGCCGGGAGGTCTTGCTGGATTAGTTTTACCTTTGTCGAAATATCTTGAGCACGGGATTCCGAGAATACTCGGGTCTTCCCAACACTCCGCAAATCATGAGCTTGTGATGGGCTAAGTTGGGACACCCCTACAGGGTTATGATCTTTCGAAAGCCGTGCCCGCGGTTATGTGGCAGATGGGAATTTGTTAATGTCCGGTTTTAGAAAACTTGACAGAGGATCCGAGTTAAAACACACAACCGCGTGAGTAACCGTGACCGTCTCTTTTCATTTTGAGAAGAGAACACGGTGGGGTTATGTTTGACTCGCAGGTAGTTCAGAATCTCTAGCGATCATTACTAGTTTGCGACCGTTTGCGTAGAGGCTCATCTTATTCTTGTACTCATAAGTTAGCCACCATATTTTTGCTTAGCCGTTGCTGCAACCTCACCACTATCCTTTCCATACCCAATAAAGCTTTGCTAGTCTTGATACCCATGGTTATGGGATTGCTGAGTCCTCGTGACTCACAGATACTACAACAACAGTTGCAAGTGCCGGTTTTCGATGACTTGACGTGAGAGCGATGTACTTGTGTTGGAGTTCTTTCTTCTTCTGCTTTGTCAGTCTTGGGTTAGGTTCCTGGTCGGCGGCCTGGGATAGCAGATGGATGTCGTTGTGCTTTTCATGTTTGCATCCGTAGTCGGATGTCTTGTATTGATGTTGTTGTATTCATGTGAATTGTATGACTTGTATGTATCCCCATGTATGTATGTAATGGTACGATGTAATGATATCCATCTTGCTAAGCGCCTGAAATGCGGTTGTGCCTCCGTCACAAGTTTTATCTAGTGATCGAGATAGAATCGCATCTTGGGCGTGACAACATGGTCTTGAAACACTGGAGACCGAAAGGTTAAACATGAGTCATATAGTAGATATGATCAACATGTGTTCACCATTGAAAACTACTCCATGTCACATGATGATCGGACATGGTTTAGTTGATTTGGATCATGTTCACTTAAATAAACCGAGGTATATTAATTTAAGTGGGATTTCATTAGTAATTTGATTAATCGAACTTAATTTATCATGAACTTAGTCCTGATAGTCTTTGCATATCTATGTTGTAGATCAATGGCCCGTGCTACCGTTCCGTTGAATTTTAATGCGTTCCTAGAGAAAGCTAAGTTGAAAGATGATGGTAGCAATAATGCGGTCTGGGTCTGTGATGTGAGGATTATCCTCATTGCTGCACAGAAGAATTATGTCCTTGATGCACCACTAGGTGACAGACCTATTGCAGGAGCTGATGCAGACGTTATGAACGTTTCGCAAGCTCGATCTCATGACTACTGGAGATGTTCCAAGAGCTGAAATTGGTATTTCAGGCTAATGCCCATGTGGGGAGGTATGAGACCTCTCACAAGTACTTTGCCTACAAGACGGAGGAGAATAGCTTAGCCAGTGAGCATGTGCTCAGAATGTCTGGGTACTGCAATCGCTTGAATCAAGTGGGAGTTAATCTCCCAAATAACATAGTGATTGAGAGATTTCTCCAGTCACTTTCACCAAGCTACTAGAGCTTCGTGATGAACTATAAATATGCAAGGGATGATGAAAACTATTCCCAAAGCTCTTCGCGATGTTGAAATCAGCGGAGGTAGAATCAAGAAAGAACATCAAGTGTTGGTGGTTAATAAGACCACCAGTTTCAAGAAAAAGGGCAAGGGAAAGAAAGGGAACTTCAAGAAGAACGACAAGCAAGTTGCTGCTCCTGTGAAGAACACCAAAGCTGGACCCAAGCCCGAGACTGAGTGCTTCTACTGCAAGGGTAATGGCCACTTGAAGCGGAACTGTAACATCCCAAAATTCTAAATTTTGGAATGTTATAATAAATAGATAGAATTGATTGCTTGTTGATGTGCTAAGTGAAATTGAGAGAAATTTGAAATTTTTGAAAGTTAAATGAGAGGGAATAAAAGGACTTTCCCAAAACTTTCACTTTGCTTTTGATCTCCGAGGGAATTCAAATTCTTTTCAACACAAAACCCTAGAGTGAAGATAATATGACTTCTTCCATTTATTTTAAATGATAAAGGGCTTTGAAAGGATTTTTGAATTTCACTCTCGAGATATTTTCAATTCAGAGACTTTAAGCAACTCAATGATTTTCCCGAGAGAAGATAAAATGACTTCTTCAAATTATAGGAAATACGAGTTGGAAGTTTTCTGAAATTTTCTTTATAACTCATTTTCAAAAATTGAGTTATTTGGGTTTTATTCAAATTATTTTTCTCCAAAAATAAACTACATGGAAAATAGGGTAACATGATTCCCTACAGCAGAAAATTGGAGAGAAATAAATTTGAATTCTTTTTGGTATTTTAAAAATGATCTTTACTGGTTTTTATTGCAATAGTAGCACCTTTTGCTTTATTAGGATTTCTGAGCATTTTATCTGATAGTAGAAAAATGTTCAGCTTGTAGAGAATCTTTTTCAATAAATTTTGATATATAATACGCCTATAGTATATTATATATTATTTTGCTTTTATTCTGTTTTTATCTCTGTGTTTAAAAAAAATCTAATCCCCGACTAGGCCGGCCCAGCTTCCGCCAGGCCGCGGCCCAGCGCCCCGTCGCCCTTGACCTCCGGCGAGAGGCCGTCGCCACCACGGCACCGCCGCCGCCGCTGCCGTGTCCGTCCCGGACACGCCCCGCCACCGCCTTCCCATGCCCCCTTCCGCACGTCACGCCTCGCCCCTTCGCCTATAAAGCCGCAGCCGTCGCCTCCTCTCTCCCCTCATCTCGCAACGCCACCGCCGTCTCGCCAAACCGCCACTGCCGGCGAGATCCACCGCCGCCTCGCGCCATCTGCCACCGCCGCTCCTGCAGGCTGCTGCCGCCGCTTCACCCCGCGCTGCCCTCGCCGCCGCCCGCTCGTCCGCCGCCTCGCGCCGCGCCTGCCGTGACGGGGTTGGCCGCCGTCACAGAGACCTCGCCGGAGCTTCGGTCCGGTCCGCGCCTACCCGGTTTTCTTCGCCGAACCGGCGGTTTTCTCGTCGGAAAAAAAAAACCATAGGTACAAACCGCCCCGGTTTTACTGTTTTGTTAGGTTTTTTGTGTTAGATCGGTTTTATTTTTTTAGATCTAATTATCTAGTGAACGTTCACCCGTTCGGACTAGAAAACGAACGTTCGTTCGTTAACTTTTTCTTTTTCTGTTTAGATTTTGGCCAGGGACTTATCTGTGAAGTTATTTTACAGTTTAGCCCCTAAACTTCAAACGGCCATAACTTTTTGCTCGTTGGTCCAAATCCAACGGAACCAATGCCCACGTCTTCGTTACGAAGCCCTCTATCCAGTAATACAACTCAAACATGTTTTTGAAAATTTTAAAATTTGAATTCAACTAGTTTAAATTTGAACTTCGTTTAATCATAACTTGAGTCGTAACTCCGTTTTAGTTGATTCTTTTTGCAAATCGAAGCACTTGAGCTAAACTTTCTGATAAGGCCAAATTCACATAATTTTGGTACTGTTGGGAATTGTTTTATGTTTCAAGAGTCATTCTTTTGTTTTTAAAGTTTTCCGAAGTGTTTATTCGTCCTTTCTGATTTCTGAGTGATTGCTTATGTGTGGTTACCATTGCTTGCTTACGATAGATTGATCGGAGTGTGACGAGTAGAGATATCCAGAGTTTTGAGTGTGAATCATCTTCATCAACATTGCAGGCAAGTTCACACCTTGATCATATTTTCCAATACCTAGTTTTTCATTGCATTAGTTATATCCTCAAACACATTGCATCAGTAGGATCTTTTAACTTGTGGGACTGGGAAGTAGATTGAGGTAGAACCTATTACCTGCATTATTTTCAAACCCATGGGAGTTACTCCTACGTTTGCTTAGGTTGCCATTCTATGCTCGTAGACGTGGTTTGGGTTTGAGTGAAATCCATGACAGATGTGAGTTGTTAATTAATGGTTCAACTTAAGTTGGCTACTTGAATACACATCTGTGTGGATTGGTCTGGGGCACCCTGGGAGTGAAGCAGTGGATTGCCCGGACACCTAGTGATGCCAGTGTTGTCCTAGGAAATCCCGGGGTTTCCGTGTGATTGTCCTATTGGAAGGCCACCCAAGCTCAAAGGGATCATATAATATTTTCATGCCTAGAAACTTCCATGTGCAGCCACATGCCAATATGGGCTCTGGCATAGTTGAGTAAGTTGTGGGAAACCTTTCCATGATGGGCTAGCAGATGTAGGGGGATTGTAGGTGTACCGGCCTATCTATCTGGTTAAGGGGGCCTCTTCGGAAAGACTGTGTCTCGGTCATCCGTTTCTCAAACATCATGCAATGGGAGAAATCCAACGGAGGCAATCGAGTCTTGTGGGAAAAGTGCACAAACCTCTGTAGAGTGTACACACTATTCATGAGTAGCCGTGTCCCCGGCTATGGACATCTTTGAGTATCTAGAAGTGGATTATTTGTTGATCTCATCACTCTATAATTTAATTTGTTGGGTTAATGATGACTTTAATTAGGGATTGAGATGGGGGTACCATTCTCAACTGTTCATGATTTAAATTTAACACAGTAGTTAAATAAAATGCATTCCTTTTGTGGTAGGGAAAAATCAGCTTTACGCAAAAACAGCCATACAACCTCCACCAGCCAAATATGCATGTAGTTGTAGGACTTGTTCATTATCATTACAGTGTGAATTTGCCAGTACATTCAATGTACTGACCTACATGGCTGCAACGTCTCATGTTGCAGGAATTATTCGACGAGTAAGTGTTACGTTAGGGTTGCGCTGTCTACACTCAACTTTGCCGTTGGTGTTGATGGGAATCCACAACCTTTGTTGCTTCTGCTATGATCGATTGAGGTAATAGTATTTACGTTACTTAATACATGCGATTTACCTCTGTTATAAATCCTCGAGTACTGTGTGTGTCAGCATACCGATCAAGGGATGACACAGAACACAGAGACTTCGGTCCATTCGGATCGTGGTCGCTATAGGAACTGCCCCAAATATTTGGTGGATAAGAAGGATGGTGTTAACCCACAAGTATAGGGGATCGCAACAGTATTCAAAAGTAGAGTATTCAACTCAAATTTATCGATTCGACACAAGGGGAGCCAAAGAATATTCTCAATTATTAGTGGTTGAGTTCTCAATTCAACCACACCTGAAAAACTTAATATCTGCAACAAAGTATTTAGTAGCAAAGTAGTATGGAAGTAACGGTAACAGTGGCAAAAGTGACAGTAGCAGTTTTGTAGTGATGGTGACATCAGCAGTAACGAAAGTAACGAAGCAAGTATCAATATGAAACGAACTCATAGGCAATGGATCGGAAATGATAGGTGTCGGGTAATATTCATCATGTAGCAGTTATAACCTAGGGTGACATAGAACTAGCTCCAATTCATCAATGTAATGTAGGCATGTATTCCGTATATAGTCATACATGCTTATGGAAAAGAACTTGCATGAAATCTTTTGTCTTACCGTCCCGTGGCAGTGGGGTCCTAATGGAAACTAAGGGATATTAAGGCCTCCTTTTAATAGAGTACCGGACCAAAGCATTAGCATTTAGTGAATGCATGAACTCCTCAAACTACGACAATCATCGGAAAGAATCCCAATTATTGCCACCTTGGGGTGTGCGGATCATAACACATAATAGATGTCTACAACTTGCAAGATAGGATCAAGAACACGTATATATTCATGAAAACATAATAGTTTCAGATCTGAAATCATGGCACTCGGGCCCTAGTGACAAGCATTAAGCATAGCAAAGTCGTAGCAACATCAATCTCACAGCATAGTGGATACTAGGGATCAAAGCCTAACAAAACTAACTTGATTACATGATAAATCTCATCCAACCCATGACCGTCCATCAAGCCTACGATGGAATTACTCACACGCGATGATCATCATCATGAAATTGGTGATGGAGGAAGGTTGATGATGAAAACGGCGACGATCTCCACTCTGCGGAGCCCCGAACAGACTCCAGATCAGGTCTCCGGAGGAAGAACAGGAGGTGGCGGCGGCTCCGTATAGTAAAATGCGATGAATCCTTCTCTTTTAATTTTTTCTCCCTGAACACGAATATATGGAGTTGGAGTTAAGGTCGGTGGAGGTCAAGAGGGCCCACAAGGATGGAGGGCGCGCCTCATCCTTGTGGCCAGGGTGTGGGCCCCCTCTAGTGGATCTTTTCGACAATATTTTTTATATTTTCTGAAAATACTCTCCGTGAAATTTTAGGTCATTCCGAGAAGTTTTAGTTCTTCACAAAAATAACACCAAGGCAATTCTGCTGAAAACAGCGTTAGTCCCGGTTAGTTCCATTCAAATCATGCAAACTAGAGTCCAAAACAAGGGCAAAAGAGTTTGGAAAAGTAGATACAACGGAGACGTATCAACTCTCCCAAGGTTGACCCATTGCTTGTCCTCAAGCAATTCAGTTTACAAACTAAAAGTGATAAAGAAAAACTTTTACAAGCCACCTTGAGCGATGCCTTCAACCTCGTGCATGCCTCACTAGACAATGTCGGTCTAACCTCCCACCTCCATCCCGGCCGTTGCCTCCTGCCCTCCATGGTTTCGGCACAACACATGGCATTCCAGAGGAGATAATGCCATACCCTCGATGAGCAAGGGCAGCGCAGGCGGCGGCATGAGGTAGGGACAGATGCGGGGGCTGCGAGTCATGGGGAGCAGCACCTTGGCGACCCCTCATTATCGAGGGAGGTCAAAGAACATGACGCTAGAATTTGACCAGAGTTTTGGTCGGCCTCGGCTGTTTTCGCCTGATGTAGCGTGAAGGAAGGTTGGGATAGGTGGATGGACTTTAGCGGTCCATCCGGTGGTGCGAATCTTTTTTTCAAGAGGTGGGTGCTGATGATGTTGTGCGTTGGAGGCCCATTGTCGGTGTCAAAACTGGCAGATCTCGGGTAGGGGGTCCCGAACTGTGCGTCTAAGGATCGAGGGTAACAGGAGGCAGGGGACACGATGTTTACCCAGGTTTGGGTCCTCTTGATGGAGGTAATACCCTACTTCCTGCTTGATTCACTTTGATGAGTATAGGGGTTACAAGAGTGGATCTATCTCGAGATTGTCAGAACTAAACCCTAGATGTCTACCCTGTATGATTATGATTGCTCTATGGACCAAACCCTCCAGTTTATATAGACACCGGAGGGTGCTAGGGTTGTACATAGTCGGTTTACAGAGAAAGTAATCTTCATATCCGCACGCCAAGCTTGCCTTCCACGCCAAGGAGAGTCCCATCCGGACACGGGGAAAGTCTTTCGTCTTGTATCTTCACGGCCCATTAGTCCGGCCTACGTCACATAGCCCGAACGCCCGAGGACCCCGTAATCCAGGACACCCTCGCCCATGCTTCTTACGAACGTGAGGAAGAAATAAAACGAATCGTTTTTTTCTCGCCGATTTATATAGATAGGTCAATCCATTAAATCTCAACTGTTAGTTTTTGTGATTAACACAAGATCAACGGTGATAAAGTGATGACTTATGGAGAACTATGAAAGCCTCTGTCCTTTATTATTAGGTAAAGACTAAAAGAAAACTCAAACAGATTTCACGTGCTTCTTTTACTTGTTGGGAGACTTCCCCTGTAAATAGTTTTCCCGTTATCACTTTTCTCCTTTGTTGATTTGCTTTCTTTAGAAAAACAAAAACTGCAAAAATATTTTAGTGTGTTTCTCTGAAATTATTTTCCTTCCTTTGAGTTATCGTAAGGAGAAGACCACGATGAACATGTTGTGTGGCTCTCATATGCATTATTATTTATCTAGCAAAGAGCCCACATTACCTTATTTTCTTCTTTTGAATAAAATGTTGCAGATTCTAGTTTAGTCCACGAGACACTTGCACTATTACCATTTTCATGTCATTCAGTCGTGCAAGTGAAAGACAATAATGGAGATGGTTTGATGAAGTGTTTGAGATGAAGAAAAGCTGGTATGAACTCCTCTTGCTTTTGATTTTGTAAATATGTTTAGCTCATCGTTCTTGATTCAGTATTATTATGAGTAAACATGTTTATAATGACAATTAGAGATTATAGTTGCTCATGCCATGCTTAAATAGCTAGGAGTTGATAATGATTTATCTTGAGTGTCAACATGCATTAAAATGGTTATGATGTAGTATGATAGTATGGTATCTCCCTTTGAATGATTTGAGTGGCTTGACTTGGCACATGTTAACACATGTAGTTGATTCAAAACCAACAAAGCCTCCACAATATTTATGGTCATGGTGTTTGATATCCTACTCATGCTTGTATTCAATGTTAATTAGTCTCAATGCATGTTTATGACCGTTTTCGCTCTCTAGCTGGCCGTTTCTCAAATTATTGCTAGCCTTCACCTGTACTAAGTGGGAATACTGCTTGTGCATACAACTCCGTAAACCCAAAAGTTGTCCCGGATGAGTCCATTGTATCTACCTATATGCGGTATTACCCTGCCGTTCCAAGTAAATTTGCATGTGCCACCTCTAAACATTCAAATAAGCAATTGGTTTGTGTGCCCGTACCGCTCATGGAGTGATAGGGGACGATTAGTATCTTCCATGCTAAGTGGATTATTCTCATGATGAGTGTTTATTCACTCGTCCTTGCACGAGAGGGGCTGGTAATCGAGATGCCCAGTTCCATGATTAAATTACAAAATAATGGAACAAACTCCCCCGGAAATTTGTTGCTATGGAGGGCACCCGAGGATTCGACTAGCCATGGCTTGTGTTTGTTGGTGGAGGGAGACTAAACTTTACCTTTTTTTTTGCTTGTGAACCGACGCTAATTTGTTTAACATGGAAGCTATTAAAAACTCTCGGTCATAACACTGATAGTAAAGGCATGCCTCCCAAAATTATATTTATTTCTATTTTACGCTTTGAGCACTGGCACCTCTGCAAATCCCTACTTCCCTCTGCGAAGGGCCTATCGATTTACTTTTATTCTTGAGTCTCCACCCTCCAAATTAAGCACCAGTTGGAGAGCACTATTGTCATTCTTATGCATTGCGTATAGTTAATGTTGGGTCTTAGCATGACTAGATCTCTTGTACTATGAATTACAATGTTTAGTCGCTGCTTGAACTATAGAGGTGTTCTCCATTTATGTTTTGTTGTCTCAGAAATGGCTAGCGAGAAATCATGTTACCATATTATATCATGATTGTTTTGAAAAATTGTTGGCATCCGAGATATCTTATTATTGCTCGCTAGTTGGTTATGTCCAGGGCGACCCTGGGAGGGGCAGGGGGCGGCCGCCCCGGGCCCCCAAAGTCTAGGGGGCCCCAAGTATGTACGTAGGTTATGGCCCAACATATCTGATGTTTCCACAACAGAAAAACTCCATATCAGGCTCGGCAGATGGGACTCATGCAGCATGGAGGCATACGCTCGTACGCAAGCAGCAACGCATTCAGCGGGGCGCGCAGAGGCATCGATCGTTTCCTTCCTTCTTTCACGTATAAAAGGAAAATTGTCTCAAGAAAAGTATAAAAAGATAAGAATTATTGATCCCTTCCTTTTCCATCTCACATTGACGCAGCGACTCCAGGCCGCCGATGCTTCCTCTGTCCGTGACTGCGCGCCCGATGCTTCCTTTTCCCTTTCCTTCTGATCCCAATTTTCGTCCTACTTTAGATCGCCAGCAGCTCGCCACCGATTTCAATTCCTTGCGGGCGTGTCGTATCCCGGGTTTTCTTTCCGTCCATCTCCGTTTCTACCGTCCGAGGTATGTCATATAATCATATTGTGATTCCCCCGGTGCATAGCCGGCATGGCGGCATTGTTCAACTGTTGATGGATTTTCTTTTTTGCATTGTGTCTTATCTTGTCGCCCAAAAATAGTGTGCATCTGGTAGCGATAAAAGGAAGAGGAAGACAATACAAGGTATAACACGATATTTTGAGACGTACAAAGATGAAGAGGTTTTTGCTAGTTTGCTAATCGCCAAAGGTATTACAACTAAAATGAGTATAGAGCCATTATTTTTTGTAAAATGTCGTGCTACGAGGAAGAAACAATTTGACGAAAGTGATTTCCAACAAGATATTCTAGAAACTGTGAAGACCTTCCATGTTAAATAGTTTTTTTGGTTGATATGGCGATCACTTCTTTGAAAGATAGATTTAAAGAACTCATGGTGTCTAAAGATATATTTCAGATTTTTATTGAGCTCAGGCACTCTGAAGCCACTAATGATAATGAACCTTAAGAGTGTTGCACAAAAAGTGTAGAAACTTTCTCTCTTGATGGTTCATGTGATGTTGAGGTATATGATCTTATTTCTAAATTGAAGATTATGAGATACGCGGTAATGTTAGATGAAAGATTAAATGTAATAATTATAAATTAATTGATATGTATATTGACTGTTAGTGTTATGATGTCTATTTTAAGGGCCCCGAGTTTTACTCTCGCCCCAGGCCCTCGAAATCTTAGGACTGGCCCTGGTTATCTCATTGGTATGAGTAAATGTGAGACCTCAGTGTTATATGAATATGGTTAATTCATAATATTTGTTGAAAACTTGAGCATTAGTTGAGTATATTTACAATAACAACAACAAAAAGAGTTTGTAAAAGTTTTTCTTTATCACTGTCAGTTTGTCAACTGAATTGCTTGAGGACAAGCAATGCGTTAAGCTTGGGGGAGTTGATACGTCCCAAACATATCTACTTTTCTAAACAATTTTGCTCTTTTTTTGGACTCTAAATTGTATGATTTGAATGGAACTAACCCGGGCTGACGTTGTTTTCAGCAGAATTGCCATGGTGCTGTTTTTGTGCAGAAATATACATTCTAGGATGGAGCTGAAAATTTATGGAGAATTATTTTAGAATATATAAAAATATTGGCGGAAGAAATAGCCAGAGGGGCCCCACCAGAGCACCACAAACCCAGGGGGCGCACCCTGTAGGCTTGTGGGCCCCTGGCAGCTCCCGCAACCCTATCTCCAACTCCATATGTACCTATTCGTTCACAAAAAAATCAAGAAGTAATTATCGCGTTTTATGATGGACCCTATCTCCAACTCCATACGTACCTATTCCATACGCACCTATTCGTTCTTCATTGGGAGGCAATATCTGGAGTCCGTTCTTGGCTCCGGAGAGGGGGATTCAACGCCGTCGTCATCATCAACCTTCCTCCATCACCAATTTCATGACGCTCACCACCGGGAGTGAGTAATTGCTTCGTAGGCTTGCTGGACGGTGATGGGTTGGATGAGATTTATCATGTAATCGAGTTAGTTTTGTTAGGGATTGATCCCTAGTATCCACTATGTTCTGAGATTGATGTTGCTATGACTTTGCTATGCTTAATGCTTGTCACTAGGGCCCGAGTGCCATGAGTTCAGATCTGAACCCTTTATGTTTTTGCGAATATATTTGTGTTCTTGATCATATATTTCAAGTTGTATGCACCTATTACATGTTATGATCAGCATACCCCAAGGTGACAATAATTGGGATTCTTTCCAGTGATTACCATAGTTTGACGAGTTCATGCATTCACTACGTGTTAATGCTTTATTCCGGTTCTCTATTAAAAGGAGGCCTCAATATCCTTTTGTTCCCTTATGGACCCTGCTGCCACGGGAGGGTAGGGAAGTTTATTTCAGGCAAGTTCTTATTATAAGCACGTATGACTATATACGGAACAAATGCCTACATTACATTGATGAATTGGAGCTAGTTCTGTGTCGCCCTAGGTTATACCTATTACATGATGACTGCCATCCAAGATAATTATCCATCACCGATCCAATGCCTACGAGGTTTTCGCATATTGATCTTTGCTAAGTTACTAATGTTGCTACTGCTGTCACTATTGTTACAAAACTACTACTGCCACTGCTACAGTTATTGTTGCTACTGTCACTACTGCTATCAAACTATCATACTACTGTGGTACTAATAGCTTTGCTACAGATATTTAGTTCTCCAGGTGTGGTTGAATTGACAACTCAACTGCTAATACTTGCAAAAAATTTTTGGCTCTCCTTGTGTTGAATCTATAAATTTGGGTAGAATACTCTACCCTCAAAAACTGTTGCGATCCCCTATACTTGTGGGTTAACCGTCCATGGCTGCCCCTCCAAGATTAGATCTATCTATCTATCTCTCTCTCTCTCTCTCTCTCTCTCTCTATATATATATATATATATATATATATATATATATATATATATATATATATATATATAGGATGGCTCTATTCTCATAACACCCCTTAAGACCTTATTCTCATAACAAAAACCTTATTCTCATAACACCCCCACTTAAATAGGTTTCTAGCACGGAGCGCCCCGAGGACAGCAACCACTGCCCCGCCTCCTACCCCCGCGCTGCCGCCCCGCCTCCTTCCCCCAGCACCGTCGCGCCGGCTCCTACCCTGATGCAGTGCGGTTTCCTTGTGCAGTCCAGAAGCGCAAAAAAATGCTCGCTGCCATTATTCGTCGGTCGCACCGTTTTCAAAACTGCTCTTAAACCGTGCGGAATCTCGAAAAGTGTTCAACATGGCGAAGTTGCGTCTACTCCATAGATTTTCAACGGTATATTACACGCATAATTCCGATAAACGGTTAAAAACTAGAGCAAAAAAGGTTCCGAGAAAACAACACGTACAGTTTTTTCAAACATGCAGTTCACCGTTTTCAAAACTGCTCTTAAACCGTGCGGAATCTCGAAAAGTGTTCAACATGGAGAAGTTGCGTCTACTCCATAGCCTTTCAACGGTATATTACACGCATAATTACGATAAACGGTTCAAATACCAGAGCAAAAAAGGTATATTACACGCATAATTACGATAAACGGTTAAAAAACTATAGCAAAAAAGGTACCGAAAAAACAACACGTACAGTTTTTTCAAACATGCAGTTCACCATTTTCAAAACTGCTCTTAAACCGTGCGGAATCTCGAAAAGTGTTCAACATGGCGAAGTTGCGTCTACTCCATATCTTTTCAAGGGTATATTACACGCATAATTCCGATAAACGGTTAAAAAACTAGAGCAAAAAAGGTATCGAAAAAACAACATGTATAGTTTTTTCAAACATGCAGTTCACCGTTTTCAAAACTGCTCTTAAACCATGCGGAATCTCGAAAAGTGTTCAACATGGCGAAGTTGCGTCTACTCCATAGCTTTTCAACGGTATATTACACACATAACACTACAACAAAACCTGCCAGTAGAGACGTCAAATTACATAGCTAGTGACGTGGTATTTCATCTCGAGCCAATTGTAGAGTCGTTTTAGTAAAGCGTCCTTCGAACGTCTCCACACGGACCGTCTCAAACATTTAGACACGCTTGATAGGCGTGTCTACATGACATGAGACGCTATATAAGGACGCTCAAGAGCGTGTCTACATGACATGAGACACTATATAAGGACGCTCAAAAGCGTGTCTACATGACTTGAGACGCTATATAGGCACGCTCAAAAACGTGTCTAAACAAATATATACGTTCTGCTAGACATGCCCGTATGATGCCGTACATTGTTGTATTTCATTATTTTGAATTGGATTGTTTTATCATGCCCTGCTGCACATGCAGATCATCAAATAATGTAGTTAAGTAGGCATTATTCAACATCATTGTTGCATTGCAATCATCTTATTCTCATAATTAACTAAAAAAGTTTCTCATAATCTCAGCCGCAAAACAAGTAGCAATGTGCAAGCCATTACAACTATTTTTATTACAAAGGGTATTGATACTTTACAAGTGAACTGTACGTTCATACAATAATGTGTATGTCACTAGAAAACAAACTTCTAATTCTAATTCTAACTATCTGAAAGTTGAAACCAATTTGAGAAAAAAATTGGAAATTCTCAGTGGAAATCTATCTAAAAATTCTATAGCTAGTTTGGTACATCAGCTTGACGGCTTTCGCAGCTTTTATGGATATGGCTTCTAGAAAAATGTGAAGATTTCCCTTGCATGTTTCAAGATTATTTCTGATATAAAACCTGTCATAGTCTGTCAATATAATTAGTTTTCTCCTCTAAATCCTACAATAAGAGCACATTAGCATCAGAAAAGGTGAAGGGAAATATAGAGAAGCAGAGCTAGATAATTTTAAATAAGAAATATACATTGATTTCACAAAGAATAGTTATAATTTGTGTGTTTCTTCCCTATAGAACGAAGACTTCTTAGGATTGACTGGTTATGCTTGTCGACACTAGTAATCTTCCGTCCAATAGAAACTCTACACTAGTGGGGAAGACACAACAAAGAAGTTTGAGCCAGCTGATCTAGAGATAATGCAGCTTATCTGTCAAACAGATGACGGCTACATTATTATGAACCATGTTTGTCAGCAGAAAAGGTTGGAACATGGATAAATCACACACCTTGTATTGGTCCCACATTGATTGCTCCTTATAAAAATGTATTCTTTTCACTTGCAAAAGATCATCTGCTGAACATTTCCGTAATAATGTTAAATCCTCAAATATCTGCAAACAGTAAGAAAACATTGTCTCTTATGATAGTGTCAATGCAATAAAAAACTTACTAGCTGTTTGCAGACAGAAAAAAAATCACAGTGATGTTTGGTTATAGCCCATGTCGATTTGACAATATTATAATCTGTATAAAAATGACCAGTTAATGTGTGGACAGGAAAAATAATACTGTATGTGGTTTGGTTAAAGCCCACATCAGTTTGATATTATGACAATCTGTATAAAATTGACTAGCTAAACTGCTGTCAGAAAGAAATTACAATGTTTTGTTTGGTTATAGCCCGCATAAATTTGACAGCATTATAATCTGTTGTCATGTATAAAGGTAACACAGAGAAACTTTGATCACCTTAACATCCTACAAAATCTATAGTCTTTATATATACACTCTCGGAGATATCAGAAGTATATTATACTCTTACGTGACATGGCAACAAAATAAACGTGCCCCCATTGGATAGTAGCACAAAACAAGTGGGCAATGGTATGGAAGGTGAGGTAATACTATGTAGAAATATTAATATTATCATACTAGATCCTCCATGATATGTAGAAAAACATGAATCCCATCATTCATTCTGATACATAACAAGGTGAACTCAATCAACACCCGAAATTAGAGCTCTGATCAATCGCTCATAGGAGTTGTACTTATTGAAGAAGGAGCTAAATTTTAGGGGGCAAACACAAATTGACAATAAAAAAATCAATTAGAAGGAGGATCATGGGGTACCACTGTACCAGGTGCCTTCCATGGGAGAGAATGGACACACGGCTGCACCTACGCTACCTCCTTGAACATCTAGCCTGCCAGCGTAAGAAGGAATCAATCTATGGCTGCAAGGTAGTGGTATCGGCTGCATCTTCCGATGGGGGCAGGGGGACTTGGGTTGGTAGCGAGTGGCATCACCGAGATGTCCGGGAAGTATCGATGTCGGAAGTTATCCTCGTCAGGAGCCATGGATGCGCCGTATCTGGGGAGAGAGATACAACTTTTTTTGTTTCTTTGAGGGGTTAGGTATAGGACAGTTGTGTGTAACAGGGCGTTGATCTGGTCAATTTGTTGATTCAACAGTGAGTCGCATCCTACATTGTCAGATACTAACATGCATTTCCCTATGCCCTAGCTAACTTGTGTAAAATCAGAATGTTTCAAGGCTATATCAGATAGGTTGGCGAACCACAATTTGCCAGACCAGGTGTACTGGATCAAACTGAGCGGAAAACAATATCTAGTTTGGATCTTTTTCAAAATGTACATAACTTGGCTTGTTCTGATCTTACTCATGCCTAATTAAGATGCATAAACACTTCCCAAAATGGTACAAGTAAGACAAATATTGAGCATCTACCGAGCTAAAGTAAGAAAAAATCCATGAAAATAATCGCAGTAGCCATTAGTGGTGGACCAAAAAATATGCCTTGTCGGTCTCACGAAGTCATGTGAAGCCAGAACCAATAAAGTAAAAACCCACATAGATATGTCATTTTGCTTCCTAAGTACTAGGCGAAAGTGATGCTAGTTTCTGGAAGCTAACACTATACATCATCAAACAATGAACGTACGGATCATGTTGGAATTGCAAATTAAACTGGAACTCTCCCACAGAGAGTAAATGTAGTCTACTTAATGGCTAGTAATTCGTACCTGCACCCAGTGGCGAATCTACATGGAAAATGGAGGGTGGGCTGGGGTGCCTATGTCATGCGAATATATGTTGTATTTGGTTGACAAATGGCTGGATTGAGCCTTTAAACTAGTAGTAAAAACAAATTTTGCAACGTTGAAGGGGGGGCTTAAGCCTATTAAAGCCCCCCTAGTAGAATCGCCACTGCCTGCACCTGATTAATGTATTCACTCCTTCTCCCCCTAAAAAGGAACAAACGAAATTAGTAAGTTGAAGAGTGAGATGCAAAATACAATAATTTGTCAAGCTGCAGGCACACCACCATCGAGATTTACTTCATGAGATCTGATGCATCAGGATAAGTTCTGTGATTGATAGTGGTCGGTCCAAATTTTGAAATTCAGTTGAGAACCAATCAATCGAGATAGAGGCGTGGGATGTGTCAACTAAGAAGCTGTGTTAATTGATTTAATCTAAAAACTGTAGAAGAGATGGGATTCGAGGGAGCACCTTCTTGACATGGCGGATCCCATCTTGCGGGACGGTGTGGCGATGAGAGTTGGGAGGGGCGCGGCGTGGCAAGGAGGAGTATAGAGGGAAGTCGCCGGCCAAGGCTGTAGTTGGCGCCGGAGGGCAGAGCCGGGCCGAGAACTGTCGCGGGGGATAGGCTTTGGTGGCGGCGCAGATTGGGATTTCTATGGGAGGTGGAAACTGGAAAGATGGGGTGTGGGAGGATTACGGGGAGTATCTTACTAGAAAAATAAAATCCGAAAAGCCGCGGGAAGTCTTTAAGCGGTAAAATATAATGAATTCACGAGCATCAAATACCTCGCAGGCTTAACTAATCGTCTCACAAATCGCCTCTAAGTTAATTAAAAATATAAATTTATTATATAAATGCATCCTTCTAAAAATAAGATTGGGATGCTTATGTAAACGTCTCAGGAAGCGTCTTTAGCATGCTAGTGTCCTGGCCATAGAGACGAATATAAATAGTGTCCCAGAAAAAGCGACCTTACGCGGTTGTTTTGTTGTAGTGTAATTACGATAAACGGTTAAAAAACTAGAGCAAAAAAGGTACCGAAAAAACAACACGTACAATTTTTTCAAACATGCAGTTCACCGTTTTCAAAACTGCTCTTAAACCGTGCGGAATCTCGAAAAGTGTACAACATGGCGAAGTTGCGTCTACTCCATAGCTTTTCAACGGTATATTACACGCATAATTACGTTAAACGGTTAAAAAACTATAGTAAAAAGGTACCAAAAAACAACACGTACAGTTTTTTCAAACATGCAGTTCACCATTTTCAATACTGCTCTTAAACCGTGCGGAATCTCGAAAAGTGTTCAACATGGCGAAGTTGCGTCTACTCCATAGCTTTTCAACGGTATATTACACGCATAATTCCGATAAACGGTTAAAAAACTAGAGCAAAAAAGATACCGAAAAAATAACACGTACAGTTTTTTTCAAACATGCAGTTCACTGGTCTCTGTGTTGCAGTAACATGCAGTTCGGAAGCGCAAAAAAAACACGTCGATTTGGGTGTCACGAAAAACAGAGTTTCCGCGTTTTTGTAATTTCAAAACTGCTCTTAAACCGTAATGAATTAGAGGGGTGTTCTATATGAAAAAGTAGCGTCTCGACGATATCTTTCCAACGGTGTATCATTTGGATCATTTCGACAAACATTTTGTAAAAATTTCACGAAAAATGGCCACTGCCCTTCGTAGTCAGCCGCACGATTTTCAAATTTAACTAAAAACCGTAAGGAATCTCAAAAACATTTCAACATATGAAAATTGCGCCTCGTTCGTAGCTTTCCAACGGTATATTACACGCCTTGTTTTGACAAACGGTTAGAAAACTTGAGAGAAAATAGTACCGAAAATTTGAAAAAATTCGAAAAAACACAATTCCGCGATTTAGTAAATTCAAAACTGCTCTTAAACCGTAGCGAATTAGAAAAAATAATATATATGGAAAAGATGCGCGCCGACGATACCTTTCAAACGGTGTATCATACGTTTCATTCCGACGAGCGGTTTAGAAAAAAAACGCAAAAAAATGCTCACTGCCATTCATTGTGAGCCGCGCGATTTTGGAAACTACTCTGAAACTACGATGAACCTCGAAAAGTCTTCAACATGTCGAAGTTGCGTCTACTACATAGCTTTTCAACGGTATATTACACGCATAATTCCGATAAACGGTTAAAAACTAGAGCAAAAAAGGTACCGAAAAAACAACACGTACAGTTTTTTCAAATATGCAGTTCACTGGTCTCTGTGTTGCAGTAACATGCAGTTCGGAAGCGCAAAAAAAAACGCGTCGATTTGGGTGTCGCGAAAAACAGAGTTTCCGTGTTTTTGTAATTTCAAAAATGCTCTTAAACAGTAATAATTAGAGAGGGTGTTCTACATGAAAAAGTAGCGTCTCGACGATATCTTTCCAACGGTGTATCATTTGGATCATTTCGACCAACGTTTTGTAAAAAATTTATGAAAAACGACCACTGCCCTTCGTAGTCAGCCGCACGATTTTCAAATTTAACTAAAAACCGTAAGGAATCTCGAAAACATTTCAACATATGAAAGTTGCGCCTCGTTCGTAGCTTTCCAACGGTATATTACATGCCTTGTTTCGACAAACGGTTAGAAACCTGGAGTGAAAACAGTACCGAAAATTTGAAAAAATTCGAAAAACACAATTCCGCGATTTAGTAATTCAAAACTGCTCTTATACCGTAGCGAATTAGAAAAAATAATAGATATGAAAAAGATGCGCCGACGATACCTTTCTAACGGTGTATCATACATTTCATTCCGACGAGCGGTTTAGAAAAAAACGAAAAAAAAACGCTCGCTGCCATTCGTTGTGAGCCGCATGATTTTCGAAACTGCTCTTAAACTATGATGAATGTTGAAAAGTGTTCAACATGACGAAGTTGCGTCTACTCCATGGCTTTTCAACGGTATACTACACGCATAATTCCGATAAACAGTTAAAAAACTAGAGCAAAAAATATACTGAAAAAACAACACTTACAGTTTTTTCAAACATGAGGTTCTGTTGCAGTATCTATGCAGTGCACATAGCTTTTCAATGCAGTAAAATAAAGCAGTTCGGAAGTGTTATGAGAATATTATTCTCATAATGTTATGAGAATAGACCGGCTGTATATATATATATATATATATATATATATATATATATATATATATATATATATATATATATATATATATATATATAAATTGACTATTCGTCACCCTGGGTGAGGAATAGTTATTCTTCACCCCCCTCTAGTTTACCACCAATGCACTGTAATTTTACGTTTCGTAAGTTTTGTCTTATTTCTCACGTAAAAAGAGACCGTAAGAAAATATATAATCACCATAAAAAATATTTTACGTTATGTAAAATTACAAACGTAAAAACATAGTGTAAAATATACATAAACTCTAAATTTTCTTGTCTTATGACCTATATTTTTATTTTTTTATACCAAATTTTACATAGTGAATCAATAAAATATCACTATTTGAATTTCAAATGTAATTTAATTATGAATTGATCGTAAGATTACCTCGGGTGAAGAATACGTTATTCTGCACACTGGGTGATGAATAGGATCACTATATATATATATATATATATATATATATATATATATATATATATATATATATATATATATATATATATATATATATATATATATATATAGGAAAATGGTTGTGTACTCCTGGGAGTACGTACTCCCGCTCCTCATATACCATATAGATGAATCTTTTATACCTTTTTATTATTTTTAATATACTTCATTAGTAATTATTAGATACCCAAAATGATTTTAATGAAAAAATTCATGCGAGTCTACATATTTTAAATGTTTACGTATATACTGATGTGTTTGTACGTGAAAAAGGTATATTACAAAAAGTACGTCGCAGATAATATTTTTTCAACAAAACTCGTATTGGGGTATCTTAGAATATTTAATGAAGTATATTGAGAATGATAAAGAGGTATAATTAATGTGTATATGAGGTATATTGAGGATGGGAGTATATACTCACAAGAGTACAAAAGAGTAGTCATATATATATATATATATATATATATATATATATATATATATATATATATATATATATATATATATATATATATATATATATATATATATATATATATATA
>LR738710.1:826137218-826157490 GCA_902687465.1 Secale cereale | reverse complement strand
TATATATAGGAAAATGGGTTAGTACTCCTAGGAGTACATACTCCTAGCTCCATCCACCGTGACCATCATGCATGGATTGTCTATTCGGTTACAGCATGCAAATCGGTTAGCCATTAATTAATTAATGCAATACTAATTAACTAACTGATTCCTGAAAGATAGCTCTTGCTTAGCTAGACCTCCCGGAGGAAAAGCGTGGTTGACGGTGGCTCAGACGATGTGATGACTCGACCGCATCGACAGAGACCGTGTAGCCGGCGGTGGATGGATGAGCTCCTCGCCAAGCACGCAGGCCCTGGCATGACGACCGAGACGACATGTGGTCAGCTACTGCTCCACGACATACTCATCTTGTAAGGTAGGCACTCAAGAAAATTCATAGGTGTTCTGTTAATTCATATCTCAGGATTTTGCACACTACGCATCGCTTGACCGTCTACGGTGGCGGCGGCGGCGGCGATATCCTTCTGTCCCCAATCGGATAGAAACAACAGTGGGTGCCTATCACTTTTCGTGCATGAGATATCAGATATGTATGTTTGTGTAGATCGGATGGTGTGGGCGGGTGTGCATGCATCATGGATACGTAGTATACTCCATCGATCTACTACTTGGTGTCATTCCAATGCACGACGATCTTTTCATCTAAGCACTAAGCTAATAAGTATATGGACGTGCCTGGTTCATTCCATTAGTAAACTGCTTCTTTGTGCATTCAGTTAACAGAATGTCTCCATGTGCAGATATCACACACAAGATGATGAAGTGTATTTGGCTAGCGACCGGCTGTTGTCGTTTCTTCTTCTTTGTGGTTTGTGCAAGGTCTTTGGGACAGGAGATGGTCAACCGTGTGATTTTCTTATTTTGAAGAACTAATTTGACACAAACAGTGACATTTGTGTCTTGTAGCTTCTTGCTTCTCTGCAATATACTCCATAATTTTTTTCTCGGCAATGACAGAACATTTGTAACTTACTCTGGAACAAGTCGTCTGGTCCAACACTCCTTTTTTTGTAATTCTTGTTATTGAAGTTATTAACTACCTTAGTCTGCTCTATAGTTTAGTGTATACTGCCTTTTCATTTTATATTTCCTACTGAATAAAATACTCTTTGTCATTGACTATACTTCATTCGGATTTATGTTTTCACTTGCCGAATTATAATCCCCTTCATAGAACAATTTTTGGTATGTACTCACTCACAAATGTAGCTGTATGTGCAGTCATAAAAATTGTGGTATGCACACACTCCCAACAAAGTAGTATATACCATCTTGATAAAATATATAAATATACTCATGTATAAAGTAGTAGTATATACCATCACAGTAAAATATAGTATATACTCACTAACAAAAAAGTAGTATATACTCACTGGCTAACAAATATATGACACCTCATCAAGATGTAGTACATACTCACCTTAAAAGGTACTCCCTCCATCCCATAATGTAAAATGTTTTTTGCCACTACACTAGAGTCAAAAAACGTCTTACATTATGAAACGGAGGGAGTAGTATATACCCACTCCACAAAAAAGTAGTATATACTCATGTATAGCACTTAGTTGGAAGCAGTATATATTCTCCAAAATTTTGCCCACTAAGTAAATACTCCAAAGTGGTATCACGTACGTGGAGCACTTTCACATACTGCACGCATGAAAAGTATAATTACTTAAATGTTTGAGTGGCGCATGGACAGTTCCTAATTTCTAGGGAGTGGATAACGCATGCATTGGAGGTCAGCTCCTTCAACCTTATCCGTTAAGGTGGGAGTACATACTCTTGGGAGTATAAAAGAGGAGTCCTATATATATATATATATATAGAAAAATGGTTGTGTACTCCTGGGAGTACGTACTCCCGCTCCTCATATACTATATATATGAATCTTTTATACCTCTTTATTATTTTTAATATACTTCATTAGTAATTACTAGATACCCAAAATGATTTTCATGAAATAATTAATGCGAGTCTTCATATTTTAAATGTTACGTATATACTGATGTGTTTGTACGTGAAAAAAGTATATTACAAAATGTACATCGCAGATGATACTTTTTCAACAAACTCGTATTGAGGTATCTTAGAATATTTAATGAAGTATATTGAGAATGATAAAGAGGTATAATTAATGCGTATATGAGGTATATTGAGGATGAGAGTACATACTCTCGGGAGTAAAAAAAGGAGTAGGAAAATAGGTTAGTACTCCTAGGAGTACATACTCTCTCTCATCTTTAAACTGTACGCACACACGTCCTAGCGGGTAACACGAGCGTGCATCTTTGTTTAATTATTTAATCTAATTTAAACAATTAGATACCGATTCAATTATCTCACTGACTCAAACAAATCCCGTGACAATAGGGATTTTCGTTACCATTAATACCTAGCCAGCCAGGCCGACTCCTCCGACTCGGCGCTTACCGGCGTATTCAGTCATTTGTGATCTCCGGTGGATTTAATCCACAAGATACATCAACGTGCATCTCATCTTGTGGCCATCGAAGCACATTCTATTGAGAGGTGAGCTGATCGTTAATTAATTGATCTATCTGGCGGCAATGAGCTGCTCATTTCCTTCACATGCATCTAGCACCTCAAGCCACTAATTTAATCGTTGATGTTTCTAGTTTTCTCCAAGCAATCCAGATTCTAGCTACCACCGGCCGATGGATCAGAGAGCGCGACACAACCGGACTTGAGGTTGATTTGAATTAGTGGTCAACGATTTGTTCTTGAACGTTCTGTGCATGCCGATTCCACGGCTAGATCTGCAACATCTTTCTATCCATTGATCATAATCCTCTTGCTTTGCTTCTAGATCTGAAATAAGAATATACGATCCCTTCGGGGAGATGGGTCTCATCGTTTGCTGACGTCAATTCTGTGAACGGAAGAATATTTGTGTGCTCTATGGTTGTTACTGGAGGCCTGCGGCTTAGGGCGTCTAGAATGGAAGAATCAATTCTGTGGCTTCTGGTGGTCGGTTGATGGTGGCAACATCACGCGTGGTGTGCTTGTGGATCTCCAACGTATTCTCATGGTCATATGGCCAGCGGCGCCCAGCTAGCCGTATACCTGATTACTGGCATACTTATTAATTACTTCTGTTAGTGATAAATGATCAAATGTATACTTTTGTCTACAACTGTTGTTTCGTCTTGGGAAATTGGTATACCCAGCAAAAGGAACAGTAGCTCCGGTTGCTAATTTACTATGTAGAAAACTACTAATTTGATTGGAGCTAGAGGATCCTACATGTTTAATTGTCGAAGAGTACACTACAAAAGGATCCTATCAGTTTTCTGAAATTGCTGCTTTAATTTTCTGTTTGTAAAAGGGTACATGCACTTCCCTCTTCAACGAGTGCTTCATTTTGCAGCGCAGAAGCCTTATGTGCTTGGTGCCACATAAAAATAATTTAATACCCCCATTGTTTCATCTGGTTTCTTACTCTTTTACCTATGCTATTATTTTCTCAGTGCCATACAAATTGTACATGTTTTTGCTGAACCTTCTTTTTGAATGGAGTATACCTCTTTTTTTTGTTATCTTCATTCTGAATACTCCTTAGTTTGTAGTTATTCATATTTCCAACTGGATTATACTTCATTTCTAAATAAACTATACAGTGAAGTATATTGATATAAATAGCATATGTTCCTTTACCCATAAAAAGAGTAGCAATATGTGGTATATACCCCATTAAAAACAGTATATACTAATTAAAAAAAGTATTTGCCTCCAAGCCAAAATAGTAGTAGTATATACTACAATATAAAAATGTACATACTCAGATACAAAAACAAAATTATACTCCATAGCAAAAAAAGGGTATATATTTGTCATGCACAAATAGTACATACTTGTATGTAGAAAAAGCTCTATAAACTACCATGCAGATAGCAGTATATACACTCATGTCAAAAAATAAAATAAAAAGAGTATGTTCTTCCATAAGAAGTGGCATATACCGTTTAAAAAAAAGCGGCATATACTCACATAGAAAAAAGTGTATGCTACCAGACCAAAAAAAGGAGTATATTGTACCGTATAAAAAATAAGTATATACTCACGTAAAAAAAGTAGTATGTACTCCTTACCAAAAAAATATTATATACTCCCTCCGTCCCAAAATAAGTGACTCAAAATGAGTCAACTTTGTACTAACTAGTACAAAGTTGACTCATTTTGAGTCACTTATTTTGGGACGGAGGAAGTATTTGTCATGCACAAATACTACATATACTTTCGACACAACAAAACAACATACTACATATACTTTGTATGTACAAAAAGCTCTATATACTACAATTCAAATAGCAGTATATATACTCTAGAAAAAAAGAGTACGATCTTTCATAAGAAGTGGTATATACTCACGTGCAAGAAATAGTATATATTGGCCATGTACATCAATTTTTTTATATAGAAGTGGTAAACTACTAGACTCGTGGTAGACTTGAACAAGCGCAACCTTATCCATTTAGAAGGATCCCTGAAATAACTCAGTTTTTTAACGCAAATATTTCTGTTTGTTGACGCATGCATGCAATAGAAAATCACTGATTCAGCCGGTGCAACAATCAGTAAATAGATCTAAACAGCCGATCCAACAACCGCTAGCACGTTTAGTTTACAGGAGTACATACACCTGGGAGTATAAAACATCTCTCTCTCTCTATGTGTTCTCTTCTTTTTCGGGTTCCAGTTTTCTAGATGAAAACCGTTTCTTATATTCCCGGAGACCCGTAACTCCGATTGGGCTAAAATTTTGAGGGGATTTTTATCTGGAAATTATCTTTATTGCGGCGAAAGAAGGGTGTCAAATGACTTATGAGGGGGCTGCTACTTCTCAAGCTTGCGTTGTATTCCCTCGAAGAGGAAAGGGTGATGCAGCACAGTAGCGTAAGTATTTCCCTCAGTTTTTGAGAACCAAGATATCAATCCAGTAGGAGACCACGTGCGAGTCCCTCGCACCTGCACAAACAAATAAGAACTTCGTAGCCAACGCGATAAGGGGTTGTCAATCCCTTCACGGTCGCTTACGAAAGTGAGATCTGATAGATAGGATAGTATAATATTTTTGATATAAGAACAGAAAGTAAATATAGCAAAGTAAAGTAGATGGAAGATTAATATGATGAGAATAGACCCCGGGGGCCATAGGTTTCACTAGTGGCTTCTATCATGATAGCAGAATTCTACGGTGGGTGAACAAATTACTGTCGAGCAATTGATAGAAAAGCGCATAGTTATGAGAATATCTAGGCATGATCATTATATATAGGCATCACGTCCGTAACAAGTAGACCGAAACGATTCTGCATCTACTACTATTATTCCACACATCGACCGCTATCCAGCATGCATCTAGAGTATTAAGTTCATGAGAATAGAGTAACGCCTTAAGCAAGATGACATGATCTAGAGGGATAAATTCAAGCAATATGATAAAACTCCATCTTTTTATCCTCGATGGCAACAATACAATACGTGCCTTGCTGCCCCTAGTGTCACTTGGAAAGGACACCGCAAGATTGAACCCAAAGTCAAGCACTTCTCCCATTGCAAGAACTATAGATCTAGTAGGCCAAACCAAACCAATAATTCGAAAAGACTTGCAAGGATATTATAATCATACATAAAAGATTTCAGAAAAGAATCAAATATTGTTCATAGATAATCTTGATAATAAACCCATAATTCATCGGATCTCCTCGAAGATCGAGGAGAACTTTGTATTGAGATGCAAAAAGAGAGAAGAAGCCATCTAGCTAATAACTATGGTCCCGAAGGTTTGTGGTAAACTACTCACAACTCATTGGTGAGGCTATGGCGTTGATGTAGAAGCATTCCGTGATCGATTCCCCCCTCCGGCGGAGCTCCGGAACAGGCCCCAAGATGGGATCTCACGGGAACAGAAGGTTGTGGCGGTGAAATTAGGGTTTTCTCTATTGCCTCAATGTTTTAGGGTACATGGATATATATAGGAGGAAGGAGGGCATCGGGGGAGCCTGAGGGGGCCCACGAGGGTGGGAGCGCGCCTGCCCCCTGGGCGCGCCCCGGACCCTCGTGGCCGCCGCTCCCGTTCCCTCGCGTGTACTCCAAGTCTTTTGTGAAGATATGGTTTCAAAAATAACTCTCCCGAAGGTTTCATTCCGTTTGGACTCCGTTTGATATCCCTTTTCAGCGAAACACTGAAATAGGCAAAAAACAACAATTTGCTTGGGCCTTGGGTTAGTAGATTAGTCCCGAAAATAATATATAAGTGTATAATAAAGCCCATTAAACATCCAAAACAGAATATATAATAGCATGGAACAATCAAAAATTATAGATACGTTGGAGACGTATCAAGCATCCCCAAGCTTAATTCCTGCTAGTCCTCGAGTAGGTAAATGTTAAAAACAGAATTTTTGATGTGGAATGCTAACTAACATAATTCTCAATGTAATTTTCTTTATTGTGGCAAGAATGTTCAGATCCGAAAGATTCAAGAAAAAAGTCTATGTTGACATAAGAATAATAATACTTCAAGCATACTAACAAAGGAATCATGTCTTCTCAAAATAACATGGCCAAAGAAAGTTCATCCCTACAAAATCATACAGTTAGGCTATGCTCCATCTTCATCACACAAAATACTCCAATAGTGCACAACCCTGGTTTCAGCCATGCATTTGTTTCATACTTTAATTTTTTCAAACTTTTTCAACTTTCACGCAATACATGAGCCTGACCCATGGGCATAGCACTATAGGTGGAATAGAGTGGTGGTTGTGGAGAAGACAAAAGAGGAAGATGGTCTCACATCAACTAGGCGTATCAATGGGCTATGGAGAGGCCCATCAATAGATATCAATGTGAGTGAGTAAGGATTGCCATGCAACGGATCCACTTGAGCTAAAAATGTATGAAAGCTCAACAAAAGAAACTAACTGGGTGTGCATCCAACTTGCTTGTTCACGAAGACCTAGGGCATTTGAGGAAGCCCATCGTTGGAATATACAAGCCAAGTTCTATAATGAAAATTTCCCACTAGTATATGAAAGTGACTAAACAAGAGACTCTCTATCTTGAAGATCACGGTGCTACTTTGAAGCACAAGTGTGATAGTAGAATTCTCCCTTTTTCTTTTTCTTCTTTTTTTTCATTTTTTTCCTTACCTTTTTTTTGGGCCTTTCTTTTTTATTTGGCCTTTCCTTTTTTTCTTTTTTCTTTGGGACAATGCTCTAATAATGATGATCATCACACTTATATTGATTTACAACTTGATATTACAACTCGATACTAGAACAAAGTATGACTCTATATGAATGCCTCCGGCGGTGTACCGGGATGTGCAATGAACCAACAGTGACATGTATGAAAAATTATGCATGGTGGCCTAGGCACAAATACGATGTCAACTACATGATCATGCATGGCAATATGACAATGATGAAGTGGAACGGTGGAAAGTTGCATGGAAATATATCTCGGAATGGCTATGGAAATGCCATGATAGGTAGGTATGGTGGCTGTTTTGAGGAAGGTATATGGTGTGTGTATGGTACCGGCGAATGTTGTGTGGTACAAGAGAGGCTAGCAATGGTGGAAGGGTGAGAGTGCATATAATCCATGGACTCAACATTAGTCATAAAGAACTCACATACTTATTGCAAAAATCTAGAAGTCATCAAAACAAAGTACTACACGCATGCTCCTAGGGGAAGGGTTGGTAGGAGTTAACCATTGCACGATCCCGACCTCCACACAAAGGATGACACTCAATGAAATACCTCATGCTTCAAATTTGTCACACAACGGTTACTATACGTGCATGCTACGGGGCTTGCAAACCTCAACACAAGTATTTATCAAATTCATAATTACTCTACTAGCATGACTCTAATATAACCATCCTCATATCTCAAAACAATCATCAAGTATGAAACTTCTCATAGTATTCAATGCACTTTATGTGAAAGTTTTTACTATACTCATCTTGGATGCCTATCATATTAGGACTAGTTTTATAACCAAAGCACATTACCATGCTGTTCTAAAAGACTCTCAAATATATATAAGTGAAGCATGAGAAAACAATAATTTCTACAAAATAAAACCACCACCGTGCTCTAAAAGATATAAGTGAAGTAGTAGAGCAAAACTATCTAGCTCAAAAGATATAAGTGAAGCACATAGAGTATTCTAATAAATTCTAAATCATATTTATTTCTCTCAAAAGGTGTGTCCAACAAGGATGATTGTGTCAAACTAAAAAGCAAAGACTCAAATCATACATGACGCTCCAAGCAAAACACATATCATGTGGTGAATAAAAATATAGTCTCAAGTAAAGTTACCGATAGACGAAGACGAAAGAGGGGATGCCTTCCCGGGGCATCCCCAAGCTTAGGCTTTTGGTTGTACTTGAATTTTACCTTGGGGTGCCTTGGGCATCCCCAAGCTTAGGCTTTTTCCACTCTTTGTTCCATAGTCCATCAAATCCATACTCAAAACATGAAAACTTCACAACACAAAACTTAGCCAAAAATCTCGTGAGCTCCGTTAGTATAAGAAAAGAAACCACCACTCAAAGGTACTGTAATGAATTCATTATTTGTTTATATTGGTGTTAAACCTACTTTATTCCAACTTCTCCATGATTCATACCCCCCGATACTACTCATAGATTCATCAAAATAAGCAAACAACACATGAAAAACTGAATCTGTAAAAAACAGAACAGTGTGTAGTAATCTGTAACTTTTGAATACTTCTGTAACTCTATTTTTTTTAAATAAATTGGTAAACGTGAGGAATTTGTCTATTAATAATCTGCAAAAAGAATCAACTAAAAAGCACTCTCCAGTAAAAAATTACAGCCAATCTCGTGAGCGCTAAAGTTTCTGTTTTTACAGCATGATCATATAAACTTCACACAAGTCTTCCCAAAGGTTCTACTTGGCACAAACGCTAATTAAAATACAAAACCACATCTAAACAGAAGCTAGATGATATATTTATTCCTAAGCAGAAGCAAAAACAAAGGAAATAAAATTGGGTTGCCTCCCAACAAGCGCTATCGTTTAACGCCCCTAGCTAGGCACGATACAAGAATAGATCTAGGTATTGCCATCCTTAGTAGGAAATTCTACAATTAAGCACTTATAATTCTTAGGAAATTCTTTATTCCTATTGATAATCAAGCTTCTAGGCAAGAAATCAAGAAATTCATTTTTAGCAAAAGGTTCCCTTGAGAAAGTGAGAAAGTTGGGATGAACACTTATGGATTTGAGATCCGCAATTTCCTTACTAGATGATTCACCCTTATTTTTAGGAACATACATAAAATTTGGCCAATTTAGTGGTAGAGGGATTCAAAGTAATTTTCACAGCAGAAAGAGCAGACCCTACATTTGTTATAATATCCTCAAGTTTATCGATTCTAGTGGAATCTTGATCTATTCTCTCTTTAACTATAGGTTCTTTTTCTTTAAAAAATCAGAATAACTCCTACCTTGGATCCATACTGCGTAATTTGGTTGTGGATCTTTTTATCCAAACTCTCAACAAACTCTACAGTAGCAACTTTGTTTTCAATAATTTCAAGCCTTTGCATAACATGTTCCAAAGTTAAAACAGTTCCATTAACCACAAGAGGTGGTGGGCCAAACAATTCTCTCATAGAATTATAGGAATCAAAAGTATGGCTACCCAAGAAATTCTCTCCGGTAATGGTATCAAGAATACATCTATTCCACGGAGTTATGCCAACATAAAAATTGCGAAGAAGCACGGAAGTGGAAAGCTTCATAGTAGATCTATTTTGATCATTGCAAATTCTATACCAGGCATTGTTTAGATTTTCCTCCTCTCTTTGTTTAAAATTAAGAACCTCACTCTCGGGAGTAATGATAATGATAGGCGTGCTAGCCATGACAGCAAGGCAAGGTAAACGGTAAACACACAGAAAAAACAAGGGAGAATAAAACGGCAAAGGTGAAGTGGGGGAGAGGAAAACGAGAGGTAAATAATGTAGTGTGAAGGATAAGGGTTTGTGGTAGGTACTTGGTATATGACTTTTGCGTAGATCTCCCCGGCAACGGCGCCAGAAATTATTCTTGCTACTTCTCGAGCTTGCGTTGTATTCCCTCAAAGAGGAAAGGGTGATGCAGCACAGTAGCGTAAGTATTTCCCTTAGTTTTTGAGAACCAAGGTATCAATCCAGTAGGAGACCACGCGCGAGTCCCTCGCACCTGCACAAACAAATAAGAACTTCACAGCCAACGCGATAAGGGGTTGTCAATCCCTTCACTATCACTTATGAAAGTGAGATTTGATAGATAGGATAGTATAATATTTTTGGTATTTTTGGTATACGAACATAAAGTAAATAAATCAAAGTAAAGTAGATGGAAGATTAATATGATGAGAACAGACCCGGGGGCCATAGGTTTCACTAGTGGCTTCTCTCATGATAGCAGAATTCTACGGTGGGTGAACAAATTACTGTCGAGCAATTGATAGAAAAGCGCATAGTTATGAGAATATCTAGGCATGATCATTATATATAGGCATCACGTCCCTAACAAGTAGACCAAAACAATTCCGCATCTACTACTATTACTCCACACATCGACCGCTATGCAGCATGCATATAGAGTATTAAGTTCATAAGAACAGAGTAACGCCTTAAGCAAGATGACATGATGTAGAGGGATTAACTCAAGGAATATGATATAAACCCCATCTTTTTATCCTCGATGGCAACAATACAATATGTGTCGTGCTGCCCCTGTTGTCACTGGGAAAGGACACCGCAAGATTGAACCCGAAGCCAAGCACCTCTCCCATTGCAAGAACTATAGATCTAGTAGACCAAACCAAACCAATAATTCGAAGAGACTTGCAAGGATATTATAATCATACATAAAATATTTCAGAAAAGAACCAAATATTATTCATAGATAATCTTGATCATAAACCCACAATTCATCGGATATCGACAAACACACCGCAAAAAGATTATATCGAATAGATCTCCTCGAAGATCGAGGAGAACATTGTATTGAGATCCAAAAAGAGAGAAGAAGACATCTAGCTAATAACTATGGACCCGAAGGTCTATGGTAAACTACTCACAACTCATTGGTGAGGCTATGGTGTTGATGTAGAAGCACTCCGTGATCGATCCCCCCTCCGGCGGAGCTCCGGAACAGGCCCCAAGATGGGATCTCACGGGAACAGAAGGTTGCGGCGGTGAAATTAGGGTTTTCTCTATTGCCTCGATGTTTTCAGGGTACATGGATCAGGGTACATGGATATATATAGGAGGAAGGAGGGCATCGGGAGAGCCAGAGGGGGCCCACGAGGGTGGGGGGTGCGCCTACCCCCCCTGGGCGCGCCCTGGACCCTCGGGACCGCCTCTCTCGTTCCCTCGCGTGTACTCCAAGTCTTCTGTGAAGATACGGTTCCAAAAATAACTCTCCCGAAGGTTTCATTCCGTTTGGACTCCGTTTGATATCCCTTTTCTGCGAAACACTGAAATAGGCAAAAAACAACAATTTTCACTAGGCCTTGGGTTAGTAGGTTAGTCCCAAAAATAATATAAAAGTGTATAATAAATCCCATTAAACATCCAAAAAAGAATATATAATAGCATGAAACAATAAAAAATTATAGATACGTTGGAGACGTATCAGGGGCGCAAGCAACGCGGGGGCGCCTGCCCCCTAAGCGTGCCCAGGTGGCTTGTGGCCACCTCAGGCACTATCTGGCTTGTGGCCACCTTAGGCACTGTCTTGCGTTGATTCTTTTGATGAATCTCCGACAATTTTTGTCGCCTTTGGACTTCCTTTGATATGGATATTCTGCGAAACAAAAACATGCGACAAACAGGAATTGGCACTGGGCGCTGGATCAATATGTTAGTCCGAAAAATAATATAAAATGTTGCCAATAGTATATGAAAGTTATAGAATATTGGCATGAAACAATAAAAAATTATAGATATGACGGAGACGTATCAAGGCCCGAACCTGGGTAAATAATTTTGCCTTCGTCCCTTGTTACCCATATATCTAAGTTCCCACAGCTCGGGACCCCCTACCCCGAGGTCTGCCAGTTTTAGTACCGACACCCTAGTGCCCAGAGTCCCCTAGTGTCCAAGTTCTGGTTGGTCCGGGTGCCTGGACCCTTTGACCCCCAGGTGCCCGTATGGAGCCGTCGTTTCTCTGTATGGTTCGGGTTCATGGAGTTGTCCATTGGGCAACGATCACTCCACATCTTGATGGTATTTATACCCCTTCTTCCACCTCCAAACCGAATATTCACTCAATTTTTTCCCCACCATGGCCAAACCCTAAAAGCTTGATATCTCCATCCCCACCCACCCAAAATCTCTAATACTTTGGGAATTGGAGGAGATTCATCCGATCTACTTTCCTACCAAACATTTTGTATTCCCCGACTCTTCATATTCATCCACTTGTTACTCTTGGGTGTTTGGGTACCCTAGAAGGAAGAGGTCACCGCGAAGACACATTCCATTGTGATGAAGCTTTGTAGTGGTGTTGGGATCATCCATTTAAGCTATGGAGATAGCCCCAAACTTGGTTGTAAAGGTTGTGTTTGCCACCTTGAAGGGCACTGCTGGTGGATTCACGACACCTTACATTGTGGGAGGGCGTGAGGAGAATAGGGTGAGCCACTGTGGCTATTTGGGGAGCATTGTGCCTCCACACTCCTCCAACAGAGACGTACCTCCACCAAAGGAGGGAACTTCAGAAACACATCCATGTCACCCCTTGCGGTTACTTCTTACCTTTAATATATGCAAGTTTATTATCTTATTGTCGTTATGCTTGTCACATAGGTTTTCCACCTAGTTGCATATCTAGACAACTTGTTTAATTGTTGAGTCTAAATTTTGCAAACATAGTTAAAAAATGTTAGTCGCCGATTCAATGCCCCCTTCTAGTCGACCATACGGATCTTTTCATCTGACAATAAAGATTAGGATCCACCAATCAGGGAGTCCAGAGATCATAATCTTGCATTATGAACAATTAAAACCTAGTGCAACCAATGCATAATGCAAAACTATTTTAAATTGTTACACCATTTACGCTTAATTATTGAATATTTTTTCATGTATGAACATGTGCCAAGTAAATCACCGAGACTGTAAAGGGGAATATTCAACTATTAAGATTTTTGAAAACTTAACTCAGCCCAATTGCTACCCTATATTTGCATGATACTCTAGTCGGAAAATATTTTGGCATGAGAAAGTGCATACTGTTTACCCTCATGGCATGCATGCATATAAATGTATAATATTATAAGTAAAGTACCTGGGTAAAACATACACAAGTGTTAAGTGAGATGATCATACCAACTTCTCGGGTATGACCACTCGTCAGATTTCATCACTATTGCTCACTTGCTCCAATGAATAATTACCTAAAGATAATAAGAAAGTGCAACCACGACCGTGTACTAGGATTTATCTTCAAGGTAAAACAACTAAACAAACAAGAAGAAGGAATGTTTTGGGGTTTTCAAGTGAAAAGAAATAAAACAACTTATATACAAGGAAAAAGAGGACAAGAGAAAAGCACTTGAAGGGTGAACAAAAAAAAAGATCAACAAAGAACCAAAAGAACGATAAAAAACATTTTTTTGGTATTTTTGTTTCCTCGCCCCCCTTAAATATCTATCTCCCAACAAATTTGCTATGTTGCCAAATGCAGTAAGTAAAGCAACAAATCAACTTAGATAAACAGTGCAGTGCACTTGCTTCGTACCCCAGTTCAGACAAACTAAAGATGTTTGAAAAATAAAAAAAGTCATGTAGTTCACTTCGCTTGATGTTGTAATTTACCCCCCACCCCTCCCATGAGAGTTGCACTCTGTTACGTATGCTTTTGGATCAGTGAACTGTATCGACACTCCTAGTTTGGTTGATCACCATATGTAGTTCACAACGGGTCATACTAAAAAAACTATCTCGAGATTAACATATTTTAGAAATTACTCTTAAACCGTAAGAAGTTAGGAATAATGTTTTACATGAAAATGTTTCATGTTGTTGATATATTTCCGTAAGTGTATAATTTGCATCTCTTCGACTAATAGTTGATTTTTCGCACAAAAATATACACCATGACATTCAATAGGTACAACACCATATTAAAACATGCTCTTAAATCATAAGGAATCTTGAAATGTGTTCTCATGAAAAAGTTTTGTCTAATCCATAAATTTGCAACAATATATCACACACATCATCTATACAAACAGTAAAAAAATATCTAGAAAATAGTCCTTAACAATTTGCGTGCATTCCTCTTTGTTAAGATTGCACTTCAGTTGCCTATCGGATAAGTTCATGTGGGTTCCAACCAAAAATCGAAATTTGCAAGTCGAGATTGACGTTTTCTTTCTTTCAAAACCGCTACCAAACTGTCAGGAATTAGGAAGAGTGTTGTACATGAAAACTTGGTTTCATCGATAGCCTTTGACGACATATCATTAGCATTATGAAGGATTTTTTTTCCAGAAATTATACTCCATTCCATTCGACGACACGTCATCATATTCGAAGCTGCTCTTAAACCGTAAGGAATCTTGAAAGGTGTTTTACATGAAAAGCTTTCGAATAATCCATAGTATTCCAACGGTATATCCCATGCATAGTTCTGGCAAATGGCTTCTAAATTGTTTCAAAAACAATATCAAAATTCCAATGCAGTTCACAAGTTTCATTAATGCGGTTCAAAGGTGCTTAATATTCTGCAAGCGCTTGTAAAATAGACAGACAATTCCGCCCTATTTTTACATCACTGCACCATAATTCTATGTCCTGTAAATTTTATCCTGAAAGCATAACGAAAGTAAATGCATATCTTTCATAAAACATTATGTGATGTAAAATTACGAATGTAAAAGCATAGCATATATGTTTTTTTGGTTTTATGACATATATCTTGGTTTTCTAGGTGTATGGTGAACGTCGTTCCGTTTAGAGCAAGTTTAACAGTAGTCTGTAAACCTACTTACATGTAACTTTTGCCTAAGTGGAGGAGAATGACAAGGAAAAAGAAGGGTGAACTCTCAAGTAAGAGCCAACCTCTAGGCGTACTCATTGGTAAAAAAACTTGAGAGGGAAGAGAAAGATGAAAGTGAAGAAAAAGACTAACCTTTTCTTTTGCGGCGTAAGAAAAGGACTAACCTAATAGCCGACTCTATTATATGAGTAATTAATAAAGCTGATTGTTGATGTCATGACAATTTTACATAGCCAACTGTTTGCTCTACTATTGTACAATAGATTACTGCCCGTAATAAAGTGCCAATTGGATTTTACATACCGTATATATATCATATAAAATATATTTCCTGATGAATATAGTCGTACTGATTTTGTATTCTAGATATTGATAATTTTTTCTGTGAACTTGGTCAAAGTTGACAAAATTTGACTTTGGAAAATTCTAATAAGGACTACATTTTGAAACGGGGAGAGTTCGTATATGTACTGTAGTTAGTATATAATAATATAAACATCTAGATGATGCATTCAATCAGTATAAAGTACACGCAGCATGCATGCCATCAAGCCACGTAATGTCATGCATGACTATTGTGTGCAGCTGGTCCGGCGGGCAACGAGCCAGCCATTGTGTGGGTGCTACAGCGGCATTTTGTACAAGGCATTCAAAAAAAAAAGTACCCGATGGGCCTGGGCTATAGCCTATAGGTTACACTGAAACCACCGCCTGGTGAGGGCAAATGAACATGTGGATTTGACTACACCTGTCTGCTCATATGTTTTTTTCCTTCGAAAAGGGGATATCCCGGCCCGGCCTCTGCATCAGAGTGATGCATACGGCCACATTTATTAATAAGCCAATAAGTTCAACACAGGTCTTGAAGTCTCAGACAAACAAACCAAAAATGCTCACAAAGAGCAGAAGCAAAAAAAGTAAAGCCACAACCGGATGGCAAGAAAAGGTAGGAAAACTAATTGCCTATCCTATTACATGACCGTCATCCAAACCGGTTGAAAAGAGCCCGTGCTACCATCTCCCATCGGATAGACCAAGTAACCAAACGCTCCTTGGCCTCCGTCGGAGTGAGTAGCGATCACATACGGATCAATGCGGTTGCTCGGAAGATAACCTGCAAAAAATGTGTATTTGTTGTTCTGTTAAAAACCACACCATTTCGGCAATTCCAGACTGCCCATAATAAAGTACATACTCCTACACGAATGTGTCTCGCTGTTTCGTAATCTATCCCTTCAAGCCACGTCCCAAATAACGTGTTGATAGCATTTGGAGGAGTAATGTTAAAAGCGATATAAACAGTCCGCCATATATTTTTGCCATCGGGCAATCAAGAAAGAGGTGTTTGATGGATTCATCCCGGTCACAAAAAGAACACCTCGTAGACCCAGTCCATTCATTTAGCCAAGTTGTCCTTAGTTAAAATGACTTGTTTGTGTACAAACCACATAAACACTTTAACTCTCAAAGGTACTTTGACTTTCCAAACATGTTTCGAACTAGGAATAGAGCTAGAGTTGATAACATCCAGATACATAGATTTAACCCTAAACTCTCCATTCCTAGTAAGCTTCTAGCATAACTGGCCTGGACGTTGAGAAAGCTGCACGTCCATCAGTCGTCTCACAAGATGGAGCCAAGCTTCCCAACGGCTTTCGGCTAGCGTTCTCCTAAAGTGTATATTAAAAGGAGTAGACTAAAGTATTGTCGATACGAAAGCGTCTCTTCGTTGAACAATGCTATAAAGAGAAGGATATTGAAGCGCGAGGGGTGTTTCCCCTAGCCATGTATCCTCCCAGAATTTCGTGGAAGTACCATTTCTGACTATAAACTTTGTCCTGTTGAAAAAGCCTGATTTAACTCTCATCAGTCCTTTCGAGAAAGGCGAGTACATCGGCCTCACAGTCACATGAGACAAAGTTTTGGAATGAAGGTACTTATTACGCAGAATCTATGCCCATGTGGCCTCCGTCTCAACAGACAGCTTATACAGCCACTTGCTGAGAAGACATCTGTTCTTCACCTCGAGATTTTCAATACCTAGACCCCCTTGGTCTTTCGGTCGACAAATAATATCCCATTTAGCGAGTCTGTACTTTCTCTTCAGTTCATCACTCTGCCAGAAGAATCGGGATCGATAGAAGTTCAATCTTTTCCGAACTCCAACAGGTGCCTTGAAAAAAGACAGGAGAACCATGGGCATACTCAAGAGTACCGAATTAATAAGAATTAATCGGCCCCCGTATGACATCAGCTTGCCCTTCCAGCAGCTCAGTTTCTTTTCAAATCGATCCTCAATATACTTCCATTCTCTGTTTGTTAGCTTACGATGGTGAATTGGTATACCCAGATACATGAAAGGTAAAGCCCTCAACTCACACCCGAACAATTGTTTGTATGCCTCTTGTTCCCCATTAGCTCTTCCAAAGCAAAACAATTCGCTTTTGTGGAAATTGATCTTAAGCCCAGACAATTGTTCAAATAAGCATAACACCAGCTTCATGTTTCTCGCTTTTGCCAAGTCATGCTCCATGAAGATAATAGTATCATCGCCGTACTGTAGGATAGGCACACCTTCATCAACTAGATGAGGTACGAGGCCACCTACCTGACCAGCTTCCTTAGCCCTTCCAATAAGAATCGTCAACATGCCAACTACTATGTTGAACAGAATAGGTGACATCGGATCACCTTGTCTCAGGCCCCTATGTGTTTGGAAATAGCGACCGATGTTGTCATGCACTTTAATTCCAACACTCCCTTTTTGCGTGAAAGATTCTACCTGGTGTCTCCAGACCTGATCAAAATCTTTCATACGCAGGGCCTGCTGAAGGAATGGCCATTTGGCTTTATCATACGCTTTTTCGAAATCCACTTTGAAAACAACCCCGTCTAGTTTTTTCGTGTGAATCTCATGGAGCGTCTCATGAAGGACCACAACCCCTTCTAGGATGTTTCTGTCCGGCATGAAAGCAGTTTGAGACGCTGCACCACAGAGAGCACAATCTGCGTGAGTCTATCAGTCCCAACCTTGGTGAAAATTTTGAAACTAACGTTAAGAAAACAGATATGCCTGAACTGCTCAATTCTCACAGCCTCTGTTTTCTTCGGAAGCAAAGTAATTGTTTCAAAATTTAGATGAAACAACTGAAGCTGTCCAAAGAAAAAATCATGAAACATCGGTAACAAATCTCCTTTAATAATATGCCAGCATTTTTTTATAAAACTCCGCCGGAAAACCATCCGGTCCCGGAGCTTTATTATTCTTCATCTGTGAAATAGCTTCAAACACCTCTTTCTCCGAAAATGGGGTGGTCAATACATCGTTCTTCTCCGCAGCCAGTTGAGGGACATCCTCGATCCTAGACTCATCCAAGGACACAAAATTATCCTCTGGAGGTCCAAAAAGCTGCTTGTAGTAATTGGTTATGTAAAGTTTTAGATTTTCCTGTCCTAAAATTGTCCCCTCGTCTTGTTCAAGCTGAAAGATTTTTTTCTTTCTATGTTTGCCATATGTGGTGGAGAATCACCTCTCAAGTACAGTGATAATTTTAAAAGTAGTAGAGCACAAGGTAATAATACGAAGTGGTGGATGGGGCGACGCTACGTACATAGATAATCCGCAGTCTGTGACTACACCGTCTACGTTGATAACGGACAATTTATTTCGTCATGTATATAACCGCAGGAAACATAAAATTAACGATGATGTTGTAGACGTCCATTTCATCTCCTTTATTACCCCGATCAGTCCTCCGAGGGGGCTAGCGGCCTAGGCGCTGTCCTGCAGCGTCTGGAGCAGCGCCGAGCGGAGGCCGTCGGCATCCTGCATCGAGGGTGGCACGTCCACGACGACGTCCTGCAGGGTCACGCCTTGCACGCGGCTAACGCAGGCATGCTGCACCTGCAGCTCCAGCGACCGGAGCGCGCCCATCAGCTGCGCCGGAGCGTGGCTGGCCGCTGTGGCCACACGCACCGCGGCCGCGCCACTTCCCACCATCCGCACGTCCACCGTTTCATCTACCTGCAGGAACATGGAAGCGGCCACAGAGCTCTGCTCCAGTTCCTTGTGGGCCTCGCCCTCGAGGCCCGCTACGCGGGAGCGCAGCTCCGCGATGTAGGTGACGGCGTCTGCCAGGAGTGATGCCTTGTCCATACGGGACACGTTGGGGACGGCAGCTCGGAGGTCGCAAAACCGACGGTTCAGTTTGTCGCGGCGCTGCCGCTCGGCCTGGACGTGGCTGACGCGATGGCGACCGTCAGAGCGGGGCCCGGGTTTCCTGCCCCGCCGCTTGGTTTGGCACTGCAGCGTTGCCGGGAGGCTCGGTGGCAGCTCGGAGAGCTCAGCGCTCCGGAGGAGCGTTCTCCCCGTGGGACACAGCTCCCTGTCCTCGTTCTGGGTCTGGGACATCGTGCCGTCGTCGAACAGCCATTGTTCGGGAATTTCCTGGGACACGAACTCGAGCACCTGCTGGCTTACGGCGGACAACTGGGAGGGCGGTGAGGGTGGAAGGAAGGAGGACGACGGAGGGAGGAGATCGTCCATGGACGGCAGCTCGAAGTGACAAGCAGAGATGTTAGTATGGATCATATGATCGTTTGGGTGTGTTTATATACTGCTGGCACATTTACAGGTATATCCTCGCGGAACTGTTATTGTGAAGCAGCGGCCTAAACGCATCCCGTTGTCTTATGAAGTCACAGTGGCGGCTTAGAATAGAATCATATGAAATGACAGAGGAAACTTTATTGCGGCAGCTACAAGGTTTCTGCCCCGTGTGAACAATCTTGACTATCACTACTGATTTGCGGTCAGTCTGCTTTTTGCCGTTAGTTAGCGGAGGGCAAAGAAGATATTTGCCATCATCTTAAAAAGAGCTGACGGCAAAGACCATGCTTGCAGTCAGCCATTTCTTTGCCCAGACGGCATGGCAAAGAGGGAGGGTGGCCCACTGACGAGAACCACCTAACGGACTTTTTTTTTGCCATTTGCTAGCCGACGGCAAAGCTTCTTTGCCGTCCACGAGTAGACGGCAAAGAGAATAGCCAACCTAACGGACGTTTCCCACCTGTCTTCACGAGCACTCGGCCCCACCCCTCTCTCCCCTCTTTCTCTCCCTCACCTCATCCGCGCCGCCCCCGTGCCCCGGTGCCGCGCCGCCCCGACCCCCCGGTGCCTCGGCGCCCGTCGCCGCTCC
>LR738710.1:826117373-826135297 GCA_902687465.1 Secale cereale | reverse complement strand
CCCCGCCGCCGCCCCGCCGCTCAGGCCGCCCGCCGCCCGTCGCCGCTCCGCCCCCGGCCGCCCGGCGCTGCTCCGCCCCCTGATCAGTCTTCTTTTTCCTTTTTTCTATCTTTTTGTTGCTGTTTTTTTATTTAGGTTAGTTAGTTAGTTTTTTAGGTTAATTAGTTACTTGTTTTACCCTACTATACATAGGTTAATTAGTTAGTTAGTTTTTTTAGGTTAATTACTTAGTTAGTTTCTTTAGATTAATTACTTAGTTAGATAAGCCCAAGAACAAGGAAAGAAAAGAAAGAAAGAAGAGTACTTGGTGCATGCTTTAAAACTAGAGTCTTAGGTTTAGTAGTTGGTGCATGCTTTAAACAGGGATTTGACAAAAGGGAAGTAGGTAATGCTGGTGTATGATAATGTTTTAAGGGTAGTAATTGGTCTCTTCTGCTTATCAGAGATGGGGGGAGGCTGCCACCGCCGGCTGCGCTCTGCCATGCCGCAGTTCGACTTGGAAGGTTTCGAGTTCTTCACGATCATACTTGAGAATTCCTCCAGTAGGGATGTATATAAAATGAGGAATCTCTCCTTCACCCATCTCTTTATCATAACTCTGTTGTTTGCTACATCATTGCTTGACCCACGTTGTAGAGGCTGCCTGACACTTTTATGAAGATGCTGGACAGCCGTCGGCCACAGAATGTGAAGCTGCGACAGGCCGGTAGCTGGCTTCGCACGCTGTGGGGCGTGGAGGTGGTGTTCAACACCGGCCGCCACATGTACCTGTGTCGTGGCTGGGAGCAGTTCGTCCGTGCCTACGACCTGTGGCATGGGTACTTCCTTGTCCTCAGGTACGACGGCAACGCCATGCTCACCGTGAGGGTGTTCAACACGACTATGTGCCGCATGTGCTACCAGGACGATGACGATGCCAGTAAGCTCTGCCTCTTCTTCCTCTCCATTTGGCTTTGTCTCACATTGATTGTTAAAAAAACTTTGTTGCATTTGGTCAGGCAATGGGAGCAGCAACATCGACTTTGCAGATTTGCTTTAGACGAGGAAGCTTGCATTGATGGAGTGCCCGTGTGAGGTGATGGACATTGCGCGAGGCCGATTGGCCGATTAGAAGCGTTGTTACACGTCGGCAGGCAGTGTCCATACAACATTGCTTCATCACCCGTTGACCTTTTTTTCGGTGTATTACTCTGTCGGTTGTACCTCATTTATTTTCGGTTTTATATTTCCTATTCTTTTCATCTCTTCATTTTTGTTGTTGTCATTTGTCTTCTCTTTTTTCTTCACTTGTTTAATTAATTACACTTTTTTGAAACTCCAGAATATGTTCCAAATACCTATAAATTTTTGTAAATTCATGATTTGTTTAAAAAAATCATACTCCCTTCGTCCGGAAATACTTGTCATCAAAATGAATAAAAGAGGATGTATCTAGATGTATTTTAGTTTTAGATAGACCCATTTTTGTCCATTTTGATGACAAGTATTTTGGGACGGAGGGAGTACTTATTAAAAAATCCATGATTTTTTTATTTACCTGAATATTTTATAAAATTCATCCTTTTTAAAAAACAGGATGGTTTTCTTAATTCATAACATTTCGCAAAATCTATGAACATTTTTTAATATTCATGAATAGTTTATAGGAGACAAAATTTTTTTGTAATCTTGAACATTTTTTAAAATTCAGGAACATTTTTCAAAACAAATGTGGGTGAACGACATCGATAATTATACTCCAATCTCCTGTAGCAATAGCAATTTGAAACTTTTATGGGATCAAGTGTAGGATAATTATATTCCATTGTGAATCTTTTATGGGATCAAGTGTAGGATTCAGGGCTCTGCTGACCCAAGAAAGGTTCAAACTCCGGGGCGTGTGCAAAGAACTGAACCTCCCTAGCAAACCAATTCGTCGGCCCCATAGCCTAGCTCGATGAACAAGGAAGAAGACGGACACGACAGTTTACCCAGGTTCGGGCCACCTTGCGGTGTAAGACCCTACTCCTGCTTTGTGGTGGATTTGCCTCACGAGGGGCTGAGGATGAACTAGTACATGGGAAGAACAACCTCGCGATGTTTGCTCTGGTGTGTTGAATGAGGTTTCGATCGCCCCCTCCTACAGTGGTGGCTACCCTATACTTATAGTGGTCTTGGTCCTCTTCCCCCGAAACGTAGGCGGGAAGGGATCCCACAGTGGCCAATTTGAAAGAGGACAAGTAGTACATCTTATCTTGACAAAAGGTTGTCTTCGTCTACAAAGTCCCTGGTCGTGACATTGCGGTGGGCTCGACCATGACATCCGTCCTGCCGTCCTGACGGTCTTGGTCTCGTTGCATAGGAATGTAAACCTTTGGCTGATTCCTTGGGACCCCGCATCTGCGCTTGCCTCCTTAGCACCAAAAAGGAAACATGCTCCTCTTCACCTGCTGGCGCCCGCCTGGCCTTGGTCATCATGGCTTGCGTCACCTCAACCTCATGAGGTGGGCACCTGCATAGAAATCTTCGCTCCTCAGGAGCAGCCCAGGGGTGGCCGCTCCCTCCGGAGGTATTGACGTCGCCCGCCTCGCGAGGCTTGGCCCCTTGCGAGGGTCTTGTCTTGTTGATGTTTGATACGTCCATTTTGCATCATGCTTATATATTGATATTTATTGCATTATGGGCTGTTATTACACGTTATGTCACAATACTTATGCCTTTTCTCTCTTATTTTACATGGTTTACATGAAGAGGGAGAATGCCGGCAGCTGGAATTCTGGGCTGGAAAAGAAGCAATCTCTGGAAACCTATTCTGCACAACTCAAAAAGCTCTGAAACTTCACAAGACACCGTTTCAGAAAATATAAAAAATATCTCGCGAAAGAAGATCACCAGGGGGGCCACCATCTGTCCACGAGGGTGGGGGGCGCGCCCCCTCTCGCTGGGCACACCCCCTGCCTTGTGGGCCCCTCGATGGCCTCCCGATGCCCATCTTCTCCTATATGAGGTGTTTTGACCTGGAAAAATCATAAGGAGGCTTTCGGGACCAGACGCCGCCATCTCGAGGCGAAACCTTGGCGGGAACCAATCTAGGGCTCCGGCAGAGCTGTTCTGCCGGGGATACTTCCCTCCGGGAGGGGGAAATCGTCACCGCCGTCATCACCAACAACTCTCCCACCTTGGGGAGGGCTATCTTCATCAACATCTTCACCAACACCATCTCCTCTCAAACCCTAGTTCATCTCTTGTATCCAATCTTTGTACCCAAACATTAGATTGGTACCGGTGGGTTGCTAGTAGTGTTGATTACTCCTTGTAGTTGATGCTAGTTGGTTTATTTGGTGGAATATCATATGTTCAGATCCATTATGCATATTAATACCCCTCTGAACATGAACAATATTATGCTTTGTGAGTAGTTACTTTGGTTCCTGAGGACATGGGAGAAGTCTTGCTATAAGTAGTCATGTGAATTTGGTCTTCGTTCGATATTTTGATGAGATGTATGTTCTCTCTCCTCTAGTGGTGTCATGTGAAGATCGACTACATGACACTTCATCATTATTTGGGCCTAGAGAAAGGCATTGGGAAGTAATAAGTAGATGATGGTTTTCTAGAGTGACACAAGCTTAAACCCTAGTTTATGCGTTGCTTCGTAAGGGGCTGATTTGGATCCACTTGTTTCATGCTATGGCTAGGTTTACCTTAATACTTCTTTTGTAATTGCGGATGCTTGCATTAGAGGTTAATCATAAGTGGGGGGCTTGTCCAAGTAAGGACATCACCCAAGCACCGGTCCTCCCACATACCAAATTCTCAAAGTACCGAACGCGAATCAGATGATCGTGCTGAAAACTAGCTTGACGATAATTCCCATGTGTCCTCGGGAGCGATTTCCTTCATATAAGAGTTTCTTCAGGCTTGTCCTTTGCTAAAACAAAGGATTGGGCCACCTTGCTGCACCTTATTTACTTTTACCTTTTGTCACTTGCTACCAATTATCTTATCACAAAACTATCTATTACCTATAATTTCAGTGCTTGCAGAAAATACCTTACTGAAAACTGCCTATCATTTCCTTCTGCTCCTCGTTGGGTTCGACACTCTTACTTATCGAAAGGACTACGATATATCCCCTACACTTGTGGGTCATCAAGACTCTTTTCTGGCGCCGTTGCCGGGGAGTGAAGCGCCTTTGGTAAGTGGAATTTGGTAAGGAAAAAATTATATAGTGTGCTGAAATTTATTGTCACGTGTTATTATGGCTCATAATCCTTTGAGGGGCTTGTTCGGGGTATCTTCACCCTGACCAGAAGAGCAAAGAGTTGCTCCTCAACCTACTGCACCTACTGAAAATGTTTGCTTTGAAATTCCTTCGGGTATGATAGAGAAACTGCCTGATAATCCTTTTACAGGAGATGGAACATTGCATCCCAATTTACACCTAATCTTTGTGGATGAAGTTTGTGGATTATTTAAGCTTGCAGGTATGCTCGAGGATGTTATCAACAAGAAGGTCTTCCCTTTATATTTGAAGGGAGATGCATTGATATGGTTTAGGCTATGTGATGATATTGAACCGTGGAACTGTAATCGTCTGAAGTTGGAATTTCATCAGAAGTTCTACCCTATGCACCAGGTTCATCATGATCGTAATTATATCTATAACATTTGGCCTCGCGAAGGAGAAAGCATCGATCAAGCTTGGGGGAGGCTTAAGTCAATGTTATATTCATGCCCCAATCATGAGCTCTCAAAAGAAATGATCATTCAAAATTTTTATGCTTGGCTTTCTCTTAATAATCGCTCCATGCTCGATACTTCTTGTTCTGGCTCTTTTATGATGAAGACTATTGAATTAAAATGGGATTTATTGGAAAGAATGAAATGCAACTCTGAAGATTGGGATCTCGACGAAGATAAGGAGTCAGGTATGACCCCTAAGTTTGACTGTGTTAAAGCTTTTATGGATACCGATGTTTTCCGTGAGTTTAGCACTAAATATGGACTTGACTCTGAGATAGTAGCTTCTTTCTATGAATCATTTGCTACTCATGTTGATCTTCCCAAGGAGAAGTGGTTTAAATACCATCCTCCCATTGAAGTAAAAGTAGTTGAACCTGTTAAAGTTGAAGAAAAGACTATTACTTATAATGTTGATCCTATTGTTCCTACTGCTTATATTGAGAAACCACCTTTCCCTGTTAGATAGAGGATCATGCTAAAGCTTCAACAGTAGTTCGTAAGAGTAATACTAGAACACCTACACCCTCTGAGAAAATTAAAGTTGAACCTAGTTTTGCTATGGTTAAAGATCTCTTGGTAGAAGATTTAGATGGACATGTTATTTACCTCCAAGAGGAATCTGCTAGAATAGCCAAACCCGATGTTGGAATAAACGTAGACCTATTGTAGGCTTGCCTGTTATCTCTGTTAAAATAGAAGATCATTGCTATCATGGTTTATGTGATGTGGGTGCTAGTGCGAGTATTATCCCTCATACCTTATATCAAGAAATTATGCATGACATTGCACCTGTTGAGTTAGAAGGGATTGATGTTACTATTAAACTCGCTAATAGAGACACTATATCACCCATTGGGATTGTTAGAGATGTTGAAGTTTTGTGTGGGAAAGTTAAATACCCTGCTGATTTCCTTATTCTTAGCTCCTTACAAGATGACTTTTGTCCCGTTATATTTGGTAGACCCTTCTTGAATACTGTTAATGCTAAGATAGACTGCGTGAAAGATATTGTTACTGTTGGTTTAGGGGATATGTCTCATGATTTATACCATGGGCCTTACACAAGGGCCTTGAGCCTCTTCGGGCTATAATCTCCTATTACATACTCTGCTGGGCTTCTGATAATATGATCTTGATGACGTAAACCGGACCCTCCTGGCCGGTTTATACCTGGTAGTAATATCCCTGACAGGAATAGAAGGTACGGCGGTGGAATTAGGGTTTTTTTTCTCAGTCTACGGAGTTTCTGGGGTACATAGACTTATATAGGAAGAAGGAGGGCACCGGGGGAGTCACGGGGGCTCCACGAGGCAGGGGGCGCGCCCTGGGAAGAGGGGCGCGCCCCCCACCCTTGTGGGACCCATGTGGCTCTTCTGACGTGGTTCTCAAGTTCATCGTGCATGATTTTCTCCAAAAATATCTCTCGCGAAGGTTTCATTCCGTTTGGACTCCGTTTGATATTCTTTTTCTGCAAAACCCTGAAATAGGCAAAAAACAACAATCTGGACTGGGCCCTTGGGTTAGTAGGTTAGTCCCAAAAATGATATAAAAGTGAATGATAAAGCCCATTAAACATCCAAGACTTCATAAATAATAGCATGGAACAATCAAAAATTATAGATATGTTGGAGACATATCAAGCATCCCCAAGCTTAATTCCTGCTCGTCCTCGAGTAGGTAAATGATAAAGAAAGAATTTTCGATGTGGAATGTTAACCAATATAGGTTTTTAATGTAATTCTCTTAATTGTGGCATGAATGTTCATATCTGAAAGATTAAAGATAAAAGTCTATATTGACATAAGAAATAACAATACTTCAAGCATACTAACAAAGCAATCATGTCTTCTCAAAATACTATGGCTAAAGAAAGTTATCCCTACAAAATCATATAGTGTTGGCTATGCTCCCTCGTTATCACACAAAAATATTCATATCATGCACAACCCCGATTTCAGCCAAGCACTTGTTTTCATACTCTATCTTTTCAAACCTTTCAACTTTCACGCAATACATGAGCGTGAGCCATGGATATAGCACTATGGGTGGAATAGAGGTGGTTGTGGAGAAGACAAAAAGGAGGGAGATAGTCTGACATCGACTAGGCGTATCAACGGGCCATGGAGATGCTCATCAATAGATATCAATTTGAGTGAGTAGGGATTGCCATGCAACGGATGCACTAGAGCTAAGTAAGAATGAAAGCTCAACAAAAGAAACCAGTGGGTGTGCATCCAACCTGCTTGCTCACGAAGACCTAGGGCATTTGAGGAAGCCCATCGTTGGAATATACAAGACAAGTTCTATAATGAAAATTCCAACTAGTATATGAAAGTGACTAAGCATGAGACTCTCTACAATGAAGAACATGGTGCTACTTTGAAGCACAAGTGTGGAAAAAGATAGTAGCAATTGTCCCTTTTTCTTTTTCTTTTTTTTCTCTTTTTTTGGGCCTTTCTTTTTTCTATTTTTTCTTTGGCCTTTCTTTTTTTTTCTTTTTTTTTGCGGAGGGGCTTTATAGATTTAGCCTTTCCTCCCATGGGACAATGCTCTAATAATGATGATCATCACACTTTCATTACAACTCGATACTACAACGACAAAGTATGACTCTATATGAATGCCTCCGACGGTGTACTGGTATGTGCAATGAAACAAGAGTGACATGTATAAAAGTTATGCATGGTGGCATTGCCACAAATACGATGTCAACTACATGATCATGCAATGGCAATATGACAATATGATGCGTGTCATATGAACGGAACGGTGGAAAGTTGCATGGCAATATATCTCGGAATGGCTATGGAAATGCCATGATAGGTAGGTATGGTGGCTGTTTTGAGGAACAATATGTGGCCGTTTTGAGGAGGGATATATAGTGGGTTTATGGTACCGGCGAAAATTGCGCGGTACAAGAGAGGCTAGCAATGGTGGAAGGGTGAGAGTACGTATAATCCATGAACTCAACATTAGTCATAAGAACTCGTATACTTATTGCAAAAATCTACGAGTCATCAAAACAAAGCAATCAACGCATGCTCCTAGGGGGGAGGTTGGTAGGAGTTAACCATCGCATGCCCCCGACCTGCACACAAAGGTTGGCACTCTACAAATACCTCATGCTCTAACTTAGTCACACAATGGTTCACCATACGTGCATGCTACGTGAATCACTAACCTTAACACAAGTATTTCTCAATTTCATAATAACTCCACTAGCATGACTCTAATATCACTATCCTCATATCTCAAAACAATTATCAAGCATCCAACATCTCATTCTATTCAATGCCCTTAGTGTGAGATTTTTTTACTACATTGACATTGGATGTCTATCATGTGAAGACTAGTTTCTTTAGCCTAAACACCTTACCATGCTGTTTTAATAGACTCTCAAATAGATATAAGTGAATCATGAGAGTTCAACAATTTCTACAAAATATTATCACCACCGTGCTCTAAAAGGTATAAGTGAAGCACTCGAGCAAAAATTATTCAACTCAAAAGATATAAGTGAAGCACATAGAGTGTTCTAATAATTTCTAGGCCATATTTAACTCTCTCAAATAGGTGTGTCCAGCAAGGATGATTGTGGCAAACTAACAAGCAAAGACTCAAATTATACAAGACGCTCCAAGCAAAACACATATCATGTTGCGAATAAAAATATAGCTCCAAGTATAGTTACCGATGGATGAAGACGAAAGAGGGGATGCCTTCCCGACGCGCCCCCAAGCTTAGGCTTTTGATTATCTTGAATTTACTTGGGGTGCCATGTGCATCCCCAATCTTAGGCCTTTGCTACTCCTTGTTCCATAGTCCATCAAAGCAATACTCAAAACTTGAAAACTTCACAACACAAAACTTAGACAAAAATTCTCGTGAGCTCCGTTAGTATAAGAAAGCAAACCACTACTCAAAGCTACAGCAATGAATTCGTTCTTTGTTTATATTGGTGTTAAACCTACTGTACTACAACTTCTATATGGTTCATATCCTCCAATACCACTCATAGATGCATCGGAATAAGCAAACAACACACGAAAAACAGAATCTGTCAAAAACAGAACAGTCTGTAAGAATTCTGCAGGTTTTGCCTACTTATGGAACTCCAAAAAATTCAAACTAAATTGGTAAATTTGAGGAATTTTTCTACCAACCATCTGCAAAAGGAATCAACTAAAAATCACACTCCAGTAAAATTCCACGACTACTTTAGTGAGCGCTAACGATTCTGTTTTTCACAGCAAGATCACATAAACTTCACACAAGTCTTCCTAAAGGTTCTACTTGGCACAAACACTAAACAAAGCATGAAACCACACCTAATTAGAGGCTAGATGCAATATTTATTCCCTAACAGCAAAAAAAAACATAAAACATAAAATTGGGTTGCCTCCCAACAAGCGCTACCGTTTTATGTCCCTAGCTAGGCACGATACATGATAGATCTAGGTATAGCCATAGTGGTACGATATGTCGCGAAAGCTCATCTCATATTACCTACGTTCAGCAGAAAGATTCATTTGTGGCAATCAAGAGTAATCAAAATGGCTAAATTTAATGGGACAAAAGTCCCCTACATCAATCTCTGGAGGAACAGGTTCCTCCTTTGGCCCTTTGTAGCGGATGACCAATTCATCATTGTAGGCATTCTTTTGGCAGAAGGTCATACGCCTTCGTTCAAGGGAGAAGCCTAACCCATTATTTTGAACAGCAAAGTCATCGTTTATCTTAGAAATTCTATCAATCAAGATCTCAACAGGAACCTTTTTTCTAAGCTTTTCATTAAAAGCAACATGATCAGGAGATCGCAACCGCATAAGGTCTTCTTGATTGAACAAGATAGCCTCTATGGGAGGTCGATCGGCATCTACTCCGTAATGGGCAAAGATTTCTCTGGCCTCTTTCATGATATATCTAAATTCATGAGCCAAAAAGATAGTAGCTGCATGCTTAACGGAAGAATGCTCAATATTGGAGAACTCCAAAAATATTCTCTGAATACAGGGATGCATATGGATAAATTGCCTTTCAATTTCTACAATGAGCATAGATACAACATCTGAAAGGCTACTAGTTCTGTGAAGAATAGAGCCATCCATAGTGGGCAAAGCACCGGCACAAGTTAAGAAGTCTTGAAGAACCCCTTTTCCAATAATATTACCACTACCAACCCGGAACTTCTTAATATGTAAAGTGGTAGCTTCATCCGGGGGGTCAACATGAATGTTGCCCTCGACATTGCTACCCTTCTCGATAAAATTGTCCCCCATCTCAGACATGAGGGCAAGCAAGCAAGGAAACAACACACACAAGCAAACAAGAAGCTAGCGAATGATAAACACACGACGAAAGAAGGGTGAAGTAGGGGAGAGGAAAATGAGAGGAAAATAAATGTAATGCGAAGGATAAGGGTTTGTGATAGGTACTTGGTATATGACTTTTGTGTAAGCCTCCCCGGCAATGGCGCCAGAAATTCTTCTTGCTACCTCTTGAGCTTGTGTTGTATTCCCTCGAAGAGGAAAGGGAGATGCAGCACAGTAGCGTAAGTATTTCCCTCAGTTTTTGAGAACCAAGGTATCAATCCAGTAGAAGACCATGTGCGAGTCCCTCGCACCTGCACAAACAAATATGAACTTCGCAGCCAACAAGATAAGGGGTTGTCAATCCCTTTACGGTCACTTACGGAAGTGAGATCTGATAGAGATGATAGTTTATATATTTGGTATTTTTTGTTTAATAAAATAGCAAATTAAAGCGGTAAAAGTAAAGTAGATGTAGATTGATATGTTGAGAATAGACCCGGGGGCCATAGTTTTCTCTAGTGGATTCTCTCATGATAGCGATATTCTACGGCGGGTAAACAAATTACTGTCGAGCAATTGATAGAAAAGCGAATAATTATGAGACTATCTAGGCATGATCATTGTATATAGGCATCACGTCCGAGACAAGTAGACCGAAACGATTATGCATCTACTAATATTACTCCACACATCGACCGCTATCCAGCATGCATCTAGTGTATTGAGTTCATAAGAATAGAGTAACGCTTTAAGCAAGATGACATGATGTAGAGGGATAAACTCAAGCAATATGATATAAACCCCATCTTTTTATCCTCGATGGCAACAATACAATACGTGTCTTGCTGCCCCTACTGTCACTGGGAAAGGACACCGCAAGATTGAACCCAAAGCCAAGCACTTCTCCCATTGCAAGAACTATAGATCTAGTAGGCCAAACCAAACCAATAATTCGAAGAGACTTGCAAGGATATTATGAGCACACATAAAAAGTTCAGAGAAGAACCAAATATCTTTCATAGATAACCTTGATCATAAACTCACAATTCATCGGATCTCGACAAACACACCGCAAAAAGAAATTACATCGAATAGATCTCCTCGAAGACCAAGGAGAACTTTGTATTGAGATCCAGAGAGAGAAAAGAAGCCATCTAGATACTAGCTACGGACCCGAAGGTCTGTGGTAAACTACTCACAACTCATGGTGAGGGCGATGATGATGATGATGATGAAGGCCTCCGTGATGGATCCCCCTTCGGTGGAGCTCCGGAACAGGCTCCAAGATGGGATCTCCACGGGAACAAAAGGTACGGCGGTGGAATTAGGGTTTTTTCTCTGTCTATGGAGTTTCTGGGGTACGTAGAATTATATAGGAAGAAGGAGGGCACCGGGGGAGTCACGGGGGCTCCACGAGGCAGGGGGCGCGCCCTAGGAAGGGGGCGCGCCCCCCACCCTCGTGGGCCCCACGTGGCTCTTATGACGTGGTTCTCAAGTTCGTCATGCGTGATTTTCTCCAAAAATATCTCTCGCGAAGGTTTCATTCCGTTTGGACTCCGTTTGATATTCTTTTTCTGCAAAACCCTGAAATAGGCAAAAAAACAGAAATCTAGACTAGGCCCTTGGGTTATTAGGTTAGTCCCAAAAATGATATAAAAGTGAATGATAAACATCAAAGACTTCATAAATAATAGCATGGAACAATCAAAAATTACAGATACGTTGGAGACGTATCAGGCTCCGGCAGAGCTGTTCTGCCGGGGATACTTCCCTCCGGGAGGGGGAAATCGTCAACGCCGTCATCACCAACAACTCTCCCTTCTTGGGTAGGGTTATCTTCATCAACAACTTCACCAGCACAATCTCCTCTCAAACCCTAGTTCATCTCTTGTATCCAATCTTTGTACCCAAACCTCATATTAGTACCTGTGGGTTGCTAGTAGTGTTGATTACTCCTTGTAGTTGATGCTAGTTGGTTTATTTGGTGGAAGATCATATGTTCAGATCCATTATGCCTATTAATACCCATCTGATCATGAACAATATTATGTCTTGTGAGTAGTTACTTTTGTTGCTGAGGACATGTGAGAAGTCTTTCTATAAGTAGTCATGTCAATTTGGTATTCGTTCGATATTTTGATGAGATGTATGTTGTCTTTCCTCTAGTGGTGTCATGTGAACGTCGACTACATGACACTTCACCATTATTTGGGCCTAGAGGAAGGCATTGGGAAGTAATAAGTAGATGATGGGTTGCTAGAGTGACAGAAGCTTAAACCCTAGTTTATGCGTTGCTTCGTAAGGGGTTGATTCGGATCCACTAGTTTCATGCTATGATTAGGTTTACCTTAATACTTCTTTTGTAGTTGCGGATGCTTGCATTAGAGGTTAATCATAAGTTGGAGGCTTGTCCAAGTAAGGACAGCACCCAAGCACCGGTCCACCCACATACCAAATTATCAAAGTAACGAACGTTAATCAGATGATCGTGATGAAAACTAGCTTGACGATAATTCCCATGTGTCCTTGGGAGCGTTTTCCTTCATATAAGAGTTTGTCCAGGCTTGTCCTTTGCTACAAAAAGGATTGGGCCACCTTGCTGCACCTTATTTACTTTTACCTTTTGTTACTTGCTACCAATTACCTTATGACAAAACTATCTGTTACCTATAATTTCAGTGCTTGCAGAAAATACCTTACTGAAAACTGCCTATCATTTCCTTCTGCTCCTCGTTGGGTTCGACACTCTTATTTATCGAAAGGACTATGATAGATCCCCTACACTTGTGGGTCATCACCATGTGTTGTAATCTTGTGACTGGGGCTAAGGCTACGCCGACGGTTAAACCGTCCGCATAGTTTTGCCCAATTTTTTTGTTGTCTGTTTCTGCTTCTGCTCAGCAAATAAAATGAGTACATGTACCACCACAAGATTTCCTTCGGCATGAGCCTCCGCTGCAGTTTCCCCCTATAGGTGTCGGTGGCAGTGTCATCCGTGAAGGGGCTCACACTCCGGAGCTGCATGTTGGGTGTTTACACCTACCACCAACCTCTTAGGCATGTTAGCTGACCCAACGCAAGATTTGGTGGTATTGCTACACCTGGAAGCCCCACGAGCGGCCTAACCCTGACCCGGTTGACCTGACGATCTAGCCCTTTGACTTTAATCGGGCGGCCTTCTAGCAATGGGCTTTTCCACATGGTTGTCGTAGGTTAGCCCATAGGAACATTTGAAAACAAAGTTTGGGTCCAACCTATCACAAGATTGCCTCCGGGATGAACCTACGTTGTAGTTCCCCCATCTAAATGCCGACGATAGTGTCATCTGCGAAGGGGTCACACTAGAGCTATGTGTTGGGTGTTTACACCTACCACCACACTCTCAAACATGTAAGATGACCCAATGCAAGATTTTATGGCATTGCTACACCTCGAAAGCCCACCGAGCAGCCTAAACATGATCCAGTTGACCCGGGGATCTAGCACTTTGACTTTCATCGGACAGCTTTCCAGCAATGGGCTTTTCCACATGGTTGTCATAGATTATCCCATAGGAACATTTGAAAACAAATTTTGGGCCCAACCTATCACAAGATTCTCTCCGGGTTGAACCGCCGTCAGGGTTTCCCCTTCTAAGTGCCGGTGACAGTGTCATTTGTGAAGGGGGTCACACTCCAGAGCTGTGTGTTGGGTGTTTACACCTACCACCACACTCTCAGACATGTAAGAGGACAAAACTCAAGATTTGGTGGCATTTCTACACCCAGAAAGTCCCCGACCAGCCTAACCCTAACATGGTTGACCCACGGATCTAGCCCTTTGACTTTCATCGGACGATCTTCGAGCAATGGGCTTTTCCACCTTAGTTAGCCCATGATATGACTCCAACGTATCTATAATTTTTTATTGTTCCATGGTGTTATATTATCATTCTTGGATGTTTTACAATCATATTATAGTCATTTTATATCATTTTTTGGGACTAACCTATTGACATAGTGCCAAGTGCCAATTGTTGTTTTTTGCATGTTTTTTACATCGCAGGAAATCAATATCAAACAGAGTCCAAACACCATGAAACTTTTTGTGTATTTTTATGGACCAGAAGACCACCAATGGGCCAAAGCAGCGCCCAGGTGGGTTGTGCCCACCTCGATGGCCTCCCTCACCCCCTCTTTACCCTATAAATTCACAAATATTCCGAAAACCCTCAGGGTAAATCTAGATCAGAAGTTCCACGGTCGCAACGCTCTGTAGTCCACAAAAAACCAATCTAGACCCTTTCCGGCACCCTCCCGGAGGGGGAAATCATCACCAGTGGCCATCTTCATCATCCCGGCGGCCACCATGATGAGGAGGGAGTAGTCCACCCTCGGGTTGAGGGTTTGTACCAGTAGCTATGTGTTTAATCTCTCTCTCTCTCTCTCTCTCTCTCTCTCTCTCTCTCTCTCTCTCTCTCTCTCTCTCTCTCTCTCGTGTTCTTGAGATGCACAATCTTGATGTATCACGGGCTTTGTTAATATAGTCAGATCTTATGGTGTTTTCCCCTATTTATCTTATTGTGATGAATTGAGTTTTCCCCTTGAGATTTCTTTCGTTGATTACTTTTATGGATTTGAGAACACTTGATGTATGTCTTGCAATTGAATACTCGTGGTGACAATGGGGTATCGTATGGTTCACTTGGTATATGTTTTGGCACTCAACTCGCAGATTCCCGAGGTGACATTGGGGTAATCTATGCGTAGGGGTTGATGCACATTCTTGTCTTTGTTTCTCCTGGAGAAATCTTGGGGCACTCTCTGAGGTTCTTTGTGTTTGATTGAGTATTATGAATTTGAAAAAAAATGGGTGTTATTTTAGTACGAACTCTTCATAAATCGATCGGAAAGAATAAGTTGTCTTATTTTAGTACGAACTCTTGATAGATCGATTGGAAAGAATAACTTTTGTTATTTTAGTACGAAGTCTTGGATAGATCGATCGGAAAGAATAGCTACAAACAATTCCTTCTTATGTTCTCCGCTAGATAGGAACTTTGGAGTGATTCTTCATCACAGTTTGAGGGATGGTTATATGATCCAATTATATTAGTATTGTTGAGAGATTGCACAAGCGAAAGTATGGAAACTAGTCCTCATTTTCAAGCATTGAAATACAGTTTGTTCTTCGTTTATCACTTGGTACCTTGCTATTTTTTATTGTTACTATTACAAAAATCAATATCTACTATCCATATTACACTTGTATCACCATCTCTTTGCCGAACTAGTGCACCTATACAATTTACCATTGTATTGGGTGTGTTGGGGACACATGAGACTTTTTATTATTTGGTTGCAGGGTCGGTTGAGAGAGACCATCTTCATCCTACACCTCCTACTGATTGATAAACCTTAGGTCATCCACTTATGGGAAATTTGCTACTGTCCTACAAAACTCTGCGCTTGGAGGCCCAACACGAGTCTACAAGAACAAGTTGTGTAGCAGACATCAGCCCATAGGAATATTTTAAAACAATTTTTGGGCCCAACCTATCACAATATTCCCTCCTGGTTGAACCTTCTTCGCAGTTTCCCCCTCTAAGTGCCGGCGGTAGTGCTGTCTGTGAAGGGGTCACACGTCAAAGGTGTGTTTTGCGTGTTTGAACCTACCAAAACACTTTTAGAAATGTATGAGGACACAGTACAAGTTTGGGTGGGATTTTTTATCCCCGAAGGCCCCCGAGAAGCCTAAGCCTAACCCGGTTGACCCGGCGGTCTAGCCCTTTGACTTTCATAGGACGGCCTTCCAACAATGGGATTTTCCACCTGGTTGTCATAGGTTAGCCCATAGGAACATTTGAAAACAAAGTTTGGCCCCAACCTATTGCAAGATTCTCTCCGGGTTGAACCACAATCGCAGTTTCCCCCCTCTAAGTGTCAGTAGCATTGTCATCTGTGAAGGAGGTCACAATCTGGAGCTACGTTTTGGGTGTTTACACCTACGACCAGACTCTCAGACATGTAAGAGGACCCAACACAAGATTTTACGGTATTGCTACACCCCAAAAGCCCCTGAGCGACCTAACCCTAACGCGGTTGACCCGGCGATCAAGCCATTTGACTTTTATCGGACGACCTTACGGCAATGTGCTTTTCCACCTTGTTGTCATAGGTTAGGCCATAGGAACATTTTAAAACAATGTTTGGGCCCAACCTATCACAAGATTCCCTCCTAGTTGAACCTCCATCGCAGTTTCCCCCTCTTAGTGTTGGCGGTAATGCTGTTTGTGAAGGGGGGTCACACTTTGAAGGTGTGTGTTGCATGTTTGAGCCTACCACCATACTCTCAGACATGTATGAGGATGTAGTGCAAGTTTTGTTGGAATTAGTTCTGATTTTTACAAAGTATAAAGACCTATTTGCGGAAGTACATGAGATAACATTTTAAACAGTTTCAAAAACGTAAACAAAGAGTGTATTCATACTCTATGAAAAATCATAACCCATGTTGAAATATAACTTGTATACATTTAAGTTTACCTAATTCACATTCAATTCTTTCCTAAAAGCAGAAAATAAAATTTAAAAAACATCTGTGTCGGATCTTGGGTTCCTGAAAAACCCTTGTGGTTCGAACTCTGGGGTGTCCACGAAGATCTCTCCTTTCGACCTAGCTCGTCTACTCGCCGATCCCTAGGCCTAGCTCGTCAGATCCGAAGAACAAGGGACACAAGGTTTATACTGGTTCGGGCCACCATTGTGGTGTAATACCCTAATCCAGTGTGGGTGGTGGATTGCCTTGTAGGCTGAGGAAGAACTACTACATGGGGAGAACAGCCTCCGTAGGAGAGTTGTTCTTGTGCTCGAGTGGGCTAGTGTGTGTGTGGCCTTCTATCTGATCAACTCGATCTGTCCCCTCCCAATGGTGGTGGCTAGTCCTGTTTCTAGAGGCCCGGGTCCTCTTCCCAAATATTGAGTGGGAAGGGATCCCACAACGGCCAAATTTGAAGGGGGACAGCTAGTACAAGCTATCCTCACAAAAGGTGGTCTTCGCCTGCCAAAGGCTCTGGTGGTGACGCCGTCGTGGGCTCCACGATGACCTCCGCTCTGTCGTCCTGCTGGTCTTGGTCTCGTTGCACCAATATGGAAACCGTTGCCCGACGCCTAGGGACTCCTCGCCTGCACCTGCTCCTTTAGCACTAAAGAGGAAACTGGCACTCTGCGCCCGCTGGCGCCCGCCTGGCCTTGGTCGTCACGAGGACCTCGCGAGGTGCCCCTTGCCTTGATATCCCCGATCCTCATGAGCCAGCCTAGCGAGGCTGTCCCAGGGGATGTCTTGCGTCGTCCACCTCGCGAGGCTCGGCCCCTCGCGAGGGTCTTGAGTGGTCTCTGAAGAGGTTGGCGCGTACCAGGGCGCCTGATGAGCCACGCCCTGGGCCGCAGGCAGGCAAGTCTGGATACCCCCGTTCCCAGAACGCCGACAGTAGCCCCTGGGCCCAAGGTGCGCTCGGGCTTGGCTTCACGGCAAAGCCAAGGGTCAAGTGCGGAGTGCCACAGGCCCCAAAAGCCCGCGTCCTTGACTGACGCGTGGCGATTGATTGGACGTGGGTGTCTGCGCTTCCCCACACAACCTCGACGACTGCGCGACTTGACAAGTCCCTGCATGCACGAAACACCATCATTACCTGCGATTATGGAGGCTCGCGGTTGGCCTTCTCCTGGCTATAAATAAGAAGGCAAGCGGGGTCCTCGCTGCCCGTCTTCTTCCTTCGTCCCTCTCGCTTCTTCTTCCTTGATTCTCGCTTGGCCGAGCTACTCATGACGCTGATCCGGTGATTTTCTGCCGCTGAGAAGGGGAAGACTCCTCGCAAGGAGCCAGAAGTCCCCCCCCCCCCGAAGAAAA
>LR738710.1:826095757-826117331 GCA_902687465.1 Secale cereale | reverse complement strand
CATTCCGCCGCCATGAGGTCGGAAGTGACGAGGCCTTGGCACGAGCGGCCTCCCCCTGGCTACCCGATGCCCCTGTACGAGCGCACGCTAGATGCTCCTCGCGTGAGTTCGTGGTGTGGGCGGGGATGCCTCCTAGATCCTGGATACGCTTCCCACCATTCTTCGCCAAGGAGATGCCGTCGAGGGGGCCGCTCGAGTTGTGGTTGCGACACGCCGAGTGCCGGGCCCCGGTGACGACGGCTGAGGTTGAGGTCGTCTCCCCGGGCTAGGTCTTCATGACCCACGGATGGGGCGAGGTCGCCCGTGTCTGCGGTGTGGAAGGCACCCTCGCCATCCACTTCGAGTACGATGGCGCCTCCGTGCTGCTCTTCAAGGCGTTCGATGAGGAGGGACGCCACCTGGAGTGCTGCCCTGGAGGGCACCATCGGGACGACGCAGCGGCTGGCGCTGCGCCAGCCGTCGACCCTGCCACCAGCTCGCCCAGCAGTAGCGATGGCCTCCGGGAGTCCAGCAGCTCTCCTGAGTTTGACGAGTCTCCAGAGACAAGCGACGATAGCTACGCGCCCCCAAGCTCGCGATGCGCCCGAAGCACGTCAGGCTCGCGAGCACGTCGCCGGTGGTGACCTGCGCGAGGTCGGAGGTGGGCCATCGTGGCCCACTGTTGATGATGGCATTGACAATGGTGGCCGTAGCTAGGACATCCCAAAATCCTTCTGTGGCGTTCCCTGTGAGGATTCAAGGCCAACCCCACGAGGGCATGTAAAGAACTTGTAGTGCTTTTGCTCTTACCATATTATCCTTGCTAGTAGACCCTATTTGCGAGCCCCGTTTCGGTAACATCGCCCCTTTTTTTAGCCTTTCGATAGCATAGTGCTCTACACCGGTAGGCCCCAGTCCCAAGGCAAGCTGCAGCCGTCGCTGGTATGCCAGGTCGCGATGCCCTAGTCAAGTCTAGGAGGTGAGCGGCTTGAGTTCTGGTAAGAGCTCCTGAGGCACGTTGCTCAAGAGGTCCCCCTTGGCGTGCAAGCGGCTTTCAGAGGTTAAAAAGCGAGGTGGCGTTGCCGACGCGTGACTGCTGAATCCCATTCTGCGAAAGAGGATGGGGCACCAAAGAGTTTATGACTTATCTTGATGAGCATGAGGTGACTCTTTAAGCGGCGCGCCTGGCTTTTTTCTGATGTCGCAAGGCTGAGATTTCGCGATTTTCTCCCCTGGCCCCAGAGTTCTGCGTCGGCGGAGCCCGGCCCCGCGCGTACCTCAGCCGCCGCTGGCTTGACCGGATCAAGACCATGGAGTGAGGGGCTACGAGACCAGTTAGGCCCTTGGGTCGCGATGCCCAAGGGTCCCCCTTGATGTACGAACGGCCTTCGGGAAGGGAATGCTGGACTCAGGCCTTGACGTTCTGCGTCGGCAGGGCCCGGCCACGTGCGTACCTCAGCCGCCACTGGCTCTGACCGGATCACCAGGACAAAACCAGGGAGTGAGGTGCTATAGGACCAGTTAGGCCCTTGGGTCGCGCTGTGCAAGGGTTCCCATTGACATACGAATAGGCCTAAGCTCTCTGAGCGGGCCTCCCCTTCTCCCATCCTTCTTGATGCTCTGCATCCTTGATGTCTACTATGCAACCTTCTTCTTGTAGACGTTGTTGGGCCTCCAAGTGCAGAGGTTTGTAGGACAGTAGCAAATTTCCCTCAAATGGATGACCTAAAGTTTATCAATCCGTGGGAGGCGTAGGATGAAGATGGTCTCTCTCAAACAACCATGCAACCAAATAACAAAGAGTCTCTTGTGTCCCCAAAACACCCAATACAATGGTAAATTGTATAGGTGCACTAGTTCGATGAAGAGATGGTGATACAAGTGCAATATGGATGGTAGATATAGGTTTTTGTAATTTTAAAATATAAAAACAGCAAGGTAACTAATGATAAAAGTGGGCGTAAACGGTATTGCAATGCATTGAAACAAGGCCTAGGGTTCATACTTTCACTAGTGCAAGTTCTCTCAACAATAATAACATAACTGGATCATATAACTATCCCTCAACATGCAACAAAGAGTCACTCCAAAGTCACTAATAGCGGAGAACAAACGAAGAGATTATTGTACGGTATGAAACCACCTCAAAGTTATTCTTTCTGATCTATCTATTCAAGAGTTTGTAGTAAAATAACACGAAGCTATTCTTTCCGTTTGATCCATCATAGAGTTCATACTAGAATAACACCTTAAGATACAAATCAACCAAAACCCTAATGTCACCTAGATACTCCATTGTCACCTCAAGTATCCGTGGGCATTATTATATGATATGCATCACACAACCTCAGATTCATCTATTCAACCAACACAAAGAACTTCAAAGAGTGCCCCAAAGTTTCTACCGGAGAATCAAGACGAAAACGTGTTTGCCAACCCCTATGCATAGATTCCCAAGGTCACGAAACCCGCAAGTTGGTCACCAAAACATATATCAAGTGAATCACGTGATATCCCATTGTCACCACAGATAAGCACATGCAAGACATACATCAAGTGTTCTCAAATCCTTAAAGACTCAATCCGATAAGATAAATTCAAAGGGAAAACTGAATTCATCACAAGAGAGTAGAGGGGGAGAAACATCATAAGATCCAACTATAATAGAAAGCTCGCAATACATCAATATCGTGCCATCTCAAGAACACGAGAGAGAGAGAGAGAGAGATCAAACACATTACTGATGCATACCCTCAGCCCCGAGGGTGAACTACTCCCTCCTCGTCATGGAGAGCGCTGGGATGATGAAGATGGCCACCGGAGAGGGATTCCCCCCTCCGGCAGGGTGCCAGAACGGGTCTAGATTGGTTTTCGGTGGCAACATAGGCTTTCGGCGGCGGAACTCCCGATCTAGGTTTCTTTCCGGAGGTTTCTATATATATAGGAGGTGTTGGAGTCGGGGGGCAAGTAAAGGGGACCTCCGGGTTGTCCACGAGGCAGGGGGCGCGCCCCCTACCCTCATGGGCAGCCCGGGAACCTTCTGGTCCCCCTCCGGCACTTCATGGGCTTCTTCTGGTCCAAAAATAACCTCCGTTGAGTTTCAGGTCAATTGGGATCCGTTTGATATTCCTTTCTGTGATACTCTAAAACAAGAGAAAAACAAAAACTGGCACTGGGCTCTGGGTTAATAGGTTAGTCCCACAAATCATATAAAAGTGTATACAAAAGCCCATAAAACATCCTAGAAGGATAATATAATAGCATGGAACAGTCAAAACTAGAAGGATAATATAAGAGCATGGAACAGTCAAAAATTATAGATACGTTGGAGACGTATCAAGCATCCCCAAGCTTAATTCATGCTTGTCCTCGAGTAGGTAAATGATAAAAACCGAATTTTAGATGTGGAATGCTACCCAACATAATTATTAATGCAATTTTCTTTATTGTGGCATGAATGTTCAGATCCATAAGGTTCAAGACAAAAAATTAATGTTGACATAAGAATAATAATACTTCAAGCATACTAACAAAGCAATCATGTCTTCTCAAAATAACATGGCCAAAGAAAGTTATCCCTACAAAATCATATAGTCCGGCTATGCTCCCTCTTCATCACACAAAATATTCATATCATGCACAACCTCGGTTTCAGCCAAGCAATTATCTCATACTCAAATTTATTCAAACCTTTGAACTTTCACGCAATACATGAGCGTGAGCCATGGTTATAGCACTATAGGTGGAATAGAGTGGTGGTTGTGGAGAAGACAAAATAAGGAGATAGTCTCACATCAACTAGGCATATTAATGGGCTATGGAGATGCCCATAAATAGATATCAATGTGAGTGAGTAGGGATTGCCATGCAACGGATGCACTAGAGATATAAGTGTATGAAAGCTCATCAAAAGAAACTAAGTGGGTGTGCATCCAACTTGCTTGCTCATGAAGACCTAGGGCATTTGAGGAAGCCCATCGTTGGAATATACAAGACAAGTTCTATAATGAAAATTCTGACTACTATATGAAAGTGACAAAATAAGAGACTCTCTATCATGAAGATTATGGTGCTACTTTGAAGCACAAGTGTGGAAAAGCATAGTAGCATTGTCCCTTATCTCTTTTCTCTCATTTTTTTGGAGGGGGCTTTTCTCATCTCTTTTTTTAGCCCCCCCTCTTTTTTTTAGCCATCACTTTTTTTGGCCTTTCTCACACGGGACAATGCTCTAATACTGAAGATCATCACACTTTTATTTACTTACAACTCGAAGATTACAACTCGAAGCTAGAACAAAATATGACTCTATGTGAATGTCTCTAGCGGTGTACCGGGATGTGCAATGAATCAAGAGTGACATGTATGAATGAATAGTGAATGGTGGCCTTGCCACAAATACAATGTCCAGTACATGATCATGCATGGCAATATGACAATATGAAGCGTGTCTTCTGAACGGAACGTTGGAAAGTTTCATGGCAATATATCTCGGAATGGCTATGTAAATGCCATGATAGGTAGGTATGGTGGATGTTTTGAGGAAGGTATATGGTGGGTGTATGGTACCGGCGAAAGTTGCGCGGTACAAGAGAGGGTAGCAATGGTGGAAGGGTGAGAGTGCGTATAATCCATGGACTCAACATTAGTCATAAAGAACTCATATACTTATTGCAATATCTAAGATTTATCAAAACAAAGTATACAACGCATGCTCCTAGGGGAAGGGTTGGTAGGAGTTAACCATCGCGTGATCCCAACCTCCACACAAAGGATGACACTCAATAAATAAATCATGCTCCAACTTCTTCACATAACGGTTCACCATACATGCATGCTACGAAATTACAAACTTTAACACAAGTGTTTCTCAAATTCACAATTACTCCACTAGCATGTATCTAATATCATCATTCTCATATCTCAAAACAATCATCAAGTATCAAACTTCTCCTATCATTCATTGCACTTGTATGAAAGTTTTTACTATACACATCTTGGATGCCTATCATATTAGGACTAGTTTTATAACCAAAGCACATTACCATGATGTTCTAAAAGAATCTCAAAAGGATATAAGTGAAGCACGAGAGATCAATAATTTCTACAAAATAAAACCACCACCGTGCTCTAAAAGATATAAGTGAAGCACCACAGCAAAACTATCTAGCTCAAAAGATATAAGTGAAGAACAAAGAGTATTCTAATAAATTCTAAACCATTATTATCTCTCTCAAAAGGTGTGTCCAGAAAGGATGATTGTGAAAAACTAAATAGCAAAGACTCAAATCATGCATGACGCTCCAAGCAAAACACATATCATGTGGTGAATAAAAATATAGTCCCGAGTAAAGTTACCGATAGATGAAGACGAAAGAGGGGATGCCTTCCCGGGGCATCCCCAAGCTTAGGCTTTTGGTTGTCCTTGAATTTTACCTTGGGGTGCCTTGGGCATCCCCAAGCTTAGGCTCTTGCCACTTTTTGTTCCATAGTACATCAAAGTCATACTCAAAACTTGAAAACTTCACAACATAAAACTTAGCCAAAAATCTCGTGAGCTCCATTAGTATAAGAAAACAAACCACCACTCAAAGGTACTGTAATGAACTCATTCTTTGTTTATATTGGTGTTAAACCTACTGTATTCCAACTTCTCCATGATTCATACCCCCCCCCCCCGATACTACTCATAGATTCAACAAAATAAGCAAACAACACACGAAAAACAGAATCTGTCAAAAACAGAACAGTCTGTAGTAATCTGTAACTTTCAAATACTTCTGTAACTCAAAAAAATGAAATAAATTGGTGGACGTGAGGAATTTTTCTATTAATCATCTGCAAAAAGAATCAACTAAAAAGCACTCTCCAGTAAAAAAATACACAAATCTCGTGAGTGCCAAAGTTTCTGTTTTTCATAGCATGATCATATACACTTCACACAAGTCTTCCCAATTGTTCTACTTGGCACAAACACTAATTAAAACAAAAAATCACATCTAAATGGAAGCTAGATGTTATATTTATTCCTAAACAGAAGCAAAAGCAAAGAACATAAAATTGGGTTGCCTCCCAACAAGCGCTATCGTTTAACGCCCCTAGCTGGGCACGATGATTTCAATTATGCTCGCATAAAAGATAATAATTGAAACATAAAGAGAGCATCATGAAGCATATAAATAGCACATTTATGTATAACCCACTTCCTATGCATAGGGATTTTGTGAGAAAACAACTTATGGGAGCAATAATCAACTAGCATAGGAAGGCAAAACAAGCATAGCTTCAAGATTTTAAGCACATAGAGAGGAAACTTGATATTGTTGCAATATGTAGAAGCATATGACCCTCTCTCATAATAATTTTCAGTAGCATCATGAATGAATTCAACAATATAACCATCACATAAAGCATTCTTTTCATGATCCCCAAGCATATAAATTTATTACTCTCCACATAAGCGAAATTCTTCTCATTCGGAATACTGGAAGTAAACTCAACAAAATAATTATCATGTGAGGCATAATCCAATTGAAAACTAAAATCATGATGACAAGTTTCATGGTCATCATTATTCTTAATAGCATACAAGTCATCACAATAATCATCATAGATAGCAACTTTGTTCTCACAATCAATTGGAACCTCTTCCGAAATAGTGGATTCATCACTAAATAAAGTCATGACCTCTCCAAATCCACTTTCATAAATATAATCATCATAAATAGGAGGCATGCTTTCATCATAATAAATTTGCTCATCAAAACATGGGGAACTAAAAATATCATCTTCATCAAACATAGCATCCCCAAGCTTGTGGCTTTGCATATCATTAGCATCATGGATACTCAAGGGATTCACACTAACAACATTGCAATCATGCTCATCATTCAAGTATTTAGTGCCAAACATTTTAATGCATTCTTCTTCTAGTACTTGGGCACAATTTTCCTTTCCATCATTTTCACGAAAGATATTAAAAAGATGAAGCATATGAGGTAACCTTAATTCCATTTTTTATAGTTTTCTTTTATAAACTAAACTAGTGATAAAACAAGAAACTAAAAGATTCGATTGCAAGATATAAAGATATACCTTCAAGCACTCACCTCCCCGGCAACGGCGCCAGAAAAGAGCTTGATGTCTACTACGCAACCTTCTTCTTGTAGACGCTTTTGGGCCTCCAAGTGCAGAGGTTTGTAGGATAGTAGCAAATTTCCCTCAAGTGGATGACCTAAGGTTTATCAATCCGTGGGAGGCGTAGGATGAAGATGGTCTGTCTCAAACAACCCTGCAACCAAATAACAAAGAGTCTCTTGTGTCCCCAACACACCCAATACAATGGTAAATTGTATAGGTGCACTAGTTTGGCGAAGAGATGGTGATACAAGTGCAATATGGATGGTAGATATAGGTTTTTGTAATCTGTAAATATAAAAACAGCAAGGTAACTAATGATAAAAGTGGGCGTAAACAGTATTGCAATGCGTTGAAACAAGGCCTGGGGTTCATACTTTCACTAGTGCAAGTTCTCTCAACAATAATAACATAACTGGATCATATAACTATCCCTCAACATGCAACAAAGAGTCACTCAAAAGTCAGTAATAGCGGAGAACAAACAAAGAGATTATTGTAGGGTACGAAACCACCTCAAAGTTACTCTTTCTGATCTATCTATTCAAGAGTCTGTAGTAAAATAACATGAAGCTATTATTTCCGTTTGGTCCATCATAGAGTTCGTACTAGAATAACACCTTAAGATACAAATCAACCAAAACCCTAATGTCACGTATATACTCCATTGTCACCTCAAGTATCTGTGGGCATGATTAAATGATATGCATCACACAATCTCAGATTCATCTATTCAACCAACACAAAGAACTACAAAGAGTGCCCCAAAGTTTCTACCGGAGAGTCAAGACGAAAACGTGTGCCAACCCCTATGCATAGATTCCCAAGGTCACGGAACCCGCAAGTTGATCACCAAAACATACATCAAGTGAATCACGTGATATCCCATTGTCACCACAGATAAGCACATGCAAGACATACATCAAGTGTTCTCAAATCCTTAAAGACTCAATCCGATAAGATAACTTCAAAGGGAAAACTCAATTCATCACAAGAGAGTAGATAGGGAGAAACATCATAAGATCCAACTATAATAGCAAATCTCGCGATACATCAAGATCGTGCCATCTCAAGAACATGAGAGAGAGAGAGATCAAACACATAGCTACTGATGCATACCCTCAGCCCCGAGGGTGAACTACTCCCTCCTCCTCATGGAGAGCGTCAAGATGATGAAGATGGCCACCGGAGAGGGATTCCCCATTCCGGCAAGAAGCCAGAACGGGTCTAGATTGGTTTTTGGTGGCAACAGAGGCTTTAGGCGGCGGAACTCCCGATCTAGGTTTCTTTCCGGAGGTTTCTGTATATATAGGAGGTGTTGGAGTCGGGGCAAGTAAAGGGGACCTCCGCGCTGTCCACGAGGCAGGGGGCGCGCCCAGGGTGCGCCCCCTACCCTCCTGGGCAGCCCGGGAACCTTCTGGTCCCCCTCCGGCACTTCCTGGGCTTCTTCTCGTCCAAAAATAACCTCCGTTGAGTTTCAGGTCAATTGGGCTCCGTTTGATATTCCTTTTCTGTGATATTCTAAAACAAGAGAAAAACATAAACTGGCACTAGGCTCTGGGTTAATAGGTTAGTCCCAAAAATCATATAAAAGTGTATACAAAAGCCCATAAAACATCCTAGAAGGATAATATAATAGCATGGAACAGTCAAAACTTATAGATATGTTGGAGACGTATCAGTCCTCGGGTCCCGACCTTCGAGCGAAGCTCACCCGCCGTTGGTATGCCAGGTCGCGATGCCGTGGTCAAGGCCAAGGGGTGTGGGCTAGAGAGTTGGTAAGAGCCCCTGAGACACGATGCTCAAAGCCCCCCCTTTAACACGCAAGCAAAATAAGTGAGGTGGGGAGACCGACGGGGTTGCCTGTCGTCGTGCTCCTGAGACTCCTGCGGGTTAGCCTATAGCAGAACAACTTAGGGCCGCGCCCGCGCTGGGCTTCTGGTAATTTCGCAGGAAGGTGAAGGCACCGAGGACCTAGTGAGGTGACACTTGCGGAGCGGGCCGCGGGTCAGAGCTCGGTCCCTCGGGTTTGTCAGCGTTGCAAGGAAGGACCCGAGCAAAAGTGTCATGCCAACGTATGCAGCCCCCATTGCGAGATGAGCAGAAGTCCATTACGTAGCGAAGGAGGCCCGAATGGGTGAAGGTCAGATAGATGAGTGATTCTAATGCAGCTGATAGAAATGGTAACGCTAGCTCAGGTAAGATGCAAGGGCGATACATGCCACAAGGACGGACCTGTGTGACTCGGGATGATGCAGCCCGAGGGGCGCCCCCAGTTGAACAAAAACCGGAAAATGTCACGTGGCACAGTTGCTGAAGTAGTGTTGGTGTAGCTGAAGACCCTCGATGGAAACGCTGCTCCTCACGCACCGCCTGGCTCTGGCACCTCGCGAGGCTCCGGGGTTTCCTAGATCACTCGGAGAACCGAGTCCAACTCCTCCTGGATCTCCTTATGCCTGGCCTCGCGAGTCGCCAGGACCTCCCGCATATGGCGCTGGTGCAGGGTCGCTTGGTTCGGCAGAACGAAAGGCATGCGAACGTAGCTGTGAGGGGGACCCTCGCACCGGCCCACCTGGGAAGGCCAGTAGAGCTCCTGAGATGCAATCATGTTGAGTGCGGGGACGTTGACGCAGACGCGCAGCCCGTCGCCTGAGTCTGGGGCGATAGCTGCATTTCGAGGCGTCGGGTGGCGCTCGCCCCGCATTGCCCTTGGCACCTGTAGGTCTTCGATGGTCTTGTTGATGAACTCCCGAGCGCTTGGTGCCTTACGCCTTGAGGCCTCTAGAGGGAAACGTGCGGTGAAGCACTCCTCCACATGGTGCTCGAGCGCCTCCCTTGTGACATTGGCTAAGTCAGAGGCCCTCCAGATGAGAGCCCCCAAGTCCAGCCTGAGGGGGGCGCTGGGCGCGCCTTCCTATGCGAGGGAGGGAGGCGGCGCCTCCCCAGGTGTAGGTCCTGAGGTGCTGCCGCCAGGTGCTGCATCCCCATGAGGCTCCAGAGCGAGCAGCCACTTCTTCTTCTTGGGAACGACCTCTGGAAGGTAGATGATGTTGTCGTTGTCTGGATCGTCAACTGATACCGCCTGGTAAGTGCGCTCGAGCGAGCACACCGCGTCCTTCTCTTCACAAGTGATGGTGATGACGCCGCCGCTCCCCGGCATCTTGAGGACATTGTAGCCGTGGTGAGTCACTGCCATGAACTTGGGCAGAGCTGGGTACCTGAGGATGGCGTTGTAAGGGAGATGGATGTGGGCAACGTCGAAGTCGATGAGCTCGGTGTGGTAGTTGTCGCACTTGCTGAAGGTGAAAGGCAGGCGGACCTGCCCTACGGGGGTGGTGGAGCCATCAGTCACTCCGGAGAAAGGCTTGGTACGCAGCAACAGATCATAGGGTGCTTGGAGGCTATCGAATGTCTCGATGGACAGGACATTGAGCCATGCGCCACCATCGATGAGGGTCTTGGTAACTTGGACATTGTTGATGACGGGCGAACAAAGCATTGGGAGGGCGCCGACCATGGCCGCGCACTTGAGCTGGTCTGCTGAACTGAAGGTGATGGGGCACCTGGACCACCTGAGTGGGCGAGTGGCCTCGAGCTTGGGGAGAGTCATGTTTACTTCCCGGGTGAACTGCTTGAAGAGGCGCTAAGAGGTTGGGGCATGTGCTCTACCCAAGATGCAGGATGGCACGTGGCTCCTGGAAGCCCCCAGCCCCCTCGTCCTGGTCGTCGTTCCTCCATGGTGGCGGCAGAGGTGGAAGGCCAGCCTTGCCCTGAGGGCGGTCCTCACGAGGTTGGCCCCTCCAGGCGCCCTCACGGGGCTGATCGCGCCAACGGTCCTCCCGAGGTTGGTCACGCCACTCCTGGCAGGGGCCACGGTCGTCCCAGCGTCCTATGGTCCGGCTTCCCCCACGGCCGTAGCCACGGTTGCTGTGCTCAGGGCGTTGGATGATGCGTCCTTCGTGGAGGGCCCTGAGTTCTTGACAGTCGTGGGTGTTGTCGCTGTGCACGTTGTGGAAGGCGCAAACGCCCGGCTGTTCTTGGATAACTCTGGGTAGTCATGGCCGCGCTTCATCTCCGGTTCAGCCGCGAGCACTGCCGCTCCTTTGAGTTTTACGTCCTTGCCCTTGGCCTTCTTGTCCTCAGGTTCAGTAACGGGCAGCTCGGCGAGGGAGAGGCGCCCCTCCTTAGCTCTGGCGCACTTGGTCGCGAGGTTGAACAGCTCAAGGGACATGCACAGATCTTTGTGGATGGTGAGCTCCTCCTTCATCTTGACATCGCGGACACCATCTGAGAATGCTGAAATGATGGCCTCATATGTGACCTTGGGGATCTTGACGCTGACGCTATTGAAGCGTTGGATGAACTTATGTAGGATTTCTCCTGATTGCTTGATACGCTGCATGTCACCCGCGGCCGGACGGCGGTGTCGGGTGCCCTGGAAGTTGGCGATGAACCGCTCGCGCATCTCGCTCTAGGTGGAGATCGATCCCACGGGCAGGTTCAGGAGCCACGGGCGCGCGCCATCTTTGAGGGCCATGGGGAACCAGTTCGCCATGATCTTCTCGTTGCCATCGGACGCTTCGATGCTCACCTCGTAGAGCTGGAGGAACTCCGCAGGGTCGGGGTGTCGTCGTAGCGTGGAGGCAGGTCGGGCGTGAACTTCCCTGGCTAGTTGACGTTGCACAGCTCGGGGGCGAGGGCCTTGCAGCCTGCTGTCGATACCGGAGCTTGCCACGGAGGTGAACTTGGTCTTGGTCCTCGCGCGCCACCGCGGCGGGGCGCACGCAGTCTCGACGCGATGGTGGAGGGAGCGCTGGCGCTCCTCCGCGGGGCCGCTGGATCTCTTGGCAGCTTCCTTCTTCGTGCACTAGCGCCGCGCGTGGGCGATCACGCCACGGGGCCACGTGCCTTGGGTCTTGGACGACGCCTTGACGCGGAGGTAGCAGAGGAGCTCCATGGGCCACGTCGTTCGCATGGGGAGGCGGACGAGGTAGCGAGAGGGACTGCGTTGGAGAGCCCCCAGCGGCGCTGATGAGCTCGGTGATGCGGTCGAGCCATTCTTCGTAGAAGTCATCGACAGGGCGGTAGCGCAGGAGCTCGTGCGCCATGAGCCACGCAGCCTGTGCGTCCGCGACGAGCATGGGATGACGAGACTGCTGGGGTTAGTGACAGGGTCGCGGTGTCTCCATCTCCCCGCACAGAGGGGTGCAGGGACAAGGCATGTTGTTCATGCCGCGCTGGGCAGGTGGCGGTGTTGGCGGCAGGCGATGGAGAACGGCGGGGCGGCCCGCCGGCAGGAGCTGTCTGAGCGACGCGGGTGGCAAGGACAGCCCATCGCTCAGCATGGGATCTGCGAGCGTCGGCCATGGAACCGGTGGGACGGCGAAGCGGATCGATGGAAGGGAAGTTTAGGCACACCCCTACCTGGCGCGCCAAATGTCGGATGTTAGGTTCCGGCAAAACCCTTGTGGTTCGAACTCTGGGGTGTGCACGAAGATCTCTCCTTCCGCCCTAGATCGTCTACTCATCGATCCCTAGGCCTAGCTCGTCAGATCCGAAGAACAAGGGACACAAGGTTTATACTGGTTCGGGCCACTGTTGTGATGTAATACCCTAATCCAGTGTGGTGTGGTGGATTGCCTTGTAGGCTGAGGAAGAACAAGTACATGGGGAGAGCAGCCTCCGGAGGAGAGGTGTTCTTGTGCTCGAGTGGGCTGGTGTGTGTGTGGCCTTCTATCTGATCAACTCGATCTGTCCCCTCCCAATAGTGGTGGCTAGTCCTATTAATAGAGGTCCGGGTCCTCTTCCCAAATATTGAGCGGGAAGGGATCCCACAGCGGCCAAATTTGAAGGGGGACAACTAGTACAAGCTATCCTGACAAAAGGTGGTCTTCGCCTGCCAAAGGCTCTGGTGGTGACGCCGCCATGGGCTCCGTGATGACCTCCGCTCTGCCGTCCTGCTGGTCTTGGTCTCGTTGCACCGATATGGAAACCTTTGCCTGACGCCTCAGGACTTCTCACCCTACACCTGGTCCTTTAGCACCAAAGAGGAAGCTAGCACTTTGCGCCCGTTGGCGCCCACCTGGCCTTGGTCGTCACTGCTCACGTCACGAGGACCTCGCGAGGTGCCCCTTGCCTTGATATCCCCGATCCTCATGAGCCAGCCTAGCGAGGCCGCCCCAGGGGATGTCTTGCATCGTCCACCTCGCGAGGCTCGGCCCCTCGCGAGGGTCTTGAGTGGTTGCTGAAGAGGTTGGGCCGTACCAGGGCGCCTGATGAGCCATGCCCTGGGCCACACGCAGGCAAGTCTAGGTACCCCCGTTCCCAGAACGCCGACAATCTGGGCCGATGATCATCGTTGGCATAGATGCCACATGTCCATATATGCCGATGGTCACCGTCGGCATAGATGACACGTGTCCATATATACCGACGGTAGCCCTCAGCATAGATACCATATGTCCAGCTATGCCGACGGCGGTGACCGTTGGCATAGTTTTCATACCATTTTTTTTTGTACCTACAAATTATTCAATTTTAAAAAAATATGTTTATATAATTAGTTTTATAATAAATTTTAATATATATATATATATATTAAATTGTAATAATTATACGCCCCCGGCCGTCGTTAGAGCCAACGGCATAGCCTTAATGACGTCAGCCTTCCGTTTGCCAAAAGGATGTATGCCGAAAATAATAGATATGTCGACGGTGACCGATGGTCTAGATCAGCGCTTTGACGATAGGGACCTTAGGTTTACATATGATATTTGTCGATGATGCAGTTACGCCGACGGGGCCCATCGGCATAGCTTCCGCTTTACCGATGGACCCGATATGCCGACAGTTTCCACCTGGCCGTCGACTTAGCTCTATCTATGCCTGCTAGCTTACCTTTGACCGTCAGCATGTTAAATGATTCCTGTAGTGTACGTATGTAGTACTACTCAAAAAAACTAGCCTCTCGGGTCACTTCGGCCGACTCTGAAGGCCTACCTACGGCCACCAAAAAAGACTCTCCACCACCGCTCTACCTACTCTTCACCGCCAGAGGCAGCCATCGGGGTTGACGGGGGTGGCGGGGCTCCCCACGCCCCCACTTTCTTCTCTCCTCCTACCCAGCTTTCTCTCCCATGACGTCAATCTACGCTGGATCTTCCGGCTAGTCGCTGCTCCTCGAGTGGTACCGCGTTGAACGCTCCTCATGGGCACACGACCACCGACGCTACCAACTTTGGGCTCACCTCTCATCTATTCTAGCGCCTGATCGTGCCCCGGCCACTTCAGATCATGGCATCACGGCTGATCAGCAGGGACATGCAATAGAAGATGATCCAAGGCATCAGCAAAATCGCACTGCATGAATGCACCAGTGTGCCTCGTGACGTGGTAAGTGACCGAACCTGGCATCCCAATGTCTGGCGGTTGCAGCGGCATGTTGGATACCATGGATGCGGTTCGGTGTGCTCCAGCTTGGGTTCGTGTGGTGTCAAGCAACGAATGAGTGTCGGTCTGTGGTCTCCAGATTGGATTTGGCATGTGGCGGCGCGATGAGATACAATCTATAGTCGGCAGCATGACACAGAGGGTATAGTTGTGCTATGGGGACGGCTGGATTTCTAACACATCGCATGTAGTTGTTGGTATCACGGAAAAGCGGCGGCGACAACACATGATTGACTTTGAATTGGCGGTGCTTCTCGTGTACCCGGTCTTGAGCTCTGGGTTGAAAACCCTAGGTCTGATCCGAGTTGGTTATATTTGGTAATGTGACGATTTGCATTGTTATCTTGTTGAAGCCATTGCTCGGATGCTCGGACTTGTTCTTTAGGGTTAAAACCTAGATTCTGCCTTTGGTGGTTTGATCAAACGATAGGGGCATTTGAGCGTTGTTTCCTTCAGATATGCATTGCTGTTGAATAATCACGTTGCCCTTGTGGTGTTAAGAGATAGTTTGTGCGGATATGGTCATTGATATAGTTTGTTGACCGCTTCGTGCTTTTCTCTTGTTCCTCACTTAGGCTTAAATTTGGTCTTGTATGAATTTTCTCCTTGTCAGTGTTCTCTTGTGTGTGTGCGTTGGTATTGGCATTGTACATCCTCGCTATGCAGAGGTCGAATGCTTGCTCACTGTGTTTGAATCCACTTGATACTTCATTTTAAGTCAATAAAATACACCCTTTGTCGAAAAGCTGGCACCTAGGGATTTTGTGGCTCGGTCGACGTGGAGGTTGAGCATGATATATCAAGTGGCTGATGTCACCAGCTTCAGGCTGCAGCCATGATGGGCTGCTACTTCTTGAGTTTGCGTTGGTCTTTCCCTTGAAGAGGAAAGGCTGCTGCAGCAAAGTAGAGATAAGTATTTCCCTCAGTTGAGAACCAAGGTATCAATCCATTAGGAGGAACAAACGAGTCCCCAATAATTGCACCTACACAAACAAACAAATAGTTGCACCCAACGTGATAAAGGGGTTGTCAAACCCTTCACGGTTACTTGCAAGGATGAGATCTGATAGTGATAGATATAAAAGATAAGTACAACTGCAAAATAAAATAAAGGTAAATAAATTGCAGCAAGGTATTTTTGTGTTCCTGATTTTATAGATCTGAAAACAATATGATACAAGATAGACCTGGGGGGCATAGTTTTCACTAGAGGCTTCTCTCTTGAAGAAAGCATACGGTGGGTGAACCAATTACTGTTGAGCAATTGATAGAAAAGCGCATAGTTATGACAATATCCAAGGCAATGATCATGTATATATGCATCACGTCCGAGACAAGTAGACCGACTCCAACTTGCATCTACTATTATTACTCCACAAATCGACCGCTATCCATCATGCATCTAGTGTATTAAGTTAACAAGAACGGAGTAACACCTTAAGCAAGATGACATGATGTAGAGGGATAGACCCAAACAATATGAATAAACCCCATCCTTTTATCTTTAATGATAATAATACAAATATGTGTCATGTCCCTTTCTGTAACTGGGATTGAGCACCGCAAGATTGAACCCATTACAAAGCACCTCTTCCATTCCAAGAAAAATCAATCTAATAGGCCAAACCAAATCAATAGATCGGAGAGAAATACAAAGCTATATTCAGTGAGGTTCTTGCAGCTCCTCCACTCAGAGAAGGGAGTTTCGATGGCGATCCCATCGTGCTCGATTGACTACGAGAGTGCTCTTGCTCGCTGGCTACTTAATTGGTTTGTTGGTGCATCCGACGAGGAGAAGGAGGTAATGGTGCGGGCCGCCTATGGGCTTTGGCTAGCTCGTAATGCAGCAAGGGAGGGGAAGCTTATTGCGCCGCCACCTGAAATAATGCACATTGTTGTCTCTCATATGGATGAATGGAAAGCGGTGCATGCAGGGGCGCCGCGCGAGCCGAGGCATGCTGAACCACAGTGATGGGAGCCCCGGATGAAGGCTAGGTGAAGGTGAACTCCGATGGAGCTATTTCTAAACATGGTCAGAATGGAGGAGGAGGCGTTGTGCTTAGAGACCGCAATGGCGGTTTTCTGGCGGCTGTCTGTCACTCTTTTCCCAGCGTCATTGAGCCTGAAGCATCAGAGATACTGGCCTGCAGAAGGGGCTTGCAGGTGGCAGCGGAGATAAATGCAACAAGAGTCCATATGGAGCTTGATGCTCAAGGCGTGGCAAGCATGCTACAACAATCGGGCAAGAATCTCTCGGCCGTAGGCCCATGGGCAAGGGCGTAGCCACGCCCGGAGCTGCCAAGACCATGGCCCTGGGCGTGGAGTGGAATTCCTTCGTTGACTGTAGCTACGGTTGCGTACTGTAGCTATGGTCGCGTACTGTAGCTCCGAGGGAGGCATGGGTGTGGCCAAATCCTACCTATGGCACTGCCCATGGGTACAAGATATCAAGTCTCTCCTTGGGCAGAATTTCGTGGGTCAGAAGAAGTGCAAATGTTGCCGTGCATAAATTAGCTAACGTAGGTGTAGGAGATGAGTTGTGTAAGGTTTGGTTTGGGGTTTCACCGGACTTTGTTCTTGATGTTATTTCGGATGACATTCCAAGGTTTGATAATAAAGCGACAGCATTTACCTAAAAAACAGTGTGTGTTGGCGTACAGTCGGAAAAACAGCGTGCGCTGGCAACAACTAATATGAGTAATACAAATCTCCCTGCAAGACATCAACTACTTCAGATCACGGAACTCCCCATAGAAACGAACGTACACATCCATGAGGCACACATGTACACGACACGATGGTGGGCATGGAACAAACCTAGCGCATACAGCGATTAAATGTGCGGGTAACATTTTCTGGCGGCAGAGCAAGTATTTAAATAACGATCTGCCATCGTCCAACCTAATTGTATCATCGTACCATCGTACAGCCAGCCTCGCCCACCGCTTAATTGGTACTACTAGTCGTACGCCAAAGCAAACTCCCCATCACAATGTACATGGACCGCACCGTGCCCCCTGGGCCCAAATCCCGTCTCATCTATTGTAGTGGTACTCTTCTCAGTTACACTCAGTTTCCTCAACGTCTGATACAGTTCTCGAGGTCCCCCTCAACATCTCCGTCCAAGTTACGCGGTCCAAAGAAAAACATGTGAGCAGCAGACAATATCGTAGTGCGACGTTGGGCAATTTTTGGAATCGAACGATGTTCGCGGTCCACAAACAAGAGCGATGTACAACGGCCTTGTGACCAAAGAGCCATGGGAGGTTAAATGTCATGTCCATCTAACGATGCTTGCAAATGTCATGGCGCCGCCTTCGTACATCCAGAGAAAGTCACCGGGACTTAATGGATCGGATTGCGCGTTATTACATGCATGCCTACGCGCACAAAATCCTCATTCCATTCTTAGGAAAATATCTGGTTACACATACACGCACGTCTGCGCCTTGTTTCGGAGCATCTCCGAGTTTCTCAACGAATCTCCGGAGTAGAATTAGTGCGGCTCTCTCAATAATTTAGGAGGGATTTAAAGTGAAATAATTTCTCAGATACCCAATAATCCCTTCCCAAATACAAAATCTAGATACCCAATAATCCCTTCCCAAATACAAAGTCTAACATATGGGCCCCATTTATCAATGAGATGCCTCTCTCGAGACCACGGCGGTGGTGAGTGGCGACATCGGCAGTGGTTGTGATCCAGTGGCGGCGCGGTGGTCAGCCGAGTGCTTCGGCGGGGCGGCGGGGTGAGATGGCTCCGGCAACTCGGGGAAGGCCTCCCTTTCTTCTTGTTGCAGAGCACATACATTATCTTTTCTCCTCATGCCTTCTCTTTATATCTCTCTTGTTTTTGTTCTTCATCAGTTGCATGAGCCTCCTGCTGGACGTACATGCATGCAGCGCTTGAATGAGCTGCCCTAGGCATCTAGTCGTACGTGCTCTGTACAAAAACAGGATCGTGCTAACAAACATGTAGGATCGTGCGAAATATTTTAGCGGGAACCAGGATTATCTGGGTTTTCTTGCAAATTGCAGATTCCATGCAAAAGAGAGAAAAAATCTTGCAACACGATGATTCTCTTATAAAAAAAATTCTTACAAAACTTAGATTCCCTAGAAAAAATTACATGCATTATTGCGGGTCGTGGAAAGTAAGAAAGAGGTTGTACATCATGCATGCAACGCAATATGTAGGCCCATGTGCTAGAACTAGCAGATGCACGTACGTCCTAGAACTGACAACAACACACGTGTACGTTGGCATAGCCACCCCACCCTAACTACATTTAATGTTTTAAGCGGATACATCCCACCCCGACTACTTTAATGTCGCTTCGAATACGTTTCTTTTGCGGGGTCAATAGTACTTTATTTCATAATAATAGAGTTACAATCAAGAGGCAAAAGATTCTCAGTACATGAGGGTCCGCTAGTTGTGGCTCTTTTAGAGCGACTATACCTTGCTAGCCAGTTCACAACCATATCCTGAAACCTATATATGTAATTTATGTAGAATAAACTCTCTACCCCCCACAAGAGACTTAATCTCAACTACTAAATGACCATACACAAAATGATCCAACCCTGATCCTATGAGGCATGAGAGAGCACTCAAAGAGTCAGACTGTACCATCACTGGGAGCTCGGTATGCTGGTGAGCTAGAGACATGCCGATCATTAACGCATGTATCTCCACCTCAAGAGCATCAGGCAGTTAAAAAGATACGGTATGCCACTAAGATAACTGATTTTTCATGTCCCCTTAAAATCATTCCCACTGCCGCCCTTCCGTCAACCTCCATGAAAGAACCATCCACCGATAAAGCAGTAGCACTGCTTGGTGGTGCAATCCATGGTAGAGCTTGGGGCACCAGACTATGCATTGGTCGACCCCAAGAAATATCCATTGCATCTTTCCTTTTATCAACTCCTCAGTTGAGTATTTGCGAGCATCTATGATAGAGTTCAAGTAACTCTCCAGAAAAACAACCGACACATCGGTCGGCGTGCTCTCCTCCCCATTGGTCGCTCGCCTCCCGGATGCAAGCTAGACGATCATCCTGCAAGCACGTTGTCATGATTAGAGGCAGCTAGCCGGTATGCACTACAGGCCGTGGAGGAGCCACTCCGTTCTAGCCATCATGCCAAAAAATCGTGCCTGCAACAAGGTGAGGAACATATCACCGGGATTATTTGTGCCACGTCCATGGGCCAAAAGGAATCCTCTAGTCGGTCCTTGATCCATGCACCTTTTTCATCTATAACCTCTAAAATGCGGTTCAACCTGCAATTTCTCTTTGGTGTAATGGGGTGGAAGGAGGGTCCTCCGGGAATCCAGGTATCCCTCCAAGTTCTGATAGACCTGACATCTCCCACCCTCCACATCATACCCCACTTTACAAGCTTCACTCCATGATCAGTACCTTTCCAAACTACAAACGATAAACATAGCATCCAAAAGATTTCCGTTAGGGTAATATTCGGCCTTTAGCAAACGTGTGCACAAACTATCCGGGTTATCTAATAAGAACCAAGCCTGCTTCGCGAGGAGGGTTTGATTAAATGCTTGCATATCACAAAAACCAAGACCACCCATTTACTTTAGAAGCATCATCTCGTCCCGGCTTAACCACACCATTTTCCTTTTACTTTTTCCCACACCCCACTAGTACTGCCGCATCATATCTGTGAAGTCATCACAAACCGATGCCGGCAACCTGAACACACTCATCACATATGTCGGGATAGCTTGGGTAACAAATCTTATAAGAGTTTCCTTATTACCAAGTGACAAATATTGTTCGCTCCAACCAACAAGTTGCTTTCCTAGCATTGCCTCAATGGACTCGGACATCCCTTTGTACATTCTCCCATCCGGTACAGGCAATCCCACATACTTTGGGTCAAAAACGACTTGTGTACTTTTCAAAGAATTTTATACGCCCAATTGAACAACATTTGGCAGTTGTTAGAGAAAAGGATCCGTTGTACAAAAGCTAAAAAAATAGCAATGAATTGTCGACAAATAAAAGATGTGAAATAAGTGGAGCATTGCCATAGATGTTAAGTCCCGCCAATTTTGTCGTTGTACTGGATTTATGCACTAACGCGGACAAGGCATCAACAACGAATAGGAACAAAAAAAGGGGACAGAGGGTCACCTTAGCGAAGCCCGCTTGACGGTGTAGAAGCCTCTAACACTCTTGACTACATTTAATGTCGTAAGCGAATACACTTGCTTTATATCTCGCTTGCTTTATATCTTTTGGCCGAACAACATAAATAAAGAATTTCAATCAGAAAAAAAGATGCATCCTTTTTGGGGAGGCCTCCTTTTCTTCTTGTTGCAGAGCACATAGTGTTGGGGACACACATAAGGGATAGGCCCATGAAGAGTATAATACAAGACATAAGGGCCCACAAGTCATGCTGGCCAGCCATAACGCAAACCATCTTCCTTACCTGGACGGCTCTCAGGGCCTCCCCCACTCAGACGACCTTCGAGACCCCATCTACCCAGACACTCCAAAACTACTCGGACACACAAGGTACTCGGGCGAGGGAAGGAGAACAGTCAGTCGAGGAATTCAGAACGTCAAGAGACATATAACTTATACACTATCAACATCTACATCGTCAGTTACTAGCTATAGTGCTTGTCATCGATGTACCTTCTTAAACCATGTGTCATGCTGCTAGCAAAGGGGCTTGACACACTCTATATAAGTCACCCCGTAGCTCATAGACAGGGTTCGCATTGCTTCTGTAATCTCTCTCACACAAGAAAGAAAAACAGCTCCGAGAGCTCGAGACGTGGGGTATTTACCTCTTCTGAGAGGAGCCCGAACTCGTAAAACTTTCGTGTCACACATGTGTCCTAGCTAGGTTCAGCCTCGTTCGTATCCCTACTCTTTATTGTTAGACTTACTCCCACGACACGCACATCCTGTTTTCTCTTCATTCCTTCTCTCTATATCTCTCTTGTTATTGTTCTTCTTCATCACTTGCA
>LR738710.1:826074238-826088244 GCA_902687465.1 Secale cereale | reverse complement strand
TCTCGACCCCTCGACCCCCGACTGCTCGGCGATCCACAACCCTAGACCCCCTCATGTCACATTTTGTCGAGTGTCAAAGGATTCAACAAAACCAATACTTCATCATTAGGCGAAAGTAACAGTAGCATGATGGTACGAAGCTCTCCAAAGTTATTTTGGAACGGAGTCCCAGATAGGATAATTCGTAACAAAAGACAGATTATTCTATCAGGAACTCCGTTCCAGAATAACTTTGCATAACTTTGTACCAAAATGCCCCGGTTACTTCTGGCAAATGATGAAGTCATGGAATTCTTCAATACTTTGACCCCCGACTGCTCGGCGATCCACAACCCTAGACCCCCGACTGCTAGGCAACCCCTCGACCTTCGGCCTCTCGACCCCTCGACGACCCTCGGCCCCTCGGCAATCTCTCGACCGGTCCCTCGGTCCCTCGACGACCCTCGACCCCGGCCCCCCCTAATGTCGAAGTTATCGGGGAGGGTGTATATCGACATAGACATATCCGATAAAAAAAGAGGAAGAAGAAGAAAAAAGGAACCGCTAGAGGAGAAGATCGAAGAAAAAAAAATTCTCCTTTTTTTTTCTTTTTTTTCTTCTTCTTATTTATTTCTCCTCTTCTTCCTCTCCTCTTCTTCCTCTCCTCTTCTTCTTTCTTTCCTCTTTCTTATTTTCTTCTCCCTATCCTTCTTTTTCTAAATTTGTAACTTTTGCGTATATAAAACTTTCTATATATATTTAGCATATATAAACAAAAAACTGCATAGCCACATACACATATATATACATCACATACACACATCACATACAGCAACTTCCTAAGAAAAAAAATATTTATATACACATACATATATATTTAGCAAATTCCTAAGAAAAAAAATATATACACATACATATATATACAGCAACTATATATACAGCAACTATATATACAGCAACTATATATACATCAATTTATATAAACATATAAAAAATATATACACATATATACATATATACACAGCAACTATATATATATACAGCAATTTTATATAAACATAAAAAAAGGGAGCCCTAGCTCACATCGCGCGGCGGGGCTGGGCGGCGCGACGGCGGCGGGGCGGGGCGCGGGGCGGAACGGGGTCGCGGGGCGGGGCGACGGCGACGAGGCGGCGTCGGGGGCGACGGCGACGGCGACGGCGACGGGGCGACGGGGGCGACGGCGACGGCGACGGGGGCGGGGATGGAGAGGGAGGCGTCGGGGGCGCGGAAGAAGGAAACTGCCCAAAATTTCGCAAGTCCTGGTTATATAGGAGGGGCATTAGTCCCGGTTGGTGGCTGGAACCGGGACTAATACCCCCCTTTAGTCCCAGTTGCTGCCACCAACCGGGACTAAAGGTACCTTTTCAGCAGCCCAAAGGGCGGGAAGGAGGGGCCTTTAGTCCCGGTTGGTGGCAGCAACCGGGACTAAAGCCACCCTTTAGTCCCGGTTGGTGCCACCAACCGGGACTAAAGGCCTTGCTGCGGTGTGGTGGGAAGTTTAGTCCCACCTCGCTAGTAGAGAGAGGCCAGCATCGGTTTATAAGCCCCGCTGCCTCTCTCCTCTCGAACTCCTCTAAACTGTAGGGCTAAGGGCCTAAACTGACACTGCTTTGCCTGTGGGCTTGCTGGGCTTTCTACGGGCCTGAATCCTGGCCCATGGTTGGGTTTCTAGTCGTATTCAGGCCGTGTGGGCCTAGTAGGTGGCATATTTTTTATTTTTTTCTTTGTTGCTTTATTTTTTAGTTTTGTTTCTACTTTCAACAAAATACTTACTGTTGCTATTTTTATTTATTTGTTTTCTTTGTTGCTTTATTTATTTTATTTTGTTTCTACTTACAAAAAAATACTTATTGTTGCTATTTTTTTCAAGTTTTTTTGTTTTGTTTTCTGCATTATTTATTTTCTTTTGTTTTTTGCTTTATTTTTTAATTCTTTCTGGTAAAACCAATTACAAACTTTCTGTTAGTGCAAGTAGTATTCAAATTTAAATAGTTTAAATTTGAAATTATTTGTTTTCTTTGTTGCTTTATTTATTTTATTTTGTTTCTACTTACAATGAAATACTTATTGTTGCTATTTTTTATTTTTTTGCAAGTTTTTTTTTGTTTTCTGCATTATTTATTTTCTTTTGTTTTTTGTTTTATTTTTAAATTCTTTCTGGTAAAACCAATTACAAACTTTCTGTTAGTGCAAATTTGAATAGTACAAACGGACAATGGTATCATACTCGTTTGTTACAAAGTTGGCATGGTATCATCATAATAGTTGCGGAAAAAAGTCTTCATTTTTTCTTCGCTTGTGTCATTTGCTTATTGCGCCGTAACCATGGATAATCTTCATCGTTTATCAGGATGTTTGGGTCAGCCTTGACTTTGAAGGGAGGAATTTCATGAAACTTTTCATAATCTTCAGACATGTCTGTCTTGCCCTCTACTCCCAGGATGTCCCTTTTTCCTGAAAGAACTATGTGGCGCTTTGGCTCATCGTATGATGTATTCGCTTCCTTATCTTTTCTTTTTCTCGGTCTGGTAGACATGTCCTTCACATAGATAACCTGTGCCACATCATTGGCTAGGACGAACGGTTCGTCAGTGTATCCAAGATTTTTCAGATCCACTGTTGTCATTCCGTACTGTGGGTCTACCTGTACCCCGCCTCCTGACAGATTGACCCATTTGCACTTAAACAAAGGGACCTTAAAATCATGTCCGTAGTCAAGTTCCCATATGTCCACTATGTAACCATAATATGTGTCATTTCCCCTCTGGGTTGTTGCATCAAAGCGGGCACCGCTGTTTTGGTTGGTGCTCTTTTGATCTTGGACAATCGTGTAAAATGTATTCCCATTTATCTCGTATCCTTTGTAAATCAATACAGTCGAAGATGGTCCCCTGGACAACAAGTACAACTCATCACAAACAGTGTTGTCACCTCTGAGACGTGTTTCCAACCAACTGCTGAAAGTTCTGATGTGTTCACGTGTAATCCAGTCGTCGCACTGCTCCGGGTGTTTGGAGCGCAGACTGTTCTTGTGTTCATCGACATACGAGGTCACCAATGTAGAGTTCTGTAGAACTGTGTAGTGTGCTTGAGACCAAGAATATCAGTCCCTGCATATTATTGAGTCCCTTCCAAGCGTGCCTTTTCCAGTCAGTCTCCCCTCGTACCGCGATTTAGGGAGACCTATCTTATTAAGGCCAGGAATGAAGTCAACACAAAACCCGATGACATCCTCTCTTTGATAGCCCATGGAGATGCTTCCTTCTGGCCTTGCGCGGTTACGGACATATTTCTTTAAGACTCCCATGAACCTCTCAAAGGGGAACATATTGTGTAGAAATACGGGCCCCAGAATGACAATCTCGTCGACTAGATGAACTAGGACGTGTGTCATGATATTGAAGAAGGATGGTGGGAACACAAGCTCGAAACTGACAAGACATTGCGCCACATCACTCCTTATCCTTGGTACGATTTCTGGATCGATCACCTTCTGAGAGATTGCATTGAGGAATGCACATAGCTTCACAATGGCTAATCGGACGTTTTCCGGTAGAAGCCCCCTCAATGCAACCGGAAGCAGTTGCGTCATAATCATATGGCAGTCATGAGACTTTAGGTTCTGGAACTTTTTCTCTGCCATATTTATTATTCCCTTTATATTCGACGAGAAGCCAGTCGGGACCTTCATACTGAGCAGGCATTCAAAGAAGATTTCTTTCTCTTCTTTCGTAAGAGCATAGCTGGCAGGACCTTCATACTGCTTCGGAGGGATGCCGTCTTTTTCGTGCAAACATTGCAGGTCCTCCCGTGCCTCAGCTGTATCTTTTGTCTTTCCATACACGCCCAAGAAGCCTAGCAGGTTCACGCAAAGGTTCTTCGTCACATGCATCACGTCGATTGAAGAGCGGACCTCTAGGTCTTTCCAGTAGGGTAGGTCCCAAAATATAGATTTCTTCTTCCACATGGGTGTGTGTCCCTCATCGTCATTCGGAACAGCTAGTGCGTCGGGGCCCTTTCCAAAGATTACGTGTAAATCATTGACCATAGCAAGTACGTGATCACCGGTACGCATGGCGGGCTTCTTCCGGTGATCTGCCTCGCCTTTGAAATGCTTTCCTTTCTTTCGACATTGATGGTTGGTCGGAAGAAATCGACGATGGCCCAGGTACACATTCTTCCTGCACTTGTCCAGGTATATACTTTCAGTGTCATCTAAACAGTGCGTGCATGCGTGGTATCCTTTGTTTGTCTGTCCTGAAAGGTTACTGAGAGCGGGCCAATCGTTGATGGTCACGAACAGCAACGCTTTTAGGTCAAATTCCTCTTGTTTGTGCTCATCCCACGCACGTACACCGTTTCCATTCCATAGCTGTAAAAGTTCTTTAACTAATGGCCTTAGGTACACATCAATGTCGTTGCCGGGTTGCTTAGGGCCTTGGATGAGAACTGGCATCATAATGAACTTCCGCTTCATGCACATCCAAGGAGGAAGGTTATACATACATAGAGTCACGGGCCAGGTGCTGTGATTGCTGCTTTGCTCCCCGAAAGGATTAATGTCATCCGCGCTTAAAGCAAACCATACGTTCCTTGCGTCCTTTGCAAACTCCTCCCAGTACTTTCTCTCAATTTTTCTCCATTGCGACCCGTCAGCGGGTGCTCTCAACTTCCCGTCTTTCTTACGGTCCTCACTGTGCCATCGCATCAACTTAGCATGCTCTCTGTTTCTAAACAAACGTTTCAACCGTGGTATTATAGGAGCATACCACATCACCTTCGCAGGAACCCTCTTCCTGGCGGGCTCGCCATCAACATCACCAGGGTCATCTCGTCTGATCTTATACCGCAATGCACCGCATACCGGGCATGCGTTCAGATCGTTGTATGCACCGCGGTAGAGGATGCAGTCATTAGGGCATGCATGTATCTTCTGCACCTCCAATCCTAGAGGGCATACGACCTTCTTTGCTGCATATGTACTGTCGGGCAATTCGTTATCCTTCGGAAGCTTCTTCTTCAATATTTTCAGTAGCTTCTCAAATCCTTTGTCAGCCACAGCATTCTCTGCCTTCCACTGCAGCAATTCCAGTACGGTACCGAGCTTTGTGTTGCCATCTTCGCAATTGGGGTACAACCCTTTTTGTGATCCTCTAACATGCGATCGAACTTCAGCTTCTCCTTTTGACTTTCGCATTGTGTCCTTGCATCGACAATGACCCGGCGAAGATCATCATTTGGTTCCTCTTGATCTTCAGCAGCTTCACCCGTTGCAGCATCATTGGGCACATCGTCTGGTTCCTCTTGATCTTCACCAGCTCCCCCCATTGCAGCATCACCGTATTCAGGGGGCACATAGTTGTCATCGTACTCTTCTTCTTCGCCGTCTTCCATCATAACCCCTATTTCTCCGTGCCTCGTCCAAACATTATAGTGTGGCATGAAACCCTTCTAAAGCAGGTGGGAGTGAAGGATTTTCCGGTTAGAGTAAGACATCGTATTCACACATTTAGTGCATGGACAACACATAAAACCATTCTGCTTGTTTGCCTCAGCCGCATTTAGAAACTCACGCACGCCCTTAATGTACTCGGAGGTGTGTCTGTCACCGTACATCCATTGCCGGTTCATCTGCGTGCATTTATATATAATTAAGTGTGTCAAAAACCATTACAGAACATCATAAATAGATAATTAAGTGACCAAATGGATAAAAGTTCATCATCACATTAAAACCAAAGTACATACATATATAGTTCTCATCTAACAACATATAGCTCTCCATACACATCGAAACTATGTAAAACATTTCAACGCGAAAACAAATGCTATCATAATCGCAACCAAGTTTACAATTGATCCAATGGCATAATGATACCAAGCCTCGGTATGAATGGCATATTTTCTAATCTTTTTAATCTTCAACCGCATTGCATCCATCTTGATCTTGTGATCATCGACGACATCCGCAACATGCAACTCCAATATCATCTTCTCGTCCACAATTTTTTTTATTTTTTCCTTCAAGAATTTGTTTTCTTCTTCAACTAAATTTAACCTCTCGACAATAGGGTCCATCTTGATCTTGTGATCATCGATAACTTCCGCAACATGCAACTCCAATTCCATCTTCTCCTCCTCCATTTTTTCCAATTTTTCCTTTAACGAAATGTTTTCCTCTTCAACTAAATTTAACCTCTCCACAAGAGGGTCGGTTGGAATTTCCGGTTCAACTACCTCCTAGACATAATAAAACATCTATGCATGTCAGGTAGGTCGGCATAACTATCATAAGCACTAAAACAAATAGTTATAAATTAAAGATAATATACCACATCCGAATCGTAGACCGGACGAGGGCCCACGTGGGCGGATATCAAAACCATCGCACTATATAATAACAAGCAATAATAAACGTAAGAAAATTAGACAAATATCTATCTACAGCAATAATAAAAGTAAGAAAAGCATGGACATAACAAGAGGCTCACCACGGTGGTGCCGGTGACGAGATCGGCGGGGGCGATCGACGGCGGCGAAGACGGGGACGGGACGTGACGGACCGCTAAACCTAGACAAATCTCGGAGAAAATAGAGCTTCGAGCGGAGAAAAGCTTAACTAGTGTGGCTCGGGCATTCCACCGAACACGTTGTGTGCATAGGAGGTGAGCTAGAGCACCACTAACCCCTCTCCCCCTCGGCCAGAAAAAAAAATAGAGCAGTGAGCTCTGCTCTTGAGTGAGGGGGTTTATATAGGCAACTCACTGGTCCCGGTTGGTGCTACAAACTGGGACTAAAGGGATGCCTTTGGTCCCGGTTCATAACACCAACCGGGACCAATAGTGGTGGGCCAGGAGCAAGAGCCATTGGTCCCGGTTTTTAGCTCCAACCGGGACCAAAAGGTCCAGACGAACCGGGACCAATGACCCACGTGGCCCGGCCGGCCCCCTGGGCTCACGAACCGGGTCCAGTACCCCCATTGGACCCGGTTCTAGATTGAACCGGGGCTAATGGGCTGGATCAATGCCCTGTTTTCTACTAGTGATCTAGTTTCGATGGAGGAGGCGGATCCGGAGGAGGACGAGGCGGGGAAGCCGCGGGAGAAGCTGGCGCCGGCTCCGGCCTTCGAACATGGAGGCCGCGGAGGGGGGAGTTCCTGATTGTGCAAGCGGCCAAGATGACAGAACAGCAGGCCATCTTGGAGTCCATACAGGATGATGCCTATCTGGAGACCAACCGATAGTTCATCCGGCGGAAGTGAGCGGCGACGGACACGCTTTTTGCCGAACTCGATACGGAGATGGAGGCGGAGGCTGACGCGGAGCGGCCGGGGGAGGAACTGGCGTCGATTCCGGGCTTCAAACATGGATGCTGCGGAGGCAGAGTTCGTGGTCGCGCAAGCGACCAAGATGGCGAAGCAGCAGGCCATTTTGGAGTCCATACAAGATGATGCCTGTGTGAAGGCCAACCGGCAGTTCATCCGGCGGAAGTAGGCGGCTACGGACACGCTTTTTGCCGAACTCGATGCAGAGATGGAGACGGAGGCCGACGCGGAGCAGCCGGAGTTGCGGATGTCGCCCATGTACCTGGAGCCGGACACGGAGATAGTGGACATCTCCGACAAGGATTAGGGTAATATATGTTATTTGATATATTTAGTACTCCCTCTGTTCATTTTTGTAAGTCTTTTAGGACAGCTGAAATTGAACTATTTTAGGTGTTGTCTTAAATATCTAAAAAGTCTTACAAAAATGAACACGTCAATTTCCTAATTTACATGCTTCGTATGGATTTAAGGTTTGAATAATGAGGTATGGGAGATGCAGAGGGCCCGGATTTGGTGTCCTAGATGCTCTTAACTTCTCGGTGCCCAGGGTAGACAACAAAGACCCAACATGCCTGCATGCATGTACAGGAACTATAGCCGCATACATGTGCACTCGATTTTTCTCTAGTCGAGGAAAATGAGCTGTGACCAAAACTTTGCATGTTTGTCACACACTTTGCTTATCCCTCCGTTCCTTTTATCATATATAAACTGGCGCGCGCCACGCTGCAAACTCACACGCCTGCAGCCTGCCTCCGGGAGTTGTTGTCGAGTTTCCACTGACCGGCTAAACTTGCATAGCTCTCAGGTGGAGACCCACCGCCCGATTTCAATGGACAGAGAGTTCAAAACGGTGAACAGGCGGATGGGAAACCAGGCCAGGCTCTGGTACCGTCGCCTCGTCGTCGTCGGCCAGCTGCCCGATCTTCTCGCCGTCACACTGCTCCCCGTCTTGTCTTGGCTGGCGGTAATGGCCATGATGTCCCCGCTGTCAGTTGACACCGTGTATGCCCTTTTGCACGGCACACGTGGCGTCATGGCCATGTCCGTAGCGGGCGCAGCGGCGGCCGCGTACGTTTACGCCCTGTCGTCCCGGCCGGTGTACCTGGTGGACTTCGCCGGATACAAGCCGGCGCCGGCGCACGGGTTGACCCGCGCCCGATCCATGCACCACTACAGGCTAACTGGCGCATTCAACGCCGAGAGCATGGCTTTCCAGAAGAGGGTTATGGAACGGTCGGGGCTCGGCGAGGCGACGCACCTCCCGGCGTCCCTCATCAGGGTGCCGCTGGACGTATGCCTCCGCACGGCGAACGAGGAGTCCCACACCGTCGTCTTCGGCGTGATCGACGACCTGCTGGCCAAGACCCGCGTGCGGCCGGACGACGTCGGTGTGGTCATCGTGAACTCCAGCCTCTACAGCCCCGCGCCGTCCTTCGCCTCGCTCGTCGTGAACCGCTACTGGTTGCGCCACGATGTCGTCACTCACAACCTTAGCGGCATGGGCTGCAGCGCCGGCGTCATCGCTATTGACCTCGCCAGACACCTGCTTCAGGTACATACAAGTTACACACACCCATGCATGAACGGGCGAATTAACCGTGTCAGCCATGAACCATATATTGTCATAAACATGGAAATCGATGGGACATGGGACGTGATCCCGGGTCGATTGATCTGGATCCATAAACATTATCCGTAGAAATATTGGACTTTGTTTGAATGGGTATGAATGTCAAATAGTGGATCCTCCGTCGGCAAATGAGATGTGAGAGACTGACTTAATAGAAATGATAGACTACTCATATCAATAAGTAATTCCTTCCTTATCGAGATCTCAATCTCAAAGACCTTTAAATTTAAGCGTGCTCGGCTTGAAGCGATTTGAGGATGGGTGGCAGACTAGGAAGTTGGTCCCAGATGCTTGATGAGTGAGCATAATTGCATAAAGTGTGTAAAAATGACCAATGTTGATCTGTGGGGCTAGTCTACATCTCGCCAGGCATAACGCACATGGTATGTGTGACCCATTATAACACACGACATGGCGCATATGCTGTACTGGACGCATATACGTGTGCCAAGAGGGAACGTTCCTGGTGGGCCGATGATAACGTTGATTCTTTTGAGTGGCGGTGCATATGAGAGCTTCACTTAATAGGAAATGATAGACTACTCATATCAATAAGAATTTTCTTCTTTTCCGAAAGTCCATTTACAAAGAACTCTAAAGTTAAGCGTGCTTGGCTTGAAACGATTTGAGGTGATCGGCTGGAAAGTTGGTTTCATGTGCGCACGAGTCAATACAAAGTGCACACAAATGAATAGTATTGGTCTATGGGGGCTAGTGTAGATCCCGACAGGTGTAACGACTGGCGGACGTGGCTGGGGTGTTACATGAGATGCGATGGGCCGGCCCAGTTCGGGGCTCTACTTCACACGTGTATGTCTCGCAGATGTTTTCTATTACATTTTTTCTGTTTGTGGTTTTTCTTTTTCTTTTTTCTTATTCCATTTATTTATTTTCATGTTTGTTTGTCTTCTTAATTCATTTTTTTCACGGTTATTCCTTTTGCACATATTTTATATACGATGAACTTTTTTAAATACGCACTGAACATTTTTCATTATTATACGGTGAGCATTTTTTAAATACTCACTGATATTTTATTTAGTACATGGTGAAATCTTTTAATATATGGTGAATTTTTACTAATATGCGGTGAACTTTTTTCAATATAGCTATTTTTTAAAGCATACTACTAAAACAATTCCTAATATATTGTTCCTATTTTTTATGTTGGTTTTTAATTATTTTAGGTTTGCAAATAAATATTTTTAGCTTTTTAAAAAAATCTAACATTGGTTTTTAGAAGAAAAAAAACCCACAGAGAATTGTTTTACAGAAAACAGCTCAGATGAGCTCGCCAGCTTGGGCCAACCCATTTGCACCTCATTTCGGTCGTCAGGATGTCTATTTGGCGCACTCATAATCTCCATAACAAAATGGAGAAGAGAAAAGAATAGATTTTAGTATTATTCTCAAAAGTTGCAAAAAGAAGTATAGAGATAAGGCTAATTTGATATATATGATTGACTGATGCTTGTGATGTCTTCTAGGTTATACATTGATATACAGTATGCTGACCGGTTAACCCTGTAGGTGTACCATGACACATATGCGTTGGTTGTAAGCACGGAGAATATCACCCTAAACGGCTACTTGGGCAACAACCGGCCCATGCTTGTGACCAACATGCTGTTTCGGATGGGTGGCGCTGCAGTTCTTATGTCGAACCGTCGGGATGAGCGGCGGCGCGCCAAGTACCAGCTGATCCACACGGTGCGCACGCACCACGGCCCTAGCGACAAGAGCTACGCGTGCGTGATGCAGGAGGAAGACGAGGTCGGGAACTTGGGCGTGTCACTTTCCAAGGATCTCATGTCCGTGGCCAGCGACGCGCTCCGAGCCAACATTACCACCCTTGGTCCCATTGTTCTACCGCTACGTGAGCAACTTCGGTTCCTCGGTGCTGTCATGCTCAAACGGGTGTTTCGTAGTACTAGAGCGGGGCTGTGCATCCCTGACTTCACTCTGGCGCTGAAGCACTTCTGCATCCATGCTGGGGGGCGAGGTGTGCTAGACGAGCTCCAGAAGAGCCTGAAGCTAAGCGAGTGGCACATGGAACCCTCGAGGATGACCCTCTACAGGTTCGGCAACACGTCGAGCAGCTCGCTCTGGTACGAGCTCGCCTACTGTGAGGCCAAGGGCAGGATCAAGCAGGGAGACCGTGTGTGGCTGATTGCGTTTGGCTCTGGGTTCAAATGCAACAGCGCGGTCTGTAAGGCGCTCAGGACGGCCGAGGGCGCCGTTGCCGTGGAGGAGGGCGGCCCCTGGGCACAAGACATCAACGTTCTTCCAGTCCATGTGCCCAAGGTGATGCCCATCGAGGACGGTGCGTCCTACGTACCAGCTACATAGTGGTTGCACCGGATCGAAATAACGATACCGTGGATGTGTGCGTAGTTCGGTATATGCGCACGCACGCACCTGTGAATTGTGTGGTCGTCGCTTGGAATACTACGGACGAGTTTTTTTTCTAAACAAGAATACCAAGGACAACTCGTCATGAATGATATGATCATTGTGTACCACACTTGGTAATAAAAAGGTGATTGTTATGAACCTCCTAATGTCCCATAAGAATAGCATGAATGAACTCTCTTGATTTATAGCTCAAACTAGTCTCTCTTATCCAGAATTACAACTTGCAAGAGACGTCAATGGTTCGGCCTTTTGGGTTCTACAATTCACATGATCCACTAGATACCCTCCACTACCAAACGGGCCTAAACTAGTTTCAGGACAGCGACATCCCAAAAACCGTGTTATATTTTCAGACAGAGGGAGTACATCGTGCGTGCTATGACGGTCGGCAACATATATGGAAATGATTGGTCGCAAATGAGCTTCCGATCAACCGCTTTGTCAATGGCTGTGTGAGTTAACCATTTGATCCACTTTAGTCGTTTAGCTGTGACACACAGTTTGCAACATGACACATGTTGCACTCGCGGTGTAAACACTCCAAGTGCATTCATCCGCGACCAATCATTTCCAACACGACCCACGTTGTCCTCGTGTTGACTACGACCTGTTGTTTGCAAATATTAGCCATGTTGCATTCAGGGTTTGCAACATGACCCATGTTGTGCTCACTCGTGTTGCAAAACACTCTTCGGCCTTTCAACTGCGACCAATCATTTGCAATGTGACCCATGTTACACTTGTGTTGATTGTTCGGGATCGTTGCAGAAATTCAAAAAAATTCTACGCATCACCAAGATCAATCTATGGAGTGACTAGCAACAAGAGGGGAGTACATCTTCATACCTTTTAAGACCGCGATGCGGAAACGTTTCAAGAACGCGGTTGGTGGAGTCATACACGAAGCGATTCAGATCGCGGCCGAATCCGATCTAAGCACCGAACGACGGTGCCTCCGCGTTCAACACACGTGCAACCCGGTGACGTCTCCCACGCCTTGATCCAACAAGGAGAGAGGGAGAGGTTGGGGAAGACTCCGTCCAGCAGCAGTACGACGGCATGGTGGTGGTGGAGGAGCGTGGTACTCTAGCAGGGCTTCGCCAAGCACTACGAGGGACGAGGAGGGGGAGAGGTAGGGCCGCGCCGAGAGAGAGATGAACTCATGTGTCTGGCAGCCCCAAAAAACCCACTATATATAGGGGAAGGGGAGGGGGTGCGCTCCCATATAGGGTTTCCCCCTAGGGGGGTGCGGCCAACCCTAGATGGGTTCTGGGGGGCGGCCAGAGGGGGAGAGAGGAGGGCGCGCCCTAGGTGGGGCTTAGGCCCATCTGCGCCTAGGGTTTCCCCCCTCTTCTCTACCTTGCGCCTTGGGCCCTTGTGAGAGGCACAACAGCCCACCTAGGGGCTGGTCCCTTCCCACTCTTGGCCCACGCAAGCCTCCGGGGCTGGTGGCCCCTCCCGGTGGACCCCCGGAACCCTTCCGGTGGTACCGGTACATTACCGGTGATGCCCGGAACACTTCCGGTGGCCAAAACCTCACTTCCTATATATAATTCTTTACCTCCGGACCATTCCGGAACTCCTCGTGTCGTCCAAGATCTCATCCGGGACTCCGAAAAACATTCGGTAACCACGTACATATATTTCCTATAACCCTAGCGTCATCAAACCTTAAGTGTGTAGTGTCGTGGTTCTAAGTCTGACAGTAAGGGTAGGGGGTACGAATGGGGAGGCAAGGTTCTAGCTATGGCAAGGTTGTACACAGAGTGTTTAGCGAGTTTAGGCCCTTCTCGGAGGAAGTAAAAGCCCTACGTCTCGGTGCCCGGAGGCTTGGTCGACTGATGTGTGTATGTATGTGTTATAGAGGTGCGAACCCTTGTTCTGGAGGAGGGGGGCGGCTTATATAGTGTGCCAGGACCCCAGCCATGCTCCACGTTACCAAGGGTTTAAAGGTACATTAAGGCAGGTGTTACTGATAACGCCTGCAGTAAAGGATAATTAAGATATTTACTACAGACAGTAAATATGGGACCGTTGTTGTTCCAAGGGACACTTGGTCTTCGGGAGTCGAGTGCTTGGTCCGGTCGAGTGGAATTGAGTCGTCTTGCGCACATGCGTCGGTCGAGTGAAGTGCCTCTTTGGACCGTCTCAGTCGACTGTCTCCACTGCCAAGGGTCTTGTCTTTTGATCTCCTAGGGTAGTGACCTTGGGTGGGGCACTTTGGTCTGGCCTATGACCCTACCCTAGGTCCGTAACCTCATCAGTAGCCCCCGAATGGATTGGGGCTTGAGCAAGGGGATGCTGAGGGAAGCTCTGGTCTTGATTCGACGTCCTTGGGGTATATTGTTTTGGAGCTCGTGACTTGGGCAGGCCCCCTCAGTTGTGCCTTGGTCGCCTCGATCGATTCCGAAGCCATTGATGAATTAGTTGCTTTTGCGTCGACTGGATGTCTCGCGTCGACCGGGTTTTGCGCTAGGCATCGGGCGCCATGAGTGCTTGCCGTTTTCGACGGAACCGGTTGCCTTCTGTCCGCCGGATCCGGCGGGGTGTTCGAAATTTGGGGAAGCGCGCGGGACGGGGCGTGCCGCCTCAATCGGAGGGGTGCGGTTC
>LR738710.1:826014656-826069337 GCA_902687465.1 Secale cereale | reverse complement strand
TCGGTTTTCTCAAGCCCAACCTTTTGAGGATGGATTTCTCGAACAAGTATGTGACCGCCCAGGTGATCCACACCCCAATAACAACCGTCCTGTGTTCTGCAAGCTCACAGGAGAAGCTGCTGAGATCGCACATGTAGTCACCGGTGACGTCTGTGCCGCCACAAAGATTGGAAAGTTGTTGGGCGAGCGCCTGCTGCTCAAGTAGACACCTCATGTGTCCATCCACATGAAGAGAGAGCAGAAGTACCATGGGAAAGTCAAGGCTGTTAAAGATTCTGTCAAAGAAGCTGGTGTCAAGTTGTTGTGATGGTGAAAACATAGAGCTCGGCTTAGCATTTGCACAGTCTTAACTGTATTCTGATGTTTGGACTGATTCACAGCCACTTTTGTGTTTATGGATTCGGCGCTAAACGAACGTTGTCCAGGACCCAAGTTAATAAAAAGAATGTGTTGTTGGGACTCAGCTGATAATCTGTTGTAGCACTTGGATCAACAGCCTGTGCCTGTTATGGTTCAGCTCTCCGAAATGCAATGGAGATTATTAGGCTGGAAATATTCCGGCGCCTGGTTGCTTCTGATACTAAATTTGGTATTCGTTTTTCTTTTGCAGGTGAAAAAATGAAATACTAAATTTGGTACTCATGCATGTTTTATGGATCATGGTGCGACTTTTTGTGCGTGTGAATTAATGTTTGATCGCGACTGCCGAGTGTATCATGCCGTTAAGTTTTGTTCAGATGCTCAGTTATCCATAGCGTAGCACCCTTTGCATCGGAGAATCTTCTTGATTTTTCCTTTTCTCTTGGGGAACTCGTTGTTATTGTTCTGACAAATTGTATACTGTCAGTGGATGCTAAACCTCAAGATCGTGTTTCTTTTAGGAGATACATGTGTGTGTATATATATACCATTTAAAAATAATAATAATAAAGTCATTCGTGCTTATGGCGATACGTCACATAAAAAGCCTCTAAAATTTTAAAATATTAACCACTGATGCCATCTATAAGTGACAAAAAAAAAGTTTCAAACAGGGGAATCCTCCACCTAGGCCGGCCCACGGAGCAAGCGCCTCTGTGCGCTGTGAGAAGACGTAGCACGCCCGTTTGGGACGGACCATGTGCGGACGGCCTGTTTTTAATTTTTTTCCTTTTCTTTTTTTATTTTCCGTTTTCATTATTTTCACCTTTAAATAATTTGGTACTTCAAAAAAGTTTCTAAAAAAAGGGAAATTTTAAATAAAATATTCAATAAAGCATAAAATGTTTGTGGATTAAAAAAATGTTCATAATTGTTTTAACAATGTTCGCGTATTCAAAAAATGTTCGAAATTTTGAAAAAATTGTTTGAGAAATCAGAAAATGTTAATGATTTTTTTAAAAGTTCATGTAGTAAAAAATTTAACAAAATTGACAAAATGTTATCGGCGATGTAGCAAAATTTTGTCATGGCCTTTGTTGATTATGATTTTTTTTCTCCCGTTGCAACGCACGGGCCCTTTTGCTAGTATAAATAACGATCTGCCATCGTCCAACCTAATTGCCTAGTATCATCGTACCATCGTACAGCCAGCCTCGCCCACCGCTTAATTGGTACTACTAGTCGTACGCCAAAGCAAACTCCCCATCACAATGTACATGGACCGCACCGTGCCCCCTGGACCCAAATCCCGTCTCATCTATTGTAGTGGTACTCTTTTCAGTCACACTCAGTTTCATCAACGTCTGATACAGTTTCTCGAGGTCCCCCTCAACATCTCCGTCTAAGTTACGCGGTCCAAAAAAAACATGTGAGCAGCAGACAATATCGTATGTGCGACGTTGGGCAATTTTTGGAATCTAACGATGTTCGCGGTCCACAAAACAAGAGCGATGTACAACGGCCTTGTGACCAAAGAGCCATGGAAGGTTAAATGTCCTTTCCATCTAACGATGCTTGCAAATGTCATGGCGCCGCCTTGGTACATCCAGAGAAAGTCACCGGGACTTAAATGGATGGGATTGCGCATTACTACATGCATGCCTACGGGCACAAAACCCGCATTCCATTCGTAGGAAATATCTGGCTACACATACACGCACGTCTGCGCCTTGTTTCGGAGCATCTCCGAGGTTCTCAACGAATCTCCCAATACTCCCAGCAAAAGAAAAATAGAATTATTGCCTCCCACAATACTCCCACGAATCTCACTTTAAAACCCTCCTAAATTATTGCGGGTCGCAGAGAGCATGTTGTTTTTTATGAAGATTCATGCTAATTCTCTTACAAAATTTAGATTCCCAAAAAAAATTTGCATGCATTATTGTGGGTCGCGGAGACTACATCATGCACGCAACACAATATGTAGGCACATGCGCTAGACCTAGCACTTAGCAGAGACACGCACGTCCTAGAACTGACAACAACACACATGTACGTTGGCCTAGCCACGCCACCCTAACTACATTTAATGTCTTAAGAGGATACACCTCACCTGAGTACATTTAATGTTTTAAGGGCATCTTCAATAGATTGTATGTTAGTCTTGTTGATAAAATGTCCATGTCATCAATCAACAAGCTATTATACAACTACTCCAATAGGTTGTATCTAAGCTATCCAATAGATTATGAGAAAATAAATGTGATTGCTCTTTATTTCATCTTGGAGCTTGTGCAAATGTTGTTGGTTATTTTACATACAACTTTACTCTCTCTCCACATTTATTACATGTCACATCATCACTATGTCCTAGGTGGCAAATTTACCAACACCTATCTTACAGCTGTTGGAGATGCTCTAAGCGGATACACCCCACCCGGGCTACTTTTAATGTCTTAAACGGATACACCCCACTCTGAGTACTTTTCTTTTGCGGGATCAATAGTACTTTATTCCTTAATGATAAAGTTACAATCGAGAGGCAAGAGATTCTCAGTACATGGGGGTCCTCTGTCAAGCCACACAGTTGTGGCTCTTTCGGAGCGACTATACCTTGCTAGGCAGTTCGCAACCATATCGTGAAACCTCTGTAATTTATGTAGAATAAACTCTCTACCGCCCACAAGAGACTAAATCTCAACTACTAAATGATTGTACACAAAATGATCCAACCCTAATCATGTGAGGCATGAGAGAGCAGTCGAAGAGTCGGACTGTACCATCACTGGGAGCTCGGTATGCTCGTGAGCTAGAGACATACCGATCATTGACGCATGTATCTCCACCTCAAGAGCATCAGTGCAGTTAAAAAGATACGGTATGCCACTAAAATAACTGATTTTTCACGTCTCCTTAAAATCATTCCCACTGTCGACGTTCCTTCAACCTCCATGAAGAACCATCCACCGATAAAGCAGTAGCACAGCTTGGTGGTGCAATCCCGCTTGGGGCACCGGACTATGCATTGGTCGACCCCAAGAAATATCCACTGGCATCTTTCTTTTTATCAACTCCTTAGTTGAGTATTTGCGAGCATCTATGATAGAGTTCAAGTAACTCTCCAGAAAAACAACCGACACATTGGTCGATGTGCTCTCCTCCCCGTGGGTCAAATACGATCTTAACTGTCAGATTCTCCAAACGAGCATGATGACCATATTACGTACCATGCCAGAGCGTCCTATGAGCGGCAGTAACAGCCGATCCACACATGTATCATGAATATCTTCCTTTCTTTGGTACCATACACACTTTTCTCATTTCATCCCATAAGAAAATTGAATACTGACATGCAACAAGCGCCTAAAATGACCAATTTTCCATGCCGCATAGAACCAAGGTCCGCCACAACACCTTCCACATCCAGGTCAAAAAAACAACACCTTCCACATCAGTCAGTCACCTCCCGGATGCAAGCTAGATGATCCTCCCGCAAACATGTCGTCATGATTAGAGGAAGCTAGCCGGTACATGCTACAGACCGTGGAGGAGTCACTCCGTTCTGGCCCTCCTGCCAAAAAATCGTGCCTGCAACAAGGTGAGGAACATATCACCAGGATTTGTGCCACGTCCATGGGCCAAAGGAATAGTCTAGTCGGTCCTTGATCCATGCACAATTTTCATCTATAACCTCTAAAATGCGGGTTTTTTTCAAGAACATGCAAGAGCATTGCATGTCTTTTCCATTAAGAATGAGAAGACAGGAACCGAGTCACATGATCATTACAAAGCATTTCCGCCTAGGCCCAACCCACTGCTACGTTCTAGTGAACTTGAAATGGGCTACTTAAAATGCGGTTCAAACCTGCAATTTCTCTTTGGTGTAATGGGGTGGAAGGAGGGTCCTTCGGGAATCCAGGAGTATAGGTCAAGTCATCACAAACCGATGCCGGCAACCTGAACACACTCATCACATATGTCGGGATAGCTTTCGCAATAAATTTTATGAAAGTTTCCTTATTATCAAGTGACAAATATTGCTCGCTCCAATCAACAAGTTGCTTGCCTAGCATTGCCTCAATGGACTTAGACATCCCTTTGTGCATTCTCCCATCTGGTACAAGCAATCCCACATACTTTGGGTCAAAAACTACTTGTGTAATTTTCAGAGAATTTTTTTCGCCCAATTGAACAACATCTGGCAGTTGTCAGAGAAAAGGATGGAACACTTTGAAGGATTAGTAAGTTGTCCTGTCGATAAAGCATAAGTGTTCAACAAACATTTGACAATCTCTGCCGCTGTACAAAAGCTTCAAAAATAGCAATGAACAGTCCGCAAATAAAAGATATGAAATAAGTGGAGCATTGTGTAGATGTTAAGTCTCACCAAATGTTTTATTGTACTGGATTTATGCACAAAGCATACAAGGCATCAACAACGAATAGGAATAAAAAAAGGGGACAGAGGGTCGCCTTAGCGAAGCCCCCTTGACGGTGTAAAAGCCTCTAACACTCTTGACTACATTTAATTTCTTAAGCGAATATACTTGCTTTATATATTTTGGGCGAACAACATATAAAGAATTTCAATTAGAAAAAAAGGTGCATCATTTTTGGGGAAGCCTCATTTTCTTCTTGTTGCAGAGCACATAGTGTTGGGGACACCCACAAGGTATAGGCCCATGAAGAGTATAATACAAGAAATAAGGGCCCACAAGTCATGTCAGCCCAGCCATAATGCAAACCATCTTCCTTACTCAGACGGCTCCCAGGGCCTCCCCCACTCGGACGACCTTCGAGACCCCATCTACTCGGACGCTCCAAAACTACCCGGACACACAAGCTACTCGGGCGAGGGAAGGAGAACAGTTAGTCGAGGAATTTAGAACGTCAAGAGACATATAAATTATACAGTATCAATATCTACACCTTCAGTTACTAGCTATAGTGCTTGTCATCAATGTACCTTCTTAAATCCTCTGTAATGCTGCTAGCAAAAGGGCTTGACTCACTCTATATAAGACACCCCGTAACTCATAAACGGGGTTCGTAATGCTTTTGTAATCTCTCAGGCACAATAAAGAAAAATAGCTCCCAAAGCTCAAGACATGGGGTCTTTACCTCTTCTGAGAGGAGTCCGAACTCGTAACTCTCGTGTGATACGGAGTCTTAGATGCTCCCATGATACAAGCTCCTAGAAGCCGTTGGATCTCAGATCTAACGGCTCCCGGGAGGTTTTAAACATTTTGCAAAAAAAACCTTCTGAAATCTAAAAATTGCGAACAAGTACAACAGCGTTTAGAACCTAGGAGCCGTTGGATCCAACGGACCAGAAGCTCGTATCATGGGAGCACCTAAGGCCTGGTATCACCTGATACTTTCTCCTAGAACTAGAAGCGGCACGTACATCCTAGAACTGGCAACATCACACTTGTGTATGTTGGCCTAGCCAGCCCACCCCGACTACATTTAATGTCTTAAGCAGATTCACTCGCTTTATATATATTGGCTGAACAGCATATAATAAGAATTTCAATCCAAAAATGTGATGGGACTAATAAAAAAAGACTTATAAAAGAACATTTTTGTTAGATAAGCCCCATAAACGGCCGGTGCATGTCTGAGCAAGTTTTGAAGCAGCTGTTGGATGGTGTGGTAGACTATGGATGATGAGGTGGAAGTATGGGGTAGTATCCAGGTGGGTACCGGATGTTTACTCCTATACTATTCATACAAAAAAATAACGGTCAAATTTATGTATCAGAGACCATGTTAAATATTTAATGTAACGCTAGCTATAACAATTTTAACAGTATGACACAAATTTTGGCTTGCAAATACGTGGGTTACCCAAGTTTTAACTTTATAATTTCTAAGTTGACTAGAACTTCTTATCTTAAAGCATCTACAGCCCATCCCAAACACGCCTCAATAACCGGGTGGACTGCCCGGTCAATGACCGATCACCAAAAACCAATTCATACGGGCATCTCGTCCATCACGTCGGAGTGACGGCCTGGTCCCATACGGAATCGCCTGGAAACCCGACAGTCCGATGTGCTTCTCCTTCGGTGGGGGTGTGAACACCGCGTGGCTCCGCTTCGGCTCGCCGCCCGAAGCCAAAGTCCGGCTAAGCCGGCCGAAGTCCCCAACCCTAGCCACAACCTCTCCCGCCCTCTCCACGCCGCCAACCTGAGCACATTCCTCTCTATCTCCACCTCCCACTTCCCTTACCGTCCACCATGGCCCGGCAAAAGAAAACCACCTATGCAACGGTCACGCCGGAGCGCCGCTTCCAGATCGAGCAGGAGATCCGGGCGAGGCACGCCGCCCGCATCGCAGCCGGCATGCCTTCGAACTCGATGGAGTCGGAGGGGGAGGAGGAGCAGCCGGAGTAGGAGGAGGAGGAGCAGCATCTGGTTTCGATGGAGGAGGCAGACCCGGAGGAGGACGAGGCGGAGAAGCCGGGGGGGGGGGAGCTGGCATCGGCTCCGGGCTTCAAACATGGAGGCCGCGGAGGCGGAGTTCATGGTCGCGCAAGCGGCCAAGATGGTGGGGTAGCAGGCCATCTTGGAGTCCATACAGGATGATGCCTATGTGGAGGCCTACCGGCAATTCATCCGGCAGAAGTGGACGGCGACGGACACGTTTTTCGTTGAACTCGATGCGGAGATGGAAGTAGAGGCCGACGCGGAGCAGCCCGAGTTGCGGATGTCACCCATGTACCCGGAGTCAGGCACGAAGATAGTAGACATCTCTGTCGAGGATTATGATAGTATTGGTTATTTGATATATTTAGTACGTGGATTTTCTAGTTTACATGCTTTATATGAATTTAAGGTTTGAAGAATGAGGTATCGGAGATGCAGAGGACCCGGCCGGATTTGGTGTCCTAGATGCTCTTAACTTCTCAGTGCCAAGTGTAGACAACAAAGACCCAACATGCCCGCATGCATGTGCACTCGATTTTTCTCTAGTCGAGGAAAATGAGCTGTGACCAAAACTTTGCATGCTTGTCAGTTTGTCACAAACTTTGCTTATCCCTCCGTTCCTTTTATCATATATAAACTGGCGCGCGCCACGCTGCAAACTCACACGCCTGCAGCCTGCCTCCGGGAGTTGTTGTCGAGTTTCCACTGACCGGCTAAACTTGCATAGCTCTCAGGTGGAGACCCACCGCCCGATTTCAATGGACAGAGAGTTCAAAACGGTGAACAGGCGGATGGGAAACCAGGCCAGGCTCTGGTACCGTCGCCTCGTCGTCGTCGGCCAGCTGCCCGATCTTCTCGCCGTCACACTGCTCCCCGTCTTGTCTTGGCTGGCGGTAATGGCCATGATGTCCCCGCTGTCAGTTGACACCGTGTATGCCCTTTTGCACGGCACACGTGGCGTCATGGCCATGTCCGTAGCGGGCGCAGCGGCGGCCGCGTACGTTTACGCCCTGTCGTCCCGGCCGGTGTACCTGGTGGACTTCGCCGGATACAAGCCGGCGCCGGCGCACGGGTTGACCCGCGCCCGATCCATGCACCACTACAGGCTAACTGGCGCATTCAACGCCGAGAGCATGGCTTTCCAGAAGAGGGTTATGGAACGGTCGGGGCTCGGCGAGGCGACGCACCTCCCGGCGTCCCTCATCAGGGTGCCGCTGGACATATGCCTCCGCACGGCGAACGAGGAGTCCCACACCGTCGTCTTCGGCGTGATCGACGACCTGCTGGCCAAGACCCGCGTGCGGCCGGACGACGTCGGTGTGGTCATCGTGAACTCCAGCCTCTACAGCCCCGCGCCGTCCTTCGCCTCGCTCGTCGTGAACCGCTACTGCTTGCGCCACGATGTCGTCACTCACAACCTTAGCGGCATGGGCTGCAGCGCCGGCGTCATCGCTATTGACCTCGCCAGACACCTGCTTCAGGTACATACAAGTTACACACACCCATGCATTAACGGGCGAATTAACCGTGTCAGCCATGAACCATACTGTCATAAACATGGAAATCGATGGGACGTGGGACGTGATCCCGGGTCGATTGATCTGGATCCATAAACATTATCCGTAGAAATATTGGACTTTGTTTGAATGGGTATGAATGTCAAATAGTGGATCCTCCGTCGGCAGGTGAGATGTGAGAGACTGACATAATAGAAATGATAGACTATTCATATTAATAAGTAATTCCTTCCTTATCGAGATCTCAATCTCAAAGACCTTCAAATTTAAGCGTGCTCGGCTTGAAGCGATTTGAGGATGGGTGGCAGACTAGGAAGTTGGTCCCAGATGCTTGATGAGTGAGCATAATTGCATAAAGTGCGTAAAAATGACCAATGTTGATCTGTGGGGCTAGTCTACATCTCGCCAGGCATAACGCACATGGTACGTGTGACCCATTATGACACACGACATGGCACATGTGCTGTACTGGACGCATATACGTGTGCCAAGAGGGAACGTTCCTGGTGGGCCAATGATAATGTTGATTCTTTTGAGTGGCGGTGCATATGAGAGCTTCACTTAATAAGAAATGATAGACTACTCATATCAATAAGAATTTTCTTCTTTTTCAAAAGTCCATTTACAAAGAACTCTAAAGTTAAGCGTGCTTGGCTTGAAACGATTTGAGAATAGGTGACCGGCTGGAAAGTTGGTTTCACGTGCGCACGAGTAAATACAAAGTGCACACAAATGAATAGTATTGGTCTATGGGGCTAGTGTAGATCCCAGTAGGTGTAACGGCTGGCGGACGTGGCTGGGGTGTTACATGAGATGAGATGGGCCGGCCCAGTTCGGGGCTCCACTGCACACGTGTATGTCTCGCAGATGTTTTCTATTACATTTTTTATGTTTGTAGTTTTTCTTTTTCTTATTTCTTATTCCATTTATTTATTTTCATGTTTGTTTGTCTTCTTAATTCGTTTTTTTCACGGTTATTCCTTTTGCACATATTTTATATACGATGAACTTTTTTAAATACGCACTGAACATTTTTCATTATTATACGGTGAGCATTTTTTAAATACTCACTGATATTTTATTTAGTACATGGTGAAATCTTTTAATATATGGTGAATTTTTACTAATATGCTGTGAATTTTTTTCAATATAGCTATTTTTTAAAGCATACTACTAAAATAATTCCTAATATATTGTTCCTATTTTTTATGTTGGTTTTTAATTATTTTAGGTTTGCAAAAAATATTTTTAGCTTTTAAAAAAATCTAACATTGGTTTTTAGAAGAAAAAAAACCCACAGAGAATTGTTTTACAGAAAACAGCTCAGATGAGCTCGCCAGCTTGGGCCAACCCATTTGCACCTCATTTCGGTCGTCAGGATGTCTATTTGGCGCTCAGGGGCTTCAAATGGAGCACTCATAATCTCCATAACAAAATGGAGAAGAGAAAAGAATATATTTTAGTATTATTCTTAAAAGTTGCAAAAAGAAGTATAGAGATAAGGCTAATTTGATATATATGATCGACTGATGCTTGTGATGTCTTCTAGGTTATACATTGATATACAGTATGCTGACCGGTTAACCCTGTAGGTGTACCATGACACATATGCATTGGTTGTAAGCACGGAGAATATCACCCTAAACGGCTACTTGGGCAACAACCGGCCCATGCTTGTGACCAACATGCTGTTTCGGATGGGTGGCGCTGCAGTTCTTCTGTCGAACCGTCGGGATGAGCGGCGGCGCGCCAAGTACCAGCTGATCCACACGGTGCGCACGCACCACGGCCCTAGCGACAAGAGCTACGCGTGCGTGATGCAGGAGGAAGACGAGGTCGGGAACTTGGGCGTGTCACTTTCCAAGGATCTCATGTCCGTGGCCGGCAACGCGCTCCGAGCCAACATTACCACCCTTGGCCCCATTGTTCTACCGTTACGTGAGCAACTTCGGTTCCTCGGTGTTGTCATGCTCAAACGGGTGTTTCATAGTACTAGAGTGAGGCCGTGCATCCCTGACTTCACTCTGGCGCTGGAGCACTTCTGCATCCATGCTGGGGGGCGAGGTGTGCTAGACGAGCTCCAGAAGAGCCTGAAGCTGAGCGAGTGGCACATGGAACCCTCGAGGATGACCCTCTACAGGTTCGGCAACACGTCGAGCAGCTCGCTCTGGTACGAGCTCGCCTACTGCGAGGCCAAGGGCAGGATCAAGCAGGGAGACCGTGTGTGGCTGATTGCATTTGGCTCTGGGTTCAAATGCAACAGCGCAGTCTGTAAGGCGCTCAGGACGACGGAGGGCGCCGTTGCCGTGGAGGAGGGCGGCCCCTGGGCACAAGACATCGACGTTCTTCCAGTCCATGTGCCCAAGGTGATGCCCATCGAGGACGATGCGCCGTATGTACCAGCTACATAGTGGTTGCACCGGGTCGAAATAACGATACTGTGGATGTGTGGGTAGTTCGGTATATGCGCATGCATGCACCTGTGAATTGTGTGGTCGTCGCTTGGAATACTAAGGGCGAGTTTTTTTTTCTAAACAAGAATACCAAGGACACCTCGTCATGAATGATATGATCATTGTGTACCACACTTGGTAATAAAAGGGTGATTGTTATGAACCTCCTAATGTCTCATAAGAATAGCATGAACTCTCTTGATTTATAGCTGAAACTAGCCTCTCTTATCCAGAATTACAACTTGCAAGAGACGTCAATGGCTCGGCCTTTTGGGTTCTACAATTCACATGATCCACTAGATACCCTCCACTACCAAACGGGCCTAAACTAGTTTCAGGACAGCGACATCCCAAAAACCGTGTTATATTTTGAGACAGAAAGAGTACAACGTGCGTGCTATGATGTCCGGCAACATATATGGAAATGATTGGTCGCAAATGAGCGTCCGATCAACCGCTTTGTCAATGGCTGCGTGAGTTAACCATTTGATCCACTTTAGTTGGTTAGCCGTGACACACAGTTTGCAACATGACACATGTTGCACTCGCGGTGTAAACACTCCAAGTGCATTCATCCGCGACCAATCATTTCCAACACGACCCACGTTGTCCTCGTGTTGACTACGACCTGTTGTTTGCAAATATTACCCATGTTGCGTTCAGGGTTTGCAACATGATCCATGTTGTGCTCACTCGTGTTGCAAAACACTCTTCGGCCTTTCAACTGCGACCAATCGTTTGCAATGTGACCCATGTTACACTTGTGTTGACTATGACCCACACCATTGGAAACATGACCTCTGTTGCATTCAAGGGTTTGCAACATGGTCCATGTCTACCCATGTTGCGTTCAAGGTTTTGCAACATGATCCATGTTGCGCTTGCGTTGACTATGTAATGCCCCGGATGTAATACTTTCCCTTTTGGGTATATAATATATCTCCGGCTTCATCTATTTCCATTCCGGGTTCTTTGTCTTTCGGGCTTTCGTCGTGTTGTTGTGTGAGTGTGTGGCATTCATTCATATCATGTAGACATGTGCATTGCATTGCATTTGTGTTGTGGGTTGCATCCGGTTCCGCGTGTTTCTTCCCGTTGTCCGTTTCGCGTTCCGGAGCTCCCTCACGTGTCCGTGACGTCCCGTAGGCCTACTTTGTTGTTCGGGCGTTTTACGTTACCGGTGTGCCGCGAGGTTGTGTTGTGTGTTGTTGTTTTGTTGTGTGCAACCCGCCTCTCAAATCTCGTCTCGTTTGGACTCCGTTGACTTTTCCATCCGTTGTCCGTGTGGGTCCGAAGTGCCTTCACTTCGTGTCCCGGAAACACCCCTGTGGCATTCTTTTATCTCCGTCTAGGCCCTTTAAATCTGTCCCCGCGATCGGATCCGTCGGATCGCGATCGGAGGGCTCCTAGCGCCCCTAAAACTCCTCCTAACCCTAAAAACTGCTATATATAGACCCCTAGGTCTATTTGGGCATCCCCTTCTTCTTCCCCCTTCTCCACTTTCTTTTTTTTCCTTTTCTCAGATCCAATCCCCAAAATATCTTCTGGATCCCGAGGGAACCAGCCGTTCCGGCCAGCTCCCTCGATCACCGCCGAGCCGCCCGACCGAATCCCTCCGTTCCCCGATCGGGTCAACGCAGCTCCAGCGCTGGCCTCGACCGAGCCGCTCCGGCCCTCTCCTTCGATCGGGCAGGCCCCGAGGACCACTTCGCCTGAAGCCTCGCCACGGCTGGGCCATCTACTCCATCGCCGCGCCAGTTTTCCTCGCCGCCGAGCCAGCAGGCCACTTCGGCCCAACCGCGAGCCCGCCTCACCGCGTCAGCTCCAGCCGCCAGCTCCCGCGGGCCTGCGCAGCGTCGCCCGAGGCCCAGATCCACGCGGGCGCCGCCTCCGCCTGGCCTTCTCCACCTGGGCCGCCTCGCCCCGCCTCATCGCGCCGGCTCGGGCCGGGCCCGCACCGCCTCCTCGCCTGGGCCGTCCGCCAGGTCGCCGGGCCTTCCCGTCGCCGAGGCCCGCACCAGGCCGCACCGGCTACGCCAGCTGGGCCGGATCCGCGCCGCCGGCCACTCCTTTTTTTTCCCAGATCTGATCTACTAAGGTTGAACCCTAAATCCTCCTAAGTCCAGTTTTTCATCTGTCTGATGCAAAGTTTGACCTGCTCTAACTTTTTGCCTAATGCTCCGTTTTGCGTGTGTGATATGTCCAGATGTTCGTGGAGATGTGCTCTACGTTTTACCTGTTGTTGTCATGCATGTTAGAGATCATCTAGGCACTTGTTTTGCTGTTGCAAGAGTGCATCATGATATAAACTGTTGTTATGTGTTATTTTCATGCCACCTTTGCCATGTGATAACTTTTAGCTCGTTTGTCCAAACGATGCAAATGACATGTCCACGTGTTCGTCTTGTCACGAACTACGTGTTGCTTGTGATAGGTTGCATGGTAGATTTATTATTGCCTTGTTATCATCATTGCAAAGTGCCATGTTCATATGATGTGTTTTCACTTGTTATGAAATGCCATCTTGTTGAGCTCGTTGCAATCGTTGTGTTCACCTCTATGATGCATGCTTGTGTGTTTCGGGATCACCTTCATGTGCACTTTGATGAGGTGCTTACCCTTTGCCATGTTTAGTTTCGAGGTGACTTAAACATGCTCTTTCATATGCCATGATGATATTTCTGTTTTAGGACTTAGTGGATTTTCACTAAGTCTGAAATCTGTAACGTTCCGATGCCATGTTCGTGTGATGTTCTAGGACAAAGCATGTTAGTTTTGGGGTGGATCTTGATTGTTCCTTGTAGTATATATTGTTGTCTTTCCATCCATGTCCTCACATGGCCATTTGAGTGGCTGTAGCATGTTTATCTTTTGCTCTAAAGTTTCAATAAAATTCTGCTGCCAGAATTTTATTGCAAAGTTCAATATGTCCAAGATCATTGCTATTGATCCGTGGCTCCGTTGGGGGTGCACTTTGGACCTAGTTGCTGTACTATATGTCTAGTTTGTGTTCAAGTCCTTTGCCATGCTTTTTGGGTGCTGTAGCTTAATTATTTTGAGCTCCAAAGTTGCCATGTTGCTGTAATTTTCAGCTTTCGCTCAAATCTTGTTTCGGGCATAACTTTTAGCCCGTAACTCCGATTTCAGCGAATCTTATATCAAACTTGGTTGATTTTCTGTGTAGATTAATAATATCAGATTGTTATCTTGTTTTGAGGTGTTTTGCTTGAGTGATGTTTTACGTGCTCCGTGTGCATCCTTAGTGCATCCATCATGCATTCATGTTTCCCGAGTGCGCATTGCATCTTGTTGATTGGTGCTTGGTGTGATTGTTTTGTTTAGAGCCGGAAGCTGAGACCGGGTACGAGGTTGAGCACGAGGTTTCCAACGAGGTTGAGCACGAGGACCCTTCTTACGATCCGAACGACTTCTCTTCAGGCAAGATGACCGAACCCCGATAACATTACTATCTTTGCCTATTGCTAGTAGTCTCGATCTATAGTTTTGCCTCGATGCCCATGTTCTTCTTGTCAGCCTCCTACTTGTAACCAATTGCCATGTTTAACCACCCTACCTATGCAAACCGTTGCTTGGCTAAGTACGCTTCGCTCAGCCCTTCTTATAGCGTTGCTAGTTGCAGGTGAAGATCGAAGATGCTTGCTTCATGTTGAAGTTTGGTTGGGTTATATCACACTATATAAATGCTTAAAATGAAATCATCTATATATTGGCAGGGTGGAAGGCTAAGCCTTTTGCTTGGTGTTTTGTTCCACTCATGCCGTTAGGATCCGTATAAGCCGGTATTATGTTCCTTGATTATGCGTTCCTAACACGGTTGGGGTGTATGGGACCCCCTCGATAAACCGCTAAGTGCTAAGTCTTTTCCAGCAAGTCCCAACCTTGGTACTATTTGCCTAAACAACTAAAAACTTTCCGAGGGAGTAATTAACCCGAGGCTTAATTAATTCAACCCCCCTGGGCCAGTGCTCGACTTGAGTGTTGGTCCAAACCAGAGTCACTTGCGGATACTACCCAGTTCGCTGGGGTCTTCGGTATCTGTACGTAGCGCTCATCCGGACGTGTCCTGAGACCTAGATACGCGCGGCTACTATCAGGGTGTCGACACGCCGGGAGGATTTGCTGGATTAGCCTTACCTTAGCTCGGTATATCTTGAGCACGGGATTCCGAGGATACTCGGGTCTTCCCACTTTGGAGTTGCGACTCCGCGGATCGTGGGCTTGTAATGGGTCAAGTTGGAACACCCCTGCAGGGTTTGAACTTTCGAAAGCCGTGCCCGCGGTTATGTGGCAGATGGGAGCTTGTTAATTCCGGTTGTAGATAACTTGACACAATGTTACTAATACACTACCAGCGTGTGTTCCGTGACTGTCAATTTCCGAATATGGATTCGGGAGTTGAACACGGAGGGGTTATGTTTGTGGAGCTTGTAGCTAGGATCACTTCGTGATCACTTCTCGCCGAGGCCTTCTCTTCTCGCTCTCACTTACGTAAGCTAGATGCTAGTTGCTGCTGCAGACTTATTCTTTTCTTCAGCCTTTCCCTCACCTGAAGGCTTTGATAGTCTTGTTACCCGGAGACGGGATTGCTGAGTCCTCTGTGGCTCACAGTTACTTCACACACCAGATGCAGGTCCAGCTGTGAGCTATCCAGGTGATGGCACCGAGCTGGATTGGGAGTACGACGAGGAGCGTAGTCGTTACTACGTGCGCTACCCGGACGATCAGTAGTGGAGTCTCTTACTAGGATTCGATCCGCCTGTGGTTTATTTATCTGAGTTTGGTACTTTGACATTTGGCTTTTGCCCTTAGAGGGTTGTAGTGCTCTTAATGTATGATGTTTGAGACTTGTACTGTAATTCTGTGACGTGGCGAGTGTAAGCCAACTATTTTCAGTTTACTATCCCCTCTTTTACATGAGTTGTGCAAAGATTACCAGACGTGAGATCATTCTAGGATGGAATTATGCCTTTAAGTCGTGCCTCGACACGTAGGAGGTATAACTCCATCCTGGGCATTACAAGTTGGTATTCAGAGCCTTCTCCGACCTAGGAGCCCCCACTGTTTGATCGAATCGTTGACGGTCGAGTCTAGGCACACACTGAAAACTTTTTGAGTCCTATATTATATCGGAGAGTAGGATTTCTTTGCTTCTCATCCCCTTTCTCTCTGGTGAGGACTCCTGACGTCTACTCTTGTCTCTCCTATCTTCAAAATTTGCACAATTTTTTTTTAGGAATCCCGCGAGTATTCTGGGATTGTTTCGATGTTCTTGTGACAAGGATATTGTTCCCGATGCCTCCTGTTACCGAGGAGTTGAGCTTCGGGGTATCATTGTAACAAGCATATCGCGGCAGTACTAAATACTTAAGACGGCCGACATCGAAAATCTCCCCTATACGGCCAGTGGCAAGATAACCCCGACATCACCCAGTACTGGGGAGGTAGTTCGGGAGTATTGCCATAGCTTGTTATAGTGGATGCTTTTCGAAGGTCCGAGGTACACAGTTTCCGAGAAAGACTGGTTATGTGTTGAAGGATGGGTACACCTGGATGTAGGTTAGAGTTGATTGCGCGGTGCTTCCCGTGTATCCCCAACACCTGATTGCATAACTGGAATCTTTCGGAAATCTATAGGTGGGTTTTATCCAGTAGATCGTATGCATTCTTCCAATGAATGCAGGTTAGTGAGTTCGGGGTTCGACATTGAGTGAAGGGGTTATATGACCGAGGTTACTATCAGGAGTTGCATCTTAAAGGGTCCTTGGCTATGCTGATCCGGGGATTGCAAAACCTTTTCGTAACGCGTTCATATGCTTTCAGCACAAAGATGTTAGAAAGAAACTCCTCTCTTGTGTTTGTTCCTGTCCGTACCTTGTTGCTTTTTCTTATTTTCATTTTGATCCCTATGTGGCTTCTCGTGAAGACTGATGTTATCAATTAACTGAGAAATTCATTCGTTCCTCTTGTTCGGATGATTTCATTCGTTCTTATTGTTCGAATGATTATTGTGAAGACTTGTTGCAATTCATTCCATTGATTCAGCTTATTCCTTTTGTCAATCAATTGCTGATTCGTGGTCATCTCTTACAGGATGGCTCCGAAAAGGGTTCCAAACGCTAACCCAGAGGGTGAAGAGGTTCCAGAACGTCCTCCTTCCCCTCCTCCTCCGCCTGAGGCTTGGAGAGCAATTATGCAGACTACAGCTCAGAACACTCAGTTGATGATGCAGATGATGCAGCAAATGCAAGCTATGCAAGCTAATCAAGCTAATCAGGGTGTTCCAGTGAATCAAGGCAACTTCTTCCAGCAGCACCATGCTATTCTCAACCAGTTCCTGGCTAACAATCCTAAAGCTTTCAGTTACTGTGTCGACCCTCTTGATGTTGAGGATTGGCTGACCGACATAAAGAAGCATTTTGAGTGCAGTAACGTGAAAGAAGATGACTATGTGAAGTTTGCAGCCTTCCAACTGAAAGATCAAGCAGCTGACTGGTGGCAGCAGTACAAAGACTCAAGGCCGGGTCAAGTGATCTCTTGGGAGAATTTCTGCAAGGATTTCCGCTCGCATCACATTCCTACAAGTGTCATCGAGGGTATGCGTGAGCAATTCCGCAACCTCAAGCAGGGCTCCATGACAGTCTATCAGTATAATGTCAAGTTCCAAAACCTCGCTCGCTATGCAAAGCAAGACATTCCTGATGCAAAGAGTAAAATCTATCAGTTCCGTGGAGGTCTCAAAGATGAACTTCAGCTTGCTCTCACTTTGTTCGAGCCAGACGAATTCGATAAGTTCTATAACATGGCTTTGAAACAAGAAGCAGCTCAGCTCAAGATGGAGGCTTCTAAGAAGAGAATTCGAGATGCTGTTCACTCTTCCTCATCGTCTCAGTTGGCTGCGAAACAACAGAAATTCTGGCTTCCTCCTCCTCCAGTGATTCGAACTCCTTACAACAACTCCAACAACTTTAACAACTCCAACAACAAGAACTCTAGTGGTCGTGGTTTCTCCCACCCACCCAACCCAAGCAACCAGTCGAAGAAGCAGTTTCAGTCTCAAGGCTCCAAGTCCAGTGGCTCTCATTTCCGTCCTCTCTCTGAAGTGGTGTGCATCAAGTGTGGCTAGAAAGGTCACTATGCTAACAGATGTCCGAATCCGAAGCGTCTTCCTCCTCCTCCACCTATGAGTTCAGCTATTGTCAAGCATGATCCAAAGTCTGCAAGGGTTAATCTGATGAGTGCAGCTGAAGCAGAGAACTCTTCTGATGTCATTTTGGGTAACCTCTCAGTTAACTCTTTTCCAGCTAAAGTATTGTTTGATTCGGGTGCATCTTTGTCCTTCATTTCAAGACCTTTTGTTGCTAAGCATGAATTGGTTTCGGAGAGGATTCCTAGACCTTTGAAGATTATTTCTCCGGGTTTGCAAATGACTTCCAACACAGTTGTTCCGGATATTTCTATTCGCATGGGTGATTATCGATTTTTGGCTTCTCCGGTGATTCTTGGTCATTCTGACATCGACCTCATTCTCGGAATGGATTGGCTTTCTCAGCATGATGCTCACATTGATTGCGCTCAAAAGGAAGTCAAATTGACTCATTCTGATGATGATGTGATTATCTTCGCCTCCAGGGATAATACTATTCGGCTTTTCTCTCTTAATGATAAGGGCGAAATTAATGCCATAGAGCAAATTCCTGTGGTGAACGAATATCAAGACGTCTTTCCAGAAGAACTTCCAGGCATGCCTCCACACCGTCAGGTGGAGTTTGTCATTGAACTCGAGCCGGGCACTGAGCCTGCGTGCCGGCGTCCATACAAGCTCTCTCCGGATGAATTGAAGGAATTGAAGAAGCAGCTTGATAAGCAGAAGAGTATGGGTCTCATCAGACCGAGTACATCTCCGTGGGGCTGTGGTGTCTTATTTGTCAAGAAGAAAGATGGCACGGAGCGTCTCTGTGTTGACTACCGGCCATTGAACAAGAAGACGATTAAGAACAAGTATCCGCTCCCCAACATCAACGAACTCTTTGAGCAGCTCAAAGGAGCTAAAGTGTTTTCTAAGCTTGACCTCCGAATGGGCTATCATCAAATTCGCATTCGCGAGGAAGACATTCCCAAGACGGCCTTCAGAACGAGCTACGGTTCATACGAGTATACCATCATGTCCTTCGGTCTCGCCAATGCTCCTCCTACCTTTTCAAGGATGATGCATTACATCTTCAACCCCTATACTGGCGAGTTTGTGCTTGTGTATCTGGATGATATTCTGGTGTTTTCCAAGAATGAAGAAGATCACGAAAAGCACTTGCGTCTGGTTCTTGATCGACTCAGAGAGCATAAATTCTATGCCAAGTTCTCAAAGTGCGAGTTTTGGCTCGATAAGGTTTTGTACCTGGGCCACATCATCTCAGCTGACGGTATTGCGGTTAATCCCGAGAAAGTTGAAGCAATTGTCAACTGGGAAGCTCCTCAGAATGTCAAGCAGCTCCGCAGTTTTCTGGGTCTTGCCAGCTATTGCAGAAGGTTTGTTGAAAACTTCTCCAAGATTGCCAAGCCTCTTTCCAACCTGCTTCAGAAGAATGTCAAATACTTTTGGTCTCCCGAATGTGAAGTGGCATTCAAAACCCTCAAAGAGAAGCTTGTCTCTGCTCCAGTTCTGACTCCTCCGGATGAAACCAAGCCCTATGAAGTATTCTGTGATGCTTCTCTTCAAGGTCTTGGTGGTGTGCTTATGCAAGATAAGAGAATTGTGGCATACACTTCTCGTCAGCTCAAGCCCAGTGAGAAGAACTATCCCACACATGATCTCGAGCTAGCAGCTGTGGTACATGCTCTGATTACGTGGAGACATCTGTTGTTGTGCAGAAAGGTCGATATCTTCACTGATCACAAGAGCTTGAAGTACATCTTCACACAGCCGCATCTGAACCTCCGCCAGACTCGTTGGGTTGAAATGATTCAAGAGTACAACCCCAGCATTGAATACACTCCAGGCAAGGCGAATGTGATTGCAGATGCTTTGAGCAGAAAGGCATATTGCAACAGCCTTCTTATCAAGCCATACCAGCCTGAGCTCTGTGAAGCTTTCAGGAAGCTCAACCTCCAAGTTGTTCCGCAGGGTTTTCTTGCAAATCTCCAAATTGCTCCTACCTTGGAAGATCAAGTCCGTGAGGCCCAGCTCAGTGATACCATGGTGAAGAAGGTGAAACATGGGATTGTAAAGGGCACTCCAAAATACAAGTGCTTCCGTGTTGATGAGAGAGATACCTTGTTCTTCGAGGACAGACTTGTAGTTCCCAAAGGTGATCTCAGGAAGCTCGTAATGGAAGAAGCTCATGATTCTCTCCTTTCCATTCATCCTGGCAGTTCCAAGATGTACCAAGACCTCAAGCAATCTTACTGGTGGACACGCATGAAAAGGGAGATTGCCTAATTCGTGAATGAATGTGATGTATGCAGAAGAGTGAAAGCAGAACATCAACGTCCAGCCGGTCTTCTCCAACCTCTTCCTATTCCTGAGTGGAAGTTCGACCACATTGAAATGGACTTCGTCACTGGTTTTCCTAAATCCAAGCGAGGCAATGATGCTATCTTTGTGGTGATTGACAAGCTTACCAAAGTCGCTCACTTTCTTCCAGTCAAAGAATCAATCAATGCAGCTCAACTTGCAGAGCTGTACACTTCCAGAATTGTGTCCCTACATGGCATTCCTCAAGTGATATCCTCAGACCGTGGCAGCTTGTTCACATCAAGATTCTGGGACTCCTTTCAGTCCGCCATGGGCACGAAGATCAGGTTCAGCACTGCCTTTCATCCTCAGACTAGTGGTCAAGTCGAGCGTGTGAATCAGATCCTAGAAGATATGCTCAGAGCCTGTGTCATCTCCTTCGGCATGAAATGGGAAGACTGTCTTCCATTTGCCGAGTTCTCTTACAACAACAGCTTTCAAGCAAGTGCAGGCAAAGCACCGTTTGAAATTCTCTATGGCAGAAAGTGTCGTACCCCTCTCAACTGGTCTGAAATAGGTGAACGCCAACTTCTTGGCAATGACTTGATCTCTGAAGCCGAAGAAATGTGCAAAGTCATACGTGAGAATCTCAAGGCCGCTCAGTCGCGTCAGAAGAGCTACTATGACGGAAAGCATCGTGATTTGGCTTTCGACATCGGTGATCATGTCTATCTCCGAGTTTCTCCGATGAAAGGAACCCAAAGATTCGGTATCAAAGGAAAACTTGCTCCTAGATACGTCGGTCCTTTCAAGATTCTTGGCAAAAGAGGCGATCTAGCCTATCAGCTCGAGCTCCCTTCCAACTTTGCAAATGTTCATGATGTCTTCCATGTGTCTCAGCTTCGCAAATGCTTCAAGGCACCTGAGCGCATGATTCCGTTTGAGGAGATTGATCTTCAACAAGACCTTTCCTACCGAGAGCATCCAGTTGAAATTCTCGAAGAAACCGAACGCAAGACTCGCAACAAGTCCATCAAGTTTCTGAAAGTCAAGTGGTCACATCACACAGACCGAGAAGCTACCTGGGAACGAGAAGATCATCTTCGTTCCGAGTACCCTTCCTTTTTCCAGTCCTAGATCTCGGGACGAGATCTTTTTGTAGTAGAGGAGAGTTTGTAATGCCCCGGATGTAATACTTTCCCTTTTGGGTATATAATATATCTCCGGCTTCATCTATTTCCATTCCGGGTTCTTTGTCTTTCGGGCTTTCGTCGTGTTGTTGTGTGAGTGTGTGGCATTCATTCATATCATGTAGACATGTGCATTGCATTGCATTTGTGTTGTGGGTTGCATCCGGTTCCGCGTGTTTCTTCCCGTTGTCCGTTTCGCGTTCCGGAGCTCCCTCACGTGTCCGTGACGTCCCGTAGGCCTACTTTGTTGTTCGGGCGTTTTACGTTACCGGTGTGCCGCGAGGTTGTGTTGTGTGTTGTTGTTTTGTTGTGTGCAACCCGCCTCTCAAATCTCGTCTCGTTTGGACTCCGTTGACTTTTCCATCCGTTGTCCGTGTGGGTCCGAAGTGCCTTCACTTCGTGTCCCGGAAACACCCCTGTGGCATTCTTTTATCTCCGTCTAGGCCCTTTAAATCTGTCCCCGCGATCGGATCCGTCGGATCGCGATCGGAGGGCTCCTAGCGCCCCTAAAACTCCTCCTAACCCTAAAAACTGCTATATATAGACCCCTAGGTCTATTTGGGCATCCCCTTCTTCTTCCCCCTTCTCCACTTTCTTTTTTTTTCCTTTTCTCAGATCCAATCCCCAAAATATCTTCTGGATCCCGAGGGAACCAGCCGTTCCGGCCAGCTCCCTCGATCACCGCCGAGCCGCCCGACCGAATCCCTCCGTTCCCCGATCGGGTCAACGCAGCTCCAGCGCTGGCCTCGGCCGAGCCGCTTCGGCCCTCTCCTTCGATCGGGCAGGCCCCGAGGACCACTTCGCCTGAAGCCTCGCCACGGCTGGGCCATCTACTCCATCGCCACGCCAGTTTTCCTCGCCGCCGAGCCAGCAGGCCACTTCGGCCCAACCGCGAGCCCGCCTCACCGCGTCAGCTCCAGCCGCCAGCTCCCGCGGGCCTGCGCAGCGTCGCCCGAGGCCCAGATCCACGCGGGCGCCGCCTCCGCCTGGCCTTCTCCACCTGGGCCGCCTCGCCCCGCCTCACCGCGCCGGCTCGGGCCGGGCCCGCACCGCCTCCTCGCCTGGGCCGTCCGCCAGGTCGCCGGGCCTTCCCGTCGCCGAGGCCCGCACCAGGCCGCACCGGCTCCGCCAGCTGGGCTGGATCCGCGCCGCCGGCCCACTCCTTTTTTTTCCAGATCTGATCTACTAAGGTTGAACCCTAAATCCTCCTAAGTCCAGTTTTTCATCTGTCTGATGCAAAGTTTGACCTGCTCTAACTTTTTGCCTGATGCTCCGTTTTGCGCGTGTGATATGTCCAGATGTTCGTGGAGATGTGCTCTACGTTTTACCTGTTGTTGTCATGCATGTTAGAGATCATCTAGGCACTTGTTTTGCTGTTGCAAGAGTGCATCATGATATAAACTGCTGTTATGTGTTATTTTCATGCCACCTTTGCCATGTGATAACTTTTAGCTCGTTTGTCCAAACGATGCAAATGACATGTCCACGTGTTCGTCTTGTCACGAACTACGTGTTGCTTGTGATAGGTTGCATGGTAGATTTATTATTGCCTTGTTATCATCGTTGCAAAGTGCCATGTTCATATGATGTGTTTTCACTTGTTATGAAATGTCATCTTGTTGAGCTCGTTGCAATCGTTGTGTTCACCTCTATGATGCATGCTTGTGTGTTTCGGGATCACCTTCATGTGCACTTTGATGAGGTGCTTACCCTTTGCCATGTTTAGTTTCGAGGTGACTTAAACATGCTCTTTCATATGCCATGATGATATTGCTGTTTTAGGACTTAGTGGATTTTCACTAAGTCTGAAATCTGTAACGTTCCGATGCCATGTTCGTGTGATGTTCTAGGACAAAGCATGTTAGTTTTGGGGTGGATCTTGATTGTTCCTTGTAGTATATATTGTTGTCTTACCATCCATGTCCTCACATGGCCATTTGAGTGGCTGTAGCATGTTTATCTTTTGCTCTAAAGTTTCAATAAAATTCTGCTGCCAGAATTTTATTGCAAAGTTCAATATGTCCAAGATCATTGCTATTGATCCGTGGCTCCGTTGGGGGTGCACTTTGGACCTAGTTGCTGTACTATATGTCTAGTTTGTGTTCAAGTCCTTTGCCATGCTTTTTGGGTGCTGTAGCTTAATTATTTTGAGCTCCAAAGTTGCCATGTTGCTGTAATTTTTAGCTTTCGCTCAAATCTTGTTTCGGGCATAACTTTTAGCCCGTAACTCCGATTTCAGCGAATCTTATATCAAACTTGGTTGATTTTCTGTGTAGATTAATAATATCAGATTGTTATCTTGTTTTGAGGTGTTTTGCTTGAGTGATGTTTTACGTGCTCCGTGTGCATCCTTAGTGCATCCATCATGCATTCATGTTTCCCGAGTGCGCATTGCATCTTGTTGATTGGTGCTTGGTGTGATTGTTTTGTTTAGAGCCGGAAGCTGAGACCGGGTACGAGGTTGAGCACGAGGTTTCCAACGAGGTTGAGCACGAGGACCCTTCTTACGATCCGAACGACTTCTCTTCAGGCAAGATGACCGAACCCCGATAACATTACTATCTTTGCCTATTGCTAGTAGTCTCGATCTATAGTTTTGCCTCGATGCCCATGTTCTTCTTGTCAGCCTCCTACTTGTAACCAATTGCCATGTTTAACCACCCTACCTATGCAAACCGTTGCTTGGCTAAGTACGCTTCGCTCAGCCCTTCTTATAGCGTTGCTAGTTGCAGGTGAAGATCGAAGATGCTTGCTTCATGTTGAAGTTTGGTTGGGTTATATCACACTATATAAATGCTTAAAATGAAATCATCTATATATTGGCAGGGTGGAAGGCTAAGCCTTTTGCTTGGTGTTTTGTTCCACTCATGCCGTTAGGATCCGTATAAGCCGGTATTATGTTCCTTGATTATGCGTTCCTAACACGGTTGGGGTGTATGGGACCCCCTCGATAAACCGCTAAGTGCTAAGTCTTTTCCAGCAAGTCCCAACCTTGGTACTATTTGCCTAAACAACTAAAAACTTTCCGAGGGAGTAATTAACCCGAGGCTTAATTAATTCAACCCCCCTGGGCCAGTGCTCGACTTGAGTGTTGGTCCAAACCAGAGTCACTTGCGGATACTACCCAGTTCGCTGGGGTCTTCGGTATCTGTACGTAGCGCTCATCCGGACGTGTCCTGAGACCTAGATACGCGCGGCTACTATCAGGGTGTCGACACGCCGGGAGGATTTGCTGGATTAGCCTTACCTTAGCTCGGTATATCTTGAGCACGGGATTCCGAGGATACTCGGGTCTTCCCACTTTGGAGTTGCGACTCCGCGGATCGTGGGCTTGTAATGGGTCAAGTTGGAACACCCCTGCAGGGTTTGAACTTTCGAAAGCCGTGCCCGCGGTTATGTGGCAGATGGGAGCTTGTTAATTCCGGTTGTAGATAACTTGACACAATGTTACTAATACACTACCAGCGTGTGTTCCGTGACTGTCAATTTCCGAATAGGGATTCGGGAGTTGAACACGGAGGGGTTATGTTTGTGGAGCTTGTAGCTAGGATCACTTCGTGATCACTTCTCGCCGAGGCCTTCTCTTCTCGCTCTCACTTACGTAAGCTAGATGCTAGTTGCTGCTGCAGACTTATTTTTTTCTTCAGCCTTTCCCTCACCTAAAGGCTTTGATAGTCTTGTTACCCGGAGACGGGATTGCTGAGTCCTCTGTGGCTCACAGTTACTTCACACACCAGATGCAGGTCCAGCTGTGAGCTATCCAGGTGATGGCACCGAGCTGGATTGGGAGTACGACGAGGAGCGTAGTCGTTACTACGTGCGCTACCCGGACGATCAGTAGTGGAGTCTCTTACTAGGATTCGATCCGCCTGTGGTTTATTTATCTGAGTTTGGTACTTTGACATTTGGTTTTTGCCCTTAGAGGGTTGTAGTGCTCTTAATGTATGATGTTTGAGACTTGTACTGTAATTCTGTGACGTGGCGAGTGTAAGCCAACTATTTTCAGTTTACTATCCCCTCTTTTACATGAGTTGTGCAAAGATTACCAGACTTGAGATCATTCTAGGATGGAATTATGCCTTTAAGTCGTGCCTCGACACGTAGGAGGTATAACTCCATCCTGGGCATTACAGACTATCACCCACCATTGGCAACATGACCCATGTTGCGTTCATGTGTTTGCAACATCACCAATGTTGCACTCGCTCTGACTATGACACACTGTTGGCAACATGTCCCATGTTGCGTTCAGGAGTTTGCAACATGATTCATGTTGTGCTCGCTCGTGTTGCAACCACTCCTCGTCCATTCAACTGAGACCCATCATTTGTGACATGACCCATGTTCCCTCCCATTGCGAATGCTCCTCAACCACGGCCCGTAGTTTGTAACATAAATGATGTCGCGATCGGGTGTTTGCATTAGCAAAAAAGAAGAAAAAAGAAAATTATAGTGGAAGGCCAGCTTGTAGCATCAGCATGCTTCTCACATGCATGTCGCACGTCTCATGGGCGCGGAAGCGGTAGTTGGCTTTCCAGCAAAACAAAATATGTGACCTCTTCCAACATCGACGTCATTAAGCTTGTAGTGTCACACGCTCGGCTCGCATCAGAGCCGACCGACCTTTCAATGTCATGCAGTTGGACCTATAGCATGGCGGTTTGGTTTTACGATAGGAGAAAAAATAAATAACATTCCATTTGAAAGTTTGGCATGCATCGTGCGAACACAAAAATGCAACATGGAAAAAATTCCCGCCTCATGTTATTAACGGTGGTTGTTCTTGAGACATCCATCAAAGATAGACTATAGTACCAAGTGACTTTTATTAGCAGTACGTCTTTTTTTCGAGAACACCTCGAGAGCGGCAGAAGGTTCCTGCATTTCATTAAGAAGAAGAGAATTACTCGGTTAACACGCATAGCACGTGTGGCCCATGAAGGAAATATGCCCTAGAGGCAATAATAAAGTTATTATTTATTTCCTTATATCATGATAAATGTTTATTATTCAGGCTAGATTTGTATTAACCGGAAACTTAGTACATGTGTGAATACATAGACAAACAGAGTGTCACTAGTATGCCTCTACTTGACTAGCTCGTTAATCAAAGATGGTTAAGTTTCCTAGCCATAGACATGAGTTGTTGATAACCCACAAGTGTAGGAGATCGCAACAGTTTTCGAGGGTAAAGTATTCGACCCAAATTTATTGATTCGACACAAGGGGAGCCAAAGAATACTCTTAAGTATTAGCAGCTGAGTTGTCAATTCAACCACACCTGGAAACTTAGTATCTGCAGCAAGGTAATTTAGTAGCAAGGTAATATGGAAATAGTGGTAACAGCAATAAAAGTAGCGATAGTGTTTTTGTAGTTTTTCTAACAGTAGCAGCGGAAAAGTAAATACGCAACAAGCAATATGTGAAAAGCTCGTAGGCATTGGATCGGTGATGGAGAATCATGGGATGCGATTCCTCATGTAATAGTTATAACCTAGGATGACACAGAACTAGCTCCAGTTCATCAATGTAATGTAGGCATGTATTCCGAATATAGTCATACGTGCTTATGGAAAAGAACTTGCATGACATCTTTTGTCCTACCCTCCTGTGGCAGCGGGGTCCTAGTGGAAACTAAGGTATATTAAGGCCTCCTTTTAATAGAGTACCGGACTAAAGCATTAACACATAGTAAATACATGAACTCCTCAAACTATGGTCATCACCGGGAGTGGTCCCGATTGTTGTCACTTCGGGGTTGCCGGATCATAACACATAGTAGGTGACTATTGACTTGCAAGATATGATCAAGAACACACATATATTCATGAAAACATAATTGATTCAGATCTGAAATCATGGCACTCGGGCCCTAGTGACAAGCATTAAGCATGGAAAAGTCATAGCAACATCAATCTTAGAATATAGTGGACACTAGGGATCAAACCCTAACAAAACTAACTCGATTACATGGTAAATCTCATCCAACCAATCACCGTCCAGCAAGCCTACGATAGGGTTACATACGCACGACGGTGAGCATCATGGAATTGGTGATGGAGGAAGGTTGATTGTGACGATGGCCACGATCTCCCCTCTCCGGAGCCCCGAACGGACTCTAGATCAGCCCTCCCGAGAGAGATTAGGGCTTGGCGGCGGCTCCGTATCGTAAAACGCGATAATTCTTCTTCTCTGAATTTTTTCTCCCCGAAAGTGAATATATGGAGTCGGGGTAGTCGTCGGTGGAGCAACAAGGGGCCCACGAGGCAGGGGGCGCGCCCATGGGTAGGGGGGCGCCCCCACCCTCGTGGACAGCGTGTGGGCCCCGTGGCTTGGTTCTTTCCGCAGATATTTTTTATATATTCCAAAATAATTCTCCGTTGAATTTCAGGTCATTCCGAGAACTTCTATTTCTGCACAAAAATAACACCATGGCAATTCTGCTGAAAACAGCGTCGGTCCGGGTTAGTTCCATTCAAATCATGCAAGTTAGAGTCCAAAACAAGGGCAAAAGTGTTTGGAAAAGTAGATACGTTGGAGACGTATCAACTCCCCCAAGCTTAAACCTTTGCTTGTCCTCAAGCAATTCAGTTGATAAACTAAAAGTGATAAAGAAAAACTTTGAGAAACTCCGTTTGCCCTTGTTGTTGTAAATATGTAAAGCCAGCATTCAAGTTTTCAGCAAAGATCATGAACTAACCACATTCACAATAACTTTCAGGTCTCATGTCTACTCATATCAATGGCATAATCAACTAGAGAGCAATAATAATAAACCTCGGATGACAACACTTTCTCAAAACAATCATAATATGATATAACAAGATGGTATCTCGCTAGCCCTTTCTGAGACCGTAAAACATAAATGCAGAGCACCTTTAAAGATCAAGGACTGACTAGACATTGTAATTCATGGTAAAAGAGATCAGTAATAATCATACTCAATGCAAATTAATAGCAATACATGCAAATGACAGCGGTGCTCTCCAGCTGGTGCTCTTTTATAAGCGGATGATGACTCAACATAAAAGTAAATAGATAGGCCCTTCGCAGAGGGAAGCAGGGATTTGTAGAGGTGCCAGAGCTCGATTTTGAAATAGAGATGAATAATATTTTGAGCGGTATACTCTCATTGTCAACATAACAACCAAGAATTTCGATATCTTCCATGCTACACACGTTATAGGCGGTTCCCAAACAGAATGGTAAAGTTTATACTCTCCCAACCACCAACATGCACACTCCACGGCTAGCCCGAAACAACGGGTACCGTCCAAACCAGCAACAGCCCTGGGGGGTTTTGTTTAATTATTATGATTTAAGCATGGGACTGGGCATCCCGGTTACCAGCCATTTTCTCATGAATGATGAGCGGAGTCCACTCATCGTGAGAATAATCCACCTAGCATGGAAGATATAGACAGCCCTAGTTGATACATGAGCTGTTCGAGCATACAAAACAGAATTTCATTTGAAGGTTTAGAGTTTGGCACATACAAATTTACTTGGAATGGCAGGTAAATACCGCATATAGGAAGGTATGGTGGACTCTTATGGAATAACTTTTGGGTTTATGGAAGTGGATGCACAAGCAGTATTCCCGCTTAGTACAGGTGAAGGCTCGAAAGATACTGGGAAGCGACCAACTAGAGAGCGACAACAGTCATGAACATGCATTAAAATTAATCAATAATGAATGCAAGCATGAGTAGGATATAAATCACCATAAACATAAATATCGTGGAGGCTATGTTGATTTTGTTTCAACTACATGCATGAACATGTGCCAAGCTAGACCACATGAATCGTTCAAAGGAGGATACCATCCTATTATACCACATCACAACCATTTTAATATCATGCTCGCACGCAAGATAGACCATTGTAAACTCCTAGCTAATTAAGCATGGCATAAGCAACTATGATCTCTAATTGTCATTCAAGCATGTTTCATTCATAATAGTCTGAATTAGGAATGATGAACTATCATATTTACAAAAACAAGAGAGGTTGAGTTCATACCAGCTTTTCTCATCTCAATTAATTCATCATATATCGTCATTATTGCCTTTCACTCGCACGACCGAACGGTGTGGATAATAATAATAGTGCACGTGCATTGGACTAAGCTGGAATCTGTAAGCATTTAATACAAGAGAGAAGACAAAGTAATTTGGCTCAAGGCTAAATCAACAATAAAGCATATGAGAGCCACTAAACATTTCATCATGGTCTTCTCCTCTTGACCCCCAAAGAAAGAAAAGAAATTATTTACACGGAAAAGCTCCCAGCAAGCAAAAGAAGAACGAGAAATCTTTTTGGATTTTCTTATAATTACTACTACTACAGGCATGGAAAGTAAACTAGCTAAAAAAGCTACAACTAATTTTTTTTATTTTTCTTAAGGTTTTTCTAAGACACAAGAAAAAAAACTAAGAAAAGAAATGAAACTAACATGTATGGTACAATGAAAGAGTGTGAGCACCGACAACTAGAATAAGTGTGTGAACATGAATGTAATGTCGGTGAGAAACACGTACTCCCCCAGCTTAGGCTTTTGGTCTAAGTTGGTCTATGGCCACGGATCGAAGCTACTTTCTCCGGTGTACTGAGGAGCGTCCTCTGGTTGCCACTGGTTGGCAATCTCATCTGGATCCCACCCATAAACAGACTGCCGGTAAGGGTCAAGTGGTGGCTTCGGCTCCGGCTCTGAAGCTTGTGCCTGGCTCTGGTACTTGTAGAAGGCCTCTGAAGAAACGAGGTATATGCCTGAAAACAGATCAAACAGAGATGGTGCAGGCAAGGTAATAATCTCACAATATTTTTCATCAAACCTCAATTTATACTTAAGCAACTTCTCTTTGTCTTTAACAATAAAATCATGTGCTATCATACTCTTATAATCTAGATAAGCAGGGGCCAGCAATTTTTCTTCCTTCACATGATGCCTAATAGGTATTCTAAAGTGTTCAACAAGGCGAGAAGCAAAGATGCCTCCAAAGCCAGACCTTTAGTGCGATTCAGACTTAATCGTTTAGCAACGACGACACCCAAGCTAAAAGTTTATGTCCCGAAACAAAGCATGGCGCAAAATGACAATATCAGGGGCACTAAGATTCCCACTGTTCCCGCGACCAATTAAACATCTACTAGCAACTATAGCAAAGTAGTGTAGAACAGGAAAATGTATACTAGTAATTCTTGCCCCTGAAACTTGCCTAGTTTCCCCTACAGCTATCGTATCAATAAACCCCTCAACATCCTTGCGATGGGGTTCTTCAAGACTACCAGCAAAGGGTATCTTGCATACTTCACAAAATTCAAAGAATGACATCTCCTTAGCCTCATCATATAAACAAAACTCCACTGAAGGTGGTGATTTCTTAGCATGAAAATGAAAGTTTTGCGTGAAAATATTAGTGAGCAAGAGATACTGTTCACGCCGGTCGTGGAGGAAGTCGGTGAGGCATGCATTGTTTGCCAAATAATAAAAGTCTTCATAAATCTCGGCGGCTTCCAAGAACTCATTACAAGGCCATTCACATGGCCGAACTTCCGCAGTGCGAGGAAGATTATATTTGGGCTTCTTATTTTCTTCCTTATTCTTATCCTCTGAACTTTTGCTGGAAGAGCCTCTCAACAATCTCCTCGTCATTTCCCCCCTCTGAAAATTTCTGAAATTTTTAGTAACTCAAGATAAAAGTGAACCAAACTCAACAAGATTGATAGCAACAACTCCTACAAGCGCCTAGAGACTATATCATGCATTAGAACTACTTGGGACCAAAGAAATTTAACATGCAAGCTCAAGAATAAGGTCATCACAGCAGCAAAAATTTGCAATAAATAAAGCACTAGAACAAAAACTAATTGGACCAATGGAGGAGTCACATACCAAGGAACAATCTCCCCAAACAGTTTTGTTAATGGGGCTTTGAGTAAGGAGATCGAAAATGGCAGCAAGATGAGCTAGAACTCATGCTTGAGCTGGATAGTGATTTTTTTGGAGGAAGAAGGAATGTGTGGGTGCAGGAATAAGTGGAGGGGGGCCACGTGGGGCCCACGAGGCAGGGGGCGCCCAGTGAGGGTGGGCACGCCCTGGACCCTCGTGGCTAGGTGCTGGCTCCCCCGGCTGTGTTCTGTGTGCCAAATATTCTCAAATATTCTAGAAAAAAAATCATATTTCATTTTCACGGCATTTGGAGAACTTTTATATTCAGGGTATTTTTTAATTGCACGGATAAGTCTGGAAACAGACAGAAAATACTATTTTTACTCTATATAATTTAATTAACAGAAAGTAAAAGGAGGGTACATAAGGTTGTGTTATCTAGATTCACCCATCTCATGCTCATCAAAAGGAATCCATTAACAAGGTTGATCAGGTCTTGTTAATAAAATCTTTCCGAATAACATGAAACTGGAGAATTTTCTAATAGCACTAGGTTACCTCAATGGGGATATGTATGTCCCCAACAATAAAAATATCATATGTCTTCTTGACAGTAGGAAGAGGAAATTCAAAACTCCAATAGTAATAGTTGAAATTTTTCCAATAGAATTGATACTGTGGACCTGAGGTTGTTTCCTCGAAAAGTGTAATGTATGCTCATTACCATTGACATGAAAAGTGACATTGCCTTTGTTGCAATCAATAACAGCCCCTGCAGTATTCAAAAAGGGTCTACCAAGGATAATAGACATACTATCGTCCTCGGGAATATCAAGGATAACAAAGTCCGTTAGAATAGTAACATTTGCAACCACAACAGGCACATCCTCACAAATACCAATAGGTATAGCAGTTGATTTATCGGCCATTTGCAAAGATATTTCAGTAGGTGTCAACTTACTCAAGTCAAGTCTACGATACAAAGAGAGAGGCATAACACTAACACCGGCTCCAAGATCACATAAAGCAGTTTTAGCATAGTTTTCCTTTGATGGAGCAAGGTATAGTAGGTACTCCTGGATCTCCTAGTTTCTTAGGTATTCCACCCTTAAATGTGTAGTTGGCAAGAATGGTGGAAATTTCTACTTTAGGTATTTTTCTTTTGTTGGTAATGATATCTTTCATATACTTAGCATAAGGATTTGTTTTAAGCATATCAGTCAAACGCATACGCAAAAAGATAGGTCTAATCATTTCAGCAAAGCGCTCAAAATTCTCATCATCCTTTTTCTTGGATGGTTTAGGAGGAAAAGGCATGGGTTTCTGAACCCATGGTTCTCTTTCCTTACCATGCTTCCTAGCAACAAAGTCTCTCTTATCATAACCCCTACGCTTGCTTCCCCGGTTTATAAAACTTGATTTTGTCTTTCTTTCATTACCTTCCTCTGTTTTTTCCCAGCTTGCTGTTTAGTTACCACACGTTATTATTTTTACTGTTTTTCTTTTTTTTCTTGTTCCTTTTCTTTTTCTTTCTTTTTCTATATTTTTAAAGGCATGTGTGTTTTCTCAAATTTGCTGAACTTTTCTTTAAACTTGATGAACTTTTTTCAAATTTGCTGAACATTTTCTAAATTTGATGAACTTTTTTTTTCAAATTCTTAGATTATGTTTACAAAATTAGTGTACATTGTTTTTCAAATTTGATGGACATTGTTCTCAAATTCAACGACGGTTTTTCAAATTCAATGAACTTTTCAAAAATTTAGTGAAAAAATCAAAATCAAAGAAGTTTTTAAAAAATTGGTGAACCTTTTTAAAATTTTATAAACAGTTTTCAGTTTTGTGAACCTTTTTGGAAATTCATGTACATTTTTTAATTCACAATTTTATTTGAATTTTTTGATTTAGTTTCAAAAGTCAACAATTGACTAGTCAACTAGTCAACCACGACAGGTCAACACGATTGAGTGAACCAGGGGTAACGCGACCATGCAAACCAGTTCGTCGAGCGATTGAGCGACTCTTTCGCGCCAAAAGCTAAACCAGTGCTTAAAGCGCCCTATAGGAGCTCCCATGCAACCGATTCACTGCTTAACTGATCGAACTAGTGAGGCATTTTGGGGGCAGGGTCGTGGCCCGCTTTGGGGGGAATCCCTATGTCTCGCCTACAGGGAGAGGGGAGGAACCCCTCGCTAAAGGAGGGGGGGCTAGATGGACCTGCCCACCAGCACGGGAGGCCACAACCTCTTTTTTGGGGCTTTTCTATGTTTTCTTTTCCATTTTTTGCTTTTTCATACTTTTGTTTATACTTTAAAATATTCCAAATGTACATATTATAAAAAACACTGTATTGAAAAATATTGAACAATTATTTGGAAAAGGTTGCTCAAGTATTTGAGAACTGTTGAATAGGTATTTGAAATGTTGATGAAGTATTTTAAAAAATGTTGCTCATGTATATAAAAATATTAATCAATCATTTGAAATAAAATGTTGAACAAGTATTTGAAAACTGTTGAATATGTATTTCAAAAATGTTGAAGAAGTATTTTAAAAAATGTTGATCATTTATATCAAAATGTTAATCAAGCATATGAAAAAAATGTTGGACAAGTATTTGAAAAATGTTGAACAAGTATCTGAATAAAATGTTGATCATGTATATAAATTTTTTGAAGAAGTATTTGAAAAAATGTTGTGCAAGTATTTTAAAATTGTCAATCATGTATATAAAAATGTTTAAGTACATGAATAAATGTTGACATGTATTTGAAAAAATGTTGATCATGTATATAAAAATGTTGAAGAAGTATTTGAAAAATGTGGAACTAGTATCTGAAAAAATGATGAACAAGTATTTTAAAATTGTTGATCATGTATATAAAAATGTTGAAAAAGTATTTGAATAAATGTTGAACATGTATATAAGAATGTTGAATAAGTGTTTGAAAAATGTTGAACACATACTTGTAGAATGTTGAACAAGTCTTTGAAAATATGTTAATCATGTATATAAGAATGTAGAATTAAAAAAAAAAGAAAACTAAGAAAGTAAAACCAAAAATGAAGAAGAAAAATGAAAATGAAAAAAATGGAGGGAATAAAGAAAATAAAAAAGAAGAAACAATATGCAAAAATGAATGAAAAAGAACGAAAGAAAAACAGAGAAGAAGAAAGAAAAGAAACAAAAAAATAAAAAAGGAAAAAACCCTGAAGAAAATCATTCGTGTAGCTTTAAGTACGGTGCACCCCTAGTAATTTCCATGAAATGAACGTGTGCGTAGTGGCTAGCTCAGCGCGCGATCCCGTTGGAGACCAATGTTTGACTCCTCTTTCTTGCATTCCCTAGTTTCTTTTTAGGAATACTAGGAAAATTGCATGCGCGTTGCAACGGGAGAAAAATAGCATCCCTACATCCTTCCTTCTACTAAAGCAACATGGGTATGAGAATCAGGTTGTGCAGATGTGGTAGAGATGAAACAACTTTTGTGAATTCTCGAGTGCGAAAGTTCGTCGGCTTGTTTTCGAGCACCCTCATATTGACTTGCCACCTAGGTGATGTAATCTTTAACGGGGTCCAGTTAACATGGAACCCGTTGAAGAGGAGGTAAACATGTGCCACAAAGAGATCATTATTTTTGAAAGGCCATTGAGAAAATAGAGAATTTGACAGTATTTCCATGGCTTGATTTCCTAAGGCGCAACTATGAAATAAATTTATTTTTTGCCAAAAATCCGAGTATGCCTATGCGGTGGATAGACAAAAAAGCTATGTGCGGCTCATAGGGGGAATTTTGGTACGCACGGCCGAAACAGAACGGACAGACCGCTTACGTGGCCAAAACTAAAGGAATTTTCTTGTCTAATTACGGGATGAAACCAAAAATATCACCTTGCTTTATTAGTAGGTAAAATAGATATAGATATAGATATACGCACGTGAACAGGCCGGCCCAACACAACGCGATGTGAGGAAAAGCTTCAGCGAGCCCTGCCACTTGGGTCGCTTAAGCGAGTCCTATGTCTAGCAGTGTATGGGCACTAGCGTTAGAACATCTTGTCGAATCCTTGGTTGATCATCAGAAAGACTGCTCGAAGGATTGGCTCTTTGCGCTACATGAAATACTGAGCAAGGATGACTTTGTGCGCATGGTTGTAACGGTGTGGGCAATATGAAGTGCAAGAAGGAAGGCTATTTATGAGGATATTTTCTAATCGCCGCTGGGCATAAACGGCTTCATCACAAGGTTCCTGTCCGAGCTCCAAGTGGTATCTGCTACGACGTCAAGGCCGGTGATAGCCACAGCCCCCAGACCGACACAATGGCAGCCTCCTGTGCCGAACAGTGCAAAAATGAAGATGCCGCTGTCTCTCGGCAGGGAAGATATGGAGCAGTAGGAGCAATTAGCAGAGATACTACAGGGCACTTTTTGGGAGCCTCAGTTCTAGTGTTCAGACACATTGCTGATCCTCAAACCCTCGAAGCCCTAGCAATTCGAGATGCACCAGCCCGCTCAGAGGATCTATATCTACGGCGTATACATGTGGCCTCAGACTGTAAGATTGTCACAGAAGATATTCGGAAGGAAAATGCGTCCAGTTATGGTGCGATCATAAATGAAGTTTTAGATCATTCTTTGACTTTTGATTTTTGTAAATTTAGTCATGAATTTAGGAGCTCAAATTTTGAGGCTCGCAATTTAGCGAAGCATGCACTTTCTCTAAGGCTTGGCCCCCGTGTCTGGTTATGTCATCCTGGAGATCTTTCATCCGTCCCTGTAAACATTGTGACGACTTAATAAAAGCTTCGTGAGATTGTATAAAAAAAGGTAAACGTTTGCACACGGACGACCGGCTAAGCGTTCGGCCGGTTGTACCGCTCGCTACCGTGCCGGCCCACCTTATCATTTTCTTCACGGGTGTCTTCCTCCTTGGTTCTCACAGCCTCTCCTTCTCTTTTTTCTTTCTCCGCCGGCCATCACTAACCACCAGACCTCCACGGCCTCCTCGGTGCCCAACCTCGTCGCTCTATCGTTGCCAGCGAGCCCCTGTTCTCGAACTACCATGGACGCGGCACACTCGAGCTTGACCTCTTCCCCTCCTCTATCTCTATGCCCCACCAGGACCACCGTTTTGCACGCGCCCTCACCACCGCTGCTGCAACGGCCCACCCCGCTGCTACTCCAAGCTTCCTTGTCGGGCTTCAGCAGTCGGCGGCGGCGCTGCGAGCGACGACCTTCTTTGCTTCAACCAAGACGGCGCTGGGAAACGAGATGGGGGTAGTGCTACAACCGGCGACGTCGGAAGCTACAACAGGCTGGAACCAGAGACAAGACAAGCTACAACCAGCATCCCGATTTACTACAACGGATGCGGCGACGGCACCAACCACCAGAACTGCACTCACAAGCAATGGCGCCACAATGGAGACCCCTTTGCTGGAACCATCATCAGCTTTTGCTACAACAGGCGGGAAATTTGCTACATCTATCATAAGCGGAGCTGCATGGTGCTCGACCAGCATTTTTTTTTGCTGAAACCATCTATTAGTGGAGCTACAACCACGCAACGCGGATGCTGGAACCATTTCCGACGAAAGCTGGAACCGGTGTCTTTTTTTGCTTCAACCAACGAAGTGGTGCGGAGACGACGATGGGCGCCGCCGTGGTGAGCTGCAATCGGCTTCAGAAAAGCTACCTCCAGCTTTTTGCTTTGCTACACTGATTTTGATGGGCGAAGCTTATTCCTGAGAGACAATGGCGATGAGCAGCGGACGATGCCACTTGTGCGGTGGGGCGGCACAACCTGATGGCTGCAACCATGTGGCCTGCAACTATTTATCGGCCATTACTAGGAATGCTCTGCCAGAGTAGCGACACATCCCATAGCCAAGAGATGGAATATGAGGTAGTCATGGAGAGGTGACCGCGAGGTTGCAAGCACACCCACGACGACGAGGCGCGCGCCCATGGCTGGGAGCGGGACGACCCGAGGCGCTTGCCGTCAATGGTCGGAGACGTGCACGCTGCAGGTGCTTGCGGGGGCTGGCGATGCCGGCAAGGAGCTGGTGTTGTGGGTGCGTGTCGATAGCGGAGAACGACCAGGAAAAAAGATGTGAGTTGACTCAGGGGAAAAGAGTTTTCTAATCAAATGGCTCTGCGCTGTCCAAATCGAACGATGTAGCTACGACCGGCGAAAGCCTTGCGGTGGTCGACCGGCGCAGATCACTACCCAAAAAAATTTAGGTCGCTTAAGTCGATAAATATGGTCGAAAAAAGTCCATTTTAAACCTTGAATTCGTAGACCTCCGACGAATCAAACCCTGATGTCAAAATCCCTGTCATTCGGACCCCAAATTCACTAATCCCGGTCCAAATTAAACCTTACTGTCGTTTTAGGCCAAAAAACGCTGACGTGGCCAGGATTGGTAGTTAGGTGGGCCACATAATAACTGGAACGCGCGGGGGTGAACAGGTAGTGGATTGAGGATTTGGGGGGAGAAACTAGGGTTAGGCGGCTGCGGCGATTCCTTGAGGGGGGCGCGGCGGCGGCGGAGATTTCGCAGGTGGTGGCGGCTGCGTCGAGGGCAATGTCGTGGTCTTCGGGTGGTTCAAGTGCTCCCGGCTTTCGTCGAGCCGCCGGAAGGAGAGGGGAGGAATCGAGGTCGCTGGTGCCGTACCGGGAGAACCCGATGGCGTATGAGCCAGAGAAGCTCTGCTGGTGCAACCCCCGCCAGAAGGTGCCACGGTGGATCTCGTGGAGCCGTCAGAACCCAGGGCGGAAGTACCACGCCTGCGTTGATGCCATGGTGAGCTTCAAGCTTTGTTTCTTTTCTGTTCATTTGTTCTTCTCCCCTCTCATTGATTTCTATTGGTACAACTGAACAACAATGTGGTTGTGGATTTGTGGAATGGCATGATGATCCTCTACCGAAGTTTTGGAGTGATTTGATTGGAGATTTGCGAGATGAAGTGCGTAGGCTGAGAGGTCAAGGAAGTGCTACTGTGTTTGAAGATCCCACTCCCACTGCAGTTGTGGCACTGCCTGAAGCTGAAACAAGAGGAATGGGCATGGCTATGTCTCTGCAAGATCAGTTGAAGCAGAAAAATGCAGAGATAGATGCATTGAAGGGAAAAATATCAGAATGGTGTCATGTCGTTTGTTGTCTTTGTGGTAGGTTTAGTTGCAGGGAAGATGCTACTGCATTAAGATTTGCAAGTGTTATTTGTATGCAATGTAGTACTGCTTTAGGGTCTAGAATGAAGTGATCTTTTGGGCACTGAAGATGGAAGTTGTATGCATGCACTGTTTGGAATTAATAATAGTGAAGATGAATGATGTGTTCTGCCATCATTTTGTACCTCTCAAATGCATATATGTTTGCATTCTTTGCTGGCAACTTAATACAACAAAATTGTAGGACTAAAATCTTTGCTTGCTGGCAATTTAATATCAGTAAAGTGGAAGATGCTGCACTGAAATACAAGGAAATGCAACTGATAATAGCAAGATCATTCTGACCAAGTTAATTTCACATAAACTGGGTTTGAAACAAGTCATACTCCCACACATACATGACCCCTAGTTTGAGCCATGACCAAAAGATAAGTTTGCAACATTACATCAGAAATGTTTTGGAACATTGCAACTTGAACAAAATAACTAGATGCAACCCTTCTTCAACTATAACTAGTAGTTTCCACTGCAAGTGAAGTATCTAAAGCTTGGCACTGATGATGCAGGCCTTCTTCCCCTCTTACCTCCAGATCCTGTCCTTGTGGAAGTAGATGCTCCAGGGGCAGCTGATGATCCAACTTCAGCAGTTGCAGTTCTCTTTCTTGGAGGCTTAAACCTGTTGGAACTTGTCCCAGTAGAAGGACCTGGTGGTACTAAACTTGTTGCTGTTGGTGGAGCAGATGCAGATGCAGATGCACTTCCTTTGGCTTGCTGCAAATTCAGGGTAAATATGCAATAAGTTCAACAAAAGAGTAATAAGCAGGATAAACATGCAATAAGTACATGACAACAACAAATACCTCAGTTGGTTTATTTTTTCTTGCTAGCTCTAGCAAGATGTGCATTCTTTTTCTTGCCTCTCTCAGGATTCTGCTTACATCCTGATTTGTTGTGTCCAGGGTTACCACATAATGAGCATTTAATAATTGTGCCATGCTTGCTCATTTTTTCCCCTTAGGTTGCTCAGTTTCTTCTCTTCTCCTATCATTGTTTTTAGGCCTTCCTTTTTTCTTCTCTTTTCGTGGGAACCTTACATATTCAGGAGGCACTGGCCTAGGATTGGTTGACACTGGCCACATCTTTTCACCCTCCACTTGCTGCAAGCAATGCTCATAGATTTTGTTGAACACTTCAACAAAGTAGCAAGGAGCAATAAAATCTTTAATGTTTTTGTTACACTTGTAAATGGCACTAATGGCATGGTGGCAAGGAAGCCCTGCTAGCTGGAAGTACCCACAAGAGCATGTCCATTTATCTAGGTCCACAGTGTACTGTCTTCCTCTGCCATTCACTTGCTTCACTTCAAATCCATTTTCTCCATTCGAGAGCACATCAAGATATTGTGTTCTAGCAATACTTTTCTTGAGCTTCTTAAAAATAGCAGGGCATATTTTACCTGTAAAGTTGGCACCTTTCTCTCTTTGTTCCTGAATTCTCACTAGTACTTTCTTCCTAATTTTTTCATTCATAGAAATAATAGGATAAAACCTAGCATCAACTATAGCATGGTTGAATGACTCACATAGGTTGTTGTCCACTGACTCACAATTTGAACCAACTGGGAAAAAAGCCCTTGCCCAGTGCACTGGCTCAATTCTCATGATGTCTTTAGCCCCTTCAGGAGTGACCTGTGCAAGCTTGGCCTTGTAATAGTTGAAATCTTGCCTATTGGAAGCCTTAGCAACTGCCCAGAATTTCTTTTGCCACTCATGATCTCTATGTTTCTTCCTCCAGTTAGCATAAATGTGCCTAGCACACATCCTATGCTCTGCGGCAGGAAGGTAATCATTCACTGCATTTATCAAGCCCTTCTGCTGATCAGAAATGATAACCCAGCCAGCTCCATTATTGTTTATTTCCAAGTCCTTAATGAGCAGCCCAACAAACCACTTACATGTGATATTTGTTTCATTCTCAACTACAGCCCATGCCAGTGGATACATCTGATTATTTGCATCTCTACCAATGGCACACACTAGCTCACCCTTGACTGCACCTTTAAAGAAGCAACCATCAAGGCCTATTACTTTTCTGCAACCAGCCTTGAATCCTTGCTTCATTGCATTAAAGCACACATAGAAGCTCTGGAATACACTTTCCTCCATGTTGGTTGGATCCATGCAAACATCAACTGTGCTTCCAGGGTTGCTCCTTAGCAGCTCCAGTTGGTAGTCAAACACTCTTGTGTATTCATTGTTCATTCCACACAGCAATTTATCCATGACAATTCTTTTTGCATGCTTGCACTTTGAAGCGGAGACATCAGCAAACATATCTTGCAAAACAGTTGCTTTCATGCTCTCAATTTTCCACATAGGATTTGCCAATATGAAGTGCTCATACCTCTGTGCAGTCACCTTTGCAGTAACCAACTTGTTGCATCTGTTCAGTGCACATTGGTGATCATCATTATATGTTATGGCTTGGAATCTTGAAGTTCTTGATCTCTTGGCTGCATATATCAGCCATGGGCAGCCAGGCCATCCACACTTTGCCCTTACCCTGCCAGACTCAGATTTCATGAACTTGATGCTCCTCTTTGACACTAGTCCATATCTTCTCAAAGCTTTGCACAGTTGATTCTTGCTTCTAAAAACCATGGTCAAAGCAAAATGTGGTACTTCACTTTCAGGGTTGTATCTTGGGAATGTACTCTTCATCTTCCTTATATGACCATCTGAATCTTCATCATAACTGTAGTCCTCATCAGATGAATCATAATTCCAATCCATTTATTCTCTTTCAATTTGCTCCTCCATGTTGGCAATCAAATCAATTGGCACTGGCCCTGTAGCATCCCTTCCTATCCAGCTCTTGGAGTCCCTCATCCTTTTCTTAAACTTTATAGCATGTCTCCTGAGCTCCACAACTTCTGAATCCTCCCCACTGTCATCAGTATGTCCAATGTATTCAGTGTCACTGTCTGAGTCTGAATTTTGATTGCCACTATCAACATTTGTAGCTATCACCATTTGGTTAATGACATGACCTGAAGCCTGAGGTTCAGAAGCACAGGCTGATGCAGGTTGACTTGGATCCAAAACCTGAGAAAAAACTCCTTCCATTCCTGCCAATTCATCCACATCATTATCAACATCCACTTCTCTTCTATTGCTTATTCTCTGCTTCAAGGGGCTGCAAATTCTTTGTCTGATGACACCGGTTTCATCAGGAATTAGCACATCAGTGTCAGACTCTGCAGGTTCAACAACAGTTATAACAGCATCTGGTTCATCAGCACTTATGACTGCATCTAGTTCTGCATCATTCTGTTCCATGATTTCATCCTCATAGTCACTCCCACTGCTGCTGCCAATGCTATCTTCCTCTCCATGATACTCCACATACACATCTGCAACTCCTCCAACACAAATGTAGTCAGCCATCTTCACACACCAACTGTCATCATTAAGGAACACCAAGCCATTGATAAGCTCTTTTCCAGGAAGCAGAAAATAGAACTTCATCGATTCCATCAACTGAGTATGATCTTTTAAATAACCTTTAACTTCCTGCAGAGACAGTTTATCCCTCTCAATCTCTGACATTGCTTCATCTCCCCCAACATGGTCCAAATTTGGACCAATGCGTATGAATTCCCCTCCAATATGAAACCGAACGTTCAAAATCCCACTTGGGTCCATGATTTCACTAAAAAACATACACCGCGATCAAAATAAAGCATAACAACCTATTCCCTTCACAAAAAATCAATATTTTCGCTTCACCCAATTCGTCCCCAATTTTGCCCCAAATTTGCCGCTGAAACCCTAACCCTAATGCCGCAACTACTCTAAACTATGAATAACAAAGGAGGAGGCCATCCAGGACAGTACCTTCTTCTTCGATGCGCCGTCACGTCGTCACGATCGTCGCAGAGGTGGCGATCACCCGCCGGTCGCCATTGCCGTCGTCAGAGAAGGAGGGATGCAGGGGGACGCGGAGAGAACGAAGCGAAATGACGGGCCGAACTAGGCCGGCCCACTTAAATCGCCTCAGGCGCGCGTTGGACGACCCATCCCGGCCATCCCATTGCCACGTCGGCAATCCCCGTTTGGGAAACGACACTAAGATTTAATTTGGACCGGGATTAGTGAGTTTGGGGTCGGAATGACAGGGATTTCGACACCAAGGTTTGATTCGCCGAAGGTATACGAATTCAAGGTTTAAAATGGATTTTTTCCAATATGGTCGGGCGTTTTCTCAAGAAAAAACCCTGGGCTGCCAGGAGTTAAGGGCGTGTTTGGTTTCTTGCCTCGCACCTGCATCGCATCCACGATGCAATTTTCGCAGCGTTTGGTAGGCTGTGCGTCGTTCTGGGTCAGGCCCGGCTGATGCAAAATAGGCCCCTCAGCCAGGCTGGGCTGGCACGCAAGTTTCGGGCGTTTCCCCGAGCCTGCATCAGCGGCTGCACCCACGCCCGCACCCACCCGAGCGAAGAGGGCCTAGGGTTTTCTCCCTGTCGATTCACAGCCGCAGTCGCGCCGCTCTCCCCACCCCTCTCCTCTCTCCCGCGAACAACGAATCTCGTCGCCCCGTCGCCTCGTGGGCACGTCGCCGGCGCGCATCCTCTCTGGGCGAAGGTAGGACTCTCCTCCTCCCATCCCTCTTCCATCTGTCCCCATCCCTCTCGGATCCCTCTCATCTCTCTCGGATCCCTCCCACCCCTCTCCTCTCTCCCGCGAACGAATCCCGTCGCCTCGTGGGCACGTCGCCGGCGCTCTTCCCTGCACGTGTTTTGGTCGGAGCCGAGCTCCCGGCCATGGCCGCCGTGGCCGGCGCAGGCTTGTTTAGGTCGGAGCCGAGCTCCCAGCCATGGCCGCCGTGGCCATGGGAGCTGCTCCCCTCGCTCATGTACACGCACGGCACCTAGACGGACACATGCGCGTGCTCACTGCTGGGATGCACATGCATCCCGTCGCTGCTGTACAGCCCTGCCCTGAACCTCCTCTCTTAGATCTGTGTGATTAGCATGCATGTATGTGAGCTTTTGGGCTAGTAAAATTTTAGATTATCACGGATCTATGCGAGCTAACTTGTGGAAATTAGAAGGGATCAGTAGGTAGGAAAGAAAAGTGCATATATTTGTGAGCTAATTTTTTTTATTAGCATAGATCTATGTGAGTTAACTTCCTGAACAATTAGCATAGATCTATGTGAGTTAACTTCCTGAACAATTAGCATAGATCTATGTGAGTTAACTTCCTGAACAATTAGTTCATGTATTTATTTTGTTTTGATGATGCAAATAATGTCAATATTATCAGTTCCCATGCCTTTATTAATTTATAAATATGTGCTGAATTTATATAGATGGATGACAATGTCAAGACCCGAGATAAGCTGGATGACCAGCGATGAAGTGTCCAAGGGTGGAGTGTGAGCAAATATGTGCGAGTTGATCAACGAAGCTGACCATATTTTATTGTATTTGGTCAGAAAAACTATCCCCGTATATATGTGATGTAAAGACAATATATATTTGTGGCTATCTAATATGTGAACTCTGGACTGTAATATGGACATATGGATTTGTGGCTATCTAATATGTGAACTCTAGTACGTTTTGATTTATGTGCTGGACCGGAAAAGAAGGATTCTTTAGTTATTTTGTATCATAAACTGCTTATACTGCTTATATGTGTATATAACCTGCTTGTGACTTGTAAAAACAGCAAAGATGCTGCTGAATTTTTATTTTTTCTTACTTCAATCATCGCAGTCATTTTTAAGACGTGTGAACGTATATTCTTTTATTGTATATAACCTGCTTGTGACTTGTACAAACAGCAAAGATGCTGCTGAAATTTTGTTTTTTCTTACTTCAATCATAATCATCTCAGTCATTTTTAAGACATGTGCACATATATTCTTTTATTACTTCAATCAGCAAAGATATCTAAATTTGAGTGCATATTACCAAAATTATGTTCTTATTATTTTACATACATGATGAATCACTCTTGAGTCAAATTTCACATCATACAACCTACCAAACAACATATGGAGTATGCTGCATCTCTCATACAACCTCAGATGCAACACACCAAACAAAATCTGAGCTGAGCCTGGCTCATCTCATGCAGTACACCAAACACACATTTTAACTCATTTTTGCATGAGCTCAACCAGGCTAGCCCCAACCAAGCTCCTTCATGCAATGCATGCTAGATGCACCCAGGCAACCAAACACGCCCTAAGCGAGCCAGCCGAACGGCGCCCAACGGAGCCGGAAGCTGGCGCCGCGGATTTAGCGAAGCTGCCGATTTTTGGGGTTTGCGAGAGCAAAAAACTGGCTGTCACCCGTGCCTGTTCTCCACTGCCGTCTGCCGCCGGCCCCCTCCCTCCCCCCTTTGCTTCCTCCGTCCTACTCCCAAACCTGTCGCCGCCGAATCCCGCATCGCCCACCTCCATTCCTCCCTCCTCCCACCGGAGCGACCCTCGAAGCGGCCGGCGGACCTCAGGCGTCCTCCTCCCCTCCCCTCCCCTCCGCCGCACCGACACCCAGGCCAGGCGCGCTTCCTTCTCCTCGGGTAAGCAAGCCCTAGCTTTTCTCTGCTCTGCTTTGTTCGGGCTACTGCCGTTACGTTTCTACTTTTCCTTGCCGTGAAGCAATCGAATCCGACCAGATCCCCCTTCCTCGAGGCCTTTCCCCGCCGACCCCGGCCCCCGTTTCCAGGGCCCTCAATCGGGCCAACGCCAATCGCAGGATTAGCAGCGCCGCTGGCTTTGCCACTCTGATATGTACATGCTAGCTGCTATACACCTTCAGATTTCACTGTGAATAACTATTCTAACACAGCAGCTCAACTTCATGCGAACCGTATCATATCCAGTCACTGATATAAACATAGAAAATAGTGAATTACATTCAAGAACTAGTAGGCCTCGGCGTGGCGTGCACAGGTTGCTATTAATATTCTCCTTTTTCAACCATATATCAGTTGGTGTTGAAAGTACATTGCACAAATAGCAAACCAAACAGTCAGATTCACAGTCGCACAAAATGTACAGCGTATTTTCACCATTTTCTCCCCAACTCAATCTGGAACACATTTATTTATGACTGACAGATCACACGTATATTTTCACCATTTCCGTCCACGTTCGCCTGCATCCTGAGGAGCCAAGGTATCCACCATGTATTTTCGTGTCTTGTTACCCTCAAGGGCTAAACTCGTACTAATAGACGTTTGTTTTCAGGAATTTAAAACAACCGCTTGTTTTTCTTGGCTTCTCCAAGAAACCCATTTTATGGATTTTTATTTTTTCTCTACTTCTCCATTGTTCACATGCCCAGCATTTGTAGCATTTAAATCTTCTCACAAACCGGAATGAGACATGACCGTTTTCCATTTTGTTTTGCAGTTGAACCATGACCGCGCAGACAAAGAAAAGGAGCCCTGTGGAGAGTGGGGACGCTGCTATCGGCACGGCTCTCGTTGGCTTCGTCTCCAATAACGAGGATTTGGGTCCCATTGTGCGGCATGCTTTCGAATCTGGAAGGCCTGAGGCTCTCTTCCACAACCTCAGGGGTATCGCCAAGAGGAAGGAGTTTGAGATCGAGGAGCTCTGTAGGCTTCACTACGAGGAATTCATCCTCGCGGTCGATGAGCTGCGTGGGGTGTTGGTTGATGCTGATGAACTCAAGGGCGCGCTGTCGGGTGAGAATCTGCGCTTGCAGGAGGTTGCTAGTGCCCTGCTTCTGAAGCTCGATGAGCTTCTCGAGTTGTATGCGGCTAATAAGAATGTTGGGGAAGCGCTTGCAACATTGAAGATCTGTCTGCAGGTCACCAGCCTGTGTCAGGTGTGCAACAGGGACATTGCCCGAGGCAAGTTTCACACTGTGTTGAAGACTTTGGAGCTGATTGAGAAGGACCACCTGCAGAATATTCCTCTGAAGCTTTTTAAAAATGTTGTTCAGAAAAAGATACCGATGATGAAGCTGTACATCGAGAAGAAAGTTTCCGGTGAGTTTAATGAGTGGCTTGTGTATATCAGAAAGTTTGCAATGGAGATTGGACAGGCCTCGATACGCCAGGCCTCTTTGGATCGACAGAAAGATGAGCGAATGCGTGCCTGGCAGAGGGAAGCAGAAGAATGTAGTCGTGGGGGGTTTGATGAGCATGCTTATGCCTTGGATCTGGAGTACACAGATGAAGAGTCAACACTAGAATTTGATCTCACTCCAGTATACCGAGCATACAACATCCACATATCCCTTGGCCTTGGGGAGAAGTTTCGAGAGTATTACTACAGTAACAGGCTCATGCAGCTTAACTTGGACATGCAAATTTCTACAACACAACCCTTCCTCGAGTCCCACCAGCACTTCCTTGCTCAGGTAGCTGGATTTTTCATTGTTGAAAACCGTGTTCTTCGAACTGCAGAGGGACTTCTGTCTGATAGCCAGGTTGACACAATGTGGGAAGCATCTATTTCTAAGGTCACCTCTTTTCTAGAGGAACAGTTTGCACACATGGATGCTGCTAACCACCACCTCCTTGTAAAAGATTATGTCTCTCTTCTAGCTGCAACCATGAAGAAGTATGGGTATCAAGTCACATCTTTGCTTGAAGTTCTTGACAAAAATAGGGACAGATATCATGAGCTGCTTGTTTCAGATTGTCGGAAGCAGATACAAGGCGTCTTTGCTAAGGACTCGTATGAAAGGATGGTTATAGAGAAGGAAAATGACTACAACATGAATGTCGCAGCATGTCAACTTGAACCCGTTCACGCCGTGCCGGATTTGCCATATGTTGCGCCGTTTTCCTCATCAGTTCCCAGTGCTTGCCGTATTATCCGTTCCTTCATTGAGGATTTGGTAAGCTACTTGTCATATGGTGTAGTGATCAACTCCTATGATGTGGTGAAAGGATACCTGGACAAGCTTTTAATTGAGGTACTAAATGACGGTCTTCTCAAGTTGATACATAATGGTAGTTTGGAAATCGCCCAGCTGGTACAGATTGCAGGAAATATTGCCGTCCTTGAGCGGTCATGTGACATGTTCCTCTTGCATGCTGCCCAACTTTGTGGACTTCCTAAACGGCTGCTTGAGAAGCCTCATTCTGGTCTGACTGCTAAAGCTGTGCTCAAGGCATCCCAAAACGCAGCGTTCAATGGATTAATAACCTCGGCCAATTCCAGAATCGATGAATTCATGCTGTTGTTGACCAGCATCGATTGGACAACAGAGGAAACTCCAGAACATGCAAATGACTACATGAATGAAGTCCTCATCTACCTTGACATGGTGGTAACGGCTGCACATCCGATTCTGCCGAGAGAGGCCCTCTTGAAGGTCATTTCTGGTTCACTCAGCCACATCTCAGACTCCATAATAACAGTTCTTCTCAGTGACAGGGTGAAAAGGTTGAGCATCAACGCGGTTGTAGGTATTGACATTGACCTGAAACTGTTAGAGGAGTTTGCAGAAGACAGATATCACTCCACTGGGTTGTCGGGCCTTAAAAGGGAAACAAGTTTCAAAGATTGCCTGGTCGAGATTAGGCAGCTGACTAATCTTCTGCTGAGCAACCACGCCGAGAGCTTCATGAATGCTGTGATCAGGGAGAAGAGTTATGCGTCCTTGGACCACAAGAAGGTAGCCATCATCTGTGACAAGTTCCGGGATGCGCCTGACAGTTTGTTTGGGAGCCTTTCAAGTAGAAATGTGGTGCAGAGTGCTCGAAAGAAGTCCTTGGATGTGTTGAAGAGAAGGCTCAAAGATTTTAGCTGAGACTAGCTATGTTGAAGAGAAGGTCGAAAGATTTTAGCGGATACTGTATTAGCTAAGTTGGTACCGCCTAAGTAGAACTTAAATTTGTGCATGTAAAACCTTGTCCGCGCTTGTGATTTTCCTGTCTAGAACATAATCACCGTCCTCCGATTCATGTGTGCATTTAGGCTTGGGCTGCCAGCTTATAGGGCGAGGCCGTGAACTAGGGTTGTATGCTCCAAATTTCCATCTGAACTTAGTTGGCACTGTCCTTTCACTAGAAGAAATAGAAGATGGGAGTTTCTTTCGTACCAATGCAAGCTAGTACTTATTTAAGGCTTAAAGTCGACACAAGCACTGGATTTGGTGTCCGTAGGATAGCAGCAAGTGTGAAGAAAGCTGTCAAATAGACTGACCAGTGCTGGTAATCATTGTCTTCCATTGCTTAAAGAGAGAACCTTGGATTGTTTTGAGAGAGTACGGTGAAGGTTTAGCAGCTTGGCTTTGATGAAAGTTACTTCTTTTACAGTTAGCAAAAGCTTTAAATGTTCCCAGAAATCTCTTTGATCAGATAACTTTGGAATTAAACCTTTAGCTTTCCGACACGAAATCAATGTTCTAAAAAAATGCTATCAGTGTCAGTCATGCTAGGCAGTGAGGTAGTTTCCTGGTTTTGGATTCAGTTTACTGTAATATTTCTTAGCTTGCTGATGAGATTTAGGCAATGAGGAATTCTGGAACTGCAACTTAGTTTTGCTTTTTATTTTTTCTGTCTAGAAGGGGAAAACCCTCCTGATTTCTCCCTTTAGAAACTGAGAACCTACAAACAAGAAAAGAAAAAGAAAACAAACACAGGCAACCTGGGTTGTGTGAGTCTGTGATGCGGAGGACAGGAGCAATAGAATTCTTCCATTTTGTCTAAGGCCATGTTTGGATTGTCCTTTTCCTTTCAAATACCCTTAAAAAATAAAATACAGGTCTCCGCATGTCGTTTTTTCATTCAGCCGGAAATCCCTCACAGCCCGGTAAGTTATGCCTGTAAATTAAATACCCTTGTATTAAAATACCCCAATGCCAAGTGCGGCCTAAAAGGAAAAACACCGGCAACCAACCACATCAGGCCTAACAGGGAAATATCAAGGCATGCCAATGAAAATGAAATCTAGAATGGTCTGCTTGGTGAGTTCTTAGCATGTGGTCTGTTTGTATTGGTTTACCTTTTTTTTTCCGAATATGTTTGCTTCTATTGATTTACGTGGGTTTTTGCTAATTAACTAGGTGATTCTCTTCTGCTTAATTAATCAATGAGACAAATGTATTTCTCTGTTTAAAATAATGATAATCCAGATATAAAGTAATTACCGGATCACCCGTTATGAAAACCACAACTAAGATTTTGTATTTGTCTCCTAAAGGCACTTTCATTGGGTAATGTAAAGCACATATGCCATATCCGTTTGTCTTGAAACTCGAGTCTTCCTGAACAAGTTTATCTGCTACTTTGTTCCAAACCTACTATGTTAGATGCTTTATCCTTTTGACGTAATATCAGCCATAGGTTTCTCTACCAGTTGTGGCAATCATAATAGTAATTCCCTCAAAAAAATCATAATAGTAATTCTCTTCTTTGGTCTTTGCATTAGATGTTAAGTTCAACAAAAGGAAATGTGAACGCTAGTTTTTTTTTTTTTTGAAAAGGATCAGATTTGTTATAAAAGTTCATCGGGAGTACAAAACATCTCAAACATAGTAAAAATTACATCGAGAGCACTAGTTAATGAATTGAAACCAATCGAAAGTCAAAAAGAATACAATGGGCTTAATTGTTCTTTCCGCTTATGCACGGCACAATGTAGATGGATAATTATGTAGTTTTCGCTAATATATTCACTTATGGTAGTCAGTAATAACTCAATTATAATCGCTAGTGTGAATTAAGACCCCATTGTATATTAAGCATCTACTGCACACCAAATAGTCAAGATCCCAATCCCATTGCTTGCTACTGATGTTATTGCCTGCTATCATGAATTCCAATACTTGATGGTTTCATTGTACACCCAACAAAGACAACAAACTGCGTGCTGCCTAGACTAAAAAGATTCTAGCTCAACATGTTTTTAATCTTTACTCTGGACCTTGGGCTCCCTATGGACTGTTTTCAAACAATAAGTTGCTAGCAACTTATTGTGACTATTTTCCCTATGGACCGCATGGTTTGAAAAGTTTGGGCTCCCCCGAAGGTCAAATTTTTCGCATGGTTGGCCCTCCAAGGTAGGATTTGTACTGCTGATCGCCTCGAGAGCCGAGGTTGGGAAAATTGTGGCCTCTGCCCTCTTTGCCAAAGGAAACAAGAAATGGGTGCACATCTCCTTTTCAAGTGTCACAACATGCTAAGGCTTTGGAGGTCCATCATCGCCAAGCTTGGCCTTGATCACATGGACACCATAGATGAAGGAAATATGCCCTAGAGGCAATAATAAAGTTGTTGTTTATATTTCCTTATATCATGATAAATGTTTATTATTCATGCTAGAATTGTATTAACCGGAAACATAATACATGTGTGAATATATAGACAAACAAAGTGTCACTAGTATGCCTCTACTTGACTAGCTCGTTGAATCAAAGATGGTTATGTTTCCTAGCCATAAACATGAGCTGTCATTTGATTAACGGGATCACATCATTGGTGAATGATGTGATTGACTTGACCCATTCCGTTAGCTTAGCACTTGATCGTTTAGTTTTACTGCTATTGCTTTCTTCATGACTTATACATGTTCCTATGACTATGAGATTATGCAACTCCCGAATACCGGAGGAACACCTCGTGTGCTATCAAACGTCACAATGTAACTGAGTGATTATAAAGATGCTCTATAGGTGTCTCCGAAGGTGTTTGTGGTCTTGTCATAGATCAAGAATAGGATTTTTCACTCCGAGTGTTAGAGAGGTATTTCTGGGCCCTCTCGGTAATGCACACCACTATAAGCCTTTCAAGCAAATGACTAATAAGTTAGTCACGAGATGATGCATTACGGAACGAGTAAAGAGACTTGCCAGTAACGAGATTGAACTAGGTATTGAGATACCGACGATCAAATCTCGGGCAAGTAACATACCAATGACAAAGGGAACAACGTATATTGTTATGAGGTTTGACCGGTAAAGATCTTCGTAGAATATGTAGGAACCAATATGAGCATCCAGGTTCTGCTGTTGGTTATTGACCGGAGATGAGTCTCGGTCATATCTACATAGTTCTCGAACCCGTAGGGTCCGCACGCTTAATGTTCGGTGACGATCGGTATTATGAGTTTATGAGTTTCGATGTACCGAAGGTAGTTCGGAGTCCTGAATATGATCACAGACATGACGAGGAGTCTCGAAATGGTCGAGACATAAATATCGATATATTGGAAGCCTATATTTGGACATCAGAATAGTTCCGGATGAAATCGGGATTTTACCGGAGTACCGGGAGGTTACCGGAACCCCCCCGGTAAGTATATGAGCCTTATTGGGCCATATCGGAGAGAGAGAGAGAGAGGAGACCAGGGCAGGTCGTGCGCCCCCTCTCCCTCTAGTCCGAATTGGACTAGGAGGGGAGGGGCGGCGCCCGCCCTTTCCTTCCTCCCTCTCTCCCCTTCCTTCTCTCCTAGTCCAACTAGGGAGGGGGGGGGAATCCTAGTAGGACTCCTCCTAGGGCGCGCCATAGAGGGCCGGCCCCTCCCCCTCCTCCACTCCTTTATATACGGGGAGGGGGGCACCCCATAGACACACAAGTTGGTCATTGATCTTTTAGCCGTGTGCGGTGCCCCCCTCCACTATAATCCACCTCGGTCATATCGTAGCAGTGCTTAGGCGAAGCCCTGCGTCGGTAACTTCATCATCACCGTCATCACGCCGTCATGCTGACGGAACTCTCCCTCTAAGCTCTACTAGATCGTGAGTTCGTGTGCGGTGTGCAGATCTGATACGTCTCCAACGTATCTATAATTTTTTATTGTTCCATGCTATTATATTATCCTTCTAGGATGTTTTATGGGCTTTTATATACAATTTTATATGATTTTTGGGACTAACATATTAACCCAGAGCCCAGTGCCAGTTTCTGTTTTCCCCATGTTTTTGAGTTTCGCAGAAAAGGAATACCAAACGGAACCCAATTGACTTGAAACTCAGCGGAGGCAGTTTTTGGACCAGAAGAAGCCCAGGGAGTACCGGAGGAGGACCAGAAGGTCCACGGGCTGGGCGCGCCCCCTACCTCGTAGACAGCCGGGAGACCTCCTTTACTTGTTCCCGACGCCAACACCCCCTATATATACAGAAACCTCCAGAAAATAACCTAGATCGGGAGTTCCGCCGACGCAAGCCTCTGGAGCCACCAAAAACCAATCTAGACCCGTTCTAGCACCCTGCCGGAGGGGGGAATCCCTCTCCGGTGGCCATCTTCATCATCCCGGTGTTCTCCATGACGAGGGGGGAGTAGTTCACCCTCGGGGCTGAGGGTATGTATCGGTAGCTATGTGTTTGATCTCTCTCTCTCTCTCTCTCTCTCTCTCTCTCTCCCTCTCTCTCTCTCGTGTTCTTGAGATGGCACGATCTTGATGTATCGCAAGCTTTGCTATTATAGTTGGATCTTATGATGTTTTCTCCCCCTCTACTCTGTTGTGATGAATTGAGTTTTCCCTTTGAAGTTATCTTATCGGATTGAGTCTTTAAGGATTTGAGAACACTTGATGTATGTCTTGCATGTGCTTATCTGTGGTGACAATGGGATATCACGTGATCTACTTGATGTATGTTTTGGTCATCAACTTGCGGGTTCAGTGACCTTGTGAACTTATGCATAGGGGTTGGCACACGTTTTCGTCTTGACTCTCTGGTAGAAACTTTGGGGAACTCTTTGAAGTTCTTTGTGTTGGTTGAATAGATGAATCTGAGATTGTGTGATGCATATCGTATAATCATGCCCACGGATACTTGAGGTGACAATGGAGTATCTAGGTGACATTAGGGTTTTGGTTGATTTGTATCTTAAGGTGTTATTCTAGTACGAACTCTATGATAGATCGAACGGAAAGAATAGCTTCGTGTTATTTTACTACAGACTCTTGAATAGATCAATGAGAAAGAATAACTTTGAGGTGGTTTCGTAGCCTACAATTATCTCTTCGTTTGTTCTCTGCTATTAGTGACTTTGGAGTGACTCTTTGTTGCATGTTGAGGGATAGTTATATGAGCCAGTTATGTTATTATTGTTGAGAGAACTTCCACTAGTGAAAGTATAAACCCTAGGCCTTGTTTCAAAGCATTGCAATACCGTTTATGCTCACTTTTACCACTTGCTACCTTGCTGTTTTTATATTTTCAGATTACAAAAACCTATATCTACCATCCATATTGCACTTGTATCACCATCTCTTCGCCGAACTAGTGCACCTATAAAGTTTACCATTGTATTGGGTGTGTTGGGGACACAAGAGACTCTTTGTTATTTGGTTGCGGGGTTGTTTGAGAGAGACCATCTTCATCCTACGCCTCCCACGGATTGATAAACCTTAGGTCATCCACTTGAGGGAAATTTGCTACTGTCGTACAAACCTCTGCACTTGGAGGCCCAACAACGTCTACAAGAAGAAGGTTGCGTAGTAGACATCAAGCTCTTTTCTGGCGCCGTTGCCGGGGAGGTGAGTGCTTGAAGGTATTGTTGGGGAACGTAGTATTTCAAAAAAAAAAATCCTACGATCACGCAAGATTTATCTACCAGATGCATAGCAACGAGAGGGGAGAGTGTGTCTACGTACCCTCGTAGACCGAAAGCGGAAGCGTCTAGTGACGCGGTTGATGTTGTCGAACTTCTTCACGATCCAACCGATCAAGCACCGAACGTACGGCACCTCCGCGTTCAGCACACGTTCAGATTGATGACGTCCTACGAGCTCTTGATCCAGTTGAGCTTCACGGGAGAGTTTTGTCAGCACGACGACGTGGTGACGGATATGATGAAGTTACTGGCGCAGGACTTTGCCTAAGCAGTGCAACGGTATGACCGAGGTGTGTTTCTGTGGAGGGGGCACCGCACACGGCTAGAATAATGTTTCTTCTGTGTCTTTGGGTGCCCTTGCCCCCATATATAAAGGAGCAAGGGGGAGGGCCGTCCGTCCATGTATGGCGCGCCTAGGAGTAGGATTCCTACTCCTAGTAGGAATAGGAACCCCCTTTTCCTATTCCTACTAGGAGTAGGAAAGGAAAGGGGAAGAGGAAGAGGAGAAGGAAAGGAGAGGTGGCGCCTCCCCCCTTTTCCTAGTCCAACTAGGAACCCTAGGGGGGTGTGGCCAGCCCTATGGGCTGCCCTTTATTTCCCTCACAGGCTCACTATGGCCCATACTCCCTCGGGGGG
>LR738710.1:825997350-826014552 GCA_902687465.1 Secale cereale | reverse complement strand
GGGGGGGGAGGGGTTCCGGTAACCCCCTCCGGCACTCCGGTTAAATCCGAAACTTTTCCGGAACACTTCCGGTGTCCGGATATAGTCGTCCAATATATCAATCTTTATGTCTCGGACATTCCGAGATTCCTCGTCATGTCCGTGATCTCATCCGGGACTCCGAACTACCTTCGGTACATCAAAACTCATAAATGAAGGAAATATGCCCTAGAGGCAATAATACAGTTGTTATTTATATTTCCTTATAACATGATAAATGTTTATAATTCATGCTAGAATTTTATTAATCGGAAACTTAGTACATGTGTGAATACATAGACAAAATAGAGTGTCCCTAGCTTGCCTCTACTAGACTGCTCATTGATCAAAGATGGTTATGTTTCCTATACATAGACATGAGTTGTCATTTGATCAACGGGATCACATCATTAGGAGAATGATGTGATGGACAAGATCCATCCGTTAGCTTAGCACTATGATCATTTAGTTTTACTGCTATTGCTTTCTTCATGACTTATACATGTTCCTATGACTATGAGATTATGCAACTCCCGAATACCGGAGGAACACCTTGTGTGCTATCAAACGTCACAACGTAACTGGGTGATTATAAAGATGCTCTATAGGTGTCTCCGAAGGTGTTCGTGGTGTTGGCATAGATCAAGAATAGGATTTGTCACATAATGCATAACAAGAGAAGTCATTCAAATAAATTTTTATCATAGGATCCCAACCATCTTCTAGCTTTCTAGGTATGGAGGCTTCTACTCTAAGTTTCTCCTCCCTAGCTTTGATGAGAGCATTAGTGATATGCTCTGTGAAGGCAAGGTTAAGCGTGCTAGTGCGGGGATCTCTAGACATCTTGTGAAGGAAATCAATAACTTCTGTAAGAGTGCAATTATCAAAATCAAGGTCACAAGCATCAAGTAAGGTAGTAGCGGTGTCCTTAAGGTTCACCTGTTTGGTAGTTTCTATAGCATCACCATTAATAGGTCCATTGGGTCCAGGAGTACATTGGGTGCTAAGAGTGTGAACATCCTCAATAACTTGGATAGTAGCAACAGTATGGTGGGTAGGAAGGCTCTTAATTCTTTCCTCTTCCTCCCTTTCTCTAGCCCATCTTTCTTTAAGCTTAGCCATCATCCTAATATTTTCATTGATTTGCACTTGAGTAGCATTAATAGGGATGACTTCCTTCTCCTTAAGAGAAGAAGTTTCAATTTTTAGCAATTTTAACTCATTGGCTAAGTGGTCTACCTTAAAAGAAAGATCATCTAATTTATGTAGTTTCTCTTCTACATTCTTATTAAAGGCTTTTTGGGTAGTGATGAAATCTCTAAGCATGGTCTCTAGTTCAGTATTGGAGTTCTTGGTACTAGGATAAGCATTGTTGTTCCCATAAGAGTTAGAGGGGAACGGTCTAGAATTGTTACCAAAGTTACTCCTATAAGCATTGTTGTTAAAATTGTTTCTAGAGATAAAGTTAACATCTACTTGTTCTTGAGCAATCAAAGAATTTAAAGGAACATCACGAGGATCAACAGTAGATTGCTTCGAAAGTAGAGACATAATCAAGTCAACTTTTTCATTGAGGGAGGAAATCTCCTCGACAGAGTTTACCTTCCTACCTGTTGGAGCGCGTTCGGTGTGCCATTGGGAATAGTTGGTCATCATCTCATCGAGAAGCTTCGTGGCAGCACCAAGTGTAGTTGACATAAAGGTTCCTCCCGCGGCCGAATCTAACAAGTTCCGCGAGGTAAAGTTCAAGCCTGCATAAAAAGTTTGGATAACCATCCAAGTAGTCAAACCGTGAGTAGGGCAGTTCTTGATAAGAGACTTCATACGTTCCCAAGCTTGGGCAACGTGTTCATTATCCAATTGTTTAAAATTCATGATGTTACTTCTAAGTTGGATAATTATAGCAGGTGGATAGTATTTTCCGATAAAAGCATCTTTGCACTTGTCCCATGAATCTATGCTATTTCTAGGCAAAGACTGAAACCAAATTTTAGCTCCTCCTCTCAAAGAGAAAGGAAAAAGCTTAAGCTTAACAATATTACCATCTATTTCTTGGTACTTTTGCATATCACAAAGTTCTACAAAGTTGTTCAAGTGTAAAGCAGCATCATCTCCAGCACCGGAGAATTGATCTTTCATAACTAGATTCAGTAAAGCAGGTTTAATTTCATATGAAGGTGCTGAAGTGGTAGGTGTAGTGATAGGTGTGCTGATAAAGTCATCGTTGTTGTGACTAGTGAAGTCACACAACTTGGTGTTCTCGGTGGAACCCATAATAGCAAGCAAGCAAGATAACTATTTTTGTGATTTTCGATAAAAAGGAACTAAAGCAAATAATGAAAGGTAAACTAACAAGACTAAAAGCAAAGGTAAAAGATAGCATGCAACTCCCCTATCCTGAAGAGTGGAGTCCCTGGCAACGGCGCCAGAAAATACTCCTTAATGGGCCTCGAACCCCTCGTTGGTTACCCAAGTGGAAGGTGTAAGATGCAGTAAGTAGAAGTGTTTTCCCTTAGCAAAGATGCCAAGGATCGAATCCCCAGAGACTCCTAGGTTCAACAAGTAGGTGTCAATTGCTAACGGCGCAATTAGCAATCAACGTGGACCTGCACACAGATACAAATAACTTTGCTCCCAACGAGTACAGAGAGGTTGTCAATCTCTCCGGCCTTGTAGTTCACAAAGGGTTAAAAGCAATATGATAGTAGTGATAGATAGTGTTTTGCAATAGTAAATAAAATAGCGATAAGTAAAATAGTGTATGTGATCAATGATGGTAATATGGACCGGAGTCACATGATGTTCACTAGTGATGTCTCTCTCCCAAAAGACGATAAAACAGCTATGCGAGGTAAACAAATTACAGCTGGGCAATTGACAGGACCCACGAGCGCATACAAATGCTGATTACATTGCAAGAACGGTTGAGGTTCAAAGCATGGGCGGTACGCCAAAGTAAGTAGACCGAAATCCATCAATATCTACTACTAATCATCCACCTTGAGATATCTATCCAGAACATCTCACTGGTATTAAGTTGCGAGTCCCACCCATAGTGTAAACTCAATGCAACAGACAACTGCATTAAAAGAACTTTGCGTAAAGTAAACAATCCTTGCACCCGCGGGCACAAGCACCGTTGTTTTCCCCCTTGTTGCAACAGCACATCCCCTAGACTCATGTTTCTGTCACTCAAGCTAGTCATCGAGGGGCATGAACCCACAATCGAGCATAACGTTCCCTCTTGGAGTCACTACCTACTACTTGGCCAAAGCAATAAATAACAACGGAGAACATGCAAGAATTACTTATGAACTAAAATATAAAAGAGGTGAATCAAATATATTACTCAAGATCAATCTGAACATAATCTCATAATCCATCGGATCCCAGCAAACTCAACATAGCAACAGCATAAGGATTACATAGGTGCCTCGATCATGTAGGGCAGCTCACGAGGACTAATTAGTGAAGCACAAGAACGGGAGGAGAACATCACATAGCTACTGGTCATGGACTCATGGTCCAAGGGAGACTACTCACGAGTCATCCAGGAGACGTCCATGGTGGTGGAGAAGCTCCCGGTGGTGATCCTCCCCTCCGGCAGGGTGCCAGGAAGAGTTCTCCTGGTGCTCCCGATCTTGGAAGCGGCAGCGGCGGCGGAACAGAGATGGGATCGCGAAAAGATGTCATGTTTCGAGGGTTTCGGAGAGTCCTTTAAATATATGCCAAAGTAGGGCACCGGGGGGCTCTCGGGGGGCCGAGGCGCCCCCCCGGCGCGGCCCAGGAGGGGGGGGGGCGCCTGGAGCCCATGTGCCCCCCCCAGGCTGCCCTTCGGAGGCAGTGTCGTTCCCGGATCGCTGATTTTTTATATATTTTTTTGGATTTTTCTGGGCAGTTCTCGAAACGTGAAAACCTGAAATACAAAAACAGCCGAAAATAGAAACTGGCACTGGGGTGCACTGGATTAGTAAGTTAGTCCAAATATGATCAAAAGTGTATGGAAGTGTATGAATATCATAGCAATATCACCCAAAAGTGGCATGGAGCAAGCATAAATTATAGATACGTTTTGGACGTATCAACATCCCCAAGCTTAATTCCTGCTCGTCCTCGAGTAGGTAAATGATAACAAGAATAATTTCTGTGGTGACATGCTATTAACCATATAGGACTTTCTCATAGTCATATGACAAAAGCTTACTGAGACAATGATTCTAAAGTAGTTAAGTTGTCTCAAGAGAAAATCACAAATGACTGAAAGTTTTACAACATGAAACTGAAACATCAAAAAGATTTGCAATGAACATGATGTGCAAATATGATCAAGTGATATCTAGCTTGCCCCCTTTAATGATGCAAAACATAAGTGCAAGGGCACCTTCAAGGTTTAAGTGATGACTAGATACAATCATTTCAGAATAAACGATATCACAATCATGCAAAAGACAATGCTACTTTGGGACAATGCACATTACACTCAGAATGACAATCATGCTCACAGTAATTGGTGCTTGAAGTGCTAGAGCTTTTTACTTTGAAACATGGAAGCAATTGTGTCAACGGTAGTAGTACTTCATATGTGTCATGTATAAAACATCTTATAAGTTGCAAGCCTCATGCATCGAATACTAATAGTGCTCGCTCCTTGTCCTAATTAGCTCGGATCCCCATGGGTTATCATTGTATTGCATATGTTTTAACCAAGTGTCACAAAGGGGTACCTCTATGCCACCTGTACAAAGGTCCAAGGAGATAGATCGCATTTGATTTCTCGTTTTTGATAGATCTCAACTTGAGGACATCCATACCGGGACAACATAGAAAATAGATGATGGACTCCTCTTTAATGCATAAGCATATTCTCATGAGAGATTGAGGATTAAGGTCCAAGCTAAAACTTCCACCATGATGCATGGCTTTGGTTGGCGGCCCAATGTTCTTCTCTAACAATATGCATATTAATTCAACCCACGGTAAATCACCCTTACTTCAGACAAGACGAACATGCATAGCAACTCACATGATATTCAACAAAAGTGTGACAGTTGATGGCGTCCCCAGAAACATGGTTACCGCTCAGCAAGCAACTCATAAGAAATAAGATACATAGGCAACATATTCTTTACCACAATAGTTTTTAGGCTACTTTCCCATGAGCTATGTATTGCATGGTTAATTTGCTTAGTACAGGTGGAGGTTAGCAAAAGACTGGGAGCAACCAACTAAGAGAGAAATGACGGTCATAATCATGCAGAGCGACAAAGCAATATTGAATCAGGCATGGTAGTTATATCGCTACTTAGAAACAAAAGATCATCAAGGCTTGACAGACTTTCTTTACAGTCTTGAATATGCGTGAGCATACGCCAAGTCAATCAAAATAAATTCTCAAAGGAAGATATTACTAAACCATACCACATCATAGGCAAACAAACCAAGTTGGTACTCCAATGACACATTGGGAACCCCCCAACTATTCGAGATTAACCATAAGAAAACCTGAACTACTAAGCACCATCATGAAAGTAGCATCTTTATCATAGACACATTAACCCATGCAACGGAAGCAAACTCTCTTAATAAGGTGAGCATGGTAATTAAAGAGAGTTCAAGCAACCAACTAAATAAAAGCTCTTGAAAAGATAAGCATGAATATAAAGAGCAAAGCACGATAGTAGCTATTAGGCAAAGAACACACACAGCATAGATAGACATGAAAATTCTATGTAATGTTCTAGGTAGAAGTGGAGCGTGTTTCTCTCCCACATAAAGGAATGCTGGGTTCCGACTCGTTATGAAAAACTAAAAAGAAAACTAAAAGCAAGACGCTCCAAGCATAGCACATAACACATGAAGTGATAAAAATATAGCGGAACGAAAGACGAACTGATAATGTTGATGGAGAAGGGGATGCACGGGGGGCATCCCCAAGCTTAGACGCTTGAGTCTCCTTGAATATTTCTTGGGGGTGCACGGGGGCATCCCCAAGCTTGAGCGCTTGACACTCCTGAATCTTTTTATCATCTTCCCTCGCACACTTGAAAACTCCCTTCATACATAACTCATCATAATCTGATTAGCGAGGTTAGTACCCTTAATAAAATAATTATACCTTGCTGGAAATAAGGATATTCTTGAAGTTCTACTGTTTCTCAAGATTGCCAAAAGGTTTTTGCAAAGAAAAAGCAAGTTCTCAATTTGCAAAGTGAAGGTAAGGCAAAACAGGACAGAATCTGTGAAAAACAGAACAGCAGGCAGTAATTGACCTGTTCGGGATACTTCTGCAACTCAAATCAAAAAACTCAGAACTGACGCACGAAAGACAATTATATAGAGAACGCTGTCGAAAAAATTCAGACCAAAAAGATGATCTGGTGATTTTATACGAATTTTTCTATTCAAGGACAGAATCTGTTTCCTGGACAGCACCTCACAACTTTTGAACTTTCTAGCAATCAGAGGATATACTTGGCACAAATATGAAAAGCAAAGATACAATGATGATGCTACAGCAGTAAACAACATGAATACACAACAAAAGCAAAAAATTTATTCATGTGGGCTGCCTCTGTAATGCCCCGGATGTAATACTTTCCCTTTTGGGTATATAATATATCTCAGGCTTCATCTATTCCCATTCCGGGTTCTTTGTCTTTCGGGTTTTCGTCGTTTTGTTGTGTGAGTGTGTGGCATTCATTCATATCATGTAGACATGTGCATTGCATTGCATTTGTGTTGTCGGTTGCATCCGGTTCCGCGTGTTTCTTCCCGTTGTCCGTTTCGCGTTCCGGAGCTCCCTCACGTGTCCGTGACGTCCTGTAGGCCTTCTTTGTTGTTCGGGCGTGTAACGTTACCGGTGTGCCTCGAGGTTGTTGTGTGTGTTGTTGTTTTGTTGTGTGCAACCCGCCTCTCAAATCTCATCTCGTTTGGACTCCGTTGGCTTTTCCCATCCGTTGTTCGTGTGGGTCCAAAGTGCCTTCACTCGTGTCCCGGAAACACCCCACCTGCAGTCTTTTATCTTCTCCTAGGCCCTTTTAATCTACCCCCCGCGATCGGATCCGTCGGATCGCGATCGGAGGGCTCCTAACACCCCTAATCCCCCAACCCTAAAATCTGCTATATAATAGACCCTAGGTCTATTTTTGGGCATTCCCTAGCTTCTTCTCCAATTCTACCCTAAATTTCCGGATCCATCCAGCCCCTCTTCAGCCACTTGGAGGCTCCAGGCCGCCGTCCCGTCGAAGAAGCAGACCGCCGCCGCAAAAACCGCTGGTTCGAAGCCCCCCTGGCGCCAGATCCGATCTGGGACGCCAGGGTCAACGCCCTCGAGGCGCCCAACGCAGCTCCTCGGCCTCCCCCGACCGCATCGCCCCGATCCCCGTTCCGATCTAGGTCAGCGGATCGCCAGATCCGCCCGTGCGTTCCCGCCTTCGCCTCGCTTCGCGGCCCCCCCGCTCGGCCCGCCAGCACCTCCTTCCCGCCTCGCCATCGGGCCGGGATTCCCCTCCACACCGCGTCGGGCCCAGCCAGGCCGCGCCTCAGGCCGCAGCCGTCGCCCCAGCCGCCTGGGCTCGGGCCCCGCACCAGGCCGACTCCGCGGCTCCCCACGGCCCGACGCTGCCACGTCGCCAGGCCGCCACCAGGCCGAGCCGCCCCGAGGCCCAGTAGGACGCCTCCACCGCGGGCCTCTCCAGATCCGTGGGCCGCCGCCTCCGCACCGCCAGGCCGGACCCGAGCCAGATCGGGCCGCCGCAGCTCCTCGGCCCGTTTGTTTTTTTAGATCTGGAGGTTGCTCTCTTTCTCCCTAAGTCCTCAGTAATTAGTTGCTGATGCTGTTTTAGAACTGCTCTAACTTTTTGTGTGTAGCTCCGATTCGCGCAAATAGCATGTCCAGACGTTCGTGGTGAATAGCACTAGGTTTTATCTTTTGTTGTCATGCATGTTGGAGATCATCTAGGTGCTTGTTTTTCTGTTGCAAGAGTGCATCATGATATAAACTGCTGCTATTTGATGTTTTTATGCCACCTTTGCCATGTGATATCTTTTAGCTCGTTTGTCCGAATGATGCAAATGACATGTCCACGTGTTCGTCTTGCCATGCTCTACGTGTTGTATGTGCTAGGTAGCATGTTAGATTTATTCTTGCCTTGTTATCATTGTTGCAAAGTGCCATGTGGCTGTGATGTTATTTCACTTGTTATGAAATGCCATCTTGTTGAGCTCGTTGCTATCGTTGTGTTTATCTCCATGAAGCATGCTTGTGTGTTTCGGTATCACCTTCATGTGTACTTTGATGAGGTGCTTACCTCTTGCCATGTTTAGTTTCGAGGTGACTTAAACATGCTCTTTTATATGCCTCGATGAAATTGCTGTTTTAGGACTTAGTGGATTTCCACTAAGTCTGAAATCTGTAACGTTCCGATGCCATGTTCGTGTGATGTTCTAGGACAAAGCATGTTAGTTTTGGAGTGGATCTTGATTGTTCCTTGTAGTATATATTGTTGTCTTTCCATTCATGTCCTCACATGTCCATTTAAGTGGCTGTAGCATGTTTATCTTTTGCTCCAAAGTTTCAATAAAATTCTGCTGCCAGAATTTTATTGTCAAGTTCCAAATGTCCAAGATCATTGCTATTGATCTGTGGCTCCGTTGGGGGTGCACCTTTGGACTTAGTAGCTGTAGTATATGTCTAGTTTGTGTTCTAGGTCTTTGCCATGTTGTTTGAGTGCTGTAGCTCAATTATTTTGAGCTCCGAAGTTGCTATGTTGCTGTAATTTTCAGTTTTCGCTCATTTCTTGTTTCGGGCATAACTTTTAGCCCGTAACTCCGATTTCAGCGAATCTTATATCAAACTTGATTGATTTTATGAGTAGAATCATAATATGTTATTGTTATCATGTTTTGAGGTGATTTTCTTGAGTGATATTTTACGTGCTCCGTGTGCATCCTTAGTGCATCCATCATGCATTCATCTTTTTCGAGTGCGCATTGCATCTTGTTGATTGGTGCTTGGTGTGATTGTTTTGTTTAGAGCCGGAAGCAGAGTCTGAGTTCGAGTACGAGCACGAGGTTTCCAATGAGGTTGAGCACGAGGACCCTTCTTACGATCCGAACGACTTCACTTCAGGCAAGATGACCGAACCCCGATAACATTACTATCTTTGCCTATTGCTAGTAGTTCCGATCTTTAGTTTTGCCTCGATGCCCATGATCTTCTTGTCAGCCTCCTACTTGTAACCAATTGCCATGTCTAACCAACCTACCTATGCAAACCGTTGCTTGGCTAAGTACGCTTCGCTCAGCCCTTCTTATAGCATTGCTAGTTGCAGGTGAAGATCGAAGATGCTTGCTTCATGTTGAAGTTTGGTTGGGTTATATCACACTATATAAATGCTTTAAATGAAATCATCTATATATTGGCAAGGGTGGAAGGCTAAGCCTTTTGCTTGGTGATTTGTTCCACTCATGCCGTTAGGAACCGTATAAACCGGTGTTATGTTCCTTGATTATGCGTTCCTAACACGGTTGGGGTGTATGGGACCCCCTCGATAAACCGCTAAGTGCTAAGTCTTTTCCAGCAAGTCCCAACCTTGGTACTATTTTCCTAAACAACTAAAAACTTTCCGAGGGAGTAATTAACCCGAGGCTTAATTAATTCAACCCCCCTGGGCCAGTGCTCGACTTGAGTGTTGGTCCAAACCAGAGTCACTTGCGGATACTACCCAGTTCGCTGGGGTCTTCGGTATCTGTACGTAGCGCTCATCCGGACATGTCCTGAGACCTAGATACGCGCGGCTACTATCAGGGTGTCGACACGCCGGGAGGATTTGCTGGATTAGCCTTACCTTAGCTCGGTATATCTTGAGCACGGGATTCCGAGGATACTCGGGTCTTCCCACTTTGGAGTTGCGACTCCGCTGATCGTGGGCTTGTAATGGGTCAAGTTGGAACACCCCTGCAGGGTTTGAACTTTCGAAAGCCGTGCCCGCAGTTATGTGGCAGATGGGAGCTTGTTAATTCCGGTTGTAGATAACTTGACACAATGTTTCTAATACACTACCAGCGTGTGTTCCGTGACTGTCAATTTCCGAATAGGGATTCGGGAGTTGAACACGGAGGGGTTATGTTTGTTGAGCTTGTAGCTAGGATCACTTCGTGATCACTTCTCGCCGAGGCTTCCTCTTCTCGCTCTCACTCACGTAAGCTAGTTGCTAGTTGCTGCTGCAGACACTTATTCTTTTCTTCAGCCTTTCCTCTCCCAAAGGCTTTGATAGTCTTGTTACCCGGAAACGGGATTGCTGAGTCCTCTGTGGCTCACAGTTACTTCACACACCAGATGCAGGTCCAGCTGTGCGCTATCCAGGTGATGGCACCGAGCTGGATTGGAAGTTCGACGAGGAGCGTAGTCGGTACTATGTGCGATACCCGGATGATCAGTAGTGGAGGCTCCTACTAGGATTCGATCCGCCTGTGGTTTATTTATTTCAGTTTGGTATCTTGACTTTTGGATTTTGCCCTTAGAGGGTTGTGATGTTCTTAATGTATGATGTTTGAGACTTGAATTGTAATTCTGTGACGTGGCGAGTGTAAGCCAACTATTTTCTGTTTACAATCCCCTCTTTTACATGAGATGTGCAAAGATTACCGAACTTGAGATCATTCTAGGATGGATTTATGCCTTTAAGTCGTGCCTCGACACGTAGGAGGTATAACTCCATCCTGGGCATTACAAGTTGGTATTCAGAGCCTTCTCTGACCTAGGAGCCCCCATTGTTTGATCGAATCGTTGACGGTCGAGTCTAGGCACACACTGAAAACTTTTTGAGTCCTATATTATATTGGAGAGTAGGATTTCTTTGCTTCTCATCCCCTTTCTCTCTGGTGAGGACTCCTGACGACTACTCTTGTCTCTTCTATCTTCAAAAATTGCACAATTTTTTTTTTAGGAATCCCGCGAGTATTCTGGGATTGTTTCGATGTTCTTGTGACAAGGATATTGTTCTCGATGCCTCCTGTTACCGAGGAGTTGAGGTTCGGGGTATTGTTGTCACAAGCATATCGCGGCAGTACTAAATACTTAAGATGGCCGACATCGAAAATCTCTCCTATACGGCCAGTGGCAAGATAACCCCGACATCACCCAGTACTGGGGAGGTAGTTCGGGAGTATTGCCATAGCTTGTTATAGTGGATGCTTTTCGAAGATCCGAGGTACACAGTTTCCGAGAAAGACTGGTTATGTGTTGAAGGATGGATACACCTGGATGTAGGTTAGAGTTGATTGCGCGGTGCTTCCCGTGTATCCCCAACACCTGATTGCATAACTGGAATCTTTCAGAAATCTATAGGTGGGTTTTATCCAGTAGATCGTAGGCATTCTTCCAATGAATGCAGGTTAGTGAGTTCGGGGTTCTACATTGAGTGAAGGGGTTATATGACCGATGTTACTATCAGGAGTTGCATCTTAAAGGGTCCTTGGCTATGCTGATCCGGGGATTGCAACACCTTTTCGTAACGCGTTCATATGCTTTCAGCACAAAGATGTTAGAACGAAACTCCTCTCTTGTGTTTGATCCCATCCGTACCTTGTTGCTTTTTCTTATTTTCATTTTGTCCCTATGTGGCTTCTCGTGAAGATTGATGTTATCATTAACTTAGAATTTCATTCGTTCCTCTTGTTCGAATGATTTCATTCGTTCTTATTGTTCGAATGATAATTGTGAAGGATTGTTGCAATTCATTCCATTGATTCAGCTTATAACTTTTGTCAATCAATTGCTGATTCGTGGTCATCTCTTTCAGGATGGCTCTGAAAAGGGTTCCCAACGCTAACCCAGAGGTGGAAGAGGTTCCAGAACAGCCTCCTTCCCCTCCTCCTCCGTCTGAGGCTTGGAGAGCAATTATGCAGACTACTGCTCAGAACACTCAGTTGATGATGCAGATGATGCAGCAGATGCAAGCTAATCAAGCTAATCAGGGTATTCCAAGGAACCAAGGCAACTTCTTCAACCAGCAGCACCATGCTACCCTCAACCAGTTCTTGGCCAACAATCCTAAAGCTTTCAGTTACTGTGTCGACCCTCTCGATGCTGAAGATTGGTTAACCGACATAAAGAAGCATTTTGAGTGCAGTAACGTGAAGGAAAATGATTATGTGAAGTTTGCAGCCTTCCAACTGAAAGATCAAGCAGCTGATTGGTGGCAGCAGTACAAAGACTCCAAGCCAGGTCAAGTGATCTCTTGGGAGAATTTCTGCAAGGATTTCCGTTCGCACCACATTCCTACAAGTGTCATCGAGGGCATGCGTGAGCAATTCCGCAACCTGAAGCAGGGCTCCATGACAGTCTATCAGTATAATGTCAAGTTCCAGAACCTCGCTCGCTATGCTAAGCAAGACATTCCTGATGCCAAGAGTAAAATCTACCAGTTCCGTGGAGGTCTCAAAGATGAACTTCAGCTTGCTCTCACCTTGTTCGAGCCCGATGAATTCGACAAGTTCTATAACATGGCTTTGAAACAAGAAGCAGCTCAGCTTAAGATGGAGGCTTCTAAGAAGAGAATTCGATATGCCGTTCACTCTTCCTCATCATCTCAGTTGGTCTCAAAGCATCAGAAATTCTGGCTTCCTCCTCCTCCAGTGATTCGAGCTCCATACAACAACTCCAACAACAAGAACTCTAGTGGTCGTGGTTTCTCCCACCCACCCAACCCGAGCAACCAGTCGAAGAAGCAGTTTCAGTCTCAAGGCTCCAAGTCAAGTGGCTCTCATTTCCGTCCTCTCTCTGAAGTGGTGTGCAACAAGTGTGGCCAGAAGGGTCATTATGCCAACCGTTGTCCGAATCCGAAGCGTCTTCCACCTCCTCCACCTGTGAGTTCAGCTATTGTCAAGCATGATCCAAAGGCAGCAAGGGTCAATCTGATGAGTGCAGCTGAAGCGGAGAACTCTTCTGATGTCATTTTGGGTAACCTCTCAGTTAACTCTTTTCCAGCTAAAGTATTGTTTGATTCGGGTGCATCTTTGTCCTTCATTTCAAGACCTTTTGTTGCTAAGCATGAATTGGTTTCGGAGAGGATTCCTAGACCTTTGAAGATTATTTCTCCGGGTTTGCAAATGACTTCCAACACAGTTGCTCCGAATGTTTCTATCCGCATGGGTGACTATCGCTTTCTGGCTAATCCGGTGGTTCTTGGTAATTCTGATATTGACCTCATTCTCGGAATGGATTGGCTTTCTCAGCATGATGCTCACATTGATTGTGCTCAAAAGGAAGTCAAGTTGACTCATTCTGACGAAGATGTGATTATCTTCGCCTCCAGGGATAACACTAACCGGCTTTTCTCTCTCAATGATAAGGGCGAAATTAATGCCATATCTCAAATTCCGGTGGTGAACGAATATCAAGACGTCTTTCCTGAAGAACTTCCAGGCATGCCTCCACACCGTCAGGTGGAGTTTGTCATTGAACTCGAGCCGGGTACTGAGCCAGCATGCCGGCGTCCGTACAAGCTCTCTCCGGATGAATTGAAGGAATTGAAGAAGCAGCTTGATAAGCAGGAGAGTATGGGTCTCATCAGGCCTAGTACGTCTCCGTGGGGCTGTGGTGTCTTGTTCGTCAAGAAGAAAGATGGCACGGAGCGTCTCTGTGTTGACTACCGGCCATTGAACAAGAAGACGATTAAGAACAAGTATCCGCTCCCCAACATCAACGAACTCTTTGAGCAGCTCAAAGGAGCTAAAGTGTTCTCTAAGCTTGACCTTCGAATGGGCTATCATCAAATTCGCATTCGCGAGGAAGACATTCCCAAGACGGCCTTCAGAACGAGCTACGGTTCATACGAGTATACCGTCATGTCCTTCGGTCTCGCCAATGCTCCTCCTACCTTTTCAAGGATGATGCATTATATCTTCAACCCCTATACTGGCGAGTTCGTGCTTGTGTATCTGGATGATATTCTGGTGTTTTCAAAGAATGAAGAAGATCACGAAAAGCACTTACGTCTGGTTCTTGATCGACTCCGAGAGCATAAATTATATGCCAAGTTCTCCAAGTGCGAGTTTTGGCTCGATAAGGTTTTGTACCTGGGTCACATCATCTCAGCTGACGGTATTGCGGTTAATCCCGAGAAAGTTGAAGCAATTGTCAACTGGGAAGCTCCTCAGAACGTCAAGCAGCTCCGCAGTTTTCTGGGTCTTGCCAGCTATTGCAGAAGGTTCGTTGAGAACTTCTCCAAGATTGCCAAGCCTCTTTCCAACTTGCTTCAGAAGAATGTCAAATACTTTTGGTCTCCAGAGTGTGAAGTGGCATTCAAAACCCTCAAAGAAAAGCTTGTCTCTGCTCCAGTTCTGACTCCTCCAGATGAATCCAAGCCCTATGAAGTATTCTGTGATGCTTCTCTTCAAGGTCTTGGTGGTGTGCTTATGCAAGATAAGAGAATTGTGGCATACACTTCTCGTCAGCTAAAGCCAAGTGAGAAGAACTATCCCACACATGATCTCGAGCTAGCAGATGTGGTACATGCTCTGATTACGTGGAGACATCTGTTGTTGGGCAGAAAGGTCGACATCTTCACTGATCACAAGAGCTTGAAGTACATCTTCACACAGCCGCATCTGAACCTCCGCCAGACTCGTTGGGTTGAAATGATCCAAGAGTACAATCCCAGCATTGAATACACTCCTGGCAAGGCGAATGTGATTGCAGATGCTTTGAGCAGAAAGGCATATTGCAACAGCCTTCTTATCAAGCCGTACCAGCCTGAGCTTTGTGAAGCATTCAGGAAACTCAACCTTCAAGTTGTTCCGCAGGGTTTTCTTGCAAATCTTCAAATTGCTCCTACCTTGGAAGATCAAGTCCGTGAGGCCCAGCTCAGTGATACCATGGTGAAGAAGGTGAAACATGGCATTGCAAAGGGCACTCCAAAATACAAGTGCTTTCGTGTTGATGAGAGAGATACCTTGTTCTTCGAGCACAGACTCGTTGTTCCCAAAGGTGATCTCAGGAAGCTCATAATGGAAGAAGCTCATGATTCTCTCCTTTCCATTCATCCTGGCAGTTCCAAGATGTATCAAGACCTCAAGCAATCTTACTGGTGGACACGCATGAAAAGGGAGATTGCCCAATTCGTGAATGAATGTGATGTATGCAGAAGAGTGAAAGCAGAACATCAACGTCCAGCCGGTCTTCTCCAACCTCTTCCTATTCCCGAGTGGAAGTTCGACCACATTGAAATGGACTTCGTCACTGGCTTTCCTAAATCCAAGCGAGGGAATGATGCTATCTTTGTGGTGATTGACAAGCTTACCAAAGTCGCTCACTTCCTGCCAGTCAAAGAATCAATCAATGCAGCTCAATTGGCAGAGCTGTACACTTCCAGAATTGTGTCCCTACATGGCATTCCTCAAGTGATATCCTCAGACCGTGGAAGCTTGTTCACATCAAGGTTCTGGGACCCCTTTCAGTCCGCAATGGGCACTAAGATCAGGTTCAGCACTGCATTTCACCCTCAGACTAGTGGTCAAGTCGAGCGCGTGAATCAGATTCTAGAAGATATGCTCAGAGCCTGTGTCATCTCCTTTGGCATGAAATGGGAAGACTGCCTTCCATTTGCCGAGTTCTCTTACAACAACAACTTTCAAGCAAGTGCAGGCAAAGCACTGTTTGAAATTCTCTATGGCAGAAAGTGTCGTACCCCTCTCAACTGGTCTGAAACAGGCGAACGCCAACTTCTTGGCAATGACTTGATCTCAGAAGCCGAAGAAATGTGCAAAGTCATACGTGAGAATCTCAAGGCCGCTCAGTCGCGTCAGAAGAGCTACTATGACGGCAAGCATCGTGATTTGGCATTCAACATCGATGATCATGTCTATCTCCGAGTTTCTCCGATGAAAGGCACCCAAAGATTCGGTATCAAAGGAAAGCTTGCTCCTAGATACGTCGGGCCTTTCAAGATTCTTGGCAAAAGAGGCGATCTAGCCTATCAACTTGAGCTCCCTCCCAACTTCGCAAATGTCCATGATGTCTTCCGTGTGTCTCAACTCCGCAAATGCTTCAAGGCACCTGAGCGCATGATTCCGTTTGAAGAGATTGATCTTCAACAAGACCTGTCCTACCGAGAGCATCCAGTTGCCATTCTCGAAGAAACCGAACGCAAGACCCGCAACAAGTCCATCAAATTTCTGAAAGTCAAGTGGTCACATCACACCGACCGAGAAGCTACCTGGGAACGAGAAGATCATCTTCGTTCCGAGTACCCTTCCTTTTTCCAGTCCTAGATCTCGGGACGAGATCTTTTTGTAGTAGAGGAGAGTTTGTAATGCCCCGGATGTAATACTTTCCCTTTTGGGTATATAATATATCTCAGGCTTCATCTATTTCCATTCCGGGTTCTTTGTCTTTCGGGTTTTCGTCGTTTTGTTGTGTGAGTGTGTGGCATTCATTCATATCATGTAGACATGTGCATTGCATTGCATTTGTGTTGTCGGTTGCATCCGGTTCCGCGTGTTTCTTCCCGTTGTCCGTTTCACGTTCCGGAGCTCCCTCACGTGTCCGTGACGTCCCATAGGCCTTCTTTGTTGTTCGGGCGTGTAACGTTACCGGTGTGCCTCGAGGTTGTTGTGTGTGTTGTTGTTTTGTTGTGTGCAACCCGCCTCTCAAATCTCGTCTCGTTTGGACTCCGTTGGCTTTTCCCATCCGTTGTTCGTGTGGGTCCAAAGTGCCTTCACTTCGTGTCCCGGAAACACCCCTACTGCAGTCTTTTATCTTCTCCTAGGCCCTTTTAATCTACCCCCCGCGATCGGATCCGTCGGATCGCGATCGGAGGGCTCCTAACACCCCTAATCCCCCAACCCTAAAATCTGCTATATAATAGACCCTAGGTCTATTTTTGGGCATTCCCTAGCTTCTTCTCCAATTCTACCCTAAATTTCCGGATCCATCCAGTCCCTCTTCAGCCACTTGGAGGCTCCAGGCCGCCGTCCCGTCGAAGAAGCAGACCGCCGCCGCAAAAAACGCTGGTTCAAAGCCCCCCCGGCGCCAGATCCGATCTGGGACGCCAGGGTCAACGCCCTCGAGGCGCCCAGCGCAGCTCCTCGGCCTCCCCCGACCGCATCGCCTCGATCCCCGTTCCGATCAAGGTCAGCGGATCGCCAGATCCGCCCGTGCGCTCCCGCCTTCGCCTCGCT
>LR738710.1:825855127-825997252 GCA_902687465.1 Secale cereale | reverse complement strand
GCCCGCCAGCGCCTCCTTCCCGCCTCGCCATCGGGCCGGGATTCCCCTCCACACCGCGTCGGGCCCAGCCAGGCCGCACCTCAGGCCGCAGCCGTCGCCCCAGCCGCCTGGGCTCGGGCCCCGCACCAGGCCGACTCCGCGGCTCCCCATGGCCCGACGCTGCCGCGTTGCCAGGCCGCCACCAGGCCGAGCCGCCCCGAGGCCCAGTAGGACGCCTCCACCGCGGGCCTCTCCAGATCCGTGGGCCGCCGCCTCCGCACCGCCAGGCCGGACCCGAGCCAGATCGGGCCGCCGCAGCTCCTCGGCCCGTTTGTTTTTTTAGATCTGGAGGTTGCTCTCTCTCTCTCCCTAAGTCCTCAGTAATTAGTTGCTGATGCTGTTTTAGAACTGCTCTAACTTTGTGTGTGTAGCTCCGATTCGCGCAAATAGCATGTCCAGACGTTCGTGGTGAATAGCACTAGGTTTTATCTTTTGTTGTCATGCATGTTGGAGATCATCTAGGTGCTTGTTTTGCTGTTGCAAGAGTGCATCATGATATAAACTGCTGCTATGTGATGTTTTTATGCCACCTTTGCCATGTGATATCTTTTAGCTCATTTGTCCGAATGATGCAAATGACATGTCCACGTGTTCGTCTTGCCATGTTCTACGTGTTGTATGTGCTAGGTAGCATGTTAGATTTATTCTTGCCTTGTTATCATCGTTGCAAAGTGCCATGTGGCTGTGATGTTATTTCACTTGTTATGAAATGCCATCTTGTTGAGCTCGTTGCTATCGTTGTGTTTATCTCCATGAAGCATGCTTGTGTGTTTCGGTATCACCTTCATGTGTACTTTGATGAGGTGCTTACCTCTTGCCATGTTTAGTTTCGAGGTGACTTAAACATGCTCTTTTATATGCCTTGATGAAATTGCTGTTTTAGGACTTAGTGGATTTCCACTAAGTCTGAAATCTGTAACGTTCTGATGCCATGTTCGTGTGATGTTCTAGGACAAAGCATGTTAGTTTTGGAGTGGATCTTGATTGTTCCTTGTAGTATATATTGTTTTCTTTCCATTCATGTCCTCACATGTCCATTTAAGTGGCTGTAGCATGTTTATATTTTGCTCCAAAGTTTCAATAAAATTCTGCTGCCAGAATTTTATTGTCAAGTTCCAAATGTCCAAGATCATTGCTATTGATCCGTGGCTCCGTTGGGGGTGCACCTTTGGACAAAGTTGCTGTAGTATATGTCTAGTTTGTGTTCTAGGCCTTTGCCATGTTGTTTGAGTGCTGTAGCTCAATTATTTTGAGCTCCGAAGTTGCTATGTTGCTGTAATTTTCAGCTTTCGCTCATTTCTTGTTTCGGGGATAACTTTTAGCCCGTAACTCCGATTTCAGCGAATCTTATATCAAACTTGATTGATTTTCTGAGTAGAATCATAATATGTTATTGTTATCATGTTTTGAGGTGATTTGCTTGAGTGATATTTTACGTGCTCCGTGTGCATCCTTAGTGCATCCATCATGCATTCATCTTTTTCGAGTGCGCATTGCATCTTGTTGATTGGTGCTTGGTGTGATTGTTTTGTTTAGAGCCAGAAGCAGAGTCTGAGTTCGAGTACGAGCACGAGGTTTCCAACGAGGTTGAGCACGAGGACCCTTCTTACGATCCGAACGACTTCACTTCAGGCAAGATGACCGAACCCCGATAACATTACTATCTTTGCCTATTGCTAGTAGTTCCGATCTTTAGTTTTGCCTCGATGCCCATGATCTTCTTGTCAGCCTCCTACTTGTAACCAATTGCCATGTCTAACCAACCTACCTATGCAAACCGTTGCTTGGCTAAGTACGCTTCGCTCAGCCCTTCTTATAGCATTGCTAGTTGCAGGTGAAGATCGAAGATGCTTGCTTCATGTTGAAGTTTGGTTGGGTTATATCACACTATATAAATGCTTTAAATGAAATCATCTATATATTGGCAAGGGTGGAAGGCTAAGCCTTTTGCTTGGTGATTTGTTCCACTCATGCCGTTAGGAACCGTATAAACCGGTGTTATGTTCCTTGATTATGCGTTCCTAACACGGTTGGGGTGTATGGGACCCCCTCGATAAACCGCTAAGTGCTAAGTCTTTTCCAGCAAGTCCCAACCTTGGTACTATTTGCCTAAACAACTAAAACTTTCCGAGGGAGTAATTAACCCGAGGCTTAATTAATTCAACCCCCTGGGCCAGTGCTCGACTTGAGTGTTGGTCCAAAACAGAGTCACTTGCGGATACTACCCAGTTCGCTGGGGTCTTCGGTATCTGTACGTAGCGCTCATCCGGACGTGTCCTGAGACCTAGATACGCGCGGCTACTATCAGGGTGTCGACACGCCGGGAGGATTTGCTGGATTAGCCTTACCTTAGCTCGGTATATCTTGAGCACGGGATTCCGAGGATACTCGGGTCTTCCCACTTTGGAGTTGCGACTCCGCGGATCGTGGGCTTGTAATGGGTCAAGTTGGAACACCCCTGCAGGGTTTGAACTTTCGAAAGCCGTGCCCGCGGTTATGTGGCAGATGGGAGCTTGTTAATTCCGGTTGTAGATAACTTGACACAATGTTTCTAATACACTACCAGCGTGTGTTCCGTGACTGTCAATTTCCGAATAGGGATTCGGGAGTTGAACACGGAGGGGTTATGTTTGTTGAGCTTGTAGCTAGGATCACTTCGTGATCACTTCTCGCCGAGGCTTCCTCTTCTCGCTCTCACTCACGTAAGCTAGTTGCTAGTTGCTGCTGCAGACACTTATTCTTTTCTTCAGCCTTTCCTCTCCCAAAGGCTTTGATAGTCTTGTTACCCGGAAACGGGATTGCTGAGTCCTCTGTGGCTCACAGTTACTTCACACACCAGATGCAGGTCCAGCTGTGCGCTATCCAGGTGATGGCACCGAGCTGGATTGGGAGTTCGACGAGGAGCGTAGTCGATACTATGTGCGATACCCGGATGATCAGTAGTGGAGACTCCTACTAGGATTCGATCCGCCTGTGGTTTATTTATTTCAGTTTGGTATCTTGACTTTTGGATTTTGCCCTTAGAGGGTTGTGATGTTCTTAATGTATGATGTTTGAGACTTGAATTGTAATTCTGTGACGTGGCGAGTGTAAGCCAACTATTTTCTGTTTACAATCCCCTCTTTTACATGAGATGTGCAAAGATTACCGAACTTGAGATCATTCTAGGATGGATTTATGCCTTTAAGTCGTGCCTCGACACGTAGGAGGTATAACTCCATCCTGGGCATTACGGCCTCCCAAAAGCGCTTTCTTTTATGCCTTTAAGCTAGGCATAATGCAAAGATCAAGTTTTATCAAGAGTAAAAGAATAACTAGCCCGTACAACGGACTCAAAAGGTAACTTGACCTTCTTACGAGGGAAGTGTTCCATCCCTTTCTTGAGAGGAAACTGAAATTTTATATTACCCTCTTTCATGTCAATGACAGCACCAACGGTGCGCAAAAAGGGACGTCCCAAAATAATTGGACATGAAGGATCACATTCAATATCCATAATAGTAAAATCAACGGGCACATAATTATCATTGACAACAATAAGAACATCGTCGATCCTCCCCAAAGGTTTCTTTATGGAAGAATCAATGAGACGAACACCAAAAGAACAAGAATCATAAGGTTTCAATTTAAGCATATCATATATCCTTTTGGGCATAACAGAGGTACTAGCACCAACATCACATAATGCATAACAAGAGAAGTCATTCAAATAAATTTTTATCATAGGATCCCATCCATCTTCTAGCTTTCTAGGTATGGAGGCTTCTACTCTAAGTTTCTCCTCCCTAGCTTTGATGAGAGCATTAGTGATATGCTCTGTGAAGGCAAGGTTAAGCGTGCTAGTGCGGGGATCTCTAGACATCTTGTGAAGGAAATCAATAACTTCTGTAAGAGTGCAATTATCAAAATCAAGGTCACGAGCATCAAGTAAGGTAGTAGCGGTGTCCTTAAGGTTCACCTGTTTGGTAGTTTCTATAGCATCACCATTAATAGGTCCATTGGGACCAGGAGTACATTGGGTGCTAAGAGTGTGAACATCCTCAATAACTTGGATAGTAGCAACAGTATGGTGGGTAGGAAGGCTCTTAATTCTTTCCTCTTCCTCCCTTTCTCTAGCCCATCTTTCTTTAAGCTTAGCCATCATCCTAATATTTTCATTGATTTGCACTTGAGTAGCATTAATAGGGATGACTTCCTTCTCCTTAAGAGAAGAAGTTTCAATTTTTAGCAATTTTAACTCATTGGCTAAGTGGTCTACCTTAAAAGAAAGATCATCTAATTTATGTAGTTTCTCTTCTACATTCTTATTAAAGGCTTTTTGGGTAGTGATGAAATCTCTAAGCATGGTCTCTAGTTCAGTATTGGAGTTCTTGGTACTAGGATAAGCATTGTTGTTCCCATAAGAGTTAGAGGGGAACGGTCTAGAATTGTTACCAAAGTTACTCCTATAAGCATTGTTGTTAAAATTGTTTCTAGAGATAAAGTTAACATCTACTTGTTCTTGAGCAATCAAAGAATTTAAAGGAACATCACGAGGATCAACAGTAGATTGCTTCGAAAGTAGAGACATACTCAAGTCAATTTTTTCATTGAGGGAGGAAATCTCCTCGACAGAGTTTACCTTCCTACCTGTTGGAGCGCGTTCGGTGTGCCATTGGGAATAGTTGGTCATCATCTCATCGAGAAGCTTCGTGGCAGCACCAAGTGTAGTTGACATAAAGGTTCCTCCCGTGGCCGAATCTAACAAGTTCCGCGAGGTAAAGTTCAAGCCTGCATAAAAAGTTTGGATAACCATCCAAGTAGTCAAACCGTGAGTAGGGCAGTTCTTGATAAGAGACTTCATACATTCCCAAGCTTGGGCAACGTGTTCATTATCCAATTGTTTAAAATTCATGATGTTACTTCTAAGTTGGATAATTTTAGCAGGTGGATAGTATTTTCCGATAAAAGCATCTTTGCACTTGTCCCATGAATCTATGCTATTTCTAGGCAAAGAATGAAACCAAATTTTAGCTCCTCCTCTCAAAGAGAAAGGAAAAAGCTTAAGCTTAACAATATTACCATCTATTTCTTGGTACTTTTGCATATCACAAAGTTCTACAAAGTTGTTCAAGTGTAAAGCAGCATCATCTCCAGCACCGGAGAATTGATCTTTCATAACTAGATTCAGTAAAGCAGGTTTAATTTCATATGAAGGTGCTGAAGTGGTAGGTGTAGTGATAGGTGTGCTGATAAAGTCATCGTTGTTGTGACTAGTGAAGTCACACAACTTGGTGTTCTCGGTGGAACCCATAATAGCAAGCAAGCAAGATAACTATTTTTGTGATTTTCGATAAAAAGGAACTAAAGCAAATAATGAAAGGTAAACTAACAAGACTAAAAAGCAAAGGTAAAGATAGCATGCAACTCCCCTATCCTGAAGAGTGGAGTCCCCGGCAACGGCGCCAGAAAATACTCCTTGATGGGCCTCGAACCCCTCGTTGGTTACCCCAAGTGGAAGGTGTAAGATGCAGTAAGTAGAAGTGTTTTCCCTTAGCAAAGATGCCAAGGATCGAATCCCCAGACACTCCTAGGTTCAACAAGTAGGTGTCAATTGCTAACGGCGCAATTAGCAATCAACGTGGACCTGCACACAGATACAAATAACTTTGCTCCCAACGAGTACAGAGAGGTTGTCAATCTCTCCGGCCTTGTAGTTCACAAAGGGTTAAAAGCAATATGATAGTAGTGATAGATAGTGTTTTGCAATAGTAAATAAAATAGCGATAAGTAAAATAGTGTATGTGATCAATGATGGTAATATGGACCGGAGTCACATGATGTTCACTAGTGATGTCTCTCTCCCAAAAGACGATAAAACAGCTATGCGAGGTAAACAAATTACAGCTGGGCAATTGACAGGACCCACGAGCGCATACAAATGCTGATTACATTGCAAGAAAGGTTGAGGTTCAAAGCATGGGCGGTACACCAAAGTAAGTAGACCGAAATCCATCAATATCTACTACTAATCATCCACCTTGAGATATCTATCCAGAACATCTCGCTGGTATTAAGTTGCGAGTCCCACCCATAGTGTAAACTCAATGCAACAGACAACTGCATTAAAAGAACTTTGCGTAAAGTAAACAATCCTTGCACCCGCGGGCACAAGCACCGTTGTTTTCCCCCTTGTGGCAACAACACATCCCCTAGACTCATGTTTCTGTCACTCAAGCTAGTCATCGAGGGGCATGAACCCACAATCGAGCATAACGTTCCCTCTTGGGATCACTACCTACTACTTGGCCAAAGCAATAAATAACAACAGAAAACATGCAAGAATTACTTATGAACTAAAATATAAAAGAGGTGAATCAAATATATTACTCAAGATCAATCTGAACATAATCTCATAATCCATCAGATCCCAGCAAACTCAACATAGCAACAGCATAAGGATTACATAGGTGCCTCGATCATGTAGGGCAGCTCACGAGGACTAATTAGTGAAGCACAAGAATGGGAGGAGAACATCATATAGCTACTGGTCATGGACTCATGGTCCAAGGGAGACTACTCACGAGTCATCCGGGAGGCATCCATGGTGGTGGAGAAGCTCCCGGTGCTGATCCTCCCCTCCGGCAGGGTGCCGGGAAGAGTTCTCCTGGTGCTCCCGATCTTGGAAGCGGCGGCGGCGGCGGAACAGAGACGGGATCGCGAAAAGAAGTCCTGTTTCGAGGGTTTCGGAGAGTCCTTTAAATATATGCCAAAGTAGGGCACCGGGGGGCTCTCGGGGGGCCGAGGCGCCTCCCCGGCGCGGCCCAGGGGGGGGGGGGGGCGCCCACAGGGCGCCTGGAGCCCCTGTGGTCCCCCCAGGCTGCCCTTCGGAGGCAGTGTCGTTCCTGGATCGCAGATTTTTTATATATTTTTTCTGGGCAGTTCTCGAAACGTGAAAACCTAAAATACAAAAACAGCCAAAAACAGAAACTGGCACTGGGGTGCACTGGATTAGTAAGTTAATCCAAATATGATCAAAAGTGTATGGAAGTGTATGAATATCATAGCAATATCACCCAAGAGTGGCATGGAGCAAGCAGAAATTATAGATACGTTTTGGACGTATCAGCAGCGTCCCCTCCTTCCTTCTCTTCTCTTTTCCCTTTCCTTCTCTCCTACTCCTACTACTTGGAAGGGCTCCGAGTTCTACTAGGAAAGGGGGAATCCTACTCCCTGTGGGAGTAGGACTCTCCAGGGCGCGCCATAGTAGAGGGCCGGCCCTCCCCCTCCTCCACTCCTTTATATATGGGGGTGGGGGGCACCCCACAGAAACACACAAGAAACATTGTTCTAGCCGTGTGCGGTGCCCCCCTCCACAGAAACACACCTCGGTCATACCGTTGCAGTGCTTAGGCGAAGCCCTGCGCCGGTAGCTTCATCATCTCCATCACCATGCTGTTGTGCTGACGAAACTCTCCCACAAAGTTCTGCTAGATCAAGAGCTCGTGGGACGTCATCAAGCTGAACGTGTGCTGAACGCGGAGGCTCCGTACGTTCGGTGCTTGATCGGTTGGACGCGAAGAAAGTTCGACTACATCAACCGCGTCACTAGACGCTTCCGCTCCCGGTCTACGAGGGTACGTGGACACACTCTCCCCTCTCGTTGCTATGCTTCTAGTAGATAGATCTTGCGTGATCGTAGGAAAATTTTGAAATACTATGTTCCCCAACAATAAACTCATAATACCGATCGTCATCAAACTTTAAGCGTGCGGACCCTATGGGTTCAAGAACTATGTAGACATGACCGAGACTCATCCCCGGTCAATAACCAATAGCGGAACCTGGATGCTCATATTGTCTCCTACATATTCTATGAAGATCCTTATCGGTCAAACCGCATAACAACATACGTTGTTCCTTTTGTCATCGGTATATTACTTGCCCGAGATTCGATCGTCGGTATCTCAATACCTAGTTCAATCTCGTTACCGGCAAGTCTCTTTACTCGTTCGGTAATACATCATCCCGTGACTAACTCATTAGTCATTTGCTTGCAAGGCTTATTATGATGTGTATTACTGAGAGGGCCCAGAGATACCTCTCCGACACTCGGAGTGACAAATCCTATTCTTGATCTATGCCAACACCACGAACACCTTCGGAGACACCTGTAGAGCATCTTTATAATCACCCAGTTACGTTGTGACGTTTGATAGCACACAAGGTGTTCCTCCGGTATACGGGAGTTGCATAATCTCATAGTCATAGGAACATGTATAAGTCATGAAGAAAGCAATAGCATTAAAACTAAACGATCATAGTGCTAAGCTAACGGATGGGTCTTGTCCATCACATCATTCTCCTAATGATGTGATCCCGTTGATCAAATGACAACTCATGTCTATGGCTAGGAAACATAACCATCTTTGATCAATGAGCTAGTCTAGTAGAGGCATACTAGGGACACTCTGTTTTGTCTATGTATTCACACATGTACTAAGTTTCCGGTTAATACAATTTTAGCATGAATAAAAGACATTTATCATGATATAAGGAAATACAAATAACATCTTTATTATTGCCTCTAGGGCATATTTCCTTCAGTCTCCCACTTGAACTAGAGTCAATAATCTAGATTACAAAGTAATGATCCTAACACCCATGGAGTCTTGGTGCTGATCATGTTTTGCCCGTGGAAGAGGCTTAGTCAACGGGTCTGCTACATTTAGATCCGTATGTATTTTGCAAATCTCTGTCTCCCTCCTTAACTAGATCGCGGATGGAATTGAAGCGTCTTTTGATGTGCTTTGTTCTCTTGTGAAACCTGGATTCCTTCGCCAAGGCTATTGCTCCAGTGTTGTCACAAAAGATTTTCATTGGACCCGCTGCACTAGGTATTACACCTAGATCAGATATGAACTCCTTCATCCAGACTCCTTCATTTGCTGCTTCCGAAGCAGCTATGTATTCCACTTCACACGTAGATCCTGCCACGACGCTCTGCTTGGAACTGCACCAACTGACAACTCCACCGTTCAATAAAAATACATATCCGGTTTGTGACTTAGAGTCATCCGGATCAGTGTCCAAGCTTGAATTGACGTAACCGTTTACGACGAGCTCTTTGTCACCTCCATAAACGAGAAACATATCCTTTGTCCTTTTCAGGTACTTCAGGATGTTCTTGACCGCTGTCCAGTGATCCACTCCTGGATTACTTTGGTACCTCCCTGCTAAACTTATAGCAAGGCACACATCAGGTCTGGTAAACAACATTGCATACATGATAGATCCTATGGCTGAGGCATAGGAAATGACTTTAATTTTCTCTCTATCTTCTACAGTGGTCGGGCATTGAGTCTTACTCAACTTCACACCTTGTAACACAGGCAAGAACCCTTTCTTTGACTGATCCATTTTGAACTTCTTCAAAAATTTATGAAGGTATGTGTCAAGGATATTACTAGCAGGTATAAATCGGCCAGTAAGGTCCGGATTACACTGACAAGGTTGTATTATTACAAGCCCAGTAGAATATGTACAAAAGGTTACATCCCATAGAGGTTTAGGGCCCATGTATAAAGGCCCACGGTCTGTAAACCATCGTATCATGTAACTTGGGATGTAAGATAGAAATAGTAGAGCCCGAGGCGGACACGTTTATGAGCCGGCCTCGGGACTCTATAAACCGGACCGGGCGTCGCCTCCTATATAAAGGGGCGACCCGACGACGGTTCATGACAGGAAACAATAGCTCGAGACACAGGCAAGCGGATTCGCTCCCTGGTCATCGAAGCCCAAGCAATACCACACCAAACTCGACGTAGGCTTTTACCTTCCTCGAAGGGGCCGAACTAGTATAAAACTCCCCGTGTCCTTCGTCCGCTTTAACCCCTTCAAGCTAACCCGAGGGATGGCCTCACACCTAAGTCCACTAATCCGGACATCTGCCGTGCTAATTCCACGATAGTTGGCGCCCACCGTGGGGCTATCGCACGATGGTTTTGAGTTCTTGAAGGGCAGCTTTGAAGGGCTCAAGGGTTACATAGTGGGCCGGATGACCAAGAGTCGTCGCGTTCGGATCTACATCGACGATGCAGGCTAGGACCCCGAGGCCGATTCAATCATATACGGGTACCGGGTCCCCTTCAGCGGCATCCACGTCTTCATCGGCAAGATCGGCGAACCGGGGGCTAAGTCGGACATCATCCCCAAGATCGTCGAGCCGGCTCAGCGTGTGAGATCGGCCCGGATTCAGCCCGCCATGAAGCGCGTCTTCGTTGGAGCAGTGCATGGAGTACAAGCCGAGGACGGATCAGATTCTGGGGGCAAGACAGTTGTCTATTCCGACGATGAATCTTCATCCGGAGAGACCGAATCTTTGTATCTGTTGTAGGACGGCCGGTCCGAGGGTGCGTCCGATGGCGAAAATATTCCGGACCCCTTTGATCTGCCAAACAGGGTTGCTGTTTTCATGGCCGGATCATAACCTATGCAGCAGCCCTCGACGACCGGGGCGATAACCACAGAGGCAGCCGGAGCCAGAGTTGGAGACCTTCCCCCGTCGCCCTCTGACGTCCTAACCACCTTAGTCGATAACTTGACGGTGCTCGCAACAGCAGAAGTAGCCTAGGCCGACAAGGCGCAACATGATGCGGAGATCGCTCAGTTGAAGAGCAGGATTGAGCAAGCTAAGTTGGATCTGGATGCGGAGAAAGCCAGGATGGCTACAAGGCAGGCAGAGCTGGATTCCCAAACTTTTCGGCTCAGGCTGGATCAAAACACTTCACAGGAGGTAATGTACAGAAGGCAACAAACTCGTCTACCGCCGGTTTATGAGGCAAGGAATCTCTTTGGCACACCAGGAGCGGGAGCCAGTAACCGCCCAGAGGTAAACCGGGGAGGAGCTCCGGGGACAGGCCCGTCGGTTCAGCCACCAGCCACAGAGCGGAACCGCCAAGTTGTCCCAACGCCGCATGTACCCACCCCTCCCGGTCATTATTCTAACCCGTTGGACAACATTGTCGCCGCCGCTTCACGGCTGGCCGCTCTTCCCATTGAGGGGACGTCCCCCATAGCAATGGAGGCACGACGGGCTAAGGAGTTGCTGGACACGGCGTTAACACAGCAGCAGGCGTATTCTTATAGCCGGTAGAGGATTCATTCAACCCCCCGCCCGAGCCGGAGTTACACGAGGCACCTGGATGAACCGGCTGTATCTAGAAGCGCGCGGAGACGACACAGACAGAGGCAGGATAACCCGGTGGGAGCAGGAGCACATGCCCAGGAGGCGGTGGACCAGGCTAGACATACCGCTCGCGACGATACCCGTCAAGCAATGCCGGTTCACCCCACCACCACAGAAACAGGAATAATGTCTAGTTCCTTTGGGGTGCAGTGTCTCATCCTCGCTTTACGGAGCGTGAAATTACCCAAGGACTTCAAAGGCCCACGCAAGGTACCTAACTACACGGCGGATCTGGCTCCGGAGGCATGGGTTGAAAGTTATGAGATGGCTATGGAGATGCTTGATGTGGACGAAGCTGCGTGTGCTAAATACTTCACAATGATGCTTGAGGGCACGGCCCGGACATGGTTAAAGGGTTTACCACCTAACTCCATCGGATCATGGGGTGAGTTGCGTCGCCGGTTTATCAGTAATTTCAAAGACACGTGCAAACAGCCGATGTCCGTGGTTGACTTAGCAACATGTGTTCAAGGGGAGCAAGAGACCACAAGCAGTTGGGTGCGACGAGTATCCGAAATTCTGCACTCCTCCAATAGCGTCAACCCAAGTACGACAATAGTGACCTTGGAAAACAATTGCCGGTTCGAGTCTTTGAGGCTGAAGCTCGGACGGCTCAAGCGCGATTGCAACGACATGGGAACGGTCATGAGCGCTTTGGTGAAGTATGGAGACTCCGATAACACCAAATACTCAGACGTAGACGGAGACAAATCCGGGAAGGCGAGCAAAGCTGGAAAACCGGCACAGACTAATATTGCAGGAACAAGGTACAATGGCAAGCGTAAAGCGGAAGGCAGCTCAGACTTTGTGGCCAATACCAACGTTCAAGACAACGGGCAGCGCCGCAAGGGTAGACCGCCCCCACGCAACGGGAGGCCACCCATCAATCTAGATCGCCAGCTGAATGTGCCTTGCCCAAGACACAGTACAAAGGAAAATCCGGCTACGCATCTCTGGAAGGACTGCCATATCATGCAGGAGGTTATGAAACAGGCCAAGTATAACCACGGGCCCCTCGGCGGCGGATCAGGTCCCGGTTTTTAGGGTCCGGGTTACCAGGGTAGTGGATCCGGATCAGGATATCATGGTGGCAACAATAACCACAATGGCAACAATCAGCATCAGCATAACCAGCAGCATGGTCAGGGTGGATACAACAACCAGGGCAATCAACAACGCCAGCAGCAACAGCAATCCGGATACCAGAATAATTCGAAGGAACTAAGCAATGGGCAATATCATGTTTTCACCTCAAGTTTGTGCAAACAGGATCAAAAGGTTCTGAAGCGGGCAGTACACGCAGTTGAACCGGCGATACCACATTTTTACGTTGGTCTGAGCAACCCATTGTATGGAGCAGAGAGGATCACCCGCCACGGGTTGATAATCCGGGTCAGCTGGCCTTGGTGGTAGCTCCACAGGTGGGTGGCTATAAGTTCACAAAGGTGCTTATGGATGGAGGCAGCAGCATCAATATCCTATACTATGAGACTTTTCGACGTATGGGGTTAACAGATAAGAAGCTCCGGCAGTCCAACACAGTGTTCCATGGAGTGGTGCCAGGTAAATCGGCTTACCGAGTTGGAAAAGTTGATCTAGAAGTTACCTTTGGGGATGAACCGGACTCTAGATCGGAGACGGTGACCTTTGAGGTTGTAAAGATCAGGAGCCCATATCATGCGCTGTTTGGAAGGACGGTTTATGCCAAGTTCATGGCTAGACCGTGTTATGTTTATCTGCAGCTCAAGATGCCGGGTCACAAGGGAACCATCACGGTTCACGGGAGCCGCAAGATCGCTTTGGAATGCGAGGAAGGAGACACAACATATGCTGAGGCAGTTTGTGCCACGGAGGAGCTGAAGTTCTACAAGGACAATGTTGATCCGGCAGATATGTCCCCGTTGAAAAAGCCAACTACAGAGCATGATCCGACGTTGAAATTCAAGTCAGCAGAGGAGACCAAGCAGGTTGACTTTGTTCCGGGCGATTCGTCTAAGCAGTTCACTATCAACGCTAACCTAGACCCCAAATAGGAAAGCGCGCTCATCGAGTTCATCCGTGAGAACCGGGATATCTTTGCATGGAAACCTTCTGACATGCCAGGTATACCGAGGGAACTCGCTGAGCACAGTCTTAATATTGATCCAAAGTTTAAACCGGTCAAGCAGTATTTGCGCCGCTTCAATGAGGAGAGGCGCAAGGCTATAGGTGAAGAAGTGGCTAGGCTCCTGGCTGCAGGTTTCATAATTGAGGTATTTCATCCAGAGTGGTTAGCTAATCCAGTGCCGGTGCTAAAGAAAAATGGAACTTGGAGGATGTGTGTTGATTACACAGACTTGAACAAGGCTTGCCCGACTGATCCTTTTGCTCTCCCCCGTATTGATCAGATCATTGATGCTACGGCGGGATGTGAGCGGCTAAGTTTTTTGGATACATATTCAGGTTATCATCAGATCAAGATGGCAGTCAAGGACCAGGAGAAGACAGCTTTCATAACTCCCTTCGGAGCCTTCTGCTATGTATCCATGCCTTTTGGGCTCAAGAGTGCCCAAGCAACCTATCAGCGTTGTGTGCAGAACTGCTTCAAAGGGCAGATTGGAAGAAATGTCCATGCTTATGTTGATGGCATTGTGGTGAAATCCAGGAAGGAGGAGACAATGATAGAGTATCTAAAGGAAACCTTTGACAACCTCCGAGTTTACAGGATGATGCTCAACCCGGAGAAGTGTGTTTTTGGTGTGACGGCAGGTAAACTCCTTGGATTTCTAGTATCAAACAGAGGGATTGAAGCTAATCCGGAGAAGATCAAGGCAATCACATCCTTGGCTAAACCGGCGTGTATCAATGATGTCCAGCGCGTGGCAGGCCGTATTGCAGCGTTGAGCCGGTTCATCAGTCGTTTAGGAGAGAAGGCGATCCCGCTTTATCAGATGATGAAAAAGACGGATCGGTTTGTATGGAGCGATGCCGCAAACGCTGCATTCGAGGATTTGAAGCGGCAATTAGCGGAACCACCAGTTCTTGCTTCCCCCGTTGACAAGGAGCCGCTGTTGTTATACGTGGCCGCCAATGCCCGTGCAGTTAGCGTAGCCATTGTGGTGGAGCGCAAGGAGGCAGGCAAGGAATATCCGGTTCAACGTCCGGTTTACTACATCAGTGAGGTCCTCATTGAGTCAAAGAAAAGATATCCACACTGGCAGAATTTGGTATATGGTGTGTTCATGGCAAACCGGAATTTCAAGCACTACTTCCAGGGCCACCCAATCACTGTCGTCGGCTCAGCTTCGTTGGGGGATATAATCCAGAACAGAGAAGCCACTGGTAGAGTAGCGAAGTGGGCCATTGAGCTTAGCCTACACGGATTAAAGTATGTGCCCCGTACTGCTATAAAATCCCAAGCACTAGTGATTTCATCAATGATTGGACAGAGTTGCAAGCGCCTGAGGAGAAGCCGGATCATGCATACTGGACTATTAACTTTGATGGTTCAAGGCAATTGGAGGGCTCGGGGGCTGGAGTCGTGTTAACTTCCCCACGAGGTGATAAGTTCTGTTATGTCCTCCGTTTAATGTTCCCTTGTACTAACAATGCTGCTGAGGATGAAGCTCTCCTCCACGGGTCACGGATGGCCAAGGAGATGAACTTGAGCCGGGTCAAGTGTTTTGGTGACTCAGATCTGGTGGCACAACAGGTATCTGGTAAGTGGGACTCTAAAGATAGTTGGGATCAGACGGTTTAAGTGGTTTACGTATAAGGCCTGCTTTTGGATGAAGAAGGGTTGGAGTGAGCAAAACCTCTAAGCAACATCTGCGAGCCGACGTAAGGGGTATTCCGGACGACTCAACCACATGGCCGCTATGGCGCGTGGTCCGGCGAGCTTCGTGCTGCTGTTTCTTCAAAAGAAAGTTGGGATCCAATTAAGCATAAGGGTGAGAAAATGGATATCTCCGGGATACCCGGCGGATCTTGGGTGGCAATGGTTCTGAGACAGATGAGAGAGAAATTACCTCAACTCCCCCCGCTTTACTTCCTTCCGCCAGATCCTGTGAAAAGGCATTGTTAACATCAATTCACACAAAGGGGGATCAAAAGACATAAGGGCTAATTATTACCTCAGAATCCGGATCATCCTCTTTTGGGTTTGAGCCGGAAGCAGCAACAACTTTCTTCTTCTTCACGGCAAAGGTTTTCTTGCGTGATTGCTTCGCCGGTTTATCCTGAGATTTCCTCTTCCAGAAAGGATCGTTGGCCTGTGCAAAGGAAGAATAACAAATTGAAGACAACTGATATGAACGGATTAAGATGAAAAGAAAGGGTCGAAAGAGCTTTAACGATGGCGCTTTGTTGGTTAAGCAGAATGGAGCTAAACCGGTCCGGCTGCAATCCTCCAGAGGGATGTTCAACATTTTCTTCGCAGACTCAGTAACTTCATTGTTAGGAAGTACTATCTTGGTGTGGCGTTGAGGATCTTCCGGTTTGCCGGTATACTTGCACATTAGACTTGAGCGCCGGCTTAGTGGAAGGATGCTCCAAGAAAGCCAGCAGCGAACGAAGTCAACACCAGTTAAACCGTTCGCCACGAAGGCCCTAAGCTTGGAAAGCTGAGGGGCAAATCGAGCCCGGTCTTGGGCGCTCAGACGCTGGGGCAAAGGATGGGTTGTTGTCAGACGATAAGCGCAGTAACCCGGCAGCGGATTCTCTCCTTCAGGTGAAGTATCCCTACAATAGAACCAAGTCTGGTTCCATTCCTTGGGGTGGCTGTGAAGAGCAGCGTGGGGAAAGCTCACATCCTTTCTTTTCTGGATGCTGACACCACCCAGCTCCTGATGAGGCCCATCCGTAAACTCCGTCCGCCGATTCAGATGGAAGAAATCCCGGAACAGATCCACTGATGGTTCTTCTTGAAGATATGCCTCCGAGAAAACTTGAAGGTTACATATGTTCGATATAGAATTCGGGCCTACATCTTGTGGGTGGAGTTAAAAAGCGGCTAACACATCCCGGAAGAATTTTGAACCAGGAGGACTGAAACCCCGGGCCAGATGATCATAAAAAACTATGATTTCTCCCTCCTTAGGCTCAGGAGGGCATTCTTTTCCAGGGGCCCGCCAGTGCAGAACTTCCTTAGGGCCCAGAACACCAATTGAAGCCGCTTCAACTAAATCGTTCTCTGTGATCCGGGAAGGGACCCAATTGCAAGCAACAAACTGTTTGGCCATCGTTTTTGATGAGGGAGTGCTGAAAAATACAGTGCAAGACCCGGTTTACCAACTGCTAGATATAAACCGGTGTATTCTATGAACTTATGGACTTAATTGGCGGCTTAAGCAAGGGGCTAATGGTATCTACTAATCCGGAAGCAGGTATGAGTGAGACAACTACCGGTTCATGACGATAGATGAAGAAAGTTAAACGTCAATTATGGAATACGGGTTTAAATCTAAAACCATCAAGACAAGCATATGACGCGCAGGATATGGCTAAACCGGTAAGATAAGTGAGCGGCAGATCTAGAAGTATGAGAAACAGTTTTCACACGAAGTTGAGGTAAATATGGATCTAAGATGCAAGGAAAAGATAGAATAAATATAGGTTATATTCAGCGAAGGCTGCGGGAGTTATCTACAGGTTCAATCCAAACTAATAGCGCTGGAGAAGCTAAGGTATAAGGGCACAGCGGAAGCGCACAGATGAGGATCAAGCCTAACAAGTTTATATCTATAGCTAAGATCAATCTACAGCGTTGAACTGCAAGAGCGAGGGTTCATGGCGAGCTACAGAAGGAAACCTAAAGGTGAGATATATGGAAAGAAGATAACGTACCTGAGGAAACAGAGGACGGTAGCGAGTTCTCTGGTCTCGTTCAGGTTGATGAGGCGGACGGACTTGCTGGCGACGGCGAGCTCGAAGGACGGCGGCGGAAGCTCGGGCGTTGGAGATGAAGGAAGAAGAAGAAGCGGAAGAGGAAAAGAGATGGGCCTCAGCGGTATTTATAGGTCGAAGAGATAAAAACGGTAAGCGCGAGAATCGAGGAGGCCAGAAATTGGATAAAGATTGAGCTGTCGCCTCAAACTTCGGTACGGCAATAAAGAAAGGTAACAGACAGATGCGGGCATTAAATGTGGAGATGATGTCACGACGGATTGACACGATTCGAGGAGAGGACGTCATGGCCGGTTTATGAAGCAAACAAATTACAGAAAGGAGATTTGTACAAGACTTGGAAGACTGACATGAACAAGTTCAAATCAATCTGGGGCCTAATGTCAGGGATATTACTAGCAGGTATAAACCGGCCAGGAAGGTCCGGATTACACTGACAAGGTTGTATTATTACAAGCCCAGTAGAATATGTACAAAAGGTTACAACCCATAGAGGTTTAGGGCCAATGTATAAAGGCCCACGATTTGTAAACCGTCGTATCATGTAACTTGGGATGTAAGATAGAAAGAGTAGAGACCGAGGCAGACACGTTTATGAGCCGGCCTCGGGACTCTGTAAACCGGACCGGGCATCGCCTCCTATATAAAGGGACGACCCGGCGACGGTTCAGGACAGGAAACAACAGCTCGAGACACAGGCAAGCGGATTCGCTCCCTGGTCATCAAAGCCCAAGCAATACCACACCAAACTAGACGTAGGCTTTTACCTTCCTCGAAGGGGACGAACTAGTATAAAACTCTCCGTGTCCTTCGTCTGCTTTAACCCCTTCAAGCTAACCCGAGCGATGGCCTCACACCTAAGTCCACTAATCCGGACATCTGCCGTGCTAATTCCACGACAGTATGTGCTTTGTGAAAGTCCAATTAAGCGTCTTGATCTATCTCTATAGATCTTGATGCCTAATATGTAAGGAGCTTCACCGAGGTCTTTCATTGAAAAAATCTTATTCAAGTATCCTTTTATGCTATCCAGAAATTCTATATCATTTCCAATCAAAAATATGTCATCCACATACAATATCAGAAATGCTACAGAGCTCCCACTCACTTTCTTGTAAATACATGCTTCTCCAAAAGTCTTTACAAAACCATATGCTTTGATCACCTCATCAAAGCGTATATTCCAACTCCGAGATGCTTGCACCAGTCCATAGATGGATCGCTAGAGCTTGCACACTTTGCTAGCACATTTAGGATCGACAAAACCTTCTGGTTGCATCATATCCAACTCTTCTTTGAGATATCCATTCAGGAATGCCGTTTTGACATCCATTTGCCAGATTCATAATCATGAAATGCGGCAATTGCTAACATGATTCGGACAGACTTAAGCATCACTACGGGTGAGAAAGTCTCATCGTAGTCAACTCCTTGAACTTGTCGAAAACCTTTCACAACAAGTCGAGCTTTGTAAACAGTAACAATACCGTCAGCATCGGTCTTCCTCTTGAAGATCCATTTATTTTCGATGGCTTGCCGATCATGGGCAAGTTAACCAAAGTCCACACTTTGTTCTCATACACGGATTCCATCTTAGATTTCATGGCCTCAAGCCATTTTGCGGAATCTGGGCTCATCATCGCTTCCTCATAGTTCGTAGGTTCACCATGGTCTAGTAACATGACTTCCAGAACTGGGTTGTCGTACCACTCTGGTGCGGAACGCACTCTGGTTGATCTACGAAGTTCAGCAGAAACTTGATCTAAAGTTTCATGATCATCATCATTAGCTTCCTCACTAATTGGTGTGGAATCACTGGAACTAGTTTCTGTGATGTACTACTTTCCAATTCGGGAGAAGGTACAATTAACTCATCAAGTTCCACTTTCCTCCCACTCACTTCTTTCTAGAGAAACTCCTTCTCTAGAAAGGATCCATTCTTAGCAACGAATATCTTGCCTTCGGATCTGTGATAGAAGGTGTACCCTACAGTTTCCTTTGGGTATCCTTTTGTCATCGGTATATTACTTGCCCGAGATTCAATCCTCGATATCTCAATACCTAGTTCAATCTCGTTACCGACAAGTCTCTTTCCTCGTTCCGTAATACATCATCCCATGACTAACTCATTAGTCATTTGCTTGCAAGGCTTATTATGATGTGTATTACTGAGAGGGCCCAGAGATACCTCTCCGACACTCGGAGTGACAAATCCTATTCTTGATCTATGCCAACACCACGAACACCTTCGGAGACACCTGTAGAGCATCTTTATAATCACCCAGTTACGTTGTGACGTTTGATAGCACACAAGGTGTTCCTTCGGTATATGGGAGTTGCATAATCTCATAGTCATAGGAACATGTATAAGTCATGAAGAAAGCAATAGCAGTAAAACTAAATGATCATAGTGCTAAGCTAACGGATGGGTCTTGTCCATCACATCTTTCTCCTAATGATGTGATCCCGTTGATCAAATGACAACTCATGTCTATGGCTAGGAAACATAACCATCTTTGATCAATGAGCTAGTCTAGTAGAGGCATACTAGGGACACTCTGTTTTGTCTATGTATTCACACATGTACCAAGTTTCCGGTTAATACAATTCTAGCATGAATAAAAGACATTTATCATGATATTAAGGAAATACAAATAACATCTTTATTATTGCCTCTAGGGCATATTTCCTTCAGGTATATCTTTAGATCTTGCAATTGAATCTTTTAGTTTCTTGTTTTATCACTAGTTTAGTTTATAAAAGAAAACTACAAAAAAATGGAATTAAGTTTGCCTCATATGCTTCATCCTTTTAATATCTTTCGTGAAAATGATGGAAAGGAAAATTTTGCCCAAGTACTAGAAGAAGAATGCATTAAAATGTTTGGCACTAAATACTTGAATGATGAGCATGATTGCGATGTTGTTAGTATGAATTCTTTGAATACCCGTAATGCTAATGATATGCAAAGCCACAAGCTTGGGGATGCTATGTTTGATGAAGATGATATTTTTAGTCCCCCAAGTTTTGATGAAAAAATTTATTATGATGAAAGCATGCCTCCTATTTATGATGATTATTGTGATGACTTGTATGCTATTAAGAATAATGATAACCATGAAACTTGTCATCATGATTTTAGTTTTCAATTGGATTATGCCTCACATGATAATTATTTTGTTGAGTTTGCTCCCACTACTATTCATGTGAAGAAATTTGCTTATGTGGAGAGTAATAAAATCTATATGCTTGGGGATCATGAAAAGAATTATTTATGTGATGGTTATATTGTTCAATTCATTCAGGATGCTACTGAAAATTATTATGAGTGAGGAACATATGCTTGTAGGAATTGCAATAATACCAAGTTTCCTCTCTATGTGTTTAAAATCATGAAGTTATGCTTGCTTTCCCTTCCTATGCTAGTTGATTATTGCTCCCATAAATTGTTTGCTCACAAAATCCCTATGCATAGGAAGTGGGTTATACTTAGATGTGCTAGTTATCTTCTTCATGATGCTCTCTTTATGTTTCAATTCTTATCTTTTATGCGAGCATCATTGAAATCATCATGCCTAGCTAAAAGGCATTAAATAAAAGCACTTGTTGGGAGACAGCCCAATATTTACCCCTACTATTTTTGTGTGTGTCCACATGATTAATCTACTGTATTAATCATGTTTTATAGCTTTTGTTTCAATAAAGTGCCAAGTAGAAACTTTGGGAAGACTTGGGTGAAAGTCTTTGCGATCTTGCTGTAAAAAACAGAAACTTTGCGCTCACGAGATTAGCTGCCATTTTTTACTGGAGAGTGCTTTTAAGTTGATTCTTTTTGCAGAAGATTAATAGACAAATTCCCCAAGTCCAACAATTTATTTCAGAATTTTTTGAGTTACAGAAGTATTCTAAAGTTATAGATTACTACAGACTATTCTGTTTTTGACAGATTATGTTTTCTATGCGTTGTTTGCTTATTTTGATGAATATAGGAGTAGTGTCGGAGGGCATGAACAATAGAGAGGTTGGAATACAGTAGATATTACACCAATATGAATTTAGAATGAGTTCACAACAATACCTAAGTGGTGGTTTCATTTTCTTATACTAACAGAGCTTACGAGTTTTCTGTTGAGTTTTGTGTTGTGAAGTTTTCAAGTTTTGGGTAAAGATTTGATGGACTATGGAATAAGGAGTGGCAAGAGCCTAAGATTGGGGATTCCTAAGGCACCCCAAGGTAATATTCAAGGACAACCAAGAGCCTAATCTTGGGGATGCTACGGAAGGCATCCCCTCTTTCGTCTTCGTTCATCGGTAACTTTACTTGAGGCTATATTTTTATTCACCTCATGATATCTGTTTTGCTTGGAGCATCACTTTGTTTTATTTTGTTTTGCTTTCTGTTTGAATAATATACCAAGATCTTAAATTCTTAAATGTTAGAGAGTCATCACATAGTTATGTAATTATTCGACTACTCCTTGATCTTCACTTATATCTTTTGGAGTAGTTCATCGTTTGCTCTAGTGCTTCACTTATATCTTTTTAGAGCACAATGGTGGTTTTATTTTGAAGAAATAGATGAACTCTCATGCTTCACTTATATTATTTTGAGAGTCTTAAACAGCATGGTAATTTGCTTTGGTTATGAATTTAGTCCTAATATGATGGACATCCAAAAGGGATATAATAAAAACTTTTATATAAAGTGCGTTGAATACTATGAGATGTTTGATGCTTGATGATTGTTTTGAGATATCAAGATGGTGATATTAGAGTCATGCTAGTGGAGTAATTATGAATTCAAGAAATACTTGTGTTAAAGTTTGTGATTCCCGTAGCATGCACGTATGGTGAACCGCTATGTGATGAAGTTAGAGCACGAGGTATTTATTGATTGTCATCCTTTGTGTGGAGGTCGGGACCGCGCGATGGTTAACTCCTACCAACCCATCCCCTAGGAGCATGCGTTAAATATTCTGTTTTGATGACTCTTTGATTTTTGCAATAAGTATATGAGTTCTTTATGACTAATGTTGAGTCCAGGGATTATACGCACTCTCACCCTTCCACCATTGCTAGCCTCTCTTGTACCGCGCAACTTTCGCCGGCACCATACACCCACCATATACCTTCCTCAAAACAGCCACCATACCTACCTATCATGGCATTTCCATAGCCACTCCGAGATATATTGCCATGCAACTTTCCACCGTTCCGTTATTATGACACGCTTCATATTGTCATATTGCCATGCATGATCATGTAGTTGACATCGTATTTGTGGCAAAGCCACCATTCATAATTCATTCATACATGTCACTCTTGATTCATTGCACATCCCGGTACACCGCCTGAGGCATTCACTTAGAGTCATATATTTTTCTAGCTTCGAGTTGTAACCTTTGAGTTGTAAGTAAATAAAAGTGTGATGATCTTCATTATTAGAGCATTGTCCTGTGTGAGGAAAAAAAGAGAAGGCCCAATAAAAAGAGAGGGGGGCTAAAAAGTAAAAGTAGAAAAGCCCCTCCAAAAAAACGAGAGAAAAAGAGAGAAGGGACAATGCTACTATCCTTTTCCACACTTGTGCTTCAAAGTAGCACCATAATCTTCATGATAGAGAGTCTCTTGTTTTATCACTTTCATATACTAGTGGGAATTTTCATTATAGAACTTGGCTTGTATATTCCAACAATGGGATTCCTCAAAACACCCTAGGTCTTCATGAGCAAGCAAGTTGGATGCACACCCACTTAGTTTCTTTTGGTGAGCTTTCATACATTTATAGCTCTAGTGCATCCGTTGCATGGCAATCCCTACTCACTCACATTGGTATCTATTGATGGGCATCTCCATAGCCCATTGATACGCCTAGTTAATGTGATACTATCTTCCTCTGTTGTCTTCTCCACAACCACCACTCCATTCCACCTATAGTGCTATATCCATGGCTCACGCTCATATATTGTGTGAAAATTGAAAAGTTCAAAAAAATTGAGTATGAGATAATTGCTTGGCTGAAACCGGGGTTGTGCATGATATGAATATTTTGTGTGCTGAAGAGGGAGCGTAGCCAGACTATATGATTTTGTAGGGATAACTTTCTTTGGCCATATTATTTTGGGAAGACATTATTGCTTTGTTAGTATGCTTGAAGTATTATTATTCTTATGTCAATATAGACTTTTGTCTTGAATCTTTCGGATCTGAACATTCATGACACAATAAAGAAAATTACATGGAGAATTATGTTGGTTAGCATTCCACATCAAAAATTCTGTTTTTATCATTTACCTACTCGAGGATGAGCAGGAATTAAGCTTGGGGATGCTTGATACGTCTCCAACGTATCTATAATTTTTGATTGTTCCATGCTATTATATTATCCTTCTAGGATGTTTTATGGGCTTTTATATACAACTTTTTATGATATTTGGGACTAACCTATTAACCCAAAGCCCAGTGCCAGTTTCTATTTTTCCCATGTTTTTGAGTTTCACAGAAAAGGAATACCAAACGGAACCTAATTGACCTGAAACTCAGCGGAGGTAGTTTTTGGACCAGAAGAAGCCCATGGAGTATCGGAGGAGGACCAGAAGGTCCACGGGCTGCCCACGAGGGTAGCGGGCGCGCCCCCTACCTTGTGGATAGCCCAAAGACCTCCTTTACTTGTTCCCTACTCCAACACCCCCTATATATACAGAAACCTCCAGAAAATAACCTAGACCGGGAGTTCCTGTCACGCCCAAGATGTGATTCTATCCCGATCACGTGATGACTTCGTGAGTGGGGCACAACCACATTTCGGGCGCTTAGCAAGATGGATATCATTACATCATACCATTACATAAATAGATGGGGATACATAGAATTCATACAAACTCCACAAGAATACCATAATACATACACAAGACATCCGACTACGGATGCAAACATGAAAATCACAACGACATCCATCCTGCTATCCCAGGCTGTCGACCAGGAACCTAGCCCAAGACTGAAGAAGAATAAGAAAGAACTCCAACACAAGTAACATCGCTCTCACGTCAAGTCATCGGAAACCTGCACCTGCAACTGTTGTTGTACTATCTGTGAGCCACGAGGACTCAACAATCCCATAACCATGGGTATCAAGACTAGCAAAGCTTAATGGGTATGGAGAGGTTAAGTGGTGAGGTTGCAGCAGCGGCTAAGCATATGTATGGTGGCTAACTTATGGGTACAAGAATAAGGTGAGCATCTACGCAAACGGTCGCAAACTAGTAACGATCACTAAATGATCCTATCTACTTACGAGTCAAGCATAACCCCACCGTGTTCTCATCTCAAACATGAAAAGAGACGGTCACAGTTACTCACGCGGTTGGTGTATTTTATTTCGGATCATGTGTCAAGTTCTCTACAACCGGATATTAACAAAATCCCATCTGCCACAAAACCGCGGGCACGGCTTTCAAAAGATCATAACCCTGCAGGGGTGTCCCAACTTAGCCCATAACAAGCTTTCATGATCTGCAGAGGTAAAAATACCCCATATCTTAGGGAAAGCCCGAGCATCCTCGGAATCCCAGTGCACAAGTTCTTCGAAGAAAGGAAAACTAGCCCAAGGAGATCTCCCGGTGAGTCGATACCCATGTCCAGAGCCGCGCGCTCTCCATCTACGGACTCATCCATCTATGCAAAGTAGACGATAGATGAAAATGCCTCGAGTTGCCCCGAGGTGGCACCGCTGACTGCTACGTAGGTGGGCCAACGCTCAAGTTGAGCACTAGCCCGGGGGGGTGAATTAATAAATCCTCGGGTTAATTAATCCCTCGGCAAGGTTTAGTTATTAGGCAAATGGTAAAACCAAAGTTGGATCTCCTCGAGAAAGCTTTACTTTAAGCGAAGAAGCAAGGGGTCCCCATATACCCAACCGTGTAAGGAACGCAAAATCAAGGAACATAACACCGGTTTATCGGTTCTTAAGGGGGCATGAGCGGCACAAAACACTGAGCAAAAGGCCAAGCCTTCCACCCATTGCCAAGTATATAGGTGCGTTAATTTAATATAAGATATATTGTGATATGCCAACAATCCAAGATTCGACATGGAGCAATCTTCATCTTCACCTGCAACTAACAACGCTATAAGAGGGGCTGAGCAAGCGGCAACATAGCCACACAACGGTTTGCTGGGATGGTGTCAAAGATTAGAGGGTGTTTCATGGCAACAATGAGAGGCTGACAACAAATAGTTAGGTAGCGCGACATATAGCGATAGCATCGAGACAACTAGCATGGCAATGATAGTAATGATATCCAAGGTGATGGTCATCTTGCCTGGAATCTCGAAAGGAAGAAGAACAAGTCCATGAAGAAGACGAAGAAGAAGCCACGAAGACGAACCAAGTGTAGTGGAACGAATCCTCACGATCGCAACGAAACAAGCACTGACGAGAAGAAGCAAGCAACACGATAAACACACAACACATAACAAGACAAGATGCTCAACCAAATATGATGCATGAAAAGGCTACATGATGCAAATCATGGCAAGAGATGAAGCAAACAAGAACACAGAACAAGGCAAGTTTAAATGCGGCCGGAAACAACATATAACAATTCCGGTAAGTCCTCATATGCACATTTCGAAATTGGTCCAGATCTGTACAAACCTTATATTAAAGTTATTAAATAGCAAGTTAACATGCACCATGATGATCTACTCGAAATTCTAGTCAAGTTACATATAAAGTTCATTTAATTCGGAGCTACGGCCTAAAAGATATGAGCAAAACAAGTCAAGCATGTCATTGATGCAAAACGCATCCAAACATCAAGCAAACACACTCCAAACAGGTATTCAACATGTTATTATGCATCTACATACAAAAAGACGCAAGTTTCATATAGAGCACGCTCAAAACAGAGCAACGGTCCAACACATACACATGAAATAAGATATAACAACAAGCTGTCCAAAACAGCAAGTAGGCATATAGTTGATCTCAAAATAGCATGATGCAATGACACTTCATGGCAACAAAGGGCATGTAAAGCATGTACATGTCAAGCACTTCAAGCATGATCACTGAGCTACTACCAAACACCACTAGAAAATGTTAACACATCATGGCAAGATTGCAAAAGATAACAGTTTCACAGACTTAGTGAAATAAACTGAACATGGCAGCAACAACGACAAGTAGGCATGTTTGCAAGCTTGTGCAACTCATCTCAAAGCATATCATGGCAAGTGAATATAACCAACAACAAGAAGACATGTTTGTGAAGCTACTCATGGCAAGAACATGGTCATAGGAAGCATAGAACACTAGCTATTCACATGGCAAAACTGAACTTACTGATAACAGGCTGACAGAAACATTTTATAGCAATTTGAGAGCAAGAAAGCAACAAGCTACAACAGGCTATAATGGCAAACAAGGGCATGGATGGATAGAGCATAACAAGGACTTCAAGACATGATCATTGGGCAATCCAAAACATGCATGGGTTTGAGTGGGTCATCAAGCAAACATGGCATCATGATATAACGGTTTCAGACTTGGCAGTTTTTAACAAGACTTAGAAATTAGCAACAGTGAGTAGGTCACTTTGCAAGCTTGTTCCACTCACCACAAGGCATATCATGAAAATTGGTTTGCACCACATCAGAGATGACATGATTGTGCTTCTAAAACATATTGACATGTAGCTCAAACAAAAATCACTCGTAAAGATATGAAAAAGACAAATCAACATATTATAACAAGCTTCAGCACTTAACAGCCACATGCACTTTGGCAACAGAGGTAAACATGGCAATATGGTACCTAACATGAATTCAACAACCACCGTCATGTAGAGCACTTCACAATGAACATTTTGACATATCTTACACTCCATTTGGACCAACATGCACAAAGATGTGACCTCTCAAACATGCTAACATATTGTTGACACACAACCAAGACCGAGCAGTAACATCACATAGCAGTTTTGCAACGAAGATTAAGACAACAAGATTAACAGTAACATGCATGCAAAAGCAACTAACATGTAGAGCACAGAGAGATGAACATTTTGACATATTATATGCTCAATTTGGTTAAATGTGCACACAGATACGGCCACACAAAGATGCATACATATAATGAACAGAAAATGACTTAGCCATTTTTTAACTAAAAAACACAGTGAGCGCCGTTAAACTAAACGACGCTTAGGCGGGGATTAGGCGGGCGTTGCTCACCCTAGCGGGTCGAGCCCAGGAAGCGGAGAGGAGGCAGGCCCGGGCGCGGGGTGGAGGCTGGCCCAGGAGGGCGCTAGGCCGGCCGGACGTGCTCCCCACCCAAGCCGGACCAGGACCGCAACGGCGGATCTCCGGCGCGCCGGCTGCGGGGAAGGCGAGGGACGGCGGACGGTGGAGGGCCGACGGAGGCCGAGGAAGGGTGCAGGGCGGGGCCGGTGGTCGGATCCGGCGAGCAGGGCGCGGGTCCCGTCGAGGACGAGGCCGAGGGCCGATGGCAGAGCTTCAGGCGGCGCGACGAGCTCGGGATGCGGGGCGGCGAGGGGAACCAAGGACGGCGGGGAGCTGCTGCAGCGCGGGCGGCGGCGCGCAGAGCTCTGCGGCGAAGGGGAGAAGCGGTCCGGCGGGCGGCGGCGGGCATCCATGGCGGCGGCGGTTGACGACGGCAAGGCTGGTCGGCGGCGGAGGCGAGGTCCGGCGGCTGGCAGGACGGGGTCGAGGAGGAGCGGCGAGGGCGCGGGATCCGGGCGTTTCGGGCCCGGAGCGGGCTGGAGATGGGCTCTGCGGGGCCCGGCGGCGAAGTGGGCACGGGACGAACACGTGGAGACACCGGATTGGCTGATGGGGGCGGCGGACATGTCCGACGGCGGCGCGGACGCGTCCGGTGGCGTGGAGGGAGGTGGAGCTAGGGTTTCACTGCGAATTTGGACGGGGAGGGCTAATAGATAGGTAGAGGGAGCTAGGAGAGTACAAATGGGGTGCGGTTTTCGGCCACGCGATCGTGATCCAACGGCGAAGAGCATGGAGAGGGTTTAGATGGGCAAGAGGGCTGTTGTGGAGAGGTGCTGGGCTGCAAAGAGAGAAGGGTCTGGCGGTTAACACGGTTAACCATTGGGGCATCAAACGGACTCCGAATACGATGGAATTTGACAGGCGGTCTACCAATGCTATAATAAGACCACACGCCAAGTTTCGACCCATTCTCAGAACATTTTCCGGCCACTCATAAAATAAATATCTGGAGATGCCGCGGGCGCGTGCAAGTGTGTGTGGGCTCAGAACGGACAACGGAAAGGACAGGCGGACTCGGACGGATGCAAGTTTTAAAAAAGCATGAGGATGCAATGCACATGATGACATGGCAAGATGCAACACGCATGTAGATGACATGGCAATGACGGCAAATAACTGGGTGACACCTGGCGCATCGGTCTCGAGGTGTCACAACACTCCCCTACTAACAAGAGATCTCGTCCTGAGATCTTAGGAACAAGATGGAAGAGAAAAAGGAAGAACGTGAAACCAAGGAACCTTGAGAGGTTGAACAACTTGAATGAAAGAATACACGGAGAAGAACGAAGTTGCAAACACTTCGTCAGACAAGAGGTACAAGGGATACGACGAGAACCAAAAGGTTGAAGGATATGAAGCAAGAGTTGAAGGTACAAGAATGAATTCAAAACCACTCCGGCTAAAAGAGATAGAAAGAGGAATAAAAAGAATAAATTTTAGATAGCACCCCGGTTGAATATGAATGGGATAGAACATGAAAGATGAGACAACACTTGACGAGATGAATGACACAACGCCTTCGGAAGAATTTAAAGAGTGGAAAGAAAAGAACAGATAAGGGAAGAACAAAATCCATTACGAATGAATTCAAGAGAGCATCTTTAGAAGTAAGGATTGAATGGAGTAGTTGAGAAAATCAACAACAAAAGAATTGATTTGCGTGGGCTTATGTAACCTTCTCAAAATTTGAGGTGAATTTCCGCCGCTACCAAAAGATTGAATAACTGAGAATGAAGAAATGCAAAACTCCCTTTCAAAAGAATGCGGGGAATTATTTGCACTCGAGAGGCAAAAGAATAATGCTTGAGCTGCTCCACAAGGATTCGAAGAGCGCTTGAAGAAAGAATTAAATCATGAAGAGCCACCATGAAGAACTCCGGTAACAAAAGGATGATGATAGAAGTGAAGGATGCAAGAATAAGAATAAAGCCTTGCGATGATTTAGACGAAGGTACCGACGAAATAGCTGAGAAAACTTTGAACTCCGGAAAGAAAAGATGAGCACACTTGGGATTAGAATTTATTCATCATGAACCACCGGTAGGATTGGAAAGAACGAAATAATTGATATGATCACACATGAAAAGAACTCTTGAGAAAACCACCGTGAATAATTGAAACCAAGTGAAGGAAAGAACGAACCACCATGAAGAATTGAAATTGACCGAAGAGAAGATAATGAATCGTCAGGAAGAATTAGAGAATGAACGAAGAGAAGAGAACGAATCGCTGGATAAAATTCGAAAACGAATAAAGAACTTACGGGAATTTAGATGCAAGAGAATGAAGAGATCACAGACGGATTTAAGAATGCTTGAATGAAGCACCGGAAAAATATGGAGACGAACGAAGAGGCATCAATGAAGAATATTTGGAGGACGAAGTTGAAAACTGAGAACGAACAAATCTTCTGAATGATGGCCTTCGGAGGATCACAATGGAAATAATTCATGAAATGCTCCAGATGGGTAAGAAAAAGAATTTATGACAAATGGAATGATTCGAGAGGATAACATGAAGCTAGAATCACGAATCTTCGAGAGGACGGACAAGATTTAGAGCAAAGCTCTTCTTCGGTCTTGATACGTCCAAAACGTATCTATAATTTCTGCTTGCTCCATGCCTCTTTTGGGTGATATTGCTATGATATTTATACACTTCCATACACTTTTGATCATATTTGGACTAACCTATTAACTCAGTGCACCCCAGTGCCAGTTTCTGTTTTCTGCTGTTTTTGTATTTCAGGTTTTCCCATTACGTAAACTACCAGAAAAATCCCGGAAAAATTATATAAAAAATCAGCGTTCCAGAAGCTTCCCGGCAGCCGAAGTAGAGCCGGAGGGGGGCCACCAGGGCTCCAGGCGCCCTGGTGGCGCGGCCCCCCTCCCGGCCGCGCCGGGGGGGCGCCTGGGCCCCCCAGGCCTCCGCTGATGCCCCCCTTTGGCATATATTTAACACGCGTCCCGAAACCCTCGAGACGGGGAACCCTTTTTCGCGATCTCATCTCTGTTCCGCCGCCGCCGTGCTTCCAAGATCGGGAGTACCAGGAGAACTCTTCCCGGCACCCTGCCGGAGGGGAGGATCACCACCGGGAGCCTCTCCACCACCATGGACGCCTCTCGGATGAGTTGTGAGTAGTCTCCCTTGGACCATGGGTCCATGACCACTAGCTATGTGATGTTCTCCTCCCGTTCTTGTGCTTCACTAATTAGACCTCGTGAGCTGCCCTACATGATCGAGGCACATATGTAATCCTTATGCTGTTGCTATGATGAGTTTGCTGGGATCCGATGGATTGTGAGATTATGTTCAGATTGTGTTTGAGTAATATATTTGATTTACCTCTTTTATATTTATGTTCGTAAGTAATTCTTGCATGTTCTCCGTTGCTATTTATTGCTTTGGCCGAGTAGTAGGTAGTGACTCCAAGAGGGAACGTTATGCTCGATTGTGGGTTCATGCCCCTCGATGACTAGCTTGAGTGACAGAAACATGAGTCTAGGGGATGTGCTGTTGCCACAAGGGGGCAAACAACGGTGCTTGTGCCCACGGGTGCAAGGATTGTTTACTTTACGCAAAGTTCTTTTAATGTAGTTGTCTGTTGCTTTGAGTTTACACTATGGGTGGGACTCGCAACTTAATACCAGCGAGATGTTCTGGATAGATATCTCAAGGTGGATGATTAGTAGTAGATGCAGATGGATTTCGGTCTACTTGCCTTGGCGTACCGCCCATGCTTTGAACCTCTACCTTTCTTGCAACATAGTCAGCATTGGTTTGCGCACATGGTCCTGTCAATTGCCCAGCTGTAATTCGTTTACCTCACATAGCTGTTTTATCTTCTTTTGGGAGAGAGACATCACTAGTGAACATCATGGGACCCCGGTCCATATTACCATCACTGATCACATCCGCTATTTACTTTCCGCTTTTACTTACTATTTGCAGCAATACCTATCACTATTATCACTTGTGTTTGATCCTTTGTAAACGACAAGGCCGGAGGGATTGATAACCTCTCTGTACTCGTTGGGAGCAAAGTTATTTGTATCTGTGTGCAGGTCCACGTTGATTGCTAATATCTGGCGCCGTTAGCAGTTAACACCTTCTTGTTGAAACTGGGAGTCTCAGGGGAAATCGATCCTTGGTATCTTTGCCAAGGGAAAACTTCTGCTACACTGCATCTCAAACCTTCCACTTGGGGTAACCAACGAGGGGCGAGAAGCCATCAGGTCTTCAATGATAAAAGTGACGACGAGGAACACCATGAACAATTTGTGAGATACTCCGGAGGAATGAAAAGAGGATAAGTTGAATCGATGATGAAAGAATTTGAAAGTGGTCTTGGAGAAGGCATATGACTGATGGAATCCATACTTATGTCACACTTGAAAATAATTTGGGAATAGCTCTAGAAAATTAGAAGAGTCAGGTAAGATCCTGGGAAAAGACATGTGGGTTATGATCCCACCGAAGATAAAAACACCATTGGAAAGGATTGAAAAGGAGATGGTGCACCGGAACGATTGAATGACTCGAATGAGGTGACAACCTCAAATTAATTGGAACACAGACGAATATCCTGAGATGTCTTCGGAACTCTGGAAAAATTAAATAGCGAGAGGTGAACAAGCAATTGGAATCATTTGAGCCGAGTGAAAAGGATATGGAAAACACCGAAACTTGAATTGAATCCAGCGGAAAAGAAAAGAGATGAAGAAGGGTGAACTTAGACGAGAATTCACCAGTAGAAATAATTGAGGAAAGAAAGCAAGGCTTCGCATGAGTAGGATGGATGCTCGATTAAGGACTCCGGTCTAAGAAAAAAAGTGTGGGCGGGTGGGAAAAGAAAGACCACATCGGACGGGGAAAATGACGTTGGTTGGAAAGAACTGAGGACTAATCTTGCAAAAGACAAAGAGGGACGAATCAACTCGAAGAGAAGTGCACCGGATGAAAAGAGCTGACATCACAACAAATGAAAACTAACCGTGTGATCCTAAAAAAATTTAAAGGGAAAGAGGAGTAATTCAAAACATCTACGTCAAGATTCCTCACCAGAGCGACAAAGGGGCTGATGAGTGAAAAGAATTCCTACTCTCCGATATAACTAGACTCCAAAAAAGTTTTCTGCTAGACTCGACAACGGCCAAACTATGATCAATCAAGGGGGCTCCTATGGTCAATCGAGGCTCTGATACCAACTTGTCACGCCCAAGATGCGATTCTATCCCAATCACATGATGACTTCGTGATTGGGGCACAACCGCACTTCGGGCGCTTAGCAAGATGGATATCATTACATCGTACCATTACATAAATAGATGGGGATACATACAATTCATACAAAGTCCACAAGAATACCATAATACATACACAAGACATCCGACTACGGATGCAAACATGAAAAGCACAACGACATCCATCCTGCTATCCCAGGCCGCCGACCAGGAACCTAGCCCAAGACTGAAGAAGAATAAGAAAGAACTCCAACACAAGTAACATCGCTCTCACGTCAAGTCATCGGAAACCTGCACCTGCAACAATTGTTGTAGTATCTGTGAGCCACGAGGACTCAGCAATCCCAGAACCATGCGTACCAAGACTAGCAAAGCTTAATGGGTATTGTCGTGGATTTAGCACGACAGATGTCCTAGCCAAATGACTTAGTCGTGAGGCAATCGCTACGGGTTAGCTTAAAGGGGTTAAAGCGGACGAAGGACACAGGGATTTTATACTAGTTCGGACCCTTCAATGAAGGTAAAAGCCTACGTCTAGTTTGGTGTGGTATTGCTTCGGCTTCTATGACCAGGGAGTGAATCCGCTTTGCCTGTGTCTTGAGCTGTTATTCTCTGTCTTGAACCGTCGCCGGGTCGTCCCTTTATATAAGAGGTGACGCCCGGTCTGGTTTACAGAGTCCCGAGGCCGGCTCATAAACGTGTCCTCCTCGGTCTCTGCTCTTTCTATCTTACATCCCAAGTTACATATTATGATGGTTTACAAATCATGGGCCCTAACATATGGGCTCTAAGCCTCTCGGGCTATAACTTTCTACTCCATACTCCGCTGGGCCTCTGATAATATAATCTTGATAACATAAACCGGACCCTCCTGGCTGGTTTATACCTGGTAGTAATATCCCTGACATTAGGCCCCAGATTGATTTGAACCTGTTCATGTCAATCTCCAAAGTCTTGTACATATTTTCCTGTCTGCAGCTTCAGTAAATTTGGTAAACCGGCGTGACGCCATCCCCTCAAGTCGCTTTAAACCGTCGTGACGCCATCCGCGCATTTAACGCATGTACCTGTATTTTACCTTTACTTATTAGAACTTCGAAGATCGAGGCGACAACACCATCCATATCCGATTTCTGGTCGCCTCGATTCCCGCGCTTGCCGTTTTATCTCCTTGGCCTATAAATAGGGCCGAGGGCCATCTCTTTATTCCCCTTCGCTTTCTTCTTCCTCTGACCTCCAGCGCTCAAGCTCCGCCGCCGTCCTTCGAGCTCATCGTCTTCACCAAGCCCGGCCGCTGCATCAACCTGAGCGTGTCCAGAGATTTGCCGCCGTCCTTCCACTTCCGTTTCCTCAGGTGCGTTACTCCTTCTTCCCCATAGATCTTAGTTCTAGGGTTTCGCGGGAGCTCGCAGATGAACCTTCGTTCTTCACAGTTCATCACCATAGGTAGCTCCTAGCCGTAGATGTTTAAGCTTTCCGGGTCAACTCTCATGCGCATGACTCCGTTCTATCTTTATAATCTTAGTTCCCCCAATACTGCTAGTTAGACTGGATCTGTAGAAACCTTCACTGCCTTCGACGAATATGACTTGAATTATCTTGAGTTTTCCATACGCTGTAGATCCATATTTCACTACTACTCATATGAAAGTTGTTTCTCACACTTTAGATCTGCATCTCATCTGCCTATGTCGACGGTTCAGTTTTAAACCTGCGCCTCATATGCCTGTGCCGATGGTTTAACTTTAGTTCCGCACCTCACCTGCTTGTGTTTGGCGGTTTAACTTGTTCCTTTCAACTTCATGATCCGGTAGCTGTTACATTCATAGTTACTCCGGATCAGTAGATACCATTAGTCCCCTGCTTAAACCGCCAATCATAGACGATGCCGGTTTATATTTGCGTAGATCATAAACCAGAGCTTGTATTGTATTTTTCAGTGTTCCCCCTTTGAAAAAGATGAGTTCTATGGCCAAGCAGTTTGTTGCCTGCAACTGGGTCCCATCCCGGATTACCGAGGATGATTTAGCAAAGGCGGCCTCAATTGGCGCTTTAGGTCCCAAGGAGGTTCTGCACTGGAGGCTCCCTGGAAAGAGTGTCCTCCCCAGCCTAAAGAGGGAGAGATCGTTGTCTTTTTTGATCACCTGGCCCGGGGCTTTAACCCTCCAGGGTCAAAAAAATTCCATGATGTATTGGCAGAGTTTCAGCTCCATCCCCAAGACATAGGCCCCAACTCTGTATCAAACATCTGCAATTTCCAAGTTTTTTCTGAAGCCTATCTGCAAGAAGAGCCATTTGTAGAGTTATTCTGGGACTTCTTCCATCTGAACCGCCGGACTGAATTTCATGATGGGCCAAACACTAAACTAGGCGGAATGAGTATCCAGAAGAGGAAGGATGTCAACTTTCCTCATGCTACCCTTCATAGCCATCCCAAGGATTGGAACCAAACTTGGTTCTACTGCATCGACACTTCACCAGAAGGAGAGAATCCACTGCCGGGTTACAGCTCTTATCGTCTGACAGCGGATCATCCCTTCCTGCAGCGTCTGAGTGCCCAAGACCGGGCACGATATGCCCCCCAACTTTCCAAACTCAGGGCTTTTGTGGACAACAGGTTAAATGGCGTTGACTTCGTCCGCTGCTGGCTCTCTTGGAGCATCCTCCCGTTAAGCCGGCGCTCTGGTTTAATGTGTGAGTATACTGGTAATCCGAAGGACCCTCAACGTCACACAAATATGGTGATTCCCGACAATGAAGTTACTGAGTCTGCTAAGAAGATGTTGAATATTCCTCTGGAGGAGTGCGGTCGGACCGGCTTAGCACCTTTCTGTGTGAACAACAAACCGCCATCGGTAAGATTCTTCTGTCCTTTTCTCTTCGTTTTTAATCCGTCCATATTGCATATCTTTAACATACTTTATTTCTTTACACAGGCCAATGATCCCTTCTGGAAGCGGAAAGCCCAGGAAAAACCGGCGAAGCCATCTCGCAAGAAGAGTCTGTCCATGAAAAAGCATAAGAAGAGACATGGCGCTGCTTCTGGTTCAAACGCTGAAGAAGATGATCCGGCCTCTGAGGCATTGCTTGATTCTTATATCTTTAAACTTTCCCTTGTCTGTATTTATATTAACAATGACCTTTCCCAGGATCCGAGGAAACGGAGTAAAGCGGATGAGGTTGAGGTAATCTCTGATTCAGAACCATTACCACTCAAAGTTCGTCGGGTAGCCCGGAAATATCCATTTTCTCACCCTTATGCTCAACTGGATCCCCATTTTCTTTTGAAGAAGCAGCAACATGAGGCTCGCCGGACCACACGCCACAGTGGTCACGTGGTCGAATCAACCGTGTTAACCCACACTCTGGCTCGAAGACGCCGCTCAGAGGTTTTGCTTACTCCAACCATTCTTCATCCAAAAGCAGGTCTTATTCGTAAACCTGTTAAATCGTCTGATCCAAACTATCAGGAAACTCCTCTATCTTCTTCTGGCGAGTTGATGGGCCTCGAACCCCTCGTTGGTTACCCCAAGTGGAAGGTGTAAGATGCAGTAAGTAGAAGTGTTTTCCCCTAGCAAAGATGCCAAGGATCGATTCCCCAGAGACTCCTAGGTTCAACAAGTAGGTGTCAATTGCTACGGCGCCAGATTAGTAGCAATCAATGTGGACCTGCACACAGATACAAATAACTTTGCTCCCAACGAGTACAGAGAGGTTGTCAATCTCTCCGGCCTTGTAGTTCACAAAGGGTTAAAAGCAATGATAGTAGTGATAGATAGTTTTTGCGATAGTAAATAATAACGAAAAGTAAATAGTGGATGTGATCAATGATGGTAATATGGACCGGAGTCTCATGATGTTCACTAGTGATGTCTCTCTCCCAAAAGACGATAAAACAGCTATGTGAGGTAAACGAATTACAGCTGGGCAATTGACAGGACCACGAACAGCACATCCCCTAGACTCATGTTTCTGTCACTCAAGCTAGTCATCGAGGGGCATGAACCCACAATCGAGCATAACGTTCCCTCTTGGAGTCACTACCTATTACTCGGCCAAAGCAATAAATAACAACGGAGAACATGCAAGAATTACTTATGAACTAAAATATAAAAGAGGTGAATCAAATATATTACTCAAGATCAATCTGAACATAATCTCATAATCCATCGGATCCCAGCAAACTCAACATAGCAACAGCATAAGGATTACATAGGTGCCTCGATCATGTAGGGCAGCTCACGAGGACTAATTAGTGAAGCACAAGAACGGGAGGAGAACATCACATAGCTACTGGTCATGGACTCATGGTCCAAGGGAGACTACTCACGAGTCATCCGGGAGGCGTCCATGGTGGTGGAGAAGCTCCCGGTGGTGATCCTCCCCTCCGGCAGGGTGCCGGGAAGAGTTCTCCTGGTGCTCCCGATCTTGGAAGCGGCGGCGGCGGCGGAACAGAGATGGGATCGCGAAAAGAAGTCCTGTTCTGAGGGTTTCGGAGGTCCCTCTAAATATATGCCAAAGGGGGCACCGGACGGGCTTCGGGGGGCCCAGGTGCCCCCCCCCCCCCGACGCGGCCCAGGGGGGCGCCCACAGGGCGCCTGGAGCCCCTGTGCCCCCCCCAGGCTGCCCTTTGGACGCAGTGTTGTTTCCGTATCGCTGATTTTTTATATAATTTTTCTGGATTTTTCTGGGCAGTTCTCGAAACGTGAAAACCTGAAATACAAAAACAGCCGGAAACAGAAACTGGCACTGGGGTGCACTGGATTAGTAAGTTAGTCCAAATATGATCAAAAGTGTATGGAAGTGTATGAATATCATAGCAATATCACCCAAAAGTGGCATGGAGCAAGCAGAAATTATAGATACGTTTTGGACGTATCACGAGTCAACTGCCACCCAAGTCCCGGTGCTCAAGACCGTTCATGGGTAAGCCGTCTTTCAGTATGTCCGGTTTATCTTTCCTTTTTGACTTGTGGTTTTCATTATTCCTTTAATCTTTTCAGTATGCCCAAGCCTAGCAAGAAGGCAAAGTTGAATAAACCGGCGGTCGAAAACACCACCGCTGAACCGGCAGAAGATCCTAAAGCTGCCAATCCTTTGGAAGAAAACGTCGAAGTTCCACATGATGATCCGTCCCCTATGGATCAAGAAGATCTTGCTGCTCCGGGGGGTCAAGCCATGGAAAATACTGCTAAACCGGCCAGCCCTGTCCGGGTTAGTCCGACTCCTGTTAGTCCGGTGCAGACCAATCCCGCTGCTGCCGCTGATCCCCCCAGGCCAACTGCTGCCTTGACAGATGATGTCGAGATCACTTGGATAGGCTTTACCGCTCCCGCGGAGCCTGTCATCTTGGCCACACACACTGCCAAGGAAGAAGTTCTTCAGAAGGACAAGGGCAAGTGGAGCACTGATCTGTCTAGCTACGCTCCGCTTAGTGCCCAGGAGCTTCATTCTGGGTATCTAAACCGGCTCTTTACTAGCCGTGACCATGAGGTCGGTTTAGTAAACTTAATGAAAGAAAAATATGAGGTAACTTCTTTCCCTTTTCCTTTCATTTCTGCTTGTGCCTTGTAACTGTACCTTTAGTCCACTGTAGCCCCCAAGTGCCGGTTTAGCTTTTAAGGTGAACTGGGACTTTGATAGATCAACTGAAATAGTTAGATTTGCATGTGTAGCCTCCAAGGGCCGGTTTACTCCATTGCGGGTGAATCGGGACTTCTCCTTTGTTTGAGAATGACATTACATTAGCCCCCAAGTGTCAAGGACATAACTTGTTATGTGCTTGGGACTTGTCTGAAAACTTGCTTTGTTTTACTTCAATTGTACATTAGCCCCCAAGTGTCGAGTGCATAACTTGTTATGTGCTTGAGACTTTTGATTGAACTGTCTTCATGAATATCTGATATTTTCTATCCTCTGCAGACTGATTTGAACCGGAGGGCATCGGAGATAACTGAGCTCCGGAATAGCCTGGCCTTCCAAGAAACTGCTTCGACTAAAGTCAAGGAGGAACTTACCCTTGCTTTAGCTAGTATGGAGAAACTCAAGAAAGATTTCGAAGCGGAGCGGTCCACTTGGGAGGTACAGAAGGATGCCTTAGAGAAAAGAGCCAAGGATGCTGAGGCTGCTCTTAACCCAGTGACGGAGGAGTTATCCGGGTTAAGGAAGCATATAGACGATATGACATCTGCCATCTTCGGTAAGTACTTGTTTTCATACGCTTTATCCTTGCTATCTTAAACTGCTCCGGCTTAACTCATCACTTATACACAGGGAGGCACGTGACTCATCTTGGGGATGATGTACGGAGGAAGCTGAAGGCTGCTTACACCTTGGTGGAACAACTCTATGCTGGTGCTCAGAGGGCCATTAGTGCTATTTCGCATAATAAACCGGTGCCAACCACCATCCAAGGTACTCTGGAGAAATTATCCATCTTGCCTACCCGAATTGTTGAAGTGAAGAAATCTTCTGGAAGAGCTGGTTCCCTCATGGAATTAACCCGGGCCAAGGCATGGGTTCCCGATTTTGATCCGGCGGAGGCCATGAATGGTTATCCTAGTATGAAAGAAGACGGGTCAGCTTTCTCTGCTGAAGATCTGCGCGCCTTAACCAAAGACATGCGGTCTCTTGCCAGTAAGCTTGCTGACGAAGCGGACTTGTCAAGGTATCATCCGGGTTATGATCTGGAGAATGTGCGGGTGGAGCGGCCGTCTTATGATATCGAAAATCTGATTCCACCCGTTCGTAAGTATACCTTCACTCCTGAGATTGAACCGTCAGAACTTATAAACGATGAAGTATATTTCCGCGCCCTTGCCAAGATTGACTGGAGCACCCCTGATTTCCAGCAGCTGCCAGAAGTCTTCGAAGACCCGGAACAAGCTGACCCTCGGTCTTCACAGCGAGCCGAAGCAGAATTCTAAACCGGTTCCGGTTTGGCCTTATTTGTTGAATACTTTGTGAGAAAATTGATATTCTTTTGGGCCCGCCAGTGCCTTGTAATAGAATAGTTGAGATACTGTCTTTGTCCCACTCTATCTTTCATGGCATTACTTTGTTTGGCAATTCCTAAATTATCTCCTGCTTGCAATGCTTTGACAGTTTATATTACCCGTGTCTGCATAAACAATGCTAAAAAATGTCCTGGCGGTTTATCACCGGACGGGTTATACTGCCCAAACACATGATCTAAGTAAATAACTTGAACCGTGTATAAAATAGAAGCACGTGCCATACCTGCGATTAAGTGTATATGCAAACCTTAATCCGGTAGGAACGATCCAAGGCATGAGTGTTGATGACTCCCTTGGCTCTCTGTCGGCTTATTATGAAGGCCGATCCGGGTTACAATGAACGCCGGTTTAACTGTAAACTAGTACTGGTGTTTATAACCCAGACTATAGCTCTGTAAATACAGATGTAATGACAACTTTGTAGTTGTCCAGTCTTGAATCAATGGACTTGGTTGAAACACCAATGACATTGAAGATAAAGATTTGAGAAAACATGAAAAATGAAAAATAAAGTTTTTGGGCAAATAAGACCATGTAGTCGAGGCTTTTTACGAGCTGCCAGGCTCCAAATTCGAGGCTTTTTTTGAGCTGCCAGGCTACTGTCATTAACCATTTTAGCAAAGCCTGTTAAGATGATCCGCAATCTTTAACCAAATCATCAATGTCAAATGCTACCAATGTTCAAAATCTCAAAAAGATTTTGGCTTGTGTAATCACTTGATGATCGTCAATTTAACGTTACCAAGTTCAGGGTCCCGAAGAATTGACTTGTTTACGTTCGACGGGTCATACCAGGTTTACCTGGACGGCGCGATTTACTTGATGCAGGCAGGTTAATCCGGGGTTTTAGGTGTATACACCAAGCTTCCAAGCCGTGTTCACTACAAGAGTTTTCAACTCGCTGATGAACTTGCATCAGGAGCCCCCAGGTAGCGTGTGAGCATTGCTCGTCGGGGCCTATGTTTGAGTTGTGCTAGGCATCCAAAACTCTCTTTTGCCCCTCATCATCATGTGGAAATTGCCGAAGCAACCAGAGCTGTGCTCTTATGATGGCCTTGACATGGCCGCCGGTTTAAGAGGCCATAGGAAACTTCCTTGCCCGCGGAAGCCCCCATGTGATTCTCTTTTGTATAGAAAAGACGGCTGATACCTTGCTTTATCAAGGGCGCCGGTTTAAGAGGCCATAGAAAACTCCCTTGCCCACGGAAGCCCCCATGTGATACTCTTATGAAAAGGATGGCTGATTCCCCGGTTTACGGGGGCGCCGGTTTATTCTATTAATCATAATACATACATTGTAGATAAAGCGGAGCCGATGGCTCAAGTATAGTAAGGTCGAAGAAGAGCGATGTTCCACGGCCGCTTGGTCTCCTCCTCCGCCGTGCGTGAGTCCTTATGTTCTCGAACGTCGACGAGGTAGTATCATCCGTTGTGCAGGTTCTTGCTGACCACAAATGGTCCTTCCCAAGGTGGGGATAACTTGTGCATGTCCGTCTGGTCTTGGATGAGCCGGAGCACCAGATCTCCTTCCTGAAATGTCCTGGTCTTAACCCGGCGACTGTGGTACCGACGCAGGTCTTGTTGATAAATCGCCGATCGATCTGCTGCCGTGTCCCGTTCGTCGTCCAGCCGGTCCAAGGTGTCTTGTCTTTCTTGTTCATTATCCGCTTCAACATAAGCCGCCACTCACGGCGAGTCATGACGAATATCACTAGGGAGGACCGCTTCAGCTCCATATACCATGAAGAAAGGCGTGTACCCTGTGGATCTGTTAGGTGTAGTGTTGATGCTCCATAAGACAAAAGGCAACTCCTCCACCCAACAACCCGGCGTTCTCTGTAAAGGAACCATAAGCCAGGGTTTGATGCCTCTCAAGATCTCTTAATTGGCTCTTTCAGCTTGGCCATTAGACTGAGGGTGAGCTACTGATGATACATCAAGACGAATATGCTCTCGCTGACAGAATTCCTCCATCGCCCCCTTGGACAGATTGGTGCCATCGTTAGTTATAATGCTGTGTGGAAAGCCAAACAGGAAAATCACCTTTTTGATGAACTGAACCGCTGTTGCTGCATCACACTTACTGACAGGCTCCGCTTCAACCCATTGTGTATACTTGTCCACTGCTACCAATAGGTGGGTTTTCTTGTCTTGGGATCTCTTGAAGGGTCCAACCATATCAAGCCCCCAAGTCGCAAACGGCCAAGTAATCGGAATCATCCTCAGCTCCTGCGCCGGTATATGAGCACGTCGTGAGAATTTCTGGCAAGCATCACATTTTCTGACCAAGTCCTATGTGTCGGCGTGAGCCGTCAACCAGTAGAAACCATGACGAAAAGCCTTAGCCACCAAAGATTTTGAACCGGCGTGATGACCGCAATCCCCCTCATGAATCTCTCTAAGAATCTCACAGCGTTCCTCTGATGATACACACCGCTGAAAAGCTCCAGAAACGCTGCGATGATGAAGTTCTCCATTGACAATAGTCATAGATTTAGACCGCCGGATTATCTATCGGGCCTCGACTTCGTCCTCTGGTAACTCACCTCGGTTCATATATGCCAAGTAAGGGAGCGTCCAATCCAGAATGACATGAAGTGTCGCGACCAATTGTGCTTCCGGATCAGGAATAGCCAAGTCCTCCTCTGAAGGTACCTGCACCGACGGATTATGCAACTCATCCAAGAAGGTATTAGGTGGAACCGGTTTACGCTGGGAGCCCAGCGGGCTTAACGCACCAGCTGCTTAGTTTTTCCGCCGGTCTATATGATCCACCTGATATCCTTTGAAGTATCCAGCGACAACATCTACCTCCCGTCGATATGCTGCCATGAGCGGATCCTTGGAGTCCCACTTGCCAGAGACCTGCTGTGCCACCAGATCTGAATCGCCAAAACACTTGAGCCGGCTCAAGTTCATCTCCTTGGCCATCCGCAGACCATGGAGGAGAGCTTCATACTCAGCAGCATTATTAGTACAAGGGAACATTAAACGGAGGACATAGCAGAACTTATCACCTCGTGGGGAAGTTAACACGACTCCAGCCCCCGAGCCCTCCAGCTGCCTTGAACCGTCAAAGTGAATAGTCCAGTATGTATGATCCGGCTTCTCCTTAGGTGCTTGCAACTCTGTCCAATCGTTGATGAAATCCACCAGTGCTTGGGATTTTATAGCAGTACGGGGCACATACTTTAATCCGTGCGGGCTAAGTTCAATGGCCCACTTTGCAACCCTACCAGTGGCTTCTCTATTCTGGATTATATCCCCTAACGGAGCTGAACTGACAACGGTGATTGGGTGGCCCTGAAAATAGTGCTTCAGCTTCCGGTTTGCCATGAACACTCCATACACCAGTTTCTGCCAATGTGGATATCTCTGTTTTGACTCAATGAGCACCTCACTGATGTAGTAAACCGGCCGTTGAATCGGATATTCTTTGCCTGCCTCCTGGTGCTCTACCACAATGGCAACGCTTACTGCACGGGCATTGGCAGCCACGTATAACAACAGCGGCTCATTGTCAACGGGGGCAGCAAGAACCGGCGGCTCTGCCAATTGCCTCTTCAAATCCTCGAACGCAGCATCAGCAGCATCGCTCCAGATGAAACGGTCTGTCTTCCTCATCATCTGATAAAGCGGAATTGCCTTCTCCCCCAAACGGCTGATAAACCGGCTGAGTGCTGCAATACGGCCCGCCACGCGCTGGACATCGTTGTACACGCCGGTTTAGCCAGGGACGTAATCGCCTTGATCTTCTCCGGATTAGCTTCAATTCCTCTGTTTGATACTAATAACCCCAGGAGCTTGCCTGCCGGAACACCAAAAATGCACTTCTCCGGATTGAGCATCATTTTATAGACTCGGAGATTGTCAAAAGTTTCCTTCAAATCATCTATCAGCGTTTCCTCCTTCCTGGATTTCACCACAATGTCATCAACATATGCATGAACATTCCGCCCAATCTGCCCTTGTAGGCAGTTCTACACACAACGCTGGTAAGTTGCCTGGGCACTCTTAAGACCAAATGGCATAGATACATAGCAGAAGGCTCCAAATGGAGTTATAAAGGCTGTCTTTTCCTGGTCCTTAACTGCCATCTTGATCTGATGATAACCTGAATATGCATCCAAAAAACTTAGCCGCTCACATCCCGCCATAGCATCAATAATTTGATCAATACGGGGGAGAGCAAAAGGATCAGTTGGGCAAGCCTTGTTCAAATCTGTGTAATCAACACACATTCTCCAAGTTCCATTTTTCTTAAGCACTAGCACCGGATTAGCCAACCATTCTGGATGAAACACTTCAATTATAAAACCTGCAGCCAAGAGCCTAGCCACTTCTTCTCCAATAGCCATGCGCCTCTCCTCATTGAAGCGGCACAGATATTGCTTGACCGGTTTAAACTTAGGATGAATATTAAGATTGTGCTCAGCGAGTTCCCTCGGTATACCTGGCATGTCAGAAGGCTTCCACGCAAAGATATTCCGGTTCTCACGGATGAAATCGATGAGCGCGCTTTCCTATTTCGGATCTAGGTTAGCGCTGATAGTGAACTGCTTGGATGAATCGCCAGGAACAAAGTCCACCTGCTTAGTCTCCTAAGCCGATTTGAATTTCAATGCCGGATCATGCTCTGTTGTTGGTTTCTTCAGCGAGACATATCTGCCGGATCAACGTTGTCTTTGTAGAACTTCAGCTCCTCTGCTGCACAAACCGCCTCAGCATAAGCTGCATCACCTTCCTCGCACTCCAATGCAATTTTGTGGCTCCCATGAACCGTAATAGTTCCCTTGTGGCCTGGCATCTTGAGCTGTAGATAAACATAGCACGGCCTAGCCATGAACTTGGCATAAACCGGTCGCCCAAACAAGGCGTGGTACAGGCTTTTGATCTTTACCACCTCAAAGGTCACAGTCTTTGACCTAGAGTCATGCTCATCTCCAAAGGTGACCTCTAAGTCAATCTTTCTAACTGGGTAAGCCGACTTACTGGGCACCACCCCATGGAACACTGTGTTGGACTGTCGAAGCTTCTTATCTGTCAACCCCATACGTCGAAAAGTCTCATAATATATGATGTAAATGCTGCTGCCTCCATTCATAAGCACTTTGGTGAACTTGTAACCACCCACCTGTGGTGCCACCACCAGAGCTAACTGACCTGGATTATCAAACCGGGGTGGATGATCCTCTCTGCTCCACACAATGGGTTGCTCAGACCAACGCAAAAAAACGTGGTATCGCCGGTTCAACAGAATGCACTGCCCTCTTCAGAACCTTCTGATCCCGTTTGCACAAACTCCTGGTGAAGACGTGATACTGTCGACTGCTCAGCTCCTTCGGATTATTCTGATATCCGGACTGCTACTGCTGTTGACGCAGTTGATTCCCTTGGTTATTGTATCCGCCCTGACCGTGCTGCTGGTTATGCTGATTGTGCCCATTGTGGCTATTGTTATGGCCTTGAAATCCTGAACCGGACCCACCACCTTGGTGACCCGGACCTTGAAACCGGCGCCTGATCCGCCTGGGGGCCCGTGATCATACCTAGTCTGTTTCATGAATTCTTGCATAATGAAGCAGTCTTTCCAGAGATGTGTAGCCGGGTTTTCCGCCGTATCGTGCTTTGGGCAGGGCACGTTCAACTGGCGCTCTAGATTAATAGGCGGCCTCCCGTTGCGTGGGGGCGGTCTACCCTTACGGCGTTTCCCATTTTCCTGAGCGTTGGTATTGGCCACAAAGTCTGAGCTGCCCTCCGCTTTACGCTTGCCATTGTATCATTGACTCGCCGGATTGGCCTGCGGCGGTTTACCGTTCTTGCTCGCCTTCCCTGACTTGTCTCCATCTGCGTCTGGATATTTGGTGTTATCAGAATCTCCATATTTCACCAAAGTGCCCATGAGTGTTCCCATGTCGTTGCAATCACGTTTGAGCCGTCCCAACTTCTGCCTCAAAGGTTCAAATCGGTAATTACCTTCCAAGGTTACTATTGCTGTACTTGGGTTGATGATATTGGAGGAGTGCAAGATTTCAGACACTAGATGCACCCAACTGCTTGTAGACTCTTGCTCTCCTTGAACGCAGGCAGCTAAGTCGACAACAGACATCGGCTGCTTGCACGTTTCCTTGAAATTATTGATAAACCGGTGCCGCAATTCACCCCATGATCCGATGGAATTAGGTGGTAAACCCTTCAGCCATGTTCGGGCCGTGCCCTCGAGCATCATTGTGAAGTACTTAGCGCATGCTGCCTCGTCCACATCGAGCATCTCCATTGCCACTATTAACTCTCAACCCATTCCTCTGGGGCAAGATCCGTCGTGTAGTTGGGCACCTTGCGCGGACCTTTAAAATCTTTGGGTAGTTTCACGTTCTGTAAAGTGGGGATGAGACACGGTATGCCCAGGGAACTAGACATGACCCCTGGTTCAACTGTGGTGGTGGGACGAACCGGCGTCGCCTGACGGGCGTCGTATTGCGCTGTTAGCTCGGCCTCCCGGCGCTGTCTGGCCTGATCCACCACCTCTTGGGCATGCGCCTCATCTACTGCCGGATTATCCCGCCTCTGCTCATGACGCCTCCGTGCACTGCTTGATACGGCCGGTTCATCCAGACACCTCGTATAACTCCGGCTCGGACGGGGGGTCGAATGAATCCTCTCCCGGCTATAGGAATAAGCTTGCTGCTGAGTTAGCGTCGTGTCCAACAACTCCTTGGCCCGTCGCGCCTCTACTGCTATGGGGGACGTTCCTTCAATAGGAAGGGCGGCCAATCGTGAAGCGGCAGCAACTATGTTATCCAATGGATTAGAATAATGACCAGGAGGGGTGGACACATGTTGGGTCGGCAGAACTTGGCGATTTGGCTCCGCGGCTGGTGGCTGAACCGATGCGCCTGTTCCTGGTGCTCCTCCTCGGTTTACCTTCGGCTGGTTACTGGTTCCCGCGCCTGGTGTGCTGAAGAGATTCCTGTCCTCATAAACTAGCGGTAGGCGAGATCGTTGCCTTCGCATTATTACCCCTTGTGAGGCGGTTTGATCTAACATAAGCCGATAGGCCTGAGCCTCCAGCTCTGCCTACTTTGTAGCCATCCTAGCTTTCTCAACTGCCAGGTCCAACTTGGCTTGTTCAATCCGGATCTTCACCTGAGCGATCTCCGCGTCGTGTTGCTCCTTGTTGGCCTGTTCCACCTCTACTGTTACTAGTGCTGTCAAAGTATCGACCAAGGTAGATAAAGTATCAGATGGCGACGGGGGAAGATCTCCAGCCCAAGCTCCCATTGCCTCTAATATCAACGCCCCTGTTGTTGAGGTCTGCTGCACGGGTTGTGATCCGGCCATGAAGACAGCAACCCTGTTCGGCGGATCAAGGGGGTCTGGAATACTGTCGCCATCAGAACAACCCTCAGATCGGCCATCCTGCAGCAGATACAGAGATTCGGTCTCTCCGGAAGAAGATTCATCGCCGGAATAAACAACAGTCTCGCCGCCAGAGTCCGATCCGTCCTCGTCTTGTTCTCCATGCACTGCTCCAACGAAGACGTGCTTCACGGCGGGCTGAATCCGGGCAGGTCTCGCACGCTGAGCCGACTCGACGATGTTGGGGAAGGTGTCTAGCTCAGGGCCCGGTTCGCCGATCTTGCCGATGAAGACGTGGATGCCGCCGAAGGGGGCCCGATACCTGTATTCGATTGAATCGGCCTCGGGGCCCCAGCCTGCATCGTCGATGTAGATCCGGCCACGACGACTCTTAGTCATCCGGCCCACTGCGTAGCCCTTGAGCCCTTCAAAGCTGCCCTTCAAGAACTCAAAACCATCGTGCGATAGCCCCACGGTGGGCGCCAACTGTCGTGGGTTTAGCACGGCAGATGTCCTAGCAAAAGGACTTTGTCATGAGGCCATCGCTACAGGTTAGCTTAAAGGGGTTAAAGCGGACGAAGGACACATGGATTTTATACTAGTTCGGCCCCTTCGATGAAGGTAAAAGCCTATGTCTACACTACGGGAATCAGGCATTTTGCCGTCAGGCTCCTACAGACGGCAAAGGCAGGATTACAGACGGCAAAGATTTTGCCGTCAGCCCATGATGGCAAACCTTGTCGGTAAAGACAAAGTCGGCAAAGGGGACTTTGTCGTCAGCATTTTATCGGGCAGACGGCAAAGAATTTGCTGTCAGTCAACTGATTTTGCCGTCATCAAAAGTTGCCAGACGGCAAAAAAAGCGTTTAACGGAACGGCCCGACTGACGGACGGCGTTAGTGCCTTTGCCGTCAACCTCAAATATCATAGACGGGAAAGATTTGTTTTTAATAAAAAAAATCTAATCTGTCCAGAGGGGAACAAACTGACGAAGAACACCACAATATTCATACACACTGCTGTTCCAAGAATCAATGATGAAGGAAATAATTTCACTATACACAAATATTCATCGTCACTTGCTAATCCACAAAACTACTGCGTTTAACAAGATGAGCAAATTTCACAGGAACAGATTACACTCGAGGGTACAGTTCAATTTGGAGTACACCGACGCGCCACCGATGCCTGAGGAGCTCAAGCCGTCCGCCGCCGCGCCGGAGCTCGCCAACCTCGTCTGTGTGTTGGATCCATTGGATCCCGCCGCCGGTAGGGGAGAACAGAGGAGGTGGAAGCGGGCGCCTGCTGGTGGTCGACGGCGAGCGGCGGGCGAAGCCGGGCATTGCGCTGCGGACGTCGTCGGCTTCTCAGGTCGATGGGGGCCGGGGCAAAAGGGGGAAGGGGTCGGGGCCAGTGGCGCTTGGAGCAGGGCCGGCCATGTGCGGTGGGTCAGGGCGACGGGGGAGCGCCGGCGGTGCCCTGGCTGCCCGCGTGCGGCTGCTCCGGACGGTGGGGAAGGGCCCGGGCCAGCGGCGCCATGGGGGCAGGTACGCGGGCAGCCGCCGGTTGGTGCAGCAGCGGTGGGGGCGCGGCCGCAGGAGGCTGGCGAGCATGCCACGCAGGGGCGGGGCCGCCGGAGGCTGGCGGGGATGTCGCGTAGGGGCGGGGCCGCCGGCACTGGGGTGAGGCCACGAGGCGCATGGAGAGGGAGAGGTACGCTGGTGCGTTCGAGAGATAGAGAGGGAGCTCGCACGGGGATAGAAAGAGATAAGATCGTGGTGGGGTGGGGCAGCGGCAGGTTCGGTCGATGGGGGCGATTCGAGTGGTGGGGGCGCGTGCATGTCAATGGGTGGGTGGGTGGGGTAGTTTGAGTTGGTGAGATGTGTGTCTAAGATCTTGCCACCTCATCGATCTGAGAGATCGATTCGTGAGGTGTGTTTCTTGTTTTGCCGTCATCGGTTTTTTCACAGATGGCAAAATATCTTTGTCGTCATCTGAATTTTTTACAAACGGCAAAATATATCTTTGCCGTCATGATTTTTTTATAGACGGCAAAATATCTATTGCCGTTAGTCATTCTTTGCCGTCAGTCAATCATAATCTTTGCCGTCAGTCATCATTTGGCGTCAGGTCCATGACGGTGAAATAATCTTTGCCGTCTGCCCCGACGATTAGCTGTCGGCAAAGAGGCTTCATGTCGGCAAAATAGCAGATTCCTGTAGTGCTAGTTTGGTGTGGTATTGTTTGGGCTTCGATGACCAGGGAGCGAATCCGCTTTGCCTGTGTCTCGAGCTGTTGTTCTCTGTCTTGAACCGTCGCCGGGTCGTCCCTTTATATAAGAGGTGACGCCCGGTCTGGTTTACAGAGTCCCGAGGCCGGCTCATAAACGTGTCCGCCTCGGTCTCTGCTCTTTCTATCTTACATCCCAAGTTACATATTATGACGGTTTACAAATCATGGGCCCTAACATATGGGCTCTAAGCCTCTCGGGCTATAACTTTCTACTCCATACTCCGCTGGGCCTCTGATAATATAATATTGATAACATAAACCGGACCCTCCTGGTCGGTTTATACCTGGTAGTAATATCCCTGACATGTATGGAGAGGTTAAGTGGCGAGGTTGCAGCAGCAGCTAAGCATATGTATGGTGGCTAACTTACGGGTACAAGAATAAGGTGAGCATCTACACAAACGGTCGCAAACTAGTAACGACCACTAAGTGATCCTATCTACTTACGAGTCAAGCATAACCCCACCGTGTTCTTTCTCAAACATGAAAAGAGACGGTCACAGTTACTCACGCGGTTGGTGTATTTTATTTCGGATCATGTGTCAAGTTCTCTACAACCGGATATTAACAAATTCCCATATGCCATATAACCGCGGGCACGACTTACGAAAGATCATAACCCTGCAGGGGTGTCCCAATTTAGCCCATAACAAGCTCTCACGATCTGCAGAGGTAAAAATACCCCATATCTTAGGGAAGGCCTGAGCGTCCTCGGAATCCCGGTGCACAAGTTCTTTGAAGAAAGGAAAACTATCCCAAGGAGATCTCCCGGTGAGCCGATACCCGTGTCCAGAGCCGCACGCTCTCCATCTACGGACTTATCCGTCTATGCAAAGTGGACGATAGCCGAAAATGCCTCGAGTTGCCCCGAGGTGGCACCGCCGATTGCTAGGTAGGTGGGCCAATGCTCAAGTCGAGCACTGGCCCGGGGGGGGGGGGGTTGAATTAATAAATCCTCGGGTTAATTACTCCCTGGGCATGTTTTAGTTATTAGGTAAATGGTAAAACCAAAGTTAGATCTCCTCGGGAAAGCTTTACTTTAAGCGAAGAAGCAAGGGGTCCCCATATACCCAACCGTGTAAGGAATGCAAAATCAAGGAACATAACACCGGTTTATCGGTTCTTGAGGCGGCATGAGTGGAACAAAACACCGAGCAAAAGGCCAAGCCTTCCACCCATTGCCAAGTATATAGGTGCATTAATTTAATATAAGATATATTCTGATATGCCAACAATCCAAGATTCGACATGGAGCAATCTTCATCTTCACCTGCAACTAACAACACTACAAGAGGGGCTGAGCAAGCGGTAACATAGCCACACAACGGTTTGTTGGAATGGTGTCAAAGTTTAGAGGGTGTTTCATGGCAACAATGAGAAGCTGGCAACAAATAGATAGGTAGCGCGACATATAGCGATAGCATCGAGACAACTAGCATGTCAATGATAGTAATGAGATCCAAGGTGACGGTCATCTTGCATGGAATCCCGCAAGGAAGAAGAAAGAGTCCATGAAGAAGACAAAGAAGAAGCCACGAAGACGAACCAAGTGTAGTCGAACGAATCCTCACGATCGTACCGAAACAAGCACTGACGAGAAAAAGCAAGCAACACGGTAAACACACAACACATAACAAAACAATATTCTCAACCAAATATGATGCATGACAAGGCTACATTATGCAAATCATGGCAAGAGATGAAGCAAACAAGAACACACAACAAGGCAAGTTTAAATGCGGCCGAAAACAACATATAACAATTCCGGTAAGTCCTCATATGCATATTTCGAAATTGGTCCAGATCTGAACAAACCCTATGTTAAAGTTGTTAAACAGCAAGTTAACATGCACCATGATGATCTACTCAAAATTCTAGTCAAGTTACATATAAAGTTCATTTAATTCGGAGCTACGGCTTAGAAGATATGAGCAAAACAAGTCAAGCAAGTCATTGATGCAAAACGCATCCAAACATCAAGCAAACACACTCCAAACAGGTATTCAATATGTTATTATGCATCTACATACAAAAAGACGCAAGTTTCATATAGAGCACGCTCAAAATGGAGCAACGGTTCAACACATACACATGAAATAAGATATAACAACAAGCTGTCCAAAACAGCAAGTAGGCATATAGTTGACCTCAAAACAGCATGATACAATATCACTTCATGGAAACAAAGGGCATGGAAAGCATGTACATGTCAAGCACTTCAAGCATGATCACTGAGCTACTACCAAACACCACTAGAACATGCTTAACATATCTTCGCAAGATTGCAAAAGATAACAGTTTCACAGACTTAGTGAAATAAATTGAACATGGCGGCAACAACGACAAGTAGACATGTTTGCAAGCTTGTGCAACTCATCTCAAAACATATCATGGCAAGTGAATATAACCAACAGCAATAAGACATATTTTTGAAGCTACTCATGGTAAGAACATGGTCATAGGAAGCATAGAACACTAGCTATTCACATGGCAAAACTGAACTTACTGATAACAGGCTAACAGAAACATTTTATAGCAATTTGAGAGCAAGAAAACAACAAGCTACAGCAGGCTATAATGGCAAACAAGGGCATGGATGGATAGAGCATAACATGGAATTCAAGACATGATCATTGGGAAATCACAAACATGCATGGATTTGAGTGGGACATAAAGCAAACATGGCATCAGAATATAAAAGTTTCAGAGCACTTCATAATGAACATTTTGACATATCATACACTCCATTTGGACCAACATGCACAAAGATATGACCTCTCAAACATGCTAACATATTGTTGATAGACAACTAAGACCGAGGAGTAACATCAGATAGCAGTTTTGCAACGAATATTAAGATAACAAAATTAACAGTAACATGCATGCAAAAACAACTAACATGTAGAGCACAGAGGGATGAACATTTTGACATAGTATATGCTCAATTTGGTTAAACGCGCACACAGATACGACTTAGCCATTTTTTAACTAAAAAAAACATAGTGAGCGCCGTTTAACTAAACGACGCTCGGGCGGGGATTAGGCGGGCGTTGCTCACACTAGCGGGCCAAGCCCAGGAAGCGGAGAAGAGGCATGCCGGGCCGCGCGAGGGATGGGCCGGCCAGGGCGCTGGGGCGGCCGGTCGTGCTCCCCGCCCGAGCCAGACCAAGACCGCAGCGGCGGCTCTCCGGCGCGCTGATGGCGGGGAAGGCAAGGGACGACGGACGGTGGAGGGCCGGCAGAGGCCGAGGAAGGGTGCAGGGATGCGCTGGTGGTCGGATCCGACGAGCGGGGCGTGGGTCCCATCGAGGACAAGGCCGAGGGCCGATGTCGGAGCTTTAGGCGGCGCTATGAGCTCGCGATGCAGGGCGGCGAGGGGAACCAGGGACGGCGGCGAGCTACAGCAGCACAGGCGGCTGCGCGTAGAGCTCTGCGGCGGATGGAAGAAGAGGTCCGGCGGGCGACGGCGGGCATCCATGGCGGTGGCGGTTGATGACGACAAGGTTGGTCGGCGGCGGAGGCGAGGTCCGGCGGCTGGAGGGACGGGGTCGGGGAGGAGCGGCGAGGGCGCGGGATCCGGGCGGATCGGGCCCGGAGCGGGTCGGAGATGGGCTCTACGGGGCCCAACGGCGAAGTGGGCACGGGACGGACACGTGGCGACACCAGATTGGCTGATGGGGGCGGCGGACATGTCCGACGGCGGCGCGGACGCATCCGGTGCATGGTGGGAGGTAGAGCTAGGGTTTCGCTGCGAATTTGGACGGGGAGGACTAATATATAGGTAGAGGGAGCTAGGAGAGTCCAAATGGGGTGCCGTTTTCGACCACGCGATCGTGATCCAACGGCGAGGAGCATGGAGGGCGTTTAGATGGGCTAGAGGGCTATTGTGGAGGGGTGCAGGGCTGCAAAGAGAGAAGGGTCCGGCGGTTAATGCGGTTAACCATTGGGGCATCAAACGGACTCCGAATGTGACGAAATTTGACACGCGGTCTACCTATGCTATAATAAGACCACACGCCAAGTTTCGACCCGTTCCGAGAACATTTTCCAGCCACTCATAAAATAAATATCCAGAGGTGTCGCGGGCGCGTGCAAGTGTGTCTGGGCTCAGAACGGACAACGAAAAGGACAGGCGGACTCGGACGGATGCAAGTTTTTAAAAAAACATGAGGATGCAATGCACATGATGACATGGCAAGATGCAACACGCAAGCAGATGACATGGCATCGACGGTGAATAACTGGGTGACACCTGGCGCATCGGTCTCGGGGTGTCACAGTTCGCCGCCGCAAGCCTCTGGAGCCACCAAAAACCACTCTAGACCCGTTCTGGCACCCTGCCGGAGGGGGGAATCCCTCTCTGGTGGCCATTTTCATCATCCCGGCGCTCTCCATGACAAGGGGGGATTATTTCACCATCGGGGCTGAGGGTATGTATCAGTAGCTATGTGTTTGATCTATCTCTCGTGTTCTTGAGATGGCACAATCTTGATGTATCGCGATCTTTGCAATTATAGTTGGATCTTATGATGTTTTCTCCCCCTCTACTCTCTTGTGATGAATTGAGTTTTCCCTTTGAAGTTATCTTATCGGATTGAGTCTTTAAGGATTTGAGAACACTTGATGTATGTCTTGCATGTGCTTATCTGTGGTGACAATGGGATATCACGTGATCTACTTGATGTATGTTTTGGTGATCAGCTTGCGGGTTCAGTGACCTTGTGAACTTATGCATAGGGGTTGGCACACATTTTCGTCTTGACTCTCCGGTAGAAACTTTGGGGCACTCTTTGAAGTTCAATGTGTTGGTTGGATAGATGAATCTGAGATTGTGTGATGCATATCGTATAATCATGCCCACGGATACTTGAGGTGACAATGGAGTATCTAGGTGACATTAAGGTTTTGGTTGATTTGTATCTTAAGGTGTTATTCTAGTACGAACTCTATGATAGATCGAACGGAAAGAATAGCTTCGTGTTATTTTACTACGGACTCTTGAATAGATCAATCAGAAAGAATAACTTTGAGGTGGTTTTGTACCCTACAATAATCTCTTCGTTTGTTCTCCGCTATTAGTGACTTTGGAGTGACTCTTTGTTGCATGTTGAGCGATAGTTATATGATCCAGCTATGTTATTATTGTTGAGAGAACTTCCACTAGTGAAAGTATAAACCCTAGGCCTTGTTTCAAAGCATTGCAATACCGTTTATGCTCACTTTTACCACTTGCTACCTTGCTGTTTTTATATTTTCAGATTACAAAAATCTATATCTACCATCCATATTGCACTTGTATCACCATCTCTTCGCCGAACTAGTGCACATATACAATTTACCATTGTATTGGGTGTGTTGGGGACACAAGAGACTCTTTGTTATTTGGTTGCAGGGTTGTTTGAGAGAGACCATCTTCATACTACGCCTCCCACGGATTGATAAACCTTAGGTCATCCACTTGAGGGAAATTTGCTACTGTCCTACAAACCTCTGCACTTGGAGGCCCAACAATGTCTACAAGAAGAAGGTTGCGTAGTAGACATCAAGATCACGGAGGTGTCGTACGTTCGGTACTAGGATCGATCGATTGTGAAGATGAACGACTACATCAACCGCGTTATCATAATGCTTCCGCTTACGGTCTACGAGGGTACATAGATGACACTCTCCCCTCTTGTTGCTATGCATCACCATGATCTTGTGTGTGCATAGGAATTTTTTTGAAATACTACGTTCCCCAACAGTGGCATCATGAGCTAGCTTTATGCGTAGATGTCATATGCACGAGTAGAACACAAGTGAGATGGGGGCGATACTAATCATACTGCTTACCAGCATGTCATACTTTGATTCGGCGGTATTGTTGGATGAAGCGGCATGGACCGACATTACGCGTACGCTTATGAGAGACTGGTTCTATCGACGTGCTTCGCACACAGGTGGCTGGCGGGTGTCAGCTTCTCCAACTTTAGTCGAATCAAGTGTGGCTACGCCCGGTCCTTGTGAAGGTTAAAACAGCACATACTTGACGAAATATCATTGTGGTTTTGATGCGTAGGTAAGAACGGTTCTTGCTAAGCCCGTAGCAGCCACATAAAACTTGCAACAACAAAGTAGAGAACGTCTAACTTGTTTTTGCAGGGCATGTTATGATGTGATATGGTCAAGACATGATGCTAAATTTTATTGTATGAGATGATCATGTTTTATAACAGAGTTATCGGCAACTGGCAGGAGCCATATGGTTGTCACTTTATTGTATGAAATGCAATCGCCATGTAATTGCTTTACTTTATCACTAAGAGGTAGCGATAGTCGTAGAAGCAATAGTTGGCGAGACGACAACGATGCTACGATGGAGATCAAGGTGTCGCGCCGGTGACGATGGTGATCATGACGGTGCTTTGGAGATGAAGATCAAAGGCACAAGATGATGATGGCCATATCATATCACTTATATTGATTGCATGTGATATTTATCTATTATGCATCTTATTTTGCTTAGATCGGCGGTAGCATCATAAGATGATCTCTCACTAAATTTCAAGGTATAAGTGTTCTCCCTGAGTATGCACCTTTGCGAAAGTTTGTCGTGCCGAGACACCACGTGATGATCGGGTGTGATAAGATCTACGTTCACATACAACGGGTGCAAGCCAGTTTTGCACACGCAGAATACTCAGGTTAAACTTGACGAGCCTAGCATATGCAGATATGGCCTCAGAACACTGGAGACCGAAAGGTCGAGCGTGAATCATATAGTAGATATGATCAACATAAGATGTTCACCATTGAAAACTACTCCATCTCACGTGATGATCGGACATGGTTTAGTTGATATGGATCACGTGATCACTTAGATGATTAGAGGGATGTCTGTCTAAGTGGGAGTTCTTAAGTAATTTGATTAACTGAAGTTTAATTTATCATGAACTTAGTACCTGATAGTATTTTGCATGTCTATGTTGTTGTAGATGGATGGCCCGTGTTGTTGTTCCGTTGAATTTTAATGCGTTCCTAGAGAAAGCTAAGTTGAAAGATGATGGTAGCAACTACACAGACTAGGTCCGTAACTTGAGGATTATCCTCATTGCTGCACAGAAGAATTATGTCCTAGAAGCACCACTAGGTGACAAGCCTGCTGCAGGAGCAACTCTGGACGTTATGAACGTCTGGCAAGCTCGTTCTGATGATTATGCGATAGTTCAGTGTGCCATGCTTTATGGCTTAGAACCGGGACTTCAACGACGTTTTGAACGTCATGGAGCATATGAGATGTTCCAGGAGTTGAAGTTAATATTTCAAGCAAATGCCTGGATTGAGAAATATGAGATTTCCAATAAGTTCTACACCTGCAAGATGGAGGAGAACAGTTCTACCAGTGAACACTTGCTCAGAATGTCTGGGTATTACAATCATATGACTCAACTTGGATGCAAAGTTGACGAAGATAGTGTTATCGATAGAGTTCTTCAATCACTGCCACCAAGCTATAAAGGCTTCGTGATGAATTATAACATGCAAGGGATGCAGAAGACAATTCCCGGGCTCTTCTCTATGCTCAAAGCTGCGGAGGTAGAAATAAAAAAGGAGCATCAAGTGTTGATGGTTAACAAGACCACTAGTTTTAAGAAAAAGGGCAAGGGAAAGAAGGGGAACTTGAAGAAGAATAGCAAGACAGTTGCTACTCCTGCGAAGAAACCCAAGTCTGGAGCCAAGCCTGAAACTGAGTGCTTCTACTGCAAAGTGACTGGACACTGGAAGTGGAACTGCCCCAAGTATTTGGCAGATTAGAAGGATGGCAAAGTGAACAAAGGTATATATGATATACATGTTATTGATGTGTACCTTACTAATGCTCGTAGTAGCACCTGGGTATTTGATACTAGTTCAGTTGCTAATATTTGTAACTCGAAACAGGGGCTACGGATTAAATGAAGATTAGCTAAGGACGAGGTGACGATGCACGTGGGAAATGGTTCCAAAGTCGATGTGGTCGCCGTCGGCACACTACCTCTACATCTACCTTCGGGATTAGTTATAGACGTGAATAATTGTTATTTGATGCCAGCGTTAAGCCTGAACATTATATCTGGATCTTGTTTATTGCGAGACGGTTATTCATTTAAATATGAGAATAATGGTTGTTATATTTTTATGAGTAATATCTTTTATGATCATGCACCCGTGAAGAGTGGTCCATTCTTGTTGGATCTCGATCGTAGTGATACACATATTCATAATATTGAAGCCAAAAGATGCAAGGTTAATAATGATACTGCAACTTATTTGTGGCACTGCCGTTTAGGTCATATTGGTGTAAAGCACATGAAGAAACTCCATACTAATGCACTTTTGGAATCACTTGATTATGAATCACTTGGTGCTTGCGAACCATGCCTCATGGGCAAGATGACTAAGACTCTGTTCTCCGGAACAACGGAGCGAGCAACTGATTTGTTGGAAATCATACATACTGATGTATGTGGACCGATGAGTGTTGAGGCTCGCGGTGGGTATCATTATTTTCTGACCTTCACTGATGATTTGAGCAAGTCTGAAATATTTGAAAGGTTCAAAGAACTTCATAGTGAAGTAGAGAATCATCGTAACAAGAAAATAAAGTTTCTACGATCTGATCGTGGAGGTGAATATTTGAGTTACGAGTTTGGTCTTCATTTGAAACAATGTGGAATAGTTTCACAACTCACGCCACCCGGAACACCACAACGTAATGGTGTGTCCGAACGTCGTAATCGTACTTTATTAGATATGGTACGATCTATGATGTCTCTTACCGATTAACCACTATCGTTTTGGGGTTATGCTTTAGAGACAACTACATTCATGTTAAATAGGGCACCATCTAAATCCGTTGAGACGTCGCCTTATGAACTGTGGTTTGGCAAGAAACCAAATTTGTCATTTCTTAAAGTTTGGGGCTGCGATGCTTATGTGAAAAAGCTTCAACCTGATAAGCTCGAACCAAAGTCGAAGAAATGTGCCTTCATAGGATACCCAAAGGAAACTGTTGGGTACACCTTCTATCACAGATCTGAAGGCAAGATATTCGTTGCTAAGAATGGATCCTTTCTAGAGAAGGAGTTTCTCTCGAAAGAAGTGAGTGGGAGGAAAGTAGAACTTGATGAGGTAATTGTACCTTCTCCCGAATTGGAAAGTAGTTCATCGCAGAAACTAGTTCGAGTGATTCCTACACCAATCAGCGAGGAAGCTAATAATGATGATCATGAAACTTCGGATCAAGTTACTATTGAACCTCGTAGGTCAACCAGAGTACGTTCCACACCAGAGTGGTATGGTAACCTGGTTCTGGAAGTCATGTTACTAGACCATGATGAACCTACGAACTATGAGGAAGCGGTGATGAGCCCAGATTCCACAAAATGGCTTGAGGCCATGAAATCTGAGATGGGATCCATGTATGAGAACAAAGTGTGGACTTTGGTTGACTTGCCCGATGATCGGCAAGCCATTGAAAATAAATGGATCTTCAAGAGGAAGACCGACGATGACGATAATGTTACTGTCTACAAAGCTCGACTTGTTGCGAAAGATTTTCGACAAGTTCAAGGAGTTGACTACGATGAGACATTCTCACCCGTAGCGATGCTTAAGTCTGTCTGAATCATGTTAGCAATTGCCGGATTTTATGATTATGAAATTTGGCAAATGGATGTCAAAACTGCATTCCTTAATGGATACCTCAAAGAGGAGTTGTATATGATGCAACCAAGGTTTTGTCGATCCTAAAGGTGCTAACAAAGTGTGCAAGCTCCAGCGATCCATCTATGGACTGGTGCAAGCATCTCGGAGTTGGAATATACGCTTCGATGAGGTGATCAAAGCATATGGTTTTATACAGACTTTTGGAGAAGCCTGTATTTACAAGAAAGTGAGTGGGAGATCTGTAGCATTTCTGATATTATATGTGGATGACATATTATTGATTGGAAATGATATAGAATTTCTGGATAGCATAAAAGGATACTTGAATAAGAGTTTTTCAATGAAAGACCTCGGTGAAGCTGCCTATATATTAGGCATCAAGATCTATAGAGATATATCAAGACGTTTAATTGGACTTCCACAAAGCACATACCTTGATAAAATTTTGAAGAAGTTCAAAATGGATCAGTCGAAGAAAGAGTTCTTGCCTGTGTTACAAAGTGTGAAGTTGAGTAAGACTCAATGCCCGACCACTGCAGAAGATAGAGAGAAAATGAAAGGTGGTCCATATGCTTCAGCCATAGGCTCTATCATGTATGCAATGCTGTGTACCAGACCTGATGTGTGCCTTGCTATTAGTTTACCAGGGAGGTACCAAAGTAATCCAGGAGTGGATCACTGGACAACGGTCAAGAACATCCTGAAATACCTGAAAAGGACTAAGGATATGTTTCTCGTTTATGGAGGTGACAAAGAGCTCGTCGTAAATGGTTACGTCGATGCAAGCTTTGACACTGATCCAGATGACTCTAAGTCACAAACCAGATACATGTTTTTATTGAACGGTGGAGCTGTCAGTTGGTGCAGTTCTAGGCAAAGCGTCGTGGCGGGATCTACATGTGAAGTGGAGTACATAGCTGCTTCGGAAGCAACAAATGAAGGAGTCTCGATGAAGGAGTTCATATCCAATCTAGGTGTCATACCCAGTGCATCAGATCCAATGAAAATATTTTGCGACAATACTAGTGCAATTGCCTTGGGAAAGGAATCCAGATTTCACAAGAGAACCAAGCACATCAAGAGACGCGTCAATTCGATCCACGATCAAGTCAAGTAGCGAGACATAGAGATTTGCAAGATACATACGGATCTGAGTGTTGCAGACCCATTGACTAAGCCTCTCTCATGGGCAAAACATGATCAGCACCAAGACTCCATGGGTGTTAGAATCATTACTGTGTAATCTAGATTATTGACTCTAGTGCAAGTGGGAGACTGAAGGAAATATGCCCTGGAGGCAATAATAAAGTTGTTACTGATATTTCCTTATATCATGATAAATTTTTATTATTCATGCTAGAATTGTATTAACCGGAAACATAATACATGTGTGAATATATAGACAAACAAAGTGTCACTAGTATGCCTCTACTTGACTAGCTCGTTGAATCAAAGATGGTTATGTTTCCTAGCCATAGACATGAGTTGTCATTTGATTAATGGGATCACATCATTCCGTTAGCTTAGCACTTGATCGTTTAGTTTTACTGCTATTGCTTTCTTCATGACTTATACATGTTCCTATGACTATGAGATTATGCAACTCCTGAATACCGGAGGAACACCTCGTGTGCTATCAAACGTCACAACGTAACTGGGTCATTATAAAGATGCTCTACAGGTGTCTCCGAAGGTGTTTGTGGTGTTGGCATAGATCAAGAATATGATTAGTCACTCCGAGTGTCAGAGAGGTATCTCTGGGCCCTCTCGGTAATGCACATCACTATAAGCCTTGCATGCATATGACGAATGAGTTAGTCACGATATGATGCATTACGAAATGAGTAAAGAGACTTGCTGGTAACAAGATTGAACTAGGGTCTAGGTATTGAGATACCGGCGATCGAATCTCGGGCAAGTAACATACCGATGACAAAGGGAACAACGTATATTGTTATGCGGTTTGACCGATAAAGATCTTCGTAGAATATGTAGGAACCAATATGAGCATCCAGGTTCCGCTGTTGGTTATTGACCGGAGATGAGTCTCAGTCATGTCTACATAGTTCTCGAACCCGTAGGGTCCGCACGCTTAATGTTCGGTGACGATCGGTATTATGAGTTTATGAGTTTTGATGTACCGCAGGTAGTTCGAAGTCCCAAATATTATCACGGACATGACGAGGAGACTCGAAATGGTCGACACATAAAGATCGATATATTGGAAACCTATATTTGGACATCGGAATAGTTCCGGGTGAAATCGGGATTTTACCGGAGTACCGGGAGGTTACGAGAACCCCCCGGTAAGTATATGGGCCTTATTGGGCCATAATGGAGAGAGAGAGAGAGAGAGAGAGAGAGAGAGAGAGAGAGGAGACCAGGGAAGGCCGCGCGCGCCCTCTCCCTCTAGTCCGAATTGGACTAGGAGGGGAGGGGCGCCCCCCTTTCCTTCCTCCCTCTCTCCCCTTCCTTCTCTCCTAGTCCAACTAGGGAGGGGGGGAATCCTACTCCCGATGGGAGTGGGACTCCTCCTAGGGCGCGCCATAGAGGGCCGGCCCCTCCCCCTCCTCCACCCCTTTATATACGGGGAGGGGGGCACCCCATAGACACACAAGTTGATCATTGATCTTTTAGCCGTGTGCGGTGCCCCCCTCCACCATAATCCACCTCGGTCATATCGTATCAGTGCTTAGGCGAAGCCCTGTGTCGGTAACTTCATCATCACCATCATCACGCCGTCGTGCTGACGGAACTCTCCCTTGAAGCTCTACTGGATCGTGAGTTCGTGGGACGTCACCGACCTGAACGTGTGCAGATCGCGGAGGTGCCGTACGTTACTAGGATCGGTCGATCGTGAAGACGTACGACTACATCAACCGCGTTGTCATAACGCTTTCTCTTACGGTCTACGAGGGTACGTAGACTACACTCTCCCCTCTCATTGCTACGCATCACCATGATCTTGCGTGTGCGTAGGATTTTTTTTTAAATACTACGTTCCCCAACAATAGATTAGCACCTTGTCGGGTCCATCCACGATTGGTGGGACAAGCGAACCGGCAACCACGTCCCCAACCGGAGCGCTTCGGCCTCCCTCACCATGCTTGTCTCTTGGACCATTTGGAATGAGCGAAATGCGCGGGTGTTCCGACACAAGTTCGCGCCACCGTTGATCCTTCTTAACACCTTCATGGAGGAGGCAAAGCTTTGGATTACCGCGGGTGCTAAAAGACTAGGGTCAATTTTTATTTTTGCGTGAGTAATCATCATGACGTGTATGTGGGTGCACTTATAAAACTCTATACTCTGCTTCTCCCTTATTTAATAGATGAGTCAAATCTTGTGCCTTTGTTTCAAAAAATATCTCGAGTTACAGTATACCTTTTTTCCGGAGGACTATAGAATAGACCACTGGGCTAACATATATTTTTTGCTTTGTTTTGAGTCTCTCCGATAACTTTATACTCCATCCATCTCATAATATAAAATGTTTTTGACATGGGACAGAGGGAGTAGTTTACTAATAAAACACTCAATCATTTATTAGATGCATCTGTGTTGATTTATGTTTATATTTATGGTAATTGTATAATCACCAGATAGGGTATTTTGCAAAGATAATATTGGAACCAAATTTTTTTTAAAAAAAAATTTACTGGGTCCAAATAAAATTGCCTAGGAACAACCTTAATCAACAACCGTAGGCTGTAAATGTGATGTGGTTCAGAAAAGTAATTGAGTAGTATAAACTAAATTCCTAACATTATTACAACTCACACCAACCATGACACACAACATGCAAGCCACACACAGCCACAACTACATTTCCTATCTAATTACACTAACACAAATACTTGTAGGACTCGGAAAAGATTGCCTAACATTCTCTTCCCAATCTTGACTCTTGGTCTTATATGCTCCTCGTTTTTTGCTCATTGTAGATTCGTGACGTGACGATCCAATTGAACCGTCATATCCGTACACTAAGTATGACCAGGCCTGGAAAGTGGAAACATGCATTGCACCTCTTGCTCTATTATATTGTACCGCTGCTATCACTTGGCCACCGCCTTACACTCGCTTCACACCAAAATGTTCTCGTACTTGCTTGCAATAGATTCACCGTCTATGGGTCAGACACCTCACACTTTATGACGGTTTCCCCTACCACTGCCCACCTCCGTCATCCCATGAATGCACACTGGCTGTAACGAGGATACTCCACGAGGAGATGGACATAACTCATGGAACACCATGCACACCGCTTCAACTCCGACGAATTCTCATAGAGATGAGCACTTGGAACTCGGCTGATATTGTTATCGATCTAATGCGGGGAAATTACTTCTCACTAATTCTTGCCTTTCTTCTCTTCTGATGTTCATTATGAGCTTTTATCATTTACCGGAAGGCACCCATGGTGGGTTTGATAAACATAGAAGTGGATTCTATTGGAACTTAGCTGATAATAAACATAAATATATAATGTTCAAGTGGAAGAGTATTTGTAATTCTAAAAGCCATGGGGGGCTTAGGCATCATCAACACCTCCATCATGAACAAATGCTTGATTATTAAGTGGTGGTGGCATATCACAACATAGGAACTGGGTGTTCTTTGGTTTGATATCCTTAAAGCTAAATATTTTGTGTCTTCTAGTCCCATGTTTGCTTACGGGCTAGGTGGTTCATAATTCTGGCGCGGTCTGATTTAAGTTCGTGATGAATTTCGACCGCATGTCAATTTTTGTTGTTAACGACGACAGTTCCTTCAAGTTTTAGCTGGACTGGTGGACTGGGGATGGCCCCTTTGCGTGTAGTTTCCACTCTTGTTCTCCTTTTGCTCGAATGTTGTTGTGTCCATTCACGATCTTTCTATCCTGAATTGGGATTTGGGCTTCCTTCTTGCCTTGTCTTTTGCAGAGTTGGAGGAATGACATCGTCTTGCTGCCACCTTTCCTATGCTCACTCGTTGGTTTGGCCTCATTCCTCTTCTGGTTTGTTTTTGGTTAAGTCTTTATATCGTCGTTTGGTTGCTGGGAATGTTACCTCCAGGTTTAGTGCTATTTGGTGTGCCCATATTCCATTGAAAATTAAGATCTTATGGCAAGCCTCGAGGGGCAAATTGCCTGCGACGGACCAAATTAGAAAATGTAATGGCATAGCGTCTGCTGTGTGTTCGCTTTGTGAGAGGGTTGAAAATTCTGACTACATCATGTTTTTATGTGATCTTACATCTCTTACTTGGAGCTGCATTCGCTCTTGGATGGAGATCAGCTGGAATACCTCTTCTTTTGCCAACTTTTATCGTTAGTTAATTTCATCACTGATCAATTTAAACGTATCTTCTGGCTGGATTTTTTCCGCTGTTAGCTGGGCTCTCTGGACTAATAGGAACACATTTACTATTGAGCATGTTTCCCCCTCTAAAACCTACCGATGTCATGTTTAAATCTATGAATTTATTGCAGCAGTGGAAACCGTTGGCTAAAGGGTGTGATTTGGATGCATTGGAGCTACTCCCTCCGTCCGGGTTTATTAGGCCTAAAGACAACTTCTCTTAGACCAAGACACATAGTAATTTTCTCACATTAATTCTCCCATTTCACTCCCAATGCATTCTCTCACATGCATGCAGCCAATGAAAAAACACGCATGAAGTGTATTAATTTACCAGCCATGGCACCAACCATAATGGATTTTAATGCAACCAATGAAATGGTTGCATGCATGCACATTTCCAAAGCGAGGTCTTATAAAAAGGGACATGCTCGTGATGCTAAGGCTAGTCCCAATGGGGAGGAACTTAGTAGTAACATCGTTGCCATGTAGGACAAAAAGCTGACATGGCAAACATTTAATGAGGAAAGAGAGGGTAGTGGTAACATAGCTAGTTACCGGAACATCACATATTTCAAGACATTGTGAGTCTATAAACTAATAAATAGAGTTTTGCATGATGTTCCTACCCATTGTGATGGTGGTAACATAGCATAGAATAGCGTGTATGTTCTTGCTCTATGTTACTCCCCATTGTGACCAGCCTAAGAGGCCTAATAAACCCGGACGGAGGGAGTACTTATCTCTAGGATCAGGACTTCGGCGATTGCCATCTCTCCTAGAGTGCAGCTGGCGACTTCGTAGTTGATGCTTTTTCCTACTTGTCCTTATTTCTTTCTGGTAGTGTGTTGTTGGCATGCGTGCTTATCTATGTAATGTTGTTATAGGTGTACTCTATCTGTGTTTGTTTCTTGGGAACGTTATCTGCGAACCTGTTCGTTGGCTTTATTAATATAAAGTCTGAGTGTGGCCCTTTCTCTAAAAAAACAAGCACTTGGACACAACCCCATCTCACATACACCCCGCGCAGACGCACGCACATGAGTCATTGATTCATTTCACTCCACAGGGTGACGATCTTGACGAGAATCAGTTCTAGACATCCTTGAGTTAGTTAGACAAAACAAAACGCAATTTTAGTTTGTTATGTTGCTAGAGGAGTTTAAGGAAAACTAGATCTTTCAACTATATCCAAATGACACCTTAGGGAAAGAAAAAGGGGGAATCATATCACTCTTTTGCTTGCGATATACCATTTCATCTTACTTATGCAACCATCATGTCCAGGCCAGGGGAATGAAAGAACTTCAACAATAGCTTCTTTAATGTGCAGCAAACTTTCTCCATGAGTGGGTAGAGGATACTACCATGGTGGAACTCCAAATCCAATGGTTATATTATTAATTTACGCGAAAAAAGACCCGATGAACTGATTCTCCTGATTTAACTCTTTTGAGCCTTGGCCCCGTGCTGAGTCTAATGGTCACTATCTAGTAAACTTTATTGCTACTGAAGCCTAACATGTTGTTTGACGTTTCAAAACAGTAGGAGTAACATATGAATTTTAAGAAATAATTGAATAAGAGTAGCTAATTAGAGCAGTCGAATTTTCCATGTAGCATGAATAGCCCTATCGTGTTTTAAAAAGCATCGATAGTCCCATTAGGTTATTGACACCTTCAAATTTGAAGTTCGACATTTCCTTTGAGCAACGATCTCACCGTATGTTGCTTGTAAGAAATTTATTGTTAAGGTCAATGCTTACCTGCGATGGGTTCGTCGGGCTCGATTCATAGTGTTCTGTTAGTTAGCCAGGGCATGAAACCTTATTTTGTCGGTGTTTTGCTTTCAACTGAAAGAAATCGCACAGCTTCTCTTGTGTACACGTGTTCAAACATTTTCCACATGTTTACGAAAGAGACCTACAGTATTAAACTGTAACTGTACCGTCGATCCAAATTTTCCGTCTGAACATTTTATTTCGGAAAGGGGAGCACCCCGGCCTCTGCTTTCGGTCTGAAGTTTCTTGACAGTGCCGTTTCACCTGAAGAAACAGAAGATGTCATTTTCTTCTGTACCAATGAGCCATTAAAGGCCTAAGTTGACACACACACACAAAAAAGAGAGCTGTCAACCACAACCACAAGGTTTGGTGTCCGTAAGGGAGCAGTAAGTGTGAAGAAAGCTGTCAAACGGACTGACCGGTGCTGGTCATCATCGTCTTCCGTTGCTTAAAGGGATAACCTTGGATTATTTAGGGAGAGAGACTTGGAGGACAGTGAAGGTTTAGCTGCTTGGCTTTGATGAAAGCTACTATACTTCTCTGGCAGTCAGCAAAGCTCCAAATGCCACCCTTAATAAATCTCTTTGGTCAGTCGGATCACTTTGGAATTAGAGCAGGCTTTAGCTTTCAGACACCAAACCAGCTAAAACATATTTGAAAACCGCATCACCTCGTCACTCTAGGGCCCTGGGGAAGTAGAATGGGATATGTATGGTTTCCATTCTTTCTGGGAACTATCAGTAGAAGATTGTGTTGGTGGGCTACACTACACCGGTGCAAATTATCATGTTCATGTTTCCCGTCGATCTATTATACAACAATCATATGTCCGGTGGACACATTCTCCTCGTCTTGTGACGTGCGCGGCATAGGAGAGAGGAAAGGGACGGCAGCAGCGGGGCAAAGGAAAAGAAGAGCTGCGGCACCAAAATCAAAAGCTCGATGAGAAGATGCCAACAACCACCAGTCGAGTCCAGTCCAGTCCACCACCACCACCACCCCCTCACTTTGCTTTGTAGACAATCCCTCTTTCTCCAGTCCCTCCGAAAGATCCCCATCATCAGCCAGTGCCATCATCTGATTCTGATCCCTTCCCCTCCGTTCCCCATCACGGTCCCAACCTCGAGAAAGTGCCATGGATCGAGCGCCTATGCAGAGGCTCCTCTGCCTTCTCCCCTCGACTGACCACAATGATTTGGCCCAGAGACTCCCAGAGATCCTCCCCTGCTAGCACCTGAGCACCCAGTCGTCTCGGACTCAGTGAGTGAGGCAGTAGTTAGCACATCTGTTGCGGCTGCCAAGATTTGGTGCTAGGAGGAGAAGGAGGGGGAGAGGCAATGGCGTCTTCGCCGCCGGCAATTGTCGGGACGGAGCCCACCTGGGTGCCCTACGAGCCAACCAGGGACTGCTCCCAGGGGCTCTGCAGCCTCTACTGCCCCCAGTGGTGCTACTTCATCTTCCCCCCGCCGCCGCCCTTCGACCTCGCCGGCCCCGGCCCCGACGACTCCTCCGGCCACGTCTTCTCCCCGCTCGTCATCGCCATCATCGGCGTGCTGGCGACCGCCTTCCTCCTCGTCAGCTACTACACCTTCATCTCCAAGTACTGCGGCACCTTCGGCTCGCTGAGGAGGAGGCTCTTTGGCCCCGGCTCCGGCGGCGCCGCCCGCGGCGGTGGTGGCAGCGGCAGCGGCCACGGGCAGTCCAGGAGCCAGGAGTCGTGGAACGTGTCGCCGGCGAGCGGGCTGGACGAGACCCTCATCAACAAGATCACGGTGTGCAAATACAGGCGCGGCGACGGGTCCGTCCTCCACACCACCGACTGCTCGGTCTGCCTTGGCGAGTTCCACGACGGGGAGAGCCTCCGGCTGCTGCCGAAATGCAGCCATGCGTTCCACCAGCAATGCATCGACACCTGGCTCAAGTCGCACTCCAATTGCCCCCTCTGCCGCTCCAACATCACGTTCGTCACCATCGAGGTGGCGCCGCCGGAGCCGGAGGGCTGTGCTCCAGGCGACGACGACCGGAACTCCCACGAGGTGGTTGTTGAGATGGATCCCTTGGAGAACATGTGCGAAGAGCAGCAGGATGCAGCGAGCAATGGTGGCGTCAGAGCTGAGCGCGATGACCACGAGCCGGAGGACAGCCGAGAGGGAACAGAGGAGGAGGAGGAGGGAAATGGCACGGCTGAGATCAGAGAAGAAGGCGTGCCACCACCGAAGACGGGGTCCAGCCTGCACCGTGACAGCCGCATGTCTATCGCCGACGTGCTGCAGTCCACCATGGAGGACGAGCTGATTGCAGCCAGGGAGAGCGGGCTCCTTGCCGGCGGCGCCGGCACGTCGAGGCGGTGCCGCGGGGAGAACAGCAGCAACGGGCGGGGCCGCAACCGGCGCGCGTTGCAGGACGACTCCGTGCCGCCGATGAAGAGGCTGCCGCCCGGCGGCAGGTCGTGCTTCAGCAGCAAGAGTGGCAGGGGAGTCGTCGTCGATTCAGACCATCCGGTGCGAGGTGGCTAGTCGTGATGTGCTTAGCTAGGGATGATGATCCATTGACCCTGGACAAACTCCCGTCCTGTTTCTGCGCATGATGGGATGCCAATGAGGACCACATCATCATCATAATTCAGAGATGTCGTCGTCTTAGCGATAATGTCGATATCCCTCGGTTGCAGCAAGCTCTGCTCGGGTAAGGTCCCTTCCGATGTCAGTTCAGCAGGGGTCGGATCGTTTCAGTTTTTTGCTCTTCCAATTTTACAACTCATGAGTCATGACATAGTTTCGTCTCCTCCACCGGTACCACTCAGTCCATTGTTTCAGTGGACATGTTTTGCTGTGAGTGCAGTAACATGCTAAAGTTTTTGTGTGTGTTTATGGCTTTGCAATTAGCTGTAAAGCGAGTGTGAAATCCGAAGGATCAAATGTTGGTTGAAATGTCAGTGCTAGGAGCTCGGAATTGCCCTCTTGCATACTTTTTTGAGCTCAAATTCGGGGACACTATCAAATTTGTATATTTGCAGCGTGTTGTGTCGCTGACGCTTGCTGTGGTCCATCACTCCATCACCATCAGGAATAAGCCTGATCCTAACAAAGTTGTAGACCGACAGTGCACGTTTTATCTATTAGAGGGTCATGATGAGTTGCTTGATGCACGGCTCTTGGTCAGATCTTGGGAGTAGATGAAGCGGAACCCGATTCCCCCCACCCTCACCCACTTTGCAGCAAAAGGAATGGCGTTTTTATATCGGATAGCGTCCCCCTTTGTTCCTAAGCTGAATGCGGGGTTACGGACAATAGTGCCGTGGAAGTTTCTGCAGCGGGAATCCCGTCCGTAGTTAGGCGGGCCTTTGCCCACCGTAGCACGTGTTTCCGGCATTCTAGATCTGTGCTTATGGTTTGGTTGATGCGGCACATGCAAATTGTTTAGTGCTCTAGCTGCGAGAGCTACGGTGTTCTGCTCCCGCGAAGAACAGTGTTATGAGAATGAGGGCGGTTCGGATGCGTTTTTTCTCCCGAGCAGAACACAAACATAGGGACATTTCACGGGTGTTCGGACCGCTGCTATGACCGCGTCTGACCGTGCTGACGCATCCAATAACCCACTCGGCTCTTCCGTGCTTTCCTTGCTATGCACGCGCCGCTCCAAGTGCGGCATCAATGCCGGCCCAGAGCATGCAGCGGTTGACATTGATGCGCGTGATTTGACCGGACGTGAGGGCGGCGCAGACGAACGCTACCTCTCGGGAGCTGCCGCATTAATGCAGACGCAACTTCCCGAGGAACCAACTTCGTCGGCTCCGGCGCATTGAAGCGGCTTACCGACCCTTCCTGGTTGCGGCTATTTAAGCCGTGCTCCGACGCCTTTCAGATGGCGATCTCTCCGCTCTTCCTCCTCGTCCCCTCCCCGCCCCTCATCGTCCACAACTCTAGCGATGGGCAAGTCGTGGGCCTCCGTGCAGGCAGTCGGCGGATCGTGGCGACGTCGCCCTCAAACTCCGGGGTCGTCATCCTCATCGACAGGCGGCTCCTCGACGATGGTGGAGATCGCATCTCCTCTGGCGATGAGGAAGACTAGCCGCCGCAGCACCAGCAGCAGTCCGCACCGGCGATGGCGGACCAGGTATACGACACCATGAATGAGGAGTATGAGCATCAGATGAAGTTGATGCTTTGTCGCTGCATGCTCACCTGAATGGCCCGGCTCCGCCCTCACGGGAAAGAGCATCCCCAACGCGTGAAGAAGGAGCACCCCACATTGCTCGCCGCCGTTCCGGCGCGTGAAGGAGGAGCGCCTCTCACTGCCACCCGGCGCGTCAAGGAGGAGCGGTTCTCTCCGCTGCCCCGTCGCGTCAAGGAGGAGTACTGTTCGCCACCGCCCCGACGCGTGAAGGAGGAGCGCCGCTCGGCCCACCCTGGTGCGTCAAGGAGGAGCGGTTCTCTTTGCCGTCCTAGTGCGTCAAGTAGGAGCGCCAATCGCCGCTGACCCGACGCGTCAAGGAGGACCACCGCTCGCCGCCGCCCGTGCCCAATGCGACCGCGAAGGTGCGCGGTCCCCTTTGCCACTACCTCGGCAACGGCTCTTCGTCATCTCGGAGCGCCCTAATGATGCAGGAGTACGTCAACAACTGGGAGCGGAGCCGACGGCACATGCGCAATGTGGCGCATCGGTCGGAGTTCGCGGACTCCGACGTCCCGCTGTCACACATTGCGGTGAACCCGGAGCTGGCGTACGCCTAGGCCCTGGGCCGCTCCGTGACAGAGACGAGCAAGCGGCGTCTCCGCCGCCTTGATGGGGAGATGTCCAAGAATGGCGAGGAATGGTCTGTTAGCGAGATCGTTGCTCCCCCCTACTCCTTCCAGGACCGGCGCCCTCTCCTCTCGCCCACGTCGTCGGTGGCCGCGGCCGCACTACGCACAACATAGGAGGAAGCGGAGAGGGTCAGCCGCGAGCGTTAGACGGCTCCGGGAAGCTCTGCCGCGACACCACCACCTTCCGCCGGCCGAAGTCCGACTCCGACGCCGGATTGGGTGACGATGACAGAGGAGGGGCCGCCGGCCAGACTGATATGGCCTACTAGGTCACCGTCAAATATAGAGTAGTTTACTGTTTTTGTTTTTGTTCATCACACGAAATATCATCCGGTTTATGAATTATCCTAGTTTTAATGAACTTCGTCCCGTTTATATGAAATCCGTTTTGTTTGCATGATTTTCGTCCGATTAGTTTGAATTATTGTCCAAATATATGCGGGCAGCGTTGGTTGTCCGCCTTCCGCATCCACGGACGGATATAGGAGTCGGGAAGAAATTTGCGGATCGCCCGTTGAAAATGCTGTGAATACCATGTATAGTGCTTGTTGGCAGTTGGCATCACAACCATTCTCTGTTGTGTTGTCTGCGCATCATCGATCCTCACTTCCTCTGTCCTTCACCAACTCCCCTCTCGGTAGAGGTGGTCGTCGTCACGATCTCCACTCCATGTTCTTGGATAATGGAAGGGCGAGTACTCTTCTGCCGTCTAAAATGTAAACAACCAAAGTGATCTCCTTGACCGAGGTTAACCAAATCCAAATGTGTGCAACCAATACGCATAGGCTGTTTATTAGGCGTAGCCCTGGGGTTGAGACAGCGAAAGCTGCGGTTTGCCGGCGTCGGGATCTGCTCCCTTGTAATGAGGCTGGTCACAATGGGGTGGAACTTAGGAGTAACATCACATATTTCAATACAACGTTGCTTATGTGGCACATATTTAATGAAGAGTGAGGTGCTTGTGATAACTAGCTAAGTTACCGGAACATCACACACTTAAAGGAACAATGAGTCTATAAGCTAATAAATGCATCATTGCATGACACTACCTACATGTTCCTGCCCATTGTGGAGGTAGTAACATAGTCTAGATAAGTGTGTATGTTACTACCTTATGTTCCTGCCCATTGTGACCAGCCTAAAGGTGCTGGAGCGGCGGGCGACCATTGGTACTTGTGCTTATCACTTGTGCTCCATTTCGGCCTTTGTTTCGAACTCACCGTGGGGACTCGGACGAAGAAACAAGCAAGCCCACACCTCGCCTTCTTTTATCTATCCTTTAGGGCATCTTCAACTGCAATTCGTAAAAATTCTCCCACATCTGTCTGTAAATAAGGAGGTCAGTCTGCGGACAAGGATGTGGAAGGTAGCTAACCAACGCTAGCCGCATACATTTTCACAACAACTCAAATCAACCGGACGAAATTCGTTCAAACAAGTCCGAATTTCATATAAACACAGCCTGATTTCATATAAACATAATGGATTTCATATAGACATGACAAATTTTATTACAAATACATCAAAGCGGTCCTAGACGGGCTCTGGAGTATAATTAATACCTAATCTAAATTATCGCCGGCGTCCGGTCCCCATCTCCGGCCATCAGCCCCGAGAACTGAAGCTTCACCGTCTCCAGTTCCACCTCGACACTCTCCAGCTCCGCTTCTGTGACCTTCGCCTCCGTAGCCCCGGGAACTGAAGATGTCCGTCTCGACGTCGTCGCCAAGCGACTAATCGACCGAAGATGGTGAGCCCACCATACTTGGCGTCGACAGGAGGGTAGGAGCGGTGGCCTTCCTTGGACCCGAGCGACGGCGGCCTACCGTGCACTATCTTCCTCGCTGCCGGCGGCACCCGCGGACGTGCCGGCTTCTTCGTGGTCATGGCGTCTGGCACGGCTCGGCGATGCCTTCTTGTAAGTGTCACCGGACAACGCTTCGTCGCCGCATTCCTGTCCTCTGGCCGCCACCTCCGTCACCCGCTGTCGGTAAGCCAGCGGGCGAGGCGGATCTCGCGGGTGGAGCGGTAGGACTCGAGCAGCGCCCTGTCGGCGGCGACCTGCTCCTCCACCTTCAGATGCTCCTGAAGGAGGTTGTTGTTGTAGTCGGCGTTGGCCTGCTCCTCCCACACCATGTCCATATAATGGGCATGGGCCTCGCCGATGGTCAGGATGCAATGCACCAGCGAGGGTGGAGCAGAGGTGCAGGGTGCCGCAGAGGAAGAGGAGGGTGGCGCTGGCTCATCATCGGAGGCGTCCTTCATTTGCACGTCCTTTGGCTGCCTGCCGACCTGCCAGTCGGCAACCATGGCCTTCTTTTGCTCCGACGTCAGCCCGTCCCAGAGAGCTTTAGCCGCGGAGGGATCCATGGCGAAGAGTGGTGTGGAGAGGGATGACTATGGCTATGGACGGTGTATCAGGCAGCGATTTATATAGCATCGATGGGTGGAGGCGGCCGGGCGGGTGGCGCCGGAGGATACTCCTCGGCAACCGCATGCCGTCAATACGGGTGTCCATCATGTCGTCTGAACATGCAGCGGCCGCCTGCATCGGGAAGCGGCGCGGGCGGCGCTCTCTCGGCCGGCGCACCGCTTCGATGTCGGGACAATGAGTCGTTGCGTCCGCTCTGAGCGGGCATGAATGCGGGCACTGATGCTCTGGAGCGGCACTGATCGAAAACGCACAGGAGGGGTGAGGGATTTTTGGTGGACCAAGGCAGTCAGAAGCGGGTTTGAGAGCGGTCCGGACTCCCGCAAACTCCCATCCACTTTTATCTCTGGTTTGCGGGAGAAATCACGTTCGGACTGCTCCTCATACCTATATAGGCCCGCGTTGAATGGCTTCAGCGGTCCGAACAACCCAGTCCAAACGAATGTGGGAGGTTTACGGGTCTGCCTTGAAGATGCCCTTAGTATTACCTGGAATTGAATTGATATTCAACACCGTAGTTTGACATAGGGTGTGTCTAGGTCTCAACCGACTAATATAGTATATATAAGAAGAAAGAATAAAAGCTGATTTTTTTTACAGATCTACATGCAAGATCAAAGGAATATAGTATCGACTGAGACATGATGAAGTCTAAGTCGACTGAGACTTAGTAAAACTGTTTGACATAGTACTACATCACAAGTGTCACATGTATCACATACATAATCATCGCTACCACGTCTATGCAAGAGACAAAATTTCACTCTTAGAAGAAATCTTCTCCTGTCCCTGGTTAGCCGTAACTTGTTTGTATAACTGCATGGCCTCCCCCATAACCTCGGGTTGTGATAAAAGCTGCGACCTTTTCTTACTTGGAGGATGAGTAGAGTGTTCACAGTCGTAGTCATACTCATATCGCCATCCTGAATTTCTTTCGATGTCTGCAAACTTGTCAAAGAACTTTGGGGCAACTTGCGGATCAAAACCAGCCGCGGCAAGCAGCATGATTCCAATGTAGTCTGCCTCACTCTCTAGCCTACAATATATGCAAATTATCAAAAGAGTATCAAACTAATACTATGAAACACCAGGTGATCAGATTGAGAAGTGAATGTACTGTACCTCGAGGATGGTATGGATAACCACTCGGAGGAGCATCTCTGGACAACATGCCCGACCTGTAAAAACGGCACCGGTGTACTTACATCAGGTTAAATGAACACCACAGAACAATTTAAATGAATGTGCTCATCAATAACAGACCAACAAACTAACCTCGTGCGCAATAATGGAGGCAATCTCAGCATCAGTCTCGAAGCGGTCAAGCAATCCGTCGAAGACTACGATCTTGCCGCCGCCGGGATGGACGTATGCATTGCATTCCTTGTTTTTGGCAACGACGACCTCCCAGTTGAGCTTGTCGAGATGCCTCGTGTGGGGACGCACTATGCGCGCCATGCCCTGCTTGCTCTTGATGGCAAGGCCGCGGTCGATGGCGCCGACGATCTCCGAGGTGAGCCGCCGGACGCGAGCGCTCTGGTAGTGGCGCGGGCAGAGGATCTTACGGGCGTTCGTCTTCTTGAAATGGGCGAATTCGAATTCGTCGAGTTCGCGGTTGTCCTCGTCCGGGGAGTGGAAGACGATGTGGACACGGTTACTGTAAGGCACGACCTCGAGTCGGTATCTTTGGCGGACAGCCATTGCCGCGCTGCCGACGACGAGAGCCGCCGTCGCAGCGGGGCTGCCGGCGATGTGGGCGGCCAGCGGCAGCGCAACCGGCCGGCAAACGGCAGGCTTGACGTGGCGGAGAAGTTTCTGGATGGATTCGAGTATCTCCTTCTGGGAAGGTTGAGCTTCAGCTTCAGTCGCCTGCCGTTGAGGAGACTGTCGCCAAACGTCGGGGATGAAGAGTCCTTGGATGGACTCCAACACCTCCGGTAGTTTCGGGGAGGGGAGGGGGAGCGGGAGCGGCGGCAGCGCTGTTATCGCCAGAGAAGACGGTCGACGGACGGCGGGCTGAACACTCTGGAAGAAGAGTCCTTGTATCTTCTCCCCTAAGGCCGCCAAGCGCCGTGGGAGGCGGACCGCGGCAGGCTTCTTGTGGCCTGGGGGGCGGACGGCGGTGGACTTGTGGCCAAGGAGGCCGACGAGGATGTCGGCGATCGGGAGCGCCGCAGTTTGATCCATACGGGAGGGCTGGGCTTGGATCCACACGTACGTGGTTTGCAGAGTCCGGCGATCGTGTTTGGTTTATACGGAGAGAAAGTAGTCGAGTCCGATTCAGGTTCGTTTTAGGTTTTATTTTTTAGTAATACGTTCGTTTTAAGTGAATTGCCATGTAAACTTGTCCTAGGTATTGATACCGACTCCTAAATGGATCATCTATTCAGAACATCACCGACGCATCCGAAACACCATTAACGGTACACCTTGGGAATCTTTGCATACTGAGTTACTGACTTTGTTTGTTTATCTGCTGTGATTTAGTTCCAACGCCATTTCGATTATTCTTCGAAATTTGAATTGCATAGAAAAACAAAGTTCTACTCCCTTCATTTCTGTATACAAGGCCACAAACCCATATTACAGGTACCAAGGTAGAAATTAATGGCTTCTCGAAACTAGTCTTTCCTCTTTGCTTGACGTGTTAATTAATGTGTTTTTTCTCTCCAACACACAACAAAACAACTTTCTCACTCCTGATTGGTTAATTAATGTGGTGCATGCAAACCAACCTTTAGCTCCCACATGCATGCATAGGTTATTAATGTTCTCGGTTGCTAGTACGAGGCAAACCTCGTCAATTTTATCTCGATTGGTGTTAGTGGCCTTATATATTTGCAAATTGTAATTTTAATAGTGATCTTGTATACAAAAATGGAGGGAGTATTTACAAAACTTGAGTTCAGGATCGTGGAGGATGCACCCTTTCACCGGGCAAATTTCTCCCTTCTTAATGCCTCCTGCAGCCCTGAAGAAAATATCATACTTCTTTCGTCCGAAAATACTTGTCTGAGGAATGCATGTATCTAGGGGCGTGTTTGGTTTAAGTTGTGAACACTTCCTGCATCGCATACATTTCTCAACCCAGCCTGGTTGAGCAAAAACAGCCGGTAACAAGATTGAACTAGGTATGATGATACCGACGATCGAATCTCGGACAAGTAACATACCGATGATAAAGGGAATAACATATATTGTTGTGCGGTTTGACCGATAAAGATCTTCGTAGAATATGTAGGAACCAATATGAGCATCCAGGTTCCGCTATTGGTTATTGACCTGAGATGTGTCTCGGTCATGTCTACATAGTTCTCGAACCCGTAGGGTCCGCACGCTTAACGTTCGATGACGATTAGTATTATGAGTTATGTGATTTTGATGACCGAAGATTGTTCGGATTCCCAGATGAGATCACGGACATAGCGAGGAGTCTCGAAATGGTCGAGACATAAAGATTGATATATTGAAAAGTTATATTCGGATACCGGAATTGTTTCGAAGTGTACACTTCTAGGGAAAAGCTTATACACATACACTTACTAGTAGCGTGGGTTTATAACACTCGCTACTACTACTTACTAGTAGCACGGGTTTTTACCCCTCGCTACTACTAAGCGGTCTCTTCCGTGCCCCCCGGGACATGCCATAGTAGTAGCGAGGGTTATAAACCCGCGCTACTAATAAGTTGATAGTAGTAGCACGGGTTTTTAGCCGTCGCTACTACTAAGCGGTCTCTACCGTGCCCCCCCGGGACATGCCATAGTAGTAGCGAGGGGTAAAACCCGCGCTAATACTAAGTACTGGGTTTTTTAACACACCTGAAATCCCCATATCCTTGTCCAAATCAGTCCTCTCCCCCGTCCCTCTCCTCCTCTCTCTCTCCATAGGCTCTCCCATGGCGCTCTTGCCCATGAACGTCTCCTCCTCCATGGCGCCCAACGAGGCCGTCGCCTCGCGCCGCTGGCATCCAGGAGCTCGCCGGTCTTCCCCCTCGCCTCCCACCACCACACGGGAGCACCTCACCACCAACGACTAGCCCCGGTGCTCCCTCCATCTCCTTCCTCTCTCCCTTCTTTCTCTTTTTCCCTCTGCCCTCTGGTTTCACTCACCCTCCCATGTGCTTGCCCGTGCAGGTCATCGCCATGGATGACCAGGAGCTCGTTGCCTTGGCTGCGAAGAGGAGCCCCACGCCGCCGCCTTGCTCAGCCATGGATCCGGGCCCTCTGTAGCAGCTGGGGCTGGATCTTGTCTGCCTCTGCCTCTGCTAGATCGAAGCATTGCTTCCATTGACAGCACGCACGGGATCGATAATTTTTTTTGTTTTTGAAATTAATAGTAGTAGCGCGGGTGGCACCCACGCTACTACTAACAGACGTAGTAGTAGCGCGGGCGCACCCACGCAACTACTACAAGTTAGCTGTAGCACCGTAGTACTAGCGCGGGTGCCCATGCCTACTAGCATTTAACCGCGAACAAAAGATCTAACGTCCCAAAATTCTAAATTTTGGAATGTTATATTAAATAGATAGTTTCGATTGCTTGTGATATGTGCTGAGTGAAATTTGAAACTTTGAAAGTTAAATGAGAGCTAGATGCAATATTTATTACTAAACAGAAGCAAAAATAAAATAAAATAAAATTGGGTTGCCTCCCAACAAGCTCTTCTTTATATCCATTAAGATAGGCTTGAGAATTCAATGATGCTCACATGAAAGATGAGAATTGAAGCATAAAGAGAGCATCATAAAGCATGTGAAAATCACATCTAATTCTAACATACTTCCTATGCATAGGCATTTTATAGGCAAACAAATTAGCAAGACATGCAAGATCTAACATATGCAAGGAAGAAAAAGAAAACAAGATCAATCTCAGCATGAAGAGAGGTAATTTAGTAACATGAAGATTTCTACAATCGTATTTTCCTCTCTCATAATAATTGTATGTAGGATCATAAGCAAATTCAACAATATAGCTATCACAAAACATATTCTCAATATGATCCACATGCATACGAAGTTGACACTCTTCCAAAATAGTGGGATCAACATTAACTAAAGTCATGACCTCTCCAAACCCACTTTCATCAAAAATTTCATAAGATTGAATATTCTCCAAATATGTGGGATCTAAAGTTGACACTCTTCCAAACCCACTTTCAATAGTATTGCAAACATTTTTATCAATCTTATATATATCATGGGGATTAAATAAATTTTCAAGATCGTAAGAAGCATACCCCAATCATGATCATTGCAACAAGCAGAGGACATAGCAATACTAGTATCTCCAAGCTTAGGGTTTTGCATATCATTAACACAATTGACATTAATAGAATTTACCATAACATCGTTGCAATCATGCTTTTTATTTAAGGACCTATCATGAATCACATTTTCTTTTAACAATTCCTCACAATTTTCAGATTCATGAATTTTAAGCAAAACCCCATAAAGATAATCTAGTGCACGCAACTCACTAGCAATTGGTTCAACATAATTGGATCTCTTAGAAAGATTAGCAAGTGGATGAGGATCCATAATTCAGCAACCGAAGATGCAAGCTAATAGAGAGCACATGCAAACACAAGCAAACAAGAAGCAAGCGAACGATAAACACACGGCAAAAAGAAGGGCAAATAAAACGGCAAGGGTGAAGTGGGGGAGATGCAAACGAGAGGCAAATAAATGTAATGTGAAGGATAAGGTTTGTGATAGGTACTTGGCGTATGACTTTTGTGTAAGCCTCCCCAGCAACGGCGCCAGAAATTCTTCTTGCTACTTCTCGAGCTTGCGTTGTATTCCCTCGAAGCAGAAAGGGTGATGCAGCACAATAACGTAAGTATTTCCCTCAGTTTTTGAGAACCAAGGTATCAATCCAGTAGGAGACCACGCGCGAGTCCCTCGCACCTGCACAAACAAATAAGAACTTCGCAGCCAACGTGACAAGGGGTTATCTATCCTATTACGGTCACTTACGAAAGTGAGATCTGATAGATCGAATAGTTTGATATTTTTGGTATTTTTGGATATAAGAACAGAAAGTAAAAGCGGAAAAGTAAAGTAGATTATAGATTGATATGTTGAGAATAGACTCGGGGGCCATAGTTTTCTCTAGTGGCTTCTCTCATGATAGTGGAATTCTACGACGGGTAAACAAATTACTGTCGAGCAATTGATAGAAAAGAGAATACTTATGAGACTATCTAGGCATGATCATTATATATAGGCATCACGTCCGAAACAAGTAGACCGAAATGATTCTGCATCTAGTACTATTACTCCACACATCGACCGCTATCCAGCATGCATTTAGAGTATTAAGTTCGTAAGAACAGAGTAACGCCTTAAGCAAGATGACATGATGTAGAGGGATAAACTCAAATAACATGATATAAACCCCATCTTTTTTATCCTCGATGGCAACAATACAATACGTGCCTTGCTGCCCCTACTGTCACTGGGAAAGGACACCGCTAGATTGAACCCAAAGCCAAGCACTTCTCCCATTGGAAGAACTATTGATCTAGTAGGCCAAACCAAACCAATAATTCGAAGAGACTTGCAAGGATATTATAATCATACATAAAGAGTTCAGAAAACAACCAAATATTTCTCGTAGATAATCCTGATCATAAACCCACAATTCATCAGATCTCGACAAACACACCGCAAAAAGAGATTACATCGAATAGATCTCCTCGAAGACCGAGGAGAACTTGGTATTGAGATCCAAAGAGAGAGAAGAAGCAATTTAGATACTAGCTATGGACCCGAAAGTCTGTGGTAAACTACTCACAACTCATGATGAGGCAATGATGATGATGTAGAAGCACTCCATGGTAGATCCCCCCTTCGGCGGAGCTCCGGAACATGCCCCAAGATGGGATCTCACGGGAACAGAAGGTTGCGGCGGTGGAACTAGGGTTTTCTATCCTTTTTTGATGGTTTCGGGGTACGTAGGTATATATAGGAGGAAGGAGGGCACCGGGGGCCAAAGAGGCAGGGGGCGCGCCCCCACCCTCGTGGACGCCACGTGTGCCCTACTCCGTGGTTCTCAAGTCTCCCATATGTATTTTGCTCAAAAATATCTCTCCCGAAGTTTCATTCTATTTGGACTCCGTTTGATATTCCTTTTCTGTAAAACCCTGAAATAGGCAAAAAACAACAATCTGGACTGGGTCTTTGGGTTAATAGGTTAGTCCCAAAAATAATATAAAAATGTATAACAAAGCCCATTAAACATCCAAAACATCATAAATAATAGCATGGAACAATAAAAAATGATTGATACGTTGGAGACGTATCAGTGAAAACCCGAAGGAGAAACCCTGTGCCTGCAGGATTTGTGGAGAAATAGGACACACCCAGGAGGAGCACAAGGATGAATGCCCTCATTGTGAAGAAAGTCACCCAGCTGAAGAATGCCCAACTAGGCAGATTACTTGTTTCTTGTGTGAAGGGACTACACACTACCCTGCTTAGTGTCATATTTACCCCATGGTACTACGAACTGTCCAGCAGAAGAAAGAAGCAATGAAAGAAGCCCTCGTAGAATTTTTAGAAGAACATGTGATGAATAAAGATGTGGAGAGCACACACGAAGAAGACTCTATTAAACTTTGCACCAAGTCATGCTATTCATGTGGAGAAGAAGGACACATTTCCCAGCATTGTTCGAGGGAGTATCTAGTAGAATTTCCGTCAATGGAATTTGAGTATGACCCACAGGAAATTAAATCCCTGATCGAAACGAAGAAGTCGAGGAAGAGACAGAGCATGTGTCCCCAGAACAACCCAATTTCTATGGAAAAGGACCTGAGTCACATCACATACTACAGGTGCAAGGATTTAGGTCATTACGCTAGAAAGTGCCCCACAAGGAAGCCCAGAACCAAGGGAACCAAGATATTCACCAGAGAAGGTTCATACCCAAGGAAAGATTGATCAGAGTAGTTGAGATCTTGATATTGGAAAGAAGCATGTAGATAAATGTGGAATACACTTTTATTACGATGTTGAGATGACTTATGGAAAGGACATTGTAATAGTTCGTGAAGCACCAGAAGGTGATATGTTGGAATCTAATATGGAATGTTAGGAGTTGTTGGTTGAGTATGAATGCCTCTTTTGATATCTCACCTAGACTAAAACCTAGAACCCACGGACAAGCTGATCCCAAACCTCTCTCGGACAAACAACCACATTTCAACCAAGGAAATACATACAACATACTGAGTACCCCCTCTATCTTATACCTACAGATGACAACCCTTTATGAGTCTTTTCTCAAGGGCCCAGAAATGATCATGACCCCGACTAGCGATCAGGATTACCCAAAGATCCTGAAGGACATGATGAAGCATATTCACCTTGAAGGAGATTGATAACCCACAAGTGTAGGGGATCGCAACAATTTTCGAGGCTAGAGTATTCAACCCAAATTTATTGATTTGACACAAGGGGAGCTGATACGTCTCCAATGTATCTATAATTTTTGATTGTTCCGTGCTATTATTTATGATGTTTTGGATATTTAATGGGCTTTGTCATACACTTTTATATTATTTTTGGGACTAACCTACTAACCCAAAGGCCCAGTCCAGATTGCTGTTTTTGGCCTGTTTTAGGGTTTTACAGAAAAGGGATATCAAACGGAGTCCAAACGGGATGAAACCTTAGGGAGAGATATTTTTGGAGAAAATCACGCATGGGAGACTTGAGAACCACGAAGTAGGGGCCACGAGGCGCCCACGAGGATGGGGGGCGCGCCCCCCAGCCTCGTGGGTCCCTCGTAAGGCCCCCGGTGCCCTCCTTCCTCCTATATAAGCCTACGTACCCCGAAACCATCAGAACAACAGAGAAAACCATAGTTCCACCGCCGTAACCTTCTGTTCCCGTGAGATCCCATCTTGGAGCCTGTTCCGGAGCTCCGCCGGAGGGGGGATCCATCACGGAGTGCTTCTACATCATCATCATCGCCTCACCATGAGTTGTGAGTAGTTTACCACAGACCTTCGGGTCCATAGCTAGTATCTAGATGGCTTCTTCTCTCTCTCTGGATCTCAATACAAAGTTCTCCTCGGTCTTCGAGGAGATCTATTCGATGTAATCTCTTTTTGCGGTGTGTTTGTCGAGATCCGATGAATTGTGAGTTTATGATCAAGATTATCTATGAGAAATATTTGGTTCTTTTCTGAACTCTTTATGTGTGCTCATAATATCCTTGCAAGTCTCTTCGAATTATTGGTTTGGTTTGGCCTACTAGATCTATAGTTCTTGCAATGGGAGAAGTGCTTGGCTTTGGGTTCAATCTTGCAGTGTCCTTTCCCAGCGACAGTAGGGGCAACAAGGCACGTATTGTATTGTTGCCATCGAGGATAAAAAGATGGGGTTTATATCATATTGCTTGAGTTTATCCCTCTACATCATGTCATCTTGCTTAAGGCGTTACTCTGTTCTTATGAACTCAATACACGAGATGCATGCTGGATATCGGTCGATGTGTGGAGTAATAGTAGTAGATGCACGCAGGAGTCGGTCTACTTGTCTCGAATGTGATGCCTATATACAATGATCATGCCTAGATAGTCTCATAATTATTCGCTTTTCTATCAATTGCTTGATAGTAATTTGTTTACCCGTCGTAGAATATCGTATAATGAGAGAAGCCACTAGAGAACACTATGGCCCCCGGGTCTATTCTCAACATATCAATCTACACTTACTTTACTTTTTCCGCTTTTACTTTCTGTTCTTATAAATAAAAATACCAAAAATATAAACTATAATCTCTATCAAATCTCACTTTCGTAAGTGACCGTAAAGGGATTGACAACCCCGTATTGCGTTGGCTACGAAGTTCTTATTTGTTTGTGCAGGTGCGAGGGACTCGCGCGTGGTCTCCTACTGGATTGATACATTGGTTCTAAAAAACTGAGGGAAATACTTACGGTACTGTGCTGTATCTCCCTTTCCTCTTCGAGGGAGTACAACGCAAGCTCGAGAAGTAGCAAGAAGAATTTCTGGCGCCGTTGCCGGGGAGGCTTACGCAAAAGTCATATACCAAGTACCTATCACAAACCCTTATCCTTCGCATTACATTTTTTGCCTATCGTTTTCCTCTCCCCCACTTCACCCTTGCCGTTTTATTTGCCCTTCTTTTGCCGTGTGTTTATCGTTCGCTTGCTTCTTGTTTGCTTGTGCTGTTATGTGCCCTCAATTAGCTTGCATCTTCGCTTGCTAAAGTATGGATCCTCATCCACTTGCTAATCTCTTTAAGAGATCCAATTATGTTGAACCTATTGCTAGTGAGCTGTGTGCACTAGATTATCTTTATGAGGTTTTGCTTGAAATTTGTGAATCCGAAAATTGTGATGAAGTATTGAAAAATTATAAAGTGATTCACAATAGCTCCTTGAGTAAAAAGGATGATTGCAATGATGTTATTATAAACTCTATTAATGTAAATTGTGCTAATGATATGCAAAACCCTAAGCTTGGGGATGCTTATTTTGCTTTGCCCACTTCGTATGCATGTGGATTGTGTTGAGAATATGTTATGTGATAGCTATATTGTTGAATTTGCTTATGATCCTACATGCACTTATTATGAGAGAGGAAAATATGGTCATAGAAATCTTCATGTTACTAAATTACCTCTCTTCATGTTGAGATTGATCTTGTTTCTTTCTTCTTCCTTGCATACGCTAGATCTTGCTTGCTATGATAATTTGTTTGCTTATAAAATGCCTATGCATAGGAAGTATGTTAGACTTAGATGTGTTTGTCACATGTTTTATGATGCTATCTTTGTGCTTCAATTCTTGTCTTTCGTGTGAGCATCATTGAATTATTAATGCCTAGCTAGGGGCGTAAAACGATAGCGTTTGTTGGGAGGCAACCCAATTTTATATTTTTTGTTTTTCTTCTGTTAGGGAATAAATATTGAATCTAGCTTCTGTTTAGATGTGGTTTTGTGTTTTGTTTAGTGTTTGTGCCAAGTAGAACCTTTGGGAAGACTTGTGTGAAGTTTATGTGATCTTGCTGTGAAAAACAGAATCGTTAGCGCTCGCTAGAATGATCATCAGATTTTACTAGAGCGTGCTATTTAGTTTATTCTTTTTGCAGATGATTAATAGACAAATCCCTCACGTTTACCAATTTAGTTTGAATTTTTTGGAGTTACAGAAGTATGCGAAACCTGCAGATTACTACAGACTGTTCTGTTTTTGACAGATTCTGTTTTTCGTGTGTTGTTTGCTTATTTCAATGCATCTATGAGTAATATTGGGAAGTATGAACCATAGAGAAGTTGGAATACAGTAGGTTTAACACCAATATAAACAAATAATGAATTTATTGTAGTACCTTTGAGTAGTGGTTTGCTTTCTTATACTAACGGAGCTCACGAGATTTTTGTCTAAGTTTTGTGTTGTGAAGTTTTCAAGCTTTGAGTATTGCTTTGATGGACTATGGAACAAAGAGTAGCAAGGGCCTAAGCTTGGGGATGCCTAAGACACCCCAAGTAAAATTCAAGGTCAGTCAAAAGCCTAAGCTTGGGGATGCCCCGGGAAGGTATCCCCTCTTTCGTCTTCATCCATCGGTAACTATACTCGGAGCTATATTTTTATTCACCACATGATATGTGTTTTGCTTGGAGCATCTTGTATAATTTGAGTCTTTGCTTGTTAGTTTGCGACAATTATCCTTGCTGGACACACCTATTTGAGAGAGTTAAAGATGGCCTAGGAATTGATAGAACACTCTATATGCTTCACTTATATCTTTTGAGTTGAATAGTTTTAGCTCTAGTGCTTCACTTATATCTTTTAGAGCACGGTGGTGATAATATTTTGAAGAAATAGTTGATCTCTCATGCTTCACTTATATCCTTTTGAGAGTCTATTAAAACATCATGGTAATGTGTTTAGGCTATAAAACTAGTCTTCACATGGTAGACATCCAATATCAATGTAGTGAAAACTTTCACACTAAGTGCATTGAATATGATGAGAAGTTGGATGCTTGATAATTTTTTTGAGATATGAGGATAGTGATATTAGAATCATGCTAGTGGAGTTATTATGAAATTGAGAAATACTTGTGTTAAGGTTAGTGATTCCCGTAGCATGCGCGTATGGTGAACCGCTATGTGACGAAGTTAGAGCATGAGATATTTGTAAAGTGCCAACCTTTGTGTAGAGGTCGGGGGTGCGCGATGGTTAACTCCTACCAACCTCCCCCCTAGGAGCATGCGTTGATTGCTTTGTTTTGATGACTCATAGATTTTTGCAATAAGTATATGAGTTCTTATGACTAATGTTGAGTCCATGGATTATACGCACTCTCACCCTTCCACCATTGCTAGCCTCTCTTGTATCGCACAACTTTCGCCGGTACCATACACCCACTATATATTCCTCAAAACAGCCACCATACCTACCTATCATGGCATTTCCATAGCCATTCCGAGATATATTGCCATGCAACTTTCCACCGCTTCGTTTATATGACATGCTTCATATTGTCATATTGCCATGCATGATCATGTAGTTGACATCATATTTGTGGCAAAGCCACCATGCACAATTTTTCATACATGTCACTCTTGTTTCATTGCACATCCCGGTACACCGAGGGAGGCATTGATATAGAGTCATACTTTGTTCTAGTATCGAGTTGTAATGAAAGTGTGATGATCATCATTATTAGGGCATTGTCCCATGGGAGGAAAGGCTAAATCAATAAAGCCCCTCCAAAAAAAGAAAAAAAAGAAAGGCCCAAAAAAAGGGACAATTGCTACAACTTTTTTCCACACTTGTGCTTCAAAGTAGCACCATGTTCTTAATGATAGAGAGTCTCATGCTTAGTCACTTTCATATACTAGTGGGAATTTTCATTATAGAACTTGGCTTGTATATTCCAACGATGGGCTTCCTCAAATGCCCTAGGTCTTCGTGAGCAAGCAAGTTGGATGCACACCCACTAGTTTCTTTTGTTGAGCTTTCATACATATTTAGCTTTAGTGCATCCGTTGCATGGCAATCCCTACTCACTCACATTGATATCTATTGATGGGCTTCTCCATAGCCCGTTGATACGCCTAGTCGATGTGAGACTATCTCCCTCCTTTTTGTCTTCTCCACAACCACCTCTCTATTCCACCCATAGTGCTATGTCCATGGCTCACGCTCATGTATTGCGTGAAAGTTGAAAGGTTTGAAAGAATAGAGTATGAAAACAAGTGCTTGGCTGAAATCGGGGTTGTGCATGATATGAATATTTTGTGTGATGAAGAGGGAGCATAGCCGGACTATATGATTTTGTAGGGATAACTTTCTTTAGCCATAGTATTTTGAGAAGACATGATTGCTTTCTTAGTATGCTTGAAGTATTATTATTTCTTATGTCAATATAGACTTTTATCTTGAATCTTTCAGATCTGAACATTCATGCCACAATTAAGAGAATTACATTGAAAAACTATGTTGGTTAGCATTCCACATCAAAAATTCTGTTTTTATCATTTACCTACTCGAGGACGAGCAAGAATTAAGCTTGGGGATGCTTGATACGTCTCCAACGTATCTATAATTTTTGATTGTTCCATGCTATTATTTATGATGTTTTCGATGTTTAATGGGTTTTGGCATACACTTATATATTATTTTTGGGACTAACCTACTAACCCAAAGGCCCAGTCCAGATTGCTGTTTTTTTTTTGCCTATTTTAGGGTTTACACAAAAGGGATATCAAACGGAGTCCAAATGGAATGAAACCTTCGGGAGAGATATTTTTGGAGAAAATCACGCACGGGAGACTTGAGAACCATGGAGTAGGGACCACGAGGTGCCCATGAGGGTGGGGGGATGCCCCCTAGGGCACGCCCCTGCCTCGTGGGTCCCTCGTAAGCCCCCCAGTGCCCTCCTTCCTCCTATATAAGACTACGTACCCCGAAACCATCAGAACAACAGAGAAAACCCTAGTTCCACCGCCGTAACCTTCTGTTCCCGTGAGATCCCATCTTGGGGCCTGTTCCGGAGCTCCGTCGGAGGGGGGATCCATCACGGAGTGCTTCTACATAATCATCATCATCACCTCACCATGAGTTGAGAGTAGTTTACCACAGACCTTCGGGTCCATAGCTAGTATCTAGATGGCTTCTTCTCTCTCTCTGGATCTAAATACAAAGTTCTCCTCGGTCTTCGAGGAGATCTATTTGATGTAATCTCTTTTTGCGGTGTGTTTGTCGAGATCCGATGAATTGTGAGTTTATGATCAAGATTATCTATGAGAAATATTTGGTTCTTTTTTGAACTCTTTATGTGTGCTCATAATATCCTTGCAAGTCTCTTCGAATTATTGGTTTCGTTTGGCCTACTAGATCTATAGTTCTTGTAATGGGAGAAGTGCTTGGCTTTGGGTTCAATCTTGCGGTGTCCTTTCCTGTGACAGTAGGGGCAGCAAGGCACGTATTGTATTGTTGCCATCGAGGATAAAAAGATGGGGTTTATATCATATTGCTTGAGTTTATCCCTCTACATCATGTCATCTTGCTTAAGGCGTTACTCTGTTCTTATGAACTCAATACACTAGATGCATGCTGGATAGCGATCGATGTGTGGAGTAATAGTAGTAGATGCAGGCAGGAGTCGGTCTACTTGTCTCGGACGTGATGCCTATATACAATGATCATGCCTAGATAGTCTCATAATTATTCGCTTTTCTATCAATTGCTCGACAATAATTTGTTTACCCGCCGTAGAATATCGCTATCATGAGAGAAGCCACTAGAGGACACTATGGCCCCCGGGTCTATTCTCAAGAAATCAATCTACACTTACTTTACTTTTTCCGCTTTTACTTTCTGTTCTTATAAATAAAAATACCAAAAATATAAACTATCATCTCTATCAGATCTCACTTCCGTAAGTGACCGTAAAGGGATTGACAACCCCTTATCGCGTTGGCTGCGAAGTTCTTATTTGTTTGTGCAGCTACGAGGGACTCGCGGGTGGTCTCCTACTGGATTGATACCTTGGTTCTCAAAAACTAAGGGAAATACTTACGCTATTGTGCTGCATCTCCCTTTCCTCTTCGAGGGAATACAACGCAAGCTCGAGAAGTAGCAGGAGCCAAAGAATACTCTTAAGTATTAGCAGCTGAGTTGTCAATTCAACCACACCTGGAAACTTAGTATCTGCAGAAAGGTAATTTAGTAGCAAGGTAATATGGAAGTAACGGTAACGGTAGCAAAAGTAGCGATAGTGTATTTGTAGTGATTGTAACAGTAGCACCGGAAAAGTAAATAAGCAACAAGCAATATGTGAAAAGCTCATAGGCATTGGATCAATGATGGATAATTATGTGAGGTGCGATTCCTCATGTAATAGTTATAACCTAGGGTGACACAAACTAGCTCCAGTTCATCAATGTAATGTAGGCATGTATACCGAATATAGTCATACGTGCTAATGGGAAAGAACTTGCATGACATCTTTTGTCCTACCCACCCGTGGCAGCGGGGTCCTAACGGAAACTAAGGGATATTAAGGCCTCCTTTTAATAGAGTACCAAACCTAAGCATTAACAGATATTGAATACATGAACTCCTCAAACTACGGTCATCACCGGGAGTGGTCCCGACTATTGTCACTTCGGGGTTGCCGGATCATAACACATAGTAGGTGACTATTGACTTGCAAGATAGGATCAAGAACACACATATATTCATGAAAACGTAATAGGATCAGATCTGAAATCATGGCACTAGGGCCCTAGTGACAAGCATTAATCATAGCAAAGCCATAGCAACATCAATCTTAGAACATAGTGGATACTCGGGATCAAACCCTAACAAAACTAAGTCGATTACAAGGTAAATCTCATCCAACCCATCACCGTCCAGCAAGCCTACAATGGGATTACTCACGCGCGGCGGTGAGCATCATGGAATTGGTGATGGAGGAAGGTTGATGATGACGATGGCGACGATCTCCACTCTCCGGAGCCTGATACGTCCAAAATGCATCACTATTTTGTATCGTAATTCATCCTTATTCATTGATATATTTCACATTACGATGATGTTCTTATGTTGTTTTGGCTTATTTTACACAGTTTGCAACTTTCCGGTGCCGAAGCAGCAGACGCAGGATTCAGCGGTAAAAAGTGGACGCTGAGTTGCTGAAGAAGAATACCTCTAAATTACCTGAAAATCGACGGAGGGTATTTTCCAGACGGATCACGAAGTCACACAAAAGGGCAACCAGAGGGGGGCCACAGGGCGCCCAGGCGGCCATCTAGCGCGGCCCCCTCCCTGGCCACGCCGGGGGGGGGGGGGGGGGCGCTTGGAGCCCCTGGCCCACTTCCGGCTGCCCCCTTTTGCCTATATACTCCTCGTCATCCAAAAACCCTAAAAAACAGAGAGTTTACGGAGTTCCGCCGCCGCTCCGTGGCGGAAACCTACAGGGAAGAAAAAGCCATCTCCGGCGGGCAGATTCCGCCGGGGAGATCACCTCCCGGAAGGGGAGATCATCGCCATTGTCATCACCATCGTCACAGGCATCATCGAGATCATCATCAACATCATCCCCAACATCAGCACCATCTCCATCTTCATCCAATCTCATCTCACCATTGCAACTTGTGTTGTAATCCGTACTATCGATCCTCTCTACTCCATTGGTGTTGATTACTACTTTGTGGTGAATGCTATTGAGTTTTGTTGGAGAAATATCGTTATGTCCAGATTGTTTATCATCCATTTATCTCCACTGATCATGATCTCTTTTATGTCTTGTGAGTAGTTACTTTAGTTCTTGAGGGCATGGGAAAAGTCTTGTTGTTAGTAGTCATATGATGTTGAAGTAATATGTGATGTTTGATACTTAAGTTGTGTTGTTATTTTACTAGTGGTGTTGTGTGAGTCGAACACTCAACACTTTGCCTTATTAAGGACCTAGGGGAATACATTGTGTACAAAGATGCTTACGGTGGGTTGCCGGAGTGACAGAAACCTGAACCCCAGTTCGCACGCTTTTGCACAAGGGAACAATGGATCATCGATCGTATTGCTATGGTTAGGCTTTTGCCTTAAATACTATCTTGTATTTGTGGATGCTTGCAAGGTGTTTAATCATAAGAGTGCACTCATCTTAGTCTATAGAGTGTACTAGCATAGATCCACCCACTCAACACTTATCAACACATCACATAGTACCGATACAGAATATGGCGAAAGCACATGACTACCTCTCCCGTGTGTCCTCAAGAACACTTTAGCCTTTATAAGTTCAGTTGCTAGGCCTCTCCTTTACTCAGAAAGGATTGGGCCACTTGTTACTCTCCATTGCCTTTTACTTTGCTCGCTTTTACCTTCCTGTTGCTTATATCAAGAAAACCCCTAAAAAGTTATCTTTCAGTGCTTGCAGTTATTCCTTGCTCAGAACCACTTATCAATACCTTCTGCTCCTCGTTGGGTTCGACACTCTTACTTATCGAAAACGCTGCAATAGACCCCTTACGGTTGTGGGTCATCAAGTACCGTTTTCAGGCGCCGTTGCCGGTGAGTGTAGCGCTATTGGTAAGTGAAGCTGGTAAGGAAGTTTTTATATTTCTGTTTTTATTTTGCTGTTGTTGCTCTTTGTCCTTATGGACAACCTTGCTATTGGATCGTTGCTTGAGGGAAGACGCCCCACATCTGTGGTGGTCGCTCCTCCCCCTACTGAAATTGTGCCCTATAAAATACCAGTTGGTATTATCGATTATGTTTTGGCTAATCGTTATGCAGGAGACAGACATCCTGGTGAACACTTGCTATATCTGTCACAACTATGTTCATTATTTAAGTTTGCAGGTGTATCAATGGAGTTTGTCATGAGGAAATTGTTCTCCGTATCGCTTATAGATAAAGCTTCAGATTGGTATAAGCTTCTCGATAACTCACACTTGCTTGATTGGTAAGAGCTTATGTCTCTCTTTTATACCAAGTTTTATCCTCTTCATGAAATTCATCGAGACATGAACTATATCTATAACTTTAGGTCTCGTGACGGAGAAAGCATTGCTCAAGCTTGGGGGAGATTGAAGTCCCTAATGCTCAAATGTCCTATTCATGAGCTCCCCAAGGAAATTATACTTACAAATTTTTTATGCGAGGCTTTCTCATCAGGATAAGGAGATGCTGGATGCCTCCTCTAGTGGGGTATTTCAGACGAAGAGTGTTGAAGAAAGGTGGGATCTCATTGAAAGGATCCAGAGGAATACCGAAGATTGGGAAATCGATAAAGGTATTGAACCCGCTATAAATTATGAGCATGATTATATTGAGAGCTATGTGAAAACTGATTACTTCAATACCTTTTGCTCTAAGATTGGTCTTGATTCCCATCTAATGATTGATTTCTGTAAGGATTTTGCCTCTCACGTTGATTCTTTTAAAAAGAAGAGAGATCAGCATCATGAACCTTTCAAAGAGTTACCTGTTGATATTCATGTTGCTGACCCTATTTTGCCTGCAGTTATATACGAAAAGCCTCCTTTTCCCGCAAGGATAAGGGAGCACTCTCTTGTGACAGGCGTAATAAATAAAAGTGAGAGAAGAATTGATGAGCCTGAGGACCAGATCAAGGTCAATCCTCAAGTTGCATTGGTTAAAGACCTTGTTACTAATGATGTTTTGGATTCCAATGTAAATTTTTGTGCTGTTTCCACTAACCTTGTCACAGCCAAGAATAAAGGCCCAATTTCAGCTACTCCAGTAGTATCTGTTAAAATAGGAGATCACAATTATTATGGGCTATGCGATTTGGGATCGAGTGCTAGTGCTATCCCCTATTCACTTTATGAAGAGATCATCGGTGAGATTTCCCCTTGTGAACTTGAAGGAGTTGATGTTACCATTCATCTTGCAAACAGAGCAACTATCTCTCCTATCGGAATTGTGAGAGACGTTGAAGTCCTATGTGGAAAGGTAAAATACCCTACCGACTTTCTTGTACTTGGTTCAGAGAGGGACAATTTTTGTCCTATTATTTTTGGTAGGCCTTTTCTCAGAACTTGTGGAGCTATAATAGATTGCAAGAAAGGTAAAGTTTCTGTTGAATTCAATGGTGAGCCATATGAATTTAATTTTTCTAAGTTCTCTAAGCAGCCTCGTGGTACCGATTTACCTAATGATGATAAGATTATTGAAAGTATTGCTTCTATTGCTATTCCCCCTAATGATCCTTTGTAGCAATATATGGAGGACCACGAGAATGATTTGCATATGCAGGAAAGAAATGAACTAGATGAAATATTCTTGAGACAACCTGCTATCCTGAAGCACAACCTTCCGGTTGAACCTTTGGTAATTTTATCAAAACCAAAAGAAGACCCGGTGTTCGATCTTAAACCCCTTCCCGATACACTCAAGTATGCTTATTTAGATGAAAAGAAAGTATATCCTGTTATTATCAACTCTAACCTTTCAGGATATGAAGAAGAGCGACTATTGGAAGTACTTCGTAAACACCGAGGTGCAATTGGCTATACCCTTGATGACCTTAAGGGGATTAGCCCATCTATCTGTCAACATACTATCAACCTTGAGCCCGATGCTAAACCAGTTGTTGATCATCAACGACGGTTGAACCCGAAGATGATGGATGTTGTAAGAACTGAGATTCTCAAGCTTCTAGCCATAGGTATTATCTACCCTATAGCTGATAGTAAGTGGGTATGCCCGGTACATTGTGTTCCTAAGAAAGGAGGTACAACTGTGGTTCCTGATGATAAGAATGAACTAATACCTCAGAGAATTATTATTGGGTATAGAATGTGTATTGATTACAGGAAGCTGAACAAGGCAACCAGGAAGGATCACTACCCGTTGCCGTTCATCGACCAAATGCTTGAAAGTTTATCCAAAAATACCCACTTTTGTTACCTTGATGGTTATTCTGGCTTCTCTCAAATTCATGTTAACACTGCTGATCAAGAGAAGACCACTTTTACTTGTCCCTTTGGTACTTATGCTTACATGCGTATGCCTTTTGGTTTATGTAATGCCCCTGCTACTTTTCAAAGGTGTATGTCTGCTATCTTTCATGGTTTTTGTGAGGAGATTGTGGAAGTCTTCATGGACGATTTCTCCGTCTATGGAACTTCCTTTGACCATTGTCTCCACAACCTTAATAAAGTTTTGCAGAGATGTGAGGAGACAAATCTGGTACTCAACTGGGAGAAGTGCCACTTCATGGTTAACGAAGGAATTGTTCTTGGTCACAAGATTTCCGAATGGGGAATTGAGGTGGACAAGGCCAAGATCGAAGCAATTGAGAGGATGCCCTATCCAAGGGACATCAAAGGTATTCACAGTTTTCTCGGCCATGCTGGTTTCTATAGAAGATTTATTGAAGACTTTTCTAAGACTTCGAGACCCCTCACTAATCTTCTCCAGAAGGACGTTCCTTTTGTATTTGATGAAGATTGTAAGGAGGCTTTTGAATTTCTCAAGAAAGCTTTAACAACCGCTCCTATAGTACAACCACCTGACTGGAATTTACCTTTTGAGATTATGTGTGATGCTAGTGATTTTGCTGTTGGAGCTGTTTTAGGACAAAGAGTTGATAAGAAATTGAATGTTATACATTATGCTAGTAAAACCCTTGATAGTGCTCAAAAGAATTATGCTACTACTGAGAAAGAATTCTTAGCTGTAGTGTTTGCTTGTGATAAGTTTAGGCAGTATATTGTTGATTCCAAAGTTATTATTCATACTGACCATGCTGCCATTAAGTACCTTATGACAAAGAAGGATGCCAAGCCAAGGCTTATCAGATGGGTACTCCTTCTTCAAGAATTTGATTTGCAAATTGTTGATAGGAAAGGGGGAGACAATCCGGTGGCGAACAATCTTTCATGGATGGAACATATACCACATGATCCCATTCCAGTCAACGACAGTTTTCCAGACGAGCAACTTGCTGTTGTAAAAGTACAATCTCTTTCCGATCCTTGGTTTGCAGATTATGCTAACTTTATCGTTGCAAAGTATTTGCTTCCAGGTTTAACATTTCAGCAAAGGAAGAAGTTCTTTCATGATTTGAGGCACTACTTTTGGGATGACCCACATCTTTTCAAAGAAGGTCCAGACGGGATCGTGAGAAGATGCATACCGGAACATGAGCAGAAGGACATTCTCAGACAATGTCATGATAGTCCCTATGGAGGACATCATGCCGGTGAGAGGACAGCACATAAGGTTCTTCAATCAGGTTTTTATTGGCCTACTCTCTTTAAGGATGCTAGAAATTATGTTTTAGCCTGTGATAAATGTCAGAGAGTTGGTAGAATTAGTAGAAGGAATGAGATGCCTATGAATTACTCACTAGTGACTGAACCTTTTGATTGCTGGGGTTTTGATTTTATGGGTCCTTTTCCTTCTTTGCACAAGTACACTCACATTTTAGTAGCTGTTGATTATGTGACCAAGTGGGTTGAAGCAATCCCCACTGAAAGTGCTGATCACAAGACATCTTTGAAAATGCTCAAAGATGTGATTTTTCCTAGGTTTGGTGTACCTAGGTATCTCATGACTGATGGAGGATCACACTTCATGCATGGAGCTTTTAGAAAAGCTTTAGCCAAGTACAATGTCAATCATAGAATTGCTTCACCGTACCATCCTCAAACTAGTGGGCAAGTTGAGCTCACCAATAGAGAGATCAAGTTGATCTTACAGAAGACAGTAAACATAAATAGAAAGGACTGGTCAAATAAGTTAGGAGATGCTTTGTGGGCGTATAGAACTGCTTACAAAAACCCCATGGGCATGTCCCCCTATAAGATGGTTTATGGCAAGGCTTGCCATTTGCCATTAGAATTAGAGCACAAAGCTTTCTGGGCTGTCAGAGAGCTTAATGCTGACCCAAAGTTAGCTGGTGAGAAGCGTCTCATGAACTTGACTTCTCTAGATGAGTGGAGAAGTGAAGCTTACGAGAGCGCTAAAATGTTCAAGGAAAAGGTAAAGAAGTGGCATGATAGGAGGATTCTGAAACGTGAATTTAATGTTGGTGATAAATTTTTGTTGTTTAGATCCCGTTTCAGGTTTTCTCCAGGTAAACTACTTTCCAGGTGGGAAGGGCCATTTCATATTGAAGAAGTCTATCGGTCTGGTGCAATCAAGATTAACAATTTTGAAGGCACCAAACCTCAAGTTGTGAATGGGCAAAGACTTAAGCATTACATAGCAGGAGATCCCGTCAATGTTGATGTGAATATGATATACACAACAACTCACGAAGAACATGTTGCAGCCCTGTTTTAGACACCAGCAGAAGCAGAATAAGAAAAGGTATGTATTACGGTAAGGAAACATCGCGAATCGCCATAAAAGTTCCATATTATGAGTTTTTGCAAAATTAGTAAAATTCTAAGCCTAAGTGGAGAGACAAGCTCCAGGGGGCCCAGGCGCCCCCCTGGCACGGCCTACCTCCTGGCCGCACCGGGAGGCCGCCTGGGCACCCAGGAGTCCGTCTCCGACCCCGCTTTAGCTTGTTACCTTCCTTTCTGTGCATAAATTTTTGCTATATATTTGCCCGGATTGTTCCGGCAACGCATCTCGCGATTTCGTGTGTTTTCTTTTCGATCTGTTTCTGCCAGGGAATCTTTCAGCTGGACCTAGGTGCCATGGCTTCTCCAAGTTCCCCCAAGGACAAGTTCGTCGTCAACGTCATCAATCCTTACCTCGCTGAGGTGAAGAAGCACCCTCAGGTTGTTCGGATGGAGGACGGTGTCCTCCATCAAGAAGATCTGAAGGGACCTATCAAGGAGGGGAGCATCCAGGCCAGGCTAGAAGAAGTGGAGCAAGAAGTCTTCAAGTACAAGAAGATGATCGAGCGTGGTGTTGAAGCTAACTTTGACATCATCAATGAGCTGAAGACCTACTTCCTGAAGGAGATGTGGAAAAGCATCACCGCATCTGAAGAAAGAATTGAAGAACTCCAAGGGCAAATTTATGATCTACATCACCAGAACTGTGAGTATGAACTAAGGTTTATGCGCATGGGTATGGGTGCTGCATGCAGGATTCAGGAGACAAACTTCTCATATGAAACTGGAGAACCCCTTCCATGGAAGCGCTTCGCCGAGGACTACGTGATCAACGTCAACAAGAATGAGGAGTGAAATCTCCTTGGGTAATGGCATTCCCTTGGCTTGTTCCAAGCTTGGGGGAGTGCTCGGTATCTTTATCTTTATCTTTATCTTTTGTCTTTTAGAGTCAAGTAGAGTCGTATCATGTCTAGGGAGGTTATTATATGAAATAGGTGTGTGCATTGAGGTCTATCACTCCTTCGGTGGAGAGATTGTATCCGTGAGTGTGGAGTCGTCTATGATGGAATATTAATGAGAAGTCTATTGGTTCCTTTGCTGCACTCGGTATTCTCTTCACGCAATCGACCTTATATGATGATTCTTATGGGGAGTATTGACCTTATATGAGGTATGGCTGTGAAAACCTTATTTAATCTTGGCAAACATAGCTTTGGTCATAACAACAAGCATGATTTTCTTAAAGTAGCGACATAGCCAAAACCTTTATGTTATTATGCTTGAAGTGTTATGCTGACAAGGAAGACAACTTGATGTGTTATGCTTATTTTAGTGTTTATGCTTTATATTGCTTTGCATCTTATTCATCATCAATTTCCTGTTCTCTCAAAGCCTTTACTAGCCTAAACTCTATACTAAGCAGAATTCTGCTTGTGCATCCATACCCTTAAACCAATACCTTCCATATGAGTCCACCATACCTTCCTATTCGTGGTATTCCACTACCACCTCCTAAAGTATAGAATTTGTGTGTTATCCTTAAATGTTCAAAATCTTCTATTTTGTGCCCCTGTTTTAGCTCATGAGGAAGTAATAGTTAATTCATGATCTTTTTAAGTTGGACAAGTTTTACCCCGGGATTGCATGTCTAATCTGCAAACCCCTAATACGAGAAGGAACTGACATGAGTGCGCCCGGCTCATAAAAGATAATACAACAAACAAACCCTCCTTCACGCTTTGTTCCTGAGAAATCAGAAAACTTTTGGCAGCAATAAACAAAGGAGATTAAGGGGATGTGATCGTCCCCGTACGGGAGCCGTTCCTCGAAACATGTCCAACTCGAGAAGTAATTGAGTTATCTATTAGCATTCGTTGACAAATCATGCACCTCTCAAAACTTGTTTTCATTATGTTTGATTTAAGGATAGCACATGAGTTTTCCCTACTTCCCTAGAGCAGGGCCTATCTCTTAGTTTTAGGTTGAGTCAGTTATTCCTACTTCCTTCTATTCTTAAAGAGAGCAGACATTTGATGTTGACGAGGATTCATTCATATAAAGTTGCATTAAGATTTGTCATATCATATCCTTGTTGACATTATCATTTGATAAGTAAGTTGTTTGTCAAGCCCAGCTAAAGCAAACATCTTCCTTTGTGTTAACACTTTCACTTCTTGCCTAATAACATGTTCTTTCAAAAGCTTCAATTAATCTCATCAAAACATAAAGAGAAAGAGCAAAAGTAAAAGCTATTAGTTGTTCTTTGACCAAAGGACATGTTTGCCATGATTTGATGAGTTTCCTTAGCCCTACTTTTGATTATAAGTGTTACCACTCTTTTATAAAGGCTTTATGAGTTGAAAATTGCTGTTGTGGATATTTGAGTTTGGTGAAGAGACTGTGATGCTTCTCGTCCGTATGCTATTTATCGACACTTCACTCTCTAAACTTGTGGACAGGTTTACCGAGCTCAGTATTCGCTTGGGGACAAGCGAGGTCTAAGCTTGGGGGTGTTGATACGTCCAAAATGCATCACTATTTTGTATCGTAATTCATCCTTATTCATTGATATATTTCACATTACGATGATGTTCTTATGTTGTTTTGGCTTATTTTACACAGTTTGCAACTTTCCGGTGCCAAAGCAGCAAACGCAGGATGCAGCGGTAAAAAGTGGACGCTGAGTTGCTGAAGAAGAATACCTCCAAATTACCTGAAAATCGACGGAGGGTATTTTCCAGACGGATCACGAAGGCATGCAAAAGGGCAACTAGAGGGGGGCCACAAGGCGCCCAGGCGGCCACCTGGCGCGGCCCCCTCCCTGGCCGCGCCGGGGGGGGGGGGGGCGCCTGGAGCCCCTGGCCCACTTCCGGCTGCCCCCTTTTGCCTATATACTCCTCGTCATCCAAAAACCCTAAAAAACAGAGAGTTTACGGAGTTCCGCCGCCGCTCCGTGGCGGAAACCTACAGGGAAGAAAAAGCCATCTCCGGCGGGCAGATTCCGCCGGGGAGATCACCTCCCGGAAGGGGAGATCATCGCCATCGTCATCACCATCGTCACGGGCATCATCGAGATCATCATCAACATCATCCCCAACATCAGCACCATCTCCATCTTCATCCAATCTCATCTCACCATTGCAACTTGTGGTGTAATCCGTACTATCTATCCTCTCTACTCCATCGGTGTTGATTACTACTCTGTGGTGAATGCTATTGAGTTTTGTTGGAGAAATATCATTATGTCCAGATTGTTTATCATCCATTTATCTCTACTGATCATGATCTCTTTTATGTCTTGTGAGTAGTTACTTTAGTTCTTGAGGGCATGGGAAAAGTCTTGTTGTTAGTAGTCATATGATGTTGAAGTAATATGTGTTGTTTGATACTTAAGTTGTGTTGTTATTTTACTAGTGGTGTTGTGTGAGTCGAACACTCAACACTTCGCCTTATTAAGGACCTAGGGGAATACATTGTGTACAAAGAATGCTTACGGTGGGTTGCCGGAGTGACAGAAACCTGAACCCCAGTTCGCACGCTTTTGCACAAGGGAACAATGGATCATCGATCGTATTGCTATGGTTAGGCTTTTGCCTTAAATACTATCTTGTATTTGCGGATGCTTGCAAGGTGTTTAATCATAAGAGTGCACTCATCTTAGTCTAGAGAGTGTACTAGCATAACACATAACATAGCACCGATACAGAATATGGCGAAAGCACATGACTACCTCTCCCGTGTGTCCTCAAGAACACTTTAGCCTTTATAAGTTCAGTTGCTAGGCCTCTCCTTTGCTCAGAAAGGATTGGGCCACTTGTTACTCTCCATTGCCTTTTACTTTGCTCGCTTTTACCTTCCTGTTGCTTATATCAAGAAAACCCCTAAAAAGTTATCTTTCAGTGCTTGCAGTTATTCCTTGCTCAGAACCACTTATCAATACCTTCTGCTCCTCGTTGGGTTCGACACTCTTACTTATCGAAAACGCTGCAATAGATCCCTTACGGTTGTGGGTCATCAGAGCCCCAAAGGGACTCTAGATCAGCCCTCCCGCGAGAGATTAGGGCTTGGCGGCGGCTCCGTATCGTAAAACGCGATAATTCTTCCTCTCTGATTTTTCTCTCCCCGAAAGTGAATATATGGAGTCAGGGGATACGTCGGTGGAGCAACAGGGGGCCCACGAGACAGGGGGGCGCCCCCCACCACCGTGGACAGGTTGTGGCCCCCCTGGCTTGGTTCTTTCCGTACATATTTTATATATATTCCAAAATAATTCTCTGTTGAATTTTAGGTCATTCCGAGAACTTTTATTTCTGCACGAAAATAACACCGTGGCAGTTGTACTGAAAACAGCGTCAGTCCGGGTTAGTTCCATTCAAATCATGCAAGTTAGAGTCCAAAACAAGGGCAAAAGTGTTTGGAAAAGTAGATACGTTGGAAACGTATCAACTCCCCCAAGCTTAAACCTTTGCTTCTCCTCAAGCAATTCAGTTGATAAACTGAAAGTGATAAAGAAAAACTTTGACAAACTCTGTTTGCTCTTGTTGTTGTAAATATGTAAAGCCAGCATTCAAGTTTTCAGCAAAGATCATGAACTAACCACATTCACAATAACTTTCAGGTCTCATGTCTACTCATATCAATGGCATAATCAACTAGCGAGCAATAATAATAAACCTTGGATGACAACACTTTCTCAAAACAATCATAATATGATATAACAAGATGGTATCTCGCTAGCCCTTTCTGAGACCGCAAAACATAAATGCACATCACCTTTAAAGATCAAGGACTGACTAGACATTGTAATTCATGGTAAAAGAGATCCAGTCACAATCATATTCAATCCAAATTAATAGCAATACATGCAAATGATAGCGGTGCTCTCCAACTGGTGCTCTTTTATAAGAGGATGATGACTCAACATAAAAGTAAACAGATAGGCCCTTCGCAGAGGGCAGCAGGGATTTCTAGAGGTGCGAGAGCTCGATTTTTAAATAGAGATGAATAATATTTTGAGCGGTATACTCCCATTGTCAACATAACAACCCAGAATCTCGATATCTTCCATGCTACACACATTATTGGAGGTTCCCAAACAGAATGGTAAAGTTTATACTCCCCCAACCACCAACAAGCACACTCCACGGCTAGCCCAAACAACGGGTACCGTCCAAACCAGCAACAGCCCTGGGGGAGTTTTGTTTAATTATTATGATTTGAGCATGGGACTGGGCATCCTGGTTACCAGCAATTTTCTCATGAATGATGAGCGGAGTCCACTCATCGTGAGAATAACCCACCTAGGATGGAAGATATAGACATCCCTAGTTGATACATGAGCTGTTCGAGCATACAAAACAAAATTTCATTTGAAGGTTTAGAGTTTGGCACATACAAATTTACTTGGAACGGCAGGTAGATACCACATATAGGAAGGTATAGTGGACTCATATGGAATAACTTTGGGATTTATGGAAGTGGATGCACAAGCAGTATTCCTGCTTAGTACAGGTGAAGGCTAGAAAGAGACTAGGAAGCGACCAACTAGAGAGCGACAACAGTCATGAACATGCATTAAAATTAATCAACAATGAATGCAAGCATGCGTAGGATATAAATCACCATGAACATAAATATCGTGGAGGCTATGTTGGTTTTGTTTCAACTACATGCGTGAACATGTGCCAAGTCAGACCACTTGAATCATTCAAAGGAGGATACCACCCTATCATACCACATCACAACCATTTTAATATCATGTTGGCACGTAAGATAGACCATTATAAACTCTTAGCTAATTAAGCATGGCATGATCAACTATGATCTCTAATTGTCATTGCAAACATGTTTCATTCATAATAGACTGAATCAGGAACGATGAACTATCATATTTACAAAGCCAAGAGAGGTCGAGTTCATACCAGCTTTTCACATCTCAATCTATTCATCATATATCGTCATTATTGCCGTTCACTCGCACGACCGAACGCTGTGGATAATAATAATAGTGCACATGCATTGGACTAAGCTGGAATCTACGAGCATTTAACACAAGAGAGAAGACAAAGTAATATGGCTCAAGGTTAAATCAACAATAAAGCATATGAGAGCCACTAAACATTTTCATCATGGTCTTTGCTACTTCTCGAGCTTGCATTGTATTCCCTCAAAGAGGAAAGGGTGATGTAGCACAGTAGCCTAAGTATTTCCCTTAGTTTTTGAGAACCAAGGTATCAATCCAGTAGGAGACCACGCGCGAGTCCCTCGCACCTGCACAAACAAATAAGAACTTCGCAGCCAACGCGATAAGGGGTTGTCAATCCCTTTACGTCACTTACGAAAGTGAGATCTGATAGATAGGATAGTTTGATATTTTTGGTATTTTAGGATATAAGAACAGAAAGTAAAAGCGGAAAAGTAAAGTAGATTGTAGATTGATATGTTGAGAATAGACCCGGGGGCCATAGTTTTCTCTAGTGGCTTCTCTCATGATAGCGGAATTCTACGGCGGGTAAACAAATTACTGTTGAGCAATTGATTGAAAAGTGAATACTTATGAGACTATCTAGGCATGATAATTATATATAGGCATCACGTCCGAAACAAGTAGACCGAAATGATTTTGCATCTACTACTATAACTCCACACATCGACCGCTATCCAGCATGCATCTAGAGTATTAAGTTCATAAGAACAGAGTAATGCCTTAAGCAAGATGACATGATGTAGAGGGATAAACTCAAATAACATGATATAAACCCCATCTTTTTATCCTCGATGGCAACAATACAATACGTGCCTTGCTGCCCCTACTGTCACTGGGAAAGGACACTGCAAGATTGTACCCAAAGCCAAGCACTTCTCCCATTGCAAGAACAATAGATCTAGTAGGCCAAACCAAACCAATAATTCGAAGAGACTTGCAAGGATATTATAATGACAAATAAAGAGTTCAGAAAAGAACCAAATATTTTTTCTCATAGATAATCTTGATCATAAACCCACAATTCAACGGATCTCGACAAACACACCGCAAAAAGAGATTACATCGAATAGATCTCCTCGAAGATCAAGGAGAACTTGGTATTGAGATCCAAAGAGAGAGAAGAAGCCATCTAGATACTAGCTATGGACCTGAAGGTCTGTGGTAAACTACTCACAACTCATGGTGAGGCGATGATGATGATGTAGAAGCACTCCATGGTAGATCCCCCCTCCGGCGGAGCTCCGGAACAGGCCCGGCCCAAGATGGGATCTCATGGAAACAGAAGGTTGCGGCGGTGGAACTAGGGTTTTCTCTCTTCTTCTGATGGTTTCAGGGTACGTAGTTATATATAGGAGGAAGGAGGGCACCGGGGGCCAAACATGGGGCCCACAAGGCAGGGGGCGCGCCCTATAGGGGGAGGGCTCCCCCACCCTCATGGACGCCACGTGTGCCCTACTCCGTGGTTCTCAAGTCTCCCGTGCGTATTTTTCTCCAAAAATATTTCTCCCGAAGTTTCATTGTTTTTGGATCCGTTTGATATTCCTTTTCTGTAAAACCCAGAAATAGGCAAAAAAAACAAGAATCTGGACTAGGCCTTTGGGTTAATAGGTTAGTCCAAAAAATAATATAATAGTGTATAACAAAGCCCATTAAACATCCAAAACATCATAAATAGTAGCATGGAACAATAAAAAATTATAGATACGTTGGAGACGTATCAAGCATCCCCAAGATTAATTCCTGCTCGTCCTCGAGTAGGTAAATGATAAAAACAGAATTTTTGATGTGGAATGCTAACCAACATAGTTTTCAATGTAATTCTCTTAATTGTGGCATGAATGTTCAGATCTGAAAGATTCAAGACAAAAGTCTATATTGACATAAGAAATAATAATACTTCATGCATACTAATAAAGTAATCATGTCTTCTCAAAATACTATGGCTAAAGAAAATTATCCCTACAAAATCATATAGTCTGTTTATGCTCCCTCTTCATCACACAAAATATTCATATCATGCACAACCCCGGTTTCAGCCACACACTTGTTTTCATACTCTATTCTTTCAAACCTTTCAACTTTCACGCAATACATGAGCATGAGCCATGGACATAGCACTATGTGGAATAGAGTGGTGGTTGTGGAGAAGACAAAAAGGAGGGAGATAGTCTCACATCGACTAGGCGTATCAATGGGCTATGGACATGCCCATCAATAGATATCAATGTGAGTGAGTAGGGATTGCCATGCAACTGATGCACTAGAGCTAAATATGTATGAAAGCTCAACAAAAGTAACTAAGTTGGTGTGCATCCAACTTGCTTGCTCACAAAGACCTAGGGTATTTAAGGAAGCCCATCGTTGGAATATACAAGCCAAGTTCTATAATGAAAATTCCCACTAGTATATGAAAGTGACTAAACATGAGACTCTCTATCATGAAGAACATGGTGCTACTTTGAAGCACAAGTTTGGAAAAGGATAGTAGCAAGTGTCCCCTTTTTTTTTCTTTTCTCTTTTCTTTTGGAGGGGCCTTTTCTTTTGTTCGGCCTTTCCTCACTTGGGACAATGCTCTAATAATGATGATCATCACACTTATATTAAATTCCAACTCCATACTAGTACAAAGTATGACTCTATATGTATGCCTCTGGCGGTGTACCGGGATGTTCAATGAACCAATAGTGACATGTATGAAAAGTTATGCATGGTGGCTTTGCCACAAATACGATGTCAACTACATGATCATGCATGGCAATATGACAATATGAAGCATGTCATATGAACGAAACGGTGGAAAGTTTCATGGCAATATATCTCGGAATGGCTATGGAAATGCCATGATAGGTAGGTATGGTGGCTGTTTTGAGGAAGATATATGGTGGCTGTTTTGAGGAAGGTATACATTGGGTGTATGGTACTGGCGAAAGTTGCGCGGTACAATAGAGGGTAGCAATGGTGGAAGGGTGAGAGTGCGTATAATCCATGGACTCAACATTAGTCATAAGAACTCATATACTTATTGCAAAAATTTATGAGTCACCAAAACAAAGCAAGCGACGCATGCTGCTGGGGGGGAGGTTGGTAGGAGTTAACCATCGCGCGCCCCCGACCTCCACACAAAGGATGACACTCTACAAATACCTCATGCTCTAACTTCGTCACATAGCGTTCACCATATGTGCATGCTACGGGAATCACTAACTTTAACACAAGTATTTCTCACTTTCATAATAACTCCACTAGCATGACTCTAATATTACTATCCTCATATCTCAAAACAATTATCAAGCATCCAACTTCTCTTCATATTGAATGCACTCCGTATGAATGTTTTTACTACATTGATCTTGGATGCCTATCATGTGAAGGCTAGTTTTATAGCCAAAGCACATTACCATGCTGTTCTAATAGACTCTCAAAAGGATATAAGTGAAGCATGAGAGATCAACAATTTCTACAAAATATAATTACCACCGTGCTCTAAAAGATATAAGTGAAGCACTAGAGCAAAAACTATTCGACTTAAAATATATAAGTGAAGCACATAGAGTGTTCTAATAATTCCTAGGCCATATTTCTCTCTCTCAAAAAGGTGCGTCCAGCAAGGATAATTGTGGCAAACTAACAAGCAAAGACTCAAATGATACATGACGCTCCAAGTAAAACTCATATCATGTGGTGAATAAAAATATAGCTCTGAGTATAGTTACCGATAGATGAAGACGAAAGAGGGGATGCCTTGCCGGGGCATCCCCAAGCTTAGGCTTTTGGTTGTCCTTGAATTTTACCTTGGGGTGCCTTGGGCATCCCCAAGCTTAGAATCTTGCCACTCTTTGTTCCATAGTCCATCAAAGCAATACTCAAAACTTGAAAACTTCACCACACAAAACTTAGACAAAAATCTCGTGAGCTCCGTTAGTATAAGAAAACAAAGCACCACTCAAAGGTACTGTAATGAACTCATTCTTTGTTTATATTGGTGTTAAACCTACTGTATTCCAACTTCTCTATGATTCATACTCCCCAATACTACTCATAGATTCATCAAAATACACAAACAACACACGAAAAACAGAATCTGTCAAAAACAAACAGTATGTAGTCATCTGTAGCTTTCGCGTACTTCTGTAACTCCAAAAAATTGAAATAAATTGGTAAACATGATGAATTTGTCTATTAATCATCTGCAAAAAAGAATCAACTAAATAGCACACTCCAACAAAATCTGGTGACCATTCTAGCGAGCACTAATGATTCTGTTTTTCACAGCAAGATCATATAAACTTCACACTAGTCTTCCCAAAGGTTCTACTTGGCACAAATACTAATTAAAACAAAAAACCACATCTAAACAGAAGCTAGATCCAATATTTATTCCTAAAAAGAAGCAAAAACAAAAAAATATAAAATTGGGTTGCCTCCCAACAAGCGCTATCGTTTTACGCCCCTAGCTAGCCACGATACAAAGAAAGATCTAGGTATTGCCATCCTTGGAAGGCAATCCATAAGTGGCTCTCATAATAGATTCATATGGTAATTTGATTTTCTTTCTAGGAAAGTGTTCCATGCCTTTCCTTAACGGGAATTGGAATCTAATATTTCCTTCCTTCATATCGATAATTGCACCAATCGTTCTAAGGAAAGGTCTACCAAGAATAATAGGACATGAAGGATTGCAATCTATATCAAGAACAATGAAATCTACGGGCACATAATTCCTATTGGCAACAATAAGAACATCATTAATCCTTCCCATAGGTTTTTTAATGGTAGAATCTGCAAGATGCAAATTTAAAGAACAATCATCAAGCTCATGGAAACCTAGCAAATCACACAAAGTTTTTGGGATAGTGGAGACACTTGCACCCAAATCACACAAAGCAAAGCATTCATGATCTTTAATTTTTTACTTTAATAGTAGGTTCCCACTCATCATAAAGCTTTCTAGGGATAGAAACTTCTAATTCAAGTTTTTCTTCATAAGATTGCATGAAAGCATCAACTATGTGTTTGCTAAAAGCTTTATTTTGGCTATAAGCATGCGGAGAGTTTAGTACGGATTGCAACAAGGAAATACAATCAATCAAAGAGCAATTATCATAATTGAATCCCTTAAAATCCAAAGTAGTGGGTTCATCACTATGCAAGGTTTTAATCTCTTCACTCCCACTTTTAAATTTTTTAGCATCAAGATCTAAATCCTTCGAATCATTGGGACATCTTTTAATTAAAGTAGACTCATCTCCAATCCCATCTCTATCAAGATTCATACTAGAAAACAAGGATCTAATAGGAGACACATCAATAACTTTCAGATCTTCATCTTTATTTTCATGATAACTATAAGAACACGCTTTTACATAATTCTCTCTTTTAGCACGCATCCTAGCGGTTCTTTCTTTGCATTCATCAATGGAAATTTTCATAGCTTTGAGAGACTCATTGATATCATGCTTAGGTGGGATAGATCTAAGTTTCAAAGAATCAACATCAAGAGTAATTATATCCACACTTCTAGCCAATTCATCAATCTTAAGCAATTTTTCTTCAAGCAAAGCATTGAAATTCTTTTGCGAATTCATAAACTCCTTAACACTAGTTTCAAATTCAGAAGGTATCTTTCCATAAGAGTTATTGTAGGAATTTCCATAATTATTAGAGGAATTACTAGGAAAAGGCCTAGGATTAAAGTTTCCTCTATAAGCATTATTACCAAAATTATTCCTACCAACGAAATTCACATCCAAAGATTCATTATTATTTTCAATCAGCGTGGATAAAGGCATATCATTAGGATCAGAAGAAGCACTCTTAGCAGCAAATAATTTCATGAGTTCATCCATCTTTCCACTCAAAACACTAATCTCTTCAATAGCATGCACTTTTTTACTAGTAGATCTTTCGGCGTGCCATTGAGAATAATTAACCATAATATTATCTAGGAGTTTGATAGCTTCTCCTAAGGTAGTTTCCATGAAAGTACCTCCTGCGGCCGAATCTAAAAGATTTCTAGAAGCAAACTTCAAGCCAACATAAAAGTTTTGAACAATCATCCATAAGTTCAAACCATGTGTAGGGAAATTACGTATCATTAATTTCATTCTCTCCCAAGATTGTGCAACATGCACATGATCTAGTTGCTTAAAATTCATAATATCGTTTCTAAGAGAGATGATCTTAGCAGGAGGGAAATACTTAGAGATAAAAGCATCTTTGCACTTATTCCACAAATCAATACTATTTCAAGTCAAAGAGGAAAACCAAGTTTTAGCACGATCTCTAAGTGAAAACGAAAATAACTTTAATTTGACAATATCGTTATACGTATCCCTTTTCTTTTGCATATCACACAAATCAACAAAGTTGTTAAGATGGGTAGCGGCATCTTCACTAGGACGGCCGGAAAATCGATCTTTCGTGACAAGATTCAACAGAGCAGCATTGTTCTCACAAGATTCAGCATCGGTAATAGGAGCAATCGGAGTGCTAATAAAATCATTATTGTTGGTATTAAAGAAGTCACACAATTTGGTACTGTTCTCAGCCATAGTGACAAGCAAGCAATCCAACAAACAAGCAAACAAGAAGCAAGCGAACGATAAACACACAGCAAGAAGAAGGGCAAATAAAATGGCAAGGGTGAAGTGGGGGAGAGGAAAACGAGAGGCAAATAAATGTAATGCAAAGGATAAGGTTTGTGATAGGTACTTGGTATATGACTTTTGCGTAAGCCTCCCCGACAATGGCGCCAGAAATTCTTCTTGCTACCTCTTGAGCTTGCGTTGTATTCCGTCGAAGAGGAAAGGGAGATGCAGCATAGTAGCGTAAGTATTTCCCTCAGTTTTTGAGAACCAAGGTATCAATCCAGTAGGAGACCACGCGCCAGTCCCTCGCACCTGCACAAACAAATAAGAACTTCGCAGCCAACGCGATGAGGGGTTGTCAATCCCTTTACGGCCACTTACGAAAGTGAGATCTGATAGATAGGATAGTTTGATATTTTTGGTATTTTTGGATATAAGAACAGAAAGTAAAAGCGGAAAAGTAAAGTAGATTGTAGATTGATATGTTGAGAATAGACCCGGGGGCCATAGTTTTCTCTAGTGGCTTCTCTCATGATAGCGGAATTCTATGGCGGGTAAACAAATTACTGTCGAGCAATTGATAGAAAAGCGAATACTTATGAGTCTATCTAGGCATGATCATTATATATAGGCATCACGTACGAAACAAGTAGACCGAAATGATTCTGCATCTACTACTATTACTCCACACATCGACCGCTATCCAGCATGCATCTAGAGTATTAAGTTCATAAGAACAGAGTAATGCCTTAAGCAAGATGACATGATGTAGAGGGATAAACTCAAATAACATGATATAAACCTCATCTTTTTATCCTCGATGGCAACAATACAATACGTGCCTTGCTGCCCCTACTATCACTGGGAAAGGACACCGCAAGATTGAACCCAAAGCCAAGCACTTCTCCCATTGCAAGAACTATAGATCTAGTAGGCCAAATCAAACCAATAATTCAAAGAGACTTGCAAGGATATTATAATCACACATAAAGAGTTCAGAAAAGAACCAAATATTTCTCATAGATAATCTTGATCATAAACCCACAATTCATCGGATCTCGACAAACACACCACAAAAAGTGATTACATCGAATAGATCTCCTCGAAGACTGAGGAGAACTTGGTATTGAGATATAAAGAGAGAGAAGAAGCCATCTAGATACTAGCTATGGACCCGAAGGTCTATGGTAAACTACTCGCAACTCATGATGAGGCGATGATGATGATGTAGAAGCACTCCGGGGTAGATACCCCCCTCCGGCGGAGCTCCGGAACAGGCCCCAAGATGGGATCTCACGGGAACAGAAGGTTGCAGCGGTGGAACTAGGGTTTTCTCTCTTCTTCTGATGGTTTCGGGGTACGTTGGTATATATAGGAGGAAGGAGGACACAGGGGGCCAAACGTGGGGCCCACGAGGCAGGGGGCGCGCCCTATAGGGGGGGGCGCCCCCACCCTCATGGACGCCACGTGTGCCCTACTCCGTGGTTCTCAAGTCTCCCGTGTGTATTTTGCTCCAAAAATATCTCTCCCAAAGTTTCATTCTGTTTGGACTCCGTTTGATATTCCTTTTCTGTAAAACTGTGAAATAGGCAAGAAACAACAATCTGGACTAGGCCTTTGTGTTAATAGGTTAGTCCCAATAATAATATAAAAGTATATAACAAAGCCCATTAAACATCCAAAACATCCAAAACATCATAAATAATAGCATGGAACAATCAAAAATTATAGATACGTTGGAGACATATCAGTCTTCTCTAATTGTCCCCCAAAGAAAAGAAAAGAAACTATTTACACGGGAAAGCTCCCAACAAGCAAAAAGAAGAACGATAATTCTTTTTGGGTTTTCTTTAATTTACTACTACCACAGGCATGGAAAGTAAACTAGCTAGCTACCACTAATTTTGTTTTTGTTTTTCTTAAGGTTTCTCTAATAAGCAAGAAAAAGACTAAGACAAGAATTGAAGCTAGCATGGATAGTACAATGAAAGAGTGTGAGCACTGACTACCAGCATAAGTGTGTGAACATGAATGTAATGTCGGTGAGAATTACATACTCCCCCAAGCTTAGACTTTTGGCCTAAGTTGGTCTATGGACAGTATTGGCCTGATGGATATCCAAAGTCGTAGTTGGGGTTGTACTGAGATGCAGCGGCTACTGCCCGACGAGCTGCATCTTGGAGACGAGCTGCTCCCATCGTCTCCTGATACTCATTTGCCTCCTTCCTGGTTATAATATATCTCCCTTTTGCCTGGAAGTCAAAGAAGGTAGGAGCAGGGAGAGCAATATGGACAGTGTGATGCCTGTCAAAGATTAGTCGATACTGGAGGGATTGTTCATCCCTCTCTACAAACCGATGGCTAACCATAGCATTATAATCTAAATAAGCAGGTGGTAATTTTGCATCACTTTCATGTATAGGCACACCAAGACGATTGGCTATGCGAGTGGCATACATCCCACCAAATAAATTTCCATTTGAACCATTATGATGTAACCTACGTGCAACAATGGTTCCCAAGTTATATTGTCTATCACCTAATACAACACTTTTGAGGACACTAAGATCTGGTACACACATATGGCAAGCCTCATCTTTACCGTTGATGCATCTACCAATAAAGAGATCAAAGTAATGTATGGAAGGAAAGTGAATGCTCCCTATGGTAGCTTGTGCACTACAAGAAATATGTCAACTTATGACCTTTTGTTAGTGACCCTGGAAGAATTGGTCATAGATCTATGACCATTTCAGACCAATTGGTCAAAAGCTGTTCGGGGGGCTCCAAACCCTAAACTATAACGACCATTTTGGTCAGAAAGGTCATAATTTCCTTACACGAAATGGTCACAAAGCAGATAGCACTGGTTCGCTGCCTTATTTCTAGCTGTTCATGACCAATATAGATGGTCATAACCTTGAAAATTGTGGTGGGTTGCTACGACTAGGCGCCACCTCATCAGTTTTGCCTATGTGTCATGTCCATGTGGCAGTTTTTGCCCTAGGTTGTGAAGCAACCTATATTTCTGTCATTCCCAAAATTCCCCAAAAATCTCATAAATTCTTTGGGTCATATCTTCGTCAAATATGTAAAAAACCTTGCTTGCCTAGTTCAAAAATAATTCAAAAATATTCATTTTCCTATTCTGTTCAAAAAAACACTTTGTGAAGGAAGTACCACTTTGGCATGTCCAAATGGTATCCATTTTCTACAGTGCTTTCCTATGCCCAAATAACTATCCTCCACCAAATGCCAGCTCAATCCATTCATTATTTTGAGCCCATCTTCAACATTCGTATTTATGTCCAGTGTGGTACTTTGCAAAGCAAGTACCACCTAGACTCCTCCTTTTGAGCTGAAAATTTGTGAAGACGGTCTTCTTAGTAACTGATCATCCTCAACCAAAACTCACGCCCATTAGCCATGTGCATTTTCCGTACCGCTAATCAAATACTTGGCTGCTAATTCATGTTTGAGCATCGATCGGTCTCCTCGTGAGAATCTTATGTTGTAATTTTCTTCCTAGCACCTACCTGGGGAGTGGCCAACCCACTAGACATGCCTAGGCCGCCCAGAACACATGGCAACGCCACAGTCACGTGGTGACCACGCAGCGGGCATGCGAGTTTACGCGCTCTAGAGTTGGGGCCCTCGACGACCGCCCAAACCTCGACGTATTGCCACCAAACCATGTATTTATGATTAAATAGGTACTTATGTACCTACAAATGATTTTTGGAAAAAATAAATAGCAAACTATGAGGCAGCCGCAGTTCAAATTTGACCCGCTTCCAACTGAATCGGCGGAAATTTGTCTTTTTCACGAGAGGTGGATCATAACTTTTTACACCCAACCATTTTGTCAATTATGCATTAAATATGTCCTAGTATTTTAGAAAATTGATTTGGTCAAATTTTACAACAATTATTTGGGAGGTCCTTCACAAAAAAACATCCTTTTGGGCACTTGAAAAATGGAAAATGAATTTTTCGTCCAAAGAAAATGAAAACTTCCTTAGGCAACATTGTTTGCCATTCCAAGATGCACCCTTGTGCACAATATGAGATCATTTGAACAAACTATGCCATGAATGTGGCCATATGATTGATCATTTGGCTTGAAAGCCATGAATCTTCACGCATGATAGCTCATTTCTGAGAACACTTTTTTAATAGAATTGCCGTATTACAAGTTTATTATTTTTCCTGGTAACTTGGTCATATATAATGACACAATGCGAAGGTGTTCCAATTTTTTGATTTTTTTTTTGAATATTTTATGCCCGTTTCAAAATGCGGTCAAAACGGCGGGAATGACCGTTCCTAGCTAGTGGTTGAATCTTGGAATTTTTTTGGTGTTTCTCTGATTAAATAGATACTTATGTACCTACAAATGATTTTTGGAAAAAATAAAAAGCAAACTACGAGGTAGCTACAGTTCAAATTTGACCCGCTTCCAGCTGAATCGGCGGAAATTTGTCTTTTTCACGAGAGGTGGATCAAAACTTTTTACACCCAACCATTTGGTCAATTGTGCATTAAATATGTCCTAGTATTTTAGAAAATTGATTTGGTCAAATTTTACAACAATTATTTGGGAGGTCCTTCACAAAAAAACCTCCTTTTGGGCACTCGAAAAATGGAAAATGAATTTTTCGTCCAAAGAAAATGAAAACTTCCTTAGGCAACATTGTTTGCCATTCCAAGATGCAACCTTGTGCACAATATGAGATCATTTGAACAAACTATGCCATGAATGTGGCCATAGGATTGATCATTTGGCTTGAAAGCCATGAATCTTCACGCATGATAGCTCATTTCGGAGAACACTTTTTTAATAGAATTGTCGTATTACAAGTTTATTATTTTTCTTGGTAACTTGGTCATATATAATGACACAATGCGAAGGTGTTCCAATTTTTTGATTTTTTTTGAATTTTTTATGCCCGTTTCAAAATGCGGTCAAAACAGCGGGAATGACCGTTCCTAGCTAGTGGTTGAATCTTGGAATTTTTTTGGTGTTTCTCTGATTAAAGAGATACTTATGTACCTACAAATGTGTCGGTGTACTAAGGTAGGGGTACCTCAGTACCCCAACTTGTGCACGGGCAGTTGCAGCTTCCCGCGGCAGGGTTTACCGCGTGCTCGCCGGAGACCTTCCCGCTCCATATCAAACCACTCAAAAACAAAGTATACCAGACAGAAGATCGAGACCCCGGCAAGCGGAGCTTGCCGGGAAGGCCATTCTAGGCTCAAGGTTACCTCACTCACGCAAGACCTTGGCAAGAGGAGCTTGCCAGGATGACTAGAAGATTACATCATGGAAGACACGCCTCGGCGCTATACGCGTCCCGGCGAGGGCCCGGAGAGCGACAAGCTTCAGAGCCCAGCAAGCTCCCGGGCCCGGCAAGGTCAAGACCCCGGCAAGGTGCTTGCCGGGAGAGTTGCGCTGTGTGCCTGCGCTCCAGCTCATCGGCCCACGCGTCGGCCTGGGGCCTTTCCAGGGACGCGTGGCGGATGGCTGTGCAGCCTGGGGGACACGGTGGCACTTCACGGTGGTGAAGCCATCGCCGTGGCAAACGGAGACGCAAGGGCGGGAGCTTTTGGGGTCGACGGCGACGGGCATTAAATGCCCTTGTCCCCCACTGTCAAAGTAGGTGGCGACCACTGTTCACGCACTGTAGCTCCACTATTCCCGCACTGTTACAACTACCACCTCTTTTACGTTTTTACCCCTTTCTCCTACGTTGACACCTGTCGGTGACCCCTTGCACTATAAAAGGAGGCCCATGCACAACGTGGAGGGGGTTCGGAACCTAGATCACTCATACGCTCGGTGTAGCTGCTTCTTCAAGCTCCCGAGCTCTCCAACTCAATACACAACTAAGCAGGAGTAGGGTTTTACGCGTCTACCGCGGCCCGAACCTGGGTAAAACTGCCCGCGTGCTCGCTACGATCTGCTCTTCGTGCTCCCTCCGCCCTCGTACCGCACAGACAAGGGGCTCCGGTCCCATAGGTGTTCGTGGCGGACAGTTTCCCCCGACATCTTTGGCGCGCCAGGTAGGGGGCGTCGAGGTTGTGCGAACCTGATCCGGCGTTCGCGCGGGCGCATTCTTCATCAACCTCTCTGAATTTGTCAACTTCACCAGCAACAGCTCCATGGCCCCGAAGAAGAAGGCTTCGGAGGTCGGAGGCCCGTCTGCGTCTCATCCGCCGCCACCAGAGCCAACGGTGGGCGGGGGAGGCGCCGTCGGAAGGGTGGTCGCCGGCGAGGACACTCGCGGCGCCACCAGATCCAAGGACAAGACGGATGACCGAGCTTCGGTCTCCGTGGACGCGCCGCGTCCATCTCAGCACACGACAACCCCGCAGCGCCATACCACAGGAGGTGGTATCCGCTTGCTGGGGCAAGGAAAAACCGGAGGCTCGCGGGACGTCCCGGACCCCCGTCCGGGCACAAGCAAAGCGAAGGCGCCGGCGCGGGACCCTGCTCCTTCTAACGTTGTTAGGAGTCCGAGCATATCCCGCTCCTCGCACCGCTCGCCCCCGTTCCCCTCCACTCCAGCAGAAGCGCTCGCAAGGGCGCAACTGCTCCTCGACTTCCCTCCAGCGGCAGACAAGGCCGAAGACTGGAGGGCCACCATCCAGAGCCTGATAGCCTTCGCCAACAACGATTCTCCACAGCAGCCGGCGGCCTCGCGGCCGCGGCAAGCTGAGAAGACGAAGGCCGACGGCGACAAGACCGCCGGGGGTGCGACAAGCGTGCACTCCCCGCCGCGGAAGCAGAAGACGCCGCCCCGCCGACGACGGCTCCACGGCATCGTCGGATCCGCGGGCCCGTCGGGACCAGCGCCAGGTCCTCGACGACCGGCGACAAGATGACGCTCGAACAACGATCGAGCGCCGCCGAGAAGCTCGGCGACAATCGGACCAGAGAGCTGGGAACGCTGTCGACGCGCGCGCGCCCGGTGAACCAGGCGACTTGCCGTACGCGGCAGGCTGCCCTGCGTTCACTCGCGAGCTGCGGCGCGTCCAGTGGCCCAGCATGAAGAATTTCAAGCCCGACGTACCGGAGAAGTACGACGGCAAGACGCACCCCTCAGAATTCCTCAGCGTTTACACCATCGCGGTGCAAGCTGCCGGGGGGCGCGACGAGAAGATCTTGGCAAACTACTTCCCGCTCGTGCTTAAGCCGAACGTCCGTTCGTGGCTTATGCACTTGCCAGAAGGTTCCATCTCTTCTTGGGCCGACCTTTGCCACCAGTTTGTTGGCACCTTCACCGGCGGCCACAAACCCCACGGCCAGGAGAGCGATCTCCACATTCTGGCCCAGAAGGAAGGAGAGTCCCTGCGCAAGTACATTCAACGCTTCAGCCGTGTGCAGCACAACATCCCTGATGTCCACCCTGCCGCGGTTATCAGCGCGTTCCATCAGAACGTGCGTAACCGCCGCATGCGTGAGGAAATGGCGATGACCAAGATTCGGGATGTCAGCGAGCTCTATGCTCTGGCTGACAAGTGCGCACGCGCAGAAGAGGGGAGGAGACTCCCCGGGGAGGATGCTGGCGCAAGAGGAAGCGACAGCGACGACGCCGCCCCGGCAAAGAAGAGCCGGCGGCGGAACAACAGAAGGAAGAATAAGAAGGAAGTGCTTGCCGTCAAGAAGTCCGGCAAGGAGGCTCCCGCCAAGCAAACACAGGCTGGCGGCTCCGGCAAGGAGCCTGCCCCTGTAGCGGCAGCCGACAAGCAGGACGGATCCGACAAGCAATACTGCAAGATCCACCGCACCAAGGGCCACGACCTCTCCAACTGCAAGCGCGTCGAGTATCTCGTCGAGCAGCAGAAGGCTGAGTACGAGAGGCGCGACAAGGAGAAGGCCCAAGGTGGCGGGGGAGAGCCAAGCAAGAAGCGGCCGTTCAATGGCCGGGGAGGACGCCGCGGCAAGGCCAAGCAGCGGCAAGGTGACCGACCTCCCCGGGGCCGCGACAAGGATGAAGAAGACGACGACGAAGACATGGAGGACGAGGATAACAGCGAGCAGGAGTTCCAGAAGGCCACGGAGGTCCTGTGCGTCGACGGTGGCGCCTCTCTGCACACCTCCCACCGCCAGCTAAAGCAGTGGGTGCGTGAGGTGAATGCAGCAGAGCCGCCCGTGGAGTCGCGCAGGCTCCTCAAATGGTCCAGCACGCCCATCATTTTTGATCTTGAGGATCACCCTGACCGCACCACTGCGGTCGGGTGCTTGCCGATGCTGGTTTCTCCCACCATCCGCAACCTCAAGGTCACCAAAATGTTGGTTGACGGTGGGGCCGGGTTGAACTTGATCTCCTCTGCTGTGATCAAGAAACTCCAAATTCCAGATGGCGAGCTCGAAGAAACCGGTTCTTTCCAAGGAATCAACCCGGGAAGGAGCAAGCCCAAGGGAAAGATCACTCTGCCGGTGACCTTTGGCGGGGAGCTCAACTTCAGGACTGAGCGCATCACTTTCGACGTCGCCGATATTCCATTGCCATACAATGGAATACTCGGCCGTCCTGCCCTCGCCAAGTTCATGGCAACTTCCCACCACACTTACAACGTACTCAAGATGCCGGGGCCGATAAGCGTCATCACTGTCCACGGCGACAAGAAGGATGCGCTTGTCTGCGCCGACAAGATCTACCGGGATGCAGCAGCTGCGGCAGAAAAGGACACACTGGCCGCTGAAGCTCCCGGGGGGAAGAAGACGAAGACCAAGTCCGGCAAGTGCTCTGGGGCCCACTCCGGCAACCGCACCTCTTCGGAGTGCTGCGCTGCCGTCGAGGACGTTCCATCGAGCTCCACCGGCAAGTGTAAGAAAGGGATGGCCGCTCCTCCGGCAACCAAGAAGGTGTCCGCCAAGGAGGACGGCACTGGTGGTACCTTCACCATCAGTGCCACGCTTGACAGCAAATAGGAAAGCGCGCTCGTTGCCTTCCTGCGGGCGAATGTCGATGTGTTTGCCTGGCAGCCATCTGACATCCCCGGTGTTCCCAGGAAGGTAATTGAGCACAAGCTTGCTGTCTGTCCTCATGCGCGGCCCATCAAGCAGAAAGTGAGGAAGCAAGCCGTGGAGCGCCAAGAATTCATCAACGAAGAAATCAAGAAGCTAGAGGCAGCAGGCCTAGTTAGAGGTGTGATCCATCCAACGTGGTTAGCAAACCCAGTCGTCGTGCGCAAGGCCAACGGGAAGTGGAGACTGTGTATAGACTTCACCGATGTGAATAAAGCATGTCCCAAGGATCCATTCCCTTTGCCGCGCATTGACCAGATCGTTGACTCCACTGCCAGATGTGAGCTACTCTGTTTTCTTGATGCATATTCAGGCTACCATCAGATCTTTATGGCCAAAGAGGATGAAGAGAAGACTGCATTTATCACTCCATGTGGCACTTATTGCTTCATACGCATGCCATTTGGACTGAAGAATGCAGGGTCAACATTTGCAAGGGTAGTGCACACTGCTTTCGAGCCACAGATCCACAGAAATGTAGAAGCTTACATGGATGACATCGTGGTAAAGAGTAAGAGCAAGGAAACCCTGATCCAAGATTTGGAAGAGACATTTCAGAACCTGCGCAGGATACAGCTCAAGTTGAACCCCGAGAAGTGCGTCTTTGGAGTTCCCTCCGGCAAGCTTCTCGGATTCTTTGTGTCACAGAGGGGTATTGAAGCCAACCCCGACAAGATTAAGGCCATTGAGCAGATTGAGGCCCCGAAGCGCGTCAAGGATGTCAGAAGGCTTGCAGGTTGTGTAGCTGCCCTCAGTAGGTTCATTTCGAAGTCTGCAGAACGCGCCCTACCTTTCTTCAAAATCTTGAAGAAGGCAGGTCCCATGAAGTGGACTCCGGAAGCGGAGGCAGCGCTACAAGATTTGAAACGGTACCTATCTTCCACTCCAATACTTGTCGCACCTAGACCACATGAAAAGTTGTTGCTATATCTAGCGGCAACCAACCAGGTGGTTAGTGCTGCGTTAGTAGCGGAGAGGGAGTCCGACGAGGAGGCTACACCACCGGCAAGCGAATCCAGCGACAAGCAGGGGGCTGCTCCGGCAAGCTCTGGCCCCGACAAGGACAACTCTGCACAGGAACAGGATGAAGTGCGGAAGAAAATGGTGCAGCGCCCAATGTATTTTGTGAGTTCCCTTCTCCAGGGGGCTAGATCAAGGTACTCTGGTGTGCAAAAGTTGCTTTTCGGCCTCCTCATGGCCTCGAGAAAGCTGCGCCATTACTTCCAAGCACATGAGATAACAGTGGTCACTCGCTTTCCGCTGAAGAGAATATTGCACAACCCGGAAGCAACAGGCAGGATCGTTGAGTGGGCACTGGAGCTGTCGAGCTTTGGACTCAAGTTTGAAAGTACTTCAACCATACAGAGCCGAGCTTTGGCAGAATTCATAGCTGAGTGGACCCCAACACCCGATGAAGAAGTCCAAGAAACAAGTGCACCCGTACAAGAAGCGACAAGTGAATGGGTAATGTATTTCGATGGTGCCTTCTCGCTGCAAGGCGCCGGTGCTGGCGTGGTACTCATCGCGCCCACCGGAGAGCACCTCAAATATGTTATCCAGATGCACTTTCCCAGGGAGCAAGCGACGAACAACACTGCTGAATATGAAGGCTTGCTTGCCGGCCTCAGGGTTGCGGCCGAACTTGGGATCAGGAAGCTGATTGTGCGAGGAGATTCTCAGTTGGTGGTCCGGCAAGTCAATAAGAGTTATCAGAGCCCTTTGATGGAAGCTTATGTCGATGAAGTGAGGAAGCTTGAGGAACACTTTGAAGGTCTGCAGATGGAGCACGTCCCGAGAGCTCAGAACGAAATTGCAGATGGCCTTTCAAAGTGTGCTTCGATGAAGTTACCTGTGGAACCAGGGACCTTCTTGCTCAAGCTGACTCAACCATCCGTTACACCGTCAATTGGGCAGTCCAAGAAGAGAAAGTTGGTCTCCGGTGACTACTTGCCGGCGGATCTTCCTGAAACCGCTGCCAAGGTCCCCAAGATCAACAATCACAACGCTGAGGAACAGTTTGCTCCTGCAGATCCTCGGGTCTGTACAGTTGAAGCAAATGTTCCCGACAAGCCTCGCCCCGGCGAGCTTGCCGGGGGACCTTCAGCTCCGGCAGAGCCAGAGGTTCTTGCCGTAGAAGCCGAGGTCCCCGCAGCGGCCCTCATGCCTTTAGTCCTTGCCGTTGAGCCCCAAGCTCCGGCATGGGCGCAACGAATCATCCGTTTTCTGCAAACTGGAGAACTTCCCGACGACCCAGAAGAAATAGAGAAGATAACCAGGCAGTCAAGTATGTACCAGTTCGTGGACAACGAGCTGTACAGAAGAAGACTCAATGGTGTCAGACTGAAGTGCATATCCAGGGAGGATGGACAGAAGCTGTTGGCGGAAATACACGGAGGCATATGCGGCCACCACATTGGCGCAAGGGCGCTTGCCGGGAAAGCTTTCCGGCAAGGGTTCTTTTGGCAAGAAGCCCTCCAAGATGCAACTGCACTAGTAACTAAGTGTGAAGCGTGCCAGTTCCATGCAAAGCAGATCCATCAGCCAGCTCAAGCTCTCCAAACAATCCCTTTGTCCTGGCCCTTCTCGGTCTGGGGGCTCGATATCCTCGGCCCTTTCCCTCGTGCTGTCAGGGGCTTTGAGTACTTGTACGTTGCCATTGACAAGTTCACAAAGTGGCCAGAAGTGGAGCCAGTGAGAAAGGTGACAGCACAGTCAGCAGTCAGGTTCTTCAGATCAATTGTTTGCCGTTTCGGGATCCCTAACAGGATCATCACCGACAACGGTACACAATTCACTAGTCGCACCTTCATGCAGTACGTCCAAGACCTTGGCGCCAAGGTCTGTTTCGCTTCTGTTGCTCACCCGAGGAGCAATGGTCAAGCGGAGAGGGCCAATGCTGAAGTGCTGCGCGGACTCAAGACAAGGACCTTTGACAGGCTGCGCAAGTGTGGAAGAAATTGGATAGAGGAGCTACCGGCGGCTCTTTGGTCAATCAGAACGACACCAAGTCGAGCCACCGGACAGACACCCTTTGCTCTAGTCTATGGAGCAGAGGCAGTTCTCCCCACGGAACTCGTATACGGATCTCCTCGAGTGCTCGCTTATGATGAGCTCGAGCAAGAGCAACTGCGACAAGATGATGCATTGCTCCTCGAGGAGGGACGTCTCCGGGCTGCTGTACGAGCTGCTCGATACTAGCAAGCCTTGCGCCGCTACCATAGCCGCAAGGTCAAGGCCAGGAGTCTCGAGGAAGGCGACCTTGTTCTTCGGCGTGTTCAGTCCGCCAAGAATTCCAACAAGTTGACGCCGAAGTGGGAAGGCCCTTATCGGGTGAGACAAGTCACGAGGCCCGGCGCTGTCCGCCTCGAGACCGAAGAAGGCTTACCGGTGAGCAACTCCTGGAACATAGAGCATCTTCGCAAGTTTCACCCATAAGGCGCGGTTGCCGTGATCCGCTCCGGCAACCACCTTTTGTACAAGCTTTGCCGCTGTTGCATGTAACCCTTTGTACAAAGCCGGGCGCAGACCCCGTGCATCAGTAAAGATTTTGCGTTTTGCACTATTTGCCTTTTGCATGCTTTTCTTTGCTATTTGCATGTGTTGTTTGGCATATTGTGCAACATACGTATCCGGTAAGCACTAGCACGCCGAAAGGCCATATACTTGTTTCCCTCTTCTTTTCCTTTGCCTCTTAAGCAGAAGGAAGGTTCCTCGCGCACAAGTTTGCCGGGGGGGAAGGAGATGGAAGGGGAACCAAGTGCTGTTCAAGAAAGAGAAGCCTTACCGAGAAGCAAGCAATATATGAAAGCTAAGTTATTAGAATTTGACCAGTTCAAATTTTTAAATTTTTGTTGTCTTCCTTGAACAATCACACTTTGTATGGAAAACCTGTGCGCGGAGGAACCTACCCGTAGCTAGCCGCACCCTTGTCTTGTTTCCGAGTACGCTCAACGATCTAAGCGAGCTGCGACAAGTGTCGCGCCCTTACTTCGTTTTCGAGTTCGCTCAGCAAGCTAAGTGCGTTGCGACTAGCTGCGGCAAAGTTGCTTGCCGGTGAGACCTTGGCCAGCAGGCTGCTCAGAGTCCAGCACTCAGCGCTCGCGGCAAAGGCCTCTTGCCGGCAAGCTCCCCGGGAGCGTAGGGTGAAAAGCATACAAAGTAAATGACCAAGACAAGGAAGATAACATTGCACTGATTGATCAAAATAAGATAAGCATCTTACAAAAGATAACTTGTCGCAATGATTAATGAGTTCACAAACATCCTATGCAGCAACAAAAAGAGACAAAGATAATGGAGGCCTAATCTACGCGGTCGCCCTCAATCCTGGAGATCTTGTTCACCTTGGCGATGATGTGGGCGACCTGTTCCTTCAACACCTCCATGTTTGCGTCGGCCGGCAGGGTGCGAAGAACGTTGGTGAGGTTTATGCCGGGATTGCGGTATACAATCTTCGTCAGCACGCGCTCCAAGGTTCCCGTGCAGAGCAGGCGCGCCTCCTCGGCCAGCTGCGCGGGGATCTTCTTCCGAAGACCTGCAAGAGCCGGCGCAATCCCTCTGAAGAAGAGGCTGAGCTTGGCGCTGTGAGGGAGGTTCGGATCCGGGGAGTAGATGAGATGCTCGACTTTCAGCGCCAGCAGGTCCTGGTCGATGTTGGACGCAGAAGATACCAAGTCCTCGGTCCATACCTCAATGGTACGGCGGAAGTTCTCGGACGCCTTGTTGACGCTGTCCACCAAGGCTCGCTCCTTGCGGAGCTCCTCCTTCAACTTGGTCTCCCGATCCCGGGCGGCGTCAAGCGAATCCTTCAGTGTGGAGACCTTCAGCTCCAGGTCCTCGATGGAATCCTTGGCGGCCTTCAACTCGTCGCCCCTCTCAGAAAGACGCACCTGGAGTTCTGAGTTAGTGTGGGCGTCCTTCTCGCGCTCTATATTGAGCGCGGCGACCTTCTCCACGCTCGCCTTCAGCGACTCCTCCAGCTGCGCGACCTTGGCGGCAAGCTCCTCCTTGGCGGTCTCCGCGGTAGCCGCGGCAGCTCTCGCCTCCTTCAGCTCCCCGCCAAGGGCCTGCTCCCGAGCGGCAAGTTCTTCCTCGTGGGCGTCGAGGTTGACCTTCCGCTGGGCGAGTTCTCCTTCTCGCCGGGACAGCTCCACCCCGGCGAGCCGCTGCTGCTCTTCGGCCTCGGCCCTCTCCAGCACCCACTCTTGGTATTCTCCGGCGAGTCGCTCGCGCTCCTCCGCCACCTCACGGAGGGCCGCCTGGTTGGCGGCGCTGAGCTCCGCCGCGCGCTTCTCCATCTCCGCGGCGGCCTTGGCGGCGAGGGCCTCCCGACAGGCAAGCTTCGCCTGCCTGGCCCGGTAAAGGGCCAGGAGCTGGTGAAGCAGCTTCTCCTCCTCGGGCCCTTCACTCCCGCCGGGCGCCTCGACAATCTTCAAGCCCGCGGAGGCGAGGACCTCCCCATCAAATGCCTCGCCCTCCGCGGGAGCTCGCGACGAAGAACCCCACGGCACCTGGATGAAGACGCCGTTGGGGGCTTCGAGATAATAGCCAGCCTGCTCCGTTCCGGCGGAGGGGTCGGCGGCCGGCGCAGCACTTGATGCTCCCGCCGCCTCCGGGTCGGCGGTGCGGTCGCCGTCCCCCTCCCCGGCCGCTGCATCTGTAGCCGGAGCGGTCTCATGCGCGGCCGACTCGGCGGCTCCTGCCGTGTCCTCGGCGACAGGGGCGTCGCCGCCGCCGCCCTGCGCGCCCTCCTCCTCAAGGTTGATGACCTCCGTCTCCATCTGCTCGGGGGGAGGAGGATCTAGAAGAAGAAGAAGCAAAAGAAGCTCAAGCAAATATCCAAAAAGAAACAGCGCCAAGAAGACAAAGTTGCAAGACCTACCTTGGCGAACATCGTCAGCGGCGGGCTCCCTCGCCGGGGAGCTCTGCCTTGGCGGAGTGGCCGTCCTCGCCGGGCTGCTCGCCCTTGGCGGGGTACTCGCCCTTGGCGGAGTACCCGCCCTTGGCGGAGCACTCTCCCTTGCCGGAGAGTTCGGCCTTGGCGGGGACGGCGGGGCCTGCGGCTCCTCGGGGGCGGCCTCCGGACGCTCCCGCGGCTGTGGCTCCACCTCTGCACAAGTCAAGACAAAAATATCAAGATACTGAAACAAGACAAAATCTCCAAGCGCGCACTACAAATGGAAATACAGAACCCAGACTTACGCTGGGGGCTGCGCTGGGGGCTGCTCCTCGGAGCAGCGCTCGCGTCCGGCAAGCTTGGCTCCGGCACGTCCCCAGTTGCCGCGGTGGGCGAGTCATCCGCGACCTCGACCACGGGCACCTTGGCTTTCTTCGCCGCGCGCTGGGCCAAGGTCCTGAAATCAAAGCAAAGAAACAAGAACAGCATCAACAATAACCAAGATGAAATTTGGGAAGATGAAGGATATCGAGTTCTTACTCCTGTTCCTCCTCGTCGTCGTCGCTCAAGGCGGAGAAGTCGAACTCCACCTGGGGCGCGTCTGCGCGAGGAGCGAGAGGCGAAGACTCCCTCGGGCGCTTGGCGGTCCCCGGGGCTGGGGGCTGCGAAGACCCAGCCCCCGTGGTAGCCGGGGCCCGAGGGGCGGGCGGAGCCGTCACTCCGCTCTGCGAAGACTCCTGTCTGCTCGGCGCCGGCCTGCGAGGCGCCTCTGCCGTGGCCTGCGCGCGGGCCGCCTCCGCTGTGGCTGGTGCGCCGGTCGCCCCCGGCGCAGCTTGACTTCCCCGGGGAGCTCGCGCTGCCCGGCGAGCTGGTTGTTGCCGGGGGGCCTGCGCCCCCTCCCCCGTCGCCGTCTTGCGGATGCGCTTAAGTGGAGACCGCCTAGGGCTTGCCCGGGGCGGGGAGGTCTCCGACGAGGAGAGGTCGTCGGCGTAGAGCTCCGTGGACCCGCCGGAGTCCGCGGTGGCCTCGGCGTGCTCCTCCTCCTCCTCCCCGGCTGGCTTGCTGGACCCAGCGCCCTGCGCCGCGGCCTCCTTCCCTCCGGCGCCTCCGCTCCCTCCGGCGCCTCCGCTCCCTGCGGCGCCCCTGTTCCCTCCGGCGGCGTGGCTTCTCGCCGCGGCCTCCGTCTGGATCTCGATGATCCCGGAGTGCCTCAAGGATGGGACTCCGGCGAGCGCGTCGGGAGACAGCTGCAGTAGCCTGCGGATCTCCGCCTCTTCGGCTTGGCAGGACGCCTCCGCAGCATCTGCCTCGTCGGGCGTGTAGCCGAACTCCCCTGCCGCTGCGGCTACAGCGGCCTCTTCAACCCGAGAAGCGATATACGCAATCTCCTGGTCGGTGGTGTCCTGCGTCAGCTCTCGGGTCTCGTTCTTGTTCTTCGCCACCTCCACAAGGTTGTCGAAGAAGTTGAGGATGTCTATTGACTTGGGCGGAATCCACGTGCGGTCCACGCCGTGCGAATCACACGCGGGCATCATGGCGCGGAGAGGATCACAAGCTGTGCTGTTGCAAAGGGGCACCACTCCCCGGGGCCCCCTGAACCATTCCGGGTGGGCCGGGTCGTGCTTAAACAGCTCCCGGACCATCCCCTTCAGCTCCAGCGACGTGAAGTTGTAGTTGAGCCCGGGCCGCAACCTCATGATATCCACCGAGTTGCCGCACTCCCAGGCCGGTCTTTTCCTGTCTTGGAGAGGGGCGATGCGGCGGCGGAGGAAGTCTGTGCCTACTTCTGCGACAGATAGCCTGGCGGTCCGGAGGCGCAGAATCCTGATGAGGGCGACGTTGAGCTTGCCGTCGTCCGAATCCAGCTCGCTCCAGTCTCTGCCGCGCACGATGGGCGTTGTGCGCGGCGCGGTGAAGGATTGCGGCTGGTCCTCGACAATCCAGCACCATTCCGCACGCCACTCCTCCCACTTGCCGCGGAGCTCCCCCGGCAAGTAAGACTCCTTCTTGTTCAGACGGAAAACCCAAGATACTCCTCCGGAGAGGGGGGCACCGGCCTCTACTCTAGGGGTGAAGAAGTGCCTAAACAGAGCTACGTTTGGGTGTATTCCTATATAGTTTTCGCATATATGTGCGAAAACCGCCATTGTGAGGATGGCGTTGGGGGTGAAGTCAAGAAGATGGAGGCCGGAGGTGTGCATTATGTCACAGAAGAAATCAGAAAAAGGAGGGCAAAGACCGCAGTGGAAGAAGGCTGCGAAGAAATAGTACCCGCCGGGGTAGTTGTCCTTGGCGGCGGCCGGATAAGCTCGAGTGCGGGGATGCGCCTTGGTTCCCTTGGACCAGAACAAGCAGTACTTGTTCCAGAGCTCCCGCGCGCCGAGCCTCGGCGGGAAGACGAGGTTCCGCTTCCGATACGCGGTAAGCTTCGCCGCTTGCTCCGACTTTTCCTTCTTGGCCTTCTCCGCCTTCGCCTTCTCGGTCTTCGGGGCCATGGCGGAGGCGGCGGAGGAAGGGGGACGAAGAGCCCGGCGGCGCCGGAGATGCAGACGGCGGCGGCGGAGGTGTGGAGGCGGAGCGCAAAGGGGATCTCTGGAGGAAGAAGAGGATGCAATGAAAGCGTAAGGAGGGGAACCGCTCCTGCTTCCTCTGCTTTTATGGGGAAGTGGGGGGCGTTTCGCTCTTTCCATTGAAAGAACGTGGGCACGTCCCATCCCACGATGCCGCAATCGACGCGTGCCGTTACAGGGGGATGCGGCGGATACGGAAGTGGATTCGGCACGCCGTGGGCCGCGAGTGCCCGTGCACTGTTTTGGGCCTGGCCCAACAGCGCTCGGCACCGTGTGTGGCCCAGGCCCGGGGGCTCCTGTCGGTGTACTAAGGTAGGGGTACCTCAGTACCCCAACTTGTGCACGGGCAGTTGCAGCTTCCCGCGGCAGGGTTTACCGCGTGCTCGCCGGAGACCTTCCTGCTCCATATCAAACCACTCAAAAACAAAGTATACAAGACAGAAGATCGAGACCCCGGCAAGCGGAGCTTGCCGGGAAGGCCGTTCTAGGCTCAAGGTTACCTCACTCACGCAAGACCTTGGCAAGAGGAGCTTGCCAGGATGACTAGAAGATTACATCATGGAAGACACGCCTCGACGCTATACGCGTCCCGGCGAGGGCCCGGAGAGCGACAAGCTTCAGAGCCCAGCAAGCTCCCGGGCTCGGCAAGGTCAAGACCCCGGCAAGGTGCTTGCCGGGAGAGTTGCGCTGTGTGCCCGCGCTCCAGCTCATCGGCCCACGCGTCGCCCTGGGGCCTTTCCAGGGACGCGTGGCGGATGGCTGTGCAGCCTGGGGGACACGGTGGCACTTCACGGTGGTGAAGCCATCGCCGTGGCAAACGGAGACGCAAGGGCGGGAGCTTTTGGGGTCGACGGCGACGGGCATTAAATGCCCTTGTCCCCCACTGTCAAAGTAGGTGGCGACCACTGTTCACGCACTGTAGCTCCACTATTCCCGCACTGTTACAACTACCACCTCTTTTACGTTTTTACCCCTTTCTCCTACGTTGACACCTGTCGGTGACCCCTTGCACTATAAAAGGAGGCCCATGCACAACGTGGAGGGGGTTCGGAACCTAGATCACTCATACGCTCGGTGTAGCTGCTTCTTCAAGCTCCCGAGCTCTCCAACTCAATACACAACTAAGCAGGAGTAGGGTTTTACGCGTCTACCGCGGCCCGAACCTGGGTAAAACTGCCCGCGTGCTCGCTACGATCTGCTCTTCGTGCTCCCTCCGCCCTCGTACCGCACAGACAAGGGGCTCCGGTCCCATAGGTGTTCGTGGCGGACAGTTTCCCCCGACAAAATGATTTTTGGAAAATATAAAAAGCAAACTACGAGGTAGCTACAGTTCAAATTTGACCCGCTTCCAGCTGAATCGGCGGAAATTTGTCTTTTTCACGAGAGGTGGATCAAAACTTTTTACACCCAAACATTTGGTCAATTGTGCATTAAATATGGCCTAGTATTTTATAAAAATGATTTGGTCCAATTTTGCAACAATTATTTGGGAGGTCCTTCACAAAAAAACCTCCTTTTGGGCACTCGAAAAATGGAAAATGAATTTTTCGTCCAAAGAAAATGAAAACTTCCTTAAGCAATATTGTTTGCCATTCCAAAATGCACCCTTGTGCACAATATGAGATCATTTGAACAAACTATGCTATGAATGTGGCCATAGGATTGATCATTTGGCTTGAAAGCCATGAAACTTATTTTGGGCATTCAAAAATTGGAAAATTATTTTTTCGTGCAAAAGAAATAAAACTATCTTTGTCAATATTGTTTGCCAATCTAAAATCTAAACTTCTGCAAAATATGACATTATTTGAACGGATATTTGATAGGTGTTTCACAAAAAAACTCATTTTGAGCATTGAAAAATGGAATGAAAAATTTGTGTGTAATCAATCATGACCAATTTATATGGTCAAAAGGTTTTCTGATTGTTTGGTGCGTTCTGATTGGTCCAGAGGCATATCACGCGGATCATGTATCAACCACCGTTGGATGCTTCTAGATCCAACAGCAGCCCTCACCTCCTCACCCTCTCACCCAAACCCTAACTCAGATCCACTGAACGCACCAACACACACTCTCTCTCGCTCGATCCCACCCAAACCCTCGTCGCCTCCTCTCTCCCCCCGAACCCCTCTCTCCCTCGCCGCCGCCACCACCCACGCCGCCGCCGCCACCCACGCCGCCCGGTTCCGGCGAGCTCCGGCCGCGCGCAGCACACCGGCGAGATCCCCTTGGTCCGCGTCTGCCTTATCTCCGTGCAGATCCGTGGCTCCCCCACTGGCTAGGGTTTTGTATCCCCTTTTGTTCGCCGGGATCCGCCACGGCAGGCCACGGCGAGGCCATAGGTGACCTGATCCAGCACTGGTAAGCCCCTCCCCCTCCTTCTTCGCCCACCATCTCCTCCTCACCTCACCTCACCTCATCTTCTCTTCCTTCTCTGCAGGTTGCCATGGGCGTGCCGGCGATGACGGCAGAAGGGGCGCACCTCCGTGGGACGGGACGCCGCCATGGAGATGGATTCCCTTATCTCCCACCACGCAGCGGACCCATGGAGCCTCCCAGCACCCCAAACCCTAGCGGGGAGAGAGGAGCTGCTCCTAGTACAGCACGCCATGGAAGGTTCTTTTTTTTGCTGTTTCTCTTCCCGATCTAAACATGTGGAAGGCCCTTTTCCTCACCATGATTTATTCATCTCCCCTTCCTCTGTTTTGTGCAGGTTTCTCTAATGGCGAAGCTTCTGCTGCAGGACGCCCTCCACCTCTCCCCTGCATCCATCTCCCACCCCCATACATGGTGAGCTACAACCTCTCTTTCTAGCCCTTGCAAATCTGATCTGAAGTGGACATCAATTGCAATTGTCACGGACACTACATAACAGCAAGTATTGGTTCAGGTTTTGTGTGAAATTTGATTGTCATTGTGCTTTTTGATGCTTGCTTCAGAAAAATAAAATCATGGATAGTTAGAAGATGGAAACAGTGAGCTTCCTTTCAAGTTAGTAATACTAAAAATCATTTGGCTTATCAATTTTTCATGTCTTGTGTTAAATCCACTCCATTGCAATCTGGCTATGTATGGATGGTTTGGTACAGTTTGCCATGGACGAGTATACGTAGTTACGTACACATGAGCTTTGAAGTTTTAGTTCTTCTTGTATTGCTGCACTTAGTCTAGAGATACACCAACATTAGTTAGGTCCATGGATGGATGGATCAACACATACAATTGTTGGTCGTTTGGATCCAGTGGGAAGGTGCGGAGGCGGACGACGGCCGGACTCCCTGTTAGAGACACCTTTGCCTCTTCGTCGGGCAGGTCAACAGCTTTGAATCTCTCAAGCGACGAGTTTTAAGGAATAACAACCTTTGCCTCTCACATCTTATATCAGTATTCTGAAAAATAAAACACCAAAGTACCATCTCACTATGTAATTGTAATGCTTTCAGATTTGGGAGTATAGTTTGTCCATCTCACTATATAATTGTTGCTGTATTTTTTCCAGAGCTTGAAGTATTCCGCCTCACTATGGAGTGTGGAGCTTGGACTACTTTGCCTTGCACCCAGATATTAGTGCATGGCTAGCTGCCGCTCTATGTTTGCTTACTAATCAAACCATCAAACTTTTGAGACTTGGATAGTTGTCTGTTTATTTTCAGAATACACCAATAAACATTCTGTCTGCTGACATACACTTCCAAAGACAGTTATGCAGTGCTCCCTACACTATGTCTCTTTGCAATATATATATCATTCATGTATTCTTGGATAGTACTGACTACATACTAGGGCGAATTAACCACAACTTGCCACAATTTGCAGTTACTGAAACTTAACCTTGTTGGTTACCAGCTAGCAGCCATGATTGCCAGCCAGCCACCACCATGTTAATGGAATACATGTGTGGCCTATCTAGTGTGCTGCTCATAGAAATGTAGATGTGTGGCCTATCTAGTGTGCTGCTGATAATCTGATTTTACCTCACTTGGCAAGCACCATAATCCGATTTTACATCACTATAATGTAGGAATAAATGTGTGGCCTATCTAGTGTGCTACTGATAGAAATATAGATGGAAGATTAGTTGACCAGTAATGCAATCTATAATCCTTCATATATAATGATGTTGTCTATGCGTGCTGCTGCTTCATACATGTTTAATCGAATCTATCAAGCAGTTGTTGTCATGTCATGCTTGTTGTATTAATATCCAATTTAGTCGCGTATTGCGAGTTCAAGTTGTTTAGTATATATCATGTTCTGTTTTGCTACTGAACACTTTCCAACTGAAATGCTGAATTGCCTTGTACACATAGTGTTTTGTAATCTATGGGAAAGTCGTTAATAGTCAGCTGACCTTATGAACTGTATAAGCTATGTTTGATGCTGCCTACAGGTTCTTATTCTTCTTCTTTTTTGCATAGGTGAAGTATGAAATGCGAAGCCGTGAAGCCTATCAGCAAGAGTAGCATATTATGTATTGTAATATCAGCCAGAGTGTAACATTAGTGAGAGTAGCATGTTATGTATTGTAATATTTAGTGTTGTTTTGGATGAATTTCATTTTCTCTATAGTCTATTTGAAATACTGATTGTGTATATAATTTCAATACTATGAAATGGAAACCTGACCAGGGGGTCCCACTTATGAAAATTGTTTGACAAATTTTGAAATTTCTGACGTGTGGGTCCAATTGTGATATCAGCATGACAAGTGGGACCAATCTGACCAGTGGGACCAGCACAAAAATAATATGGCTGAAAATATAAAATTAATAGTAATGGCCCAGAAAATAAAAATGTTGAATTGTTGGGCCTGGCCCATGTGGCTGTCCAGAATTAATAGGGAAAAAAATATATAAAAGGCCAAATTATTGGTCTCGGCCCATGTAAAACACCGAGTTGGACCGGGCTGAATCTTGTGCCACATCAGCTTGCCACGCTGGATGCCTACGTGGCCTGGGGAGGCTGCTAGTGACCAAAACACGACAGTAGACATATTTTGGTCATAAACGTCTATGACCTTCTCACAGAGAAGGTCGCTATAGTCAGTTTATGACGGCCAGCTTTTGACCTTATGTTTTTGGTCACAAAAAGGTCACAAATGGAAATTTGTGACCATTCAGTGACCAATAGTGGTGGTCACAAGTTGACATATTTCTTGTAGTGGTGTGATCTTTCTAGATTCCCCCACAGTGATACTAGCAAGGAAGTCTTTATATTCAGATTTGCGAGGTTCACTAATATTGCCCCACTGCGGGAGCTTACAAGCATCATTAAAATCTTCTAGGTCCATGGTGTAAGATTTATCCTATAGATCAAACATGATAGTGTGAGAGTTTCGTGAAGATGTAATTTTAAACCTTCTAACAAAGGTATCAGTTAAGTAATGGTACTGAGGGCACTTATCTAGCATGAAGCCCTCGAGGTCAGCATTACACACATATGCGTCAAACTCCTCCTTAATGCATGCCCGAACCATAAACTCCTTTGATGGCCATTCGCAGGGCCGCACTTGAGCTTCCCTCGGTAATTCATCGTTCGGCTCACGCATCGCGAGCCTTGGTCCTTGCTTCCTTGAGGAACCACCTTGGAAGATTTTCCTATGCATTGTTCTGAAATTTTTAGTAATTCAAAATAAAAGTGAACCAAAATCAACAAGATTGATAGCAACAACTCCTACAAGTGCCAAGAGACTATATAATGCATTAGAACTACTTGGGACGAAAGAAATTTAACATGCAAGCTCAAGAACAAGTTCATCACAGCAGCAAAAATTTGCAATAAATAAAGTACTAGAATAAAAACTAATTGGACCAATGGAGGAGTCACATACCAAGAAGCAATCTCCCCAAATAGTTTTGTGAATGGAGCTTTGAGCAAGGAGATCGAAAATGGCAGCAAGATGAGCTAGAACTCGTGCTTGTGCTGGATAGTGATTTTTTTGGTAGGATGAAGGAGTGTGTGGGTGCATGAATAAGTGGAGGGGGGCGTCTTGGGGCCCACGAGGCAGGGGGCACGCGAAGTGAGGGTGGGCGCGCCCTGGACCCTCGTGGCCAGGTGCTGGTTCCCCCTGCTGTGTTCTCTCTGCCAAATGTTCTCAAATATTCTAGAAAAAAACATATTTCATTTTCAAGGCATTAGGAGAACTTTTATTTTTGGGGTATTTTTTATTGCACGGATAACTCTGGAAACAGACAGAAAATATCATTTTTTGCTTTATTTAATCTAATTAACAGAAAGTAAAAGGAGGGTACAGAAGGTTGTGCTATCTAGATTCACCCATCGCATGCTCATCAAAAGGAATCCATTAACAAGGTTGATCAAGTCTTGTTAATAAAATCTTTCCGAATAACATGAAACCGGAGAATTTACGAATAACACTAGGTTACCTCAATGGGGATATGTATGTCCCCAACAATAAGAATATCATATGTCTTCTTGACAATAGGTAGAGGAAATTCAAAACCTCCAATAGTAATAGTTGAAAATTTTCCAATAGAATTGATACTATGGACCCGAGGTTGTTTCCTCGGAAAGTGTACCGTATGCTCAATACCATTGACATGAAAAGTGACATTGCCTTTGTTGCAATCAATAACAGCTCCTGCAGTATTCAAAAAGGGTCTACCAAGGATAATATACATGCTATTGTCCTGGGGAATATCAAGGATAACAAAGTCTGTTAGAATAGCAACATTTGCAACCACAACCGGCAAATCCTCAAAAGTACCGACATGTATAGCAGTTGATTTATCGGCCATTTGCAAAGATCTTCCAGTAGGTGTCAACTTACTCAAGTCAAGTCTACGATATAAAGAGAGGGGGATAACACTAACACCGGCTCCAAGATCACATAAAGCAGTTTTAACATAGTTTCTTTTAATGGAGCAAGGTATAGTAGGTACTCCTGGATCTCCTAGTTTCTTAGGTATTCCACCCTTAAAAGTGTAATTGGCCAGCACGGTGGAAATTTCAACTTCAGGTATCTTTCTTTTATTGGTGATAATATCTTTCATATACTTAGCATAAGGGTTTGTTTTAAGCATATCAGTCAAACGCATACGCAAAAATATAGGTCTAATCATTTCAGCAAAGCGCTCAAAATCCTCATCATCCTTTTTCTTGGATGGTTTAGGAGGAAAAGGCATGGGTTTCGGAACCCAAGGTTCTCTTTCCTTACCGTTCTTCCTAGCAACAAAGTATCTCTTATCATAACATTGATTCTTTGATTGTGGGTTATCATGATCAACAGCAGGTTCAACATCTACATCATTATCATTGCTAGGTTGAGCATCATCATGAACATCATCATTAACATTATCACTAGGTTCATGTTCATTACCAGATTGTGTCTCAGCATCAGAAACAGAGATATCATTGGGATTCTCAGGTGTGTCAGCTACAGGTTCACTAGAAGCATGCAAAGTCCTATCATTTTTATTTTTGTTCTTCTTAGAAGAACTAGGTGCATCTACATTAGCTATTTGAGAATCTTGCTCAATTCTCTTAGGGTGGCCTTCAGGATACAGAGGTTCCTAAGTCATTTTACCACCTCTAGTTGCAACTCTAGCAACAAAGTCATTATTCTTACTATTTAATTCATTGAGAAAATCAGTCTGAGCCTTAAGTACTTGTTCTACTTAAGTGGTAACCATGGAAGCATGTTTACTAATGAGTTTTAATTCACCATTAACTCTAGACATATAATCACTCAAGTGTTCAATCATATAACCATTACGTTGCAATTGTCTACTAACATAAGCATTGAAGTTTTCTTGCTTCACAATAAAATTATCAAACTCATCTAAGCATTGGCTAGCAGACTTACAACGAGGAATATCACCTACATCAAATCTATAAAGATAATTTACCTTTACTACATGTGTCGGTTTATCAAGACCATGTATTTCTTCAATAGGCGGTAAATTCTTAACATCTTCAGCTTTAATACCTTTTTCTTTCATAGATTTCTTTGCCTCTTGCATATCTTCAGGACTAAGAAACAGAACACCCCTTTTCTTTGGAGTTGGCTTAGGGGCTGGTTCAGGAAGTGTCCAATTATTTTGATTGGCCAACATATTATTCAATAGTAATTCAGCTCGATCAACTGTTCTTTCCCTGGAAACACAACCAGCACAACTATCCAGGTGGTCTCTGGAAGCATCGATTAGTCCATTATAAAAGTCAAAGTATTTCATTCCTCTGAAGAGGATGATCAGGCAAAGCATTAAGTAATTGGAGAAGCCTCCCCCAAGCTTGTGGGAGACACTCTTCTTCAATTTGCAAAAAAATATATATTTACCATAAGACAGCTTGTTTCTTATGAGCGGGAAAATATTTAGCAGAGTAGTAATAGATCATATCCTGGGGACTACGCACAGAACCAGGATCAAGAGAATTAAACCATGTCTTAGCATCACCCTTTAACGAAAACAGAAATAACTTAAGGATACAGTAATAACGAATCTTTTCCTCGTTGGTGAACATGGTAGCTATATCATTCAACTTAGTAAGATGTGCCACAACAGTTTCAGATTCATAGCCATGGAAAGGATCAGATTCAACCAAAGTAATTAACTCAGGATCAACGGAGAAATCATAATCCTTATCAGTAACAAAGATATGTGAAGTAGCAAAAGCAGGGTTGTCGGTGTACTAGAGTAGGGGTACCCTAGTATCCCGAACTTGTGCACGGACAGTCGCAGCGTCCCGCGGTAAGGCTTGCCGGGTGACCGCCAAGGTCCCCTGTGGTTCCTTTGGAGCCATTCAAGAACAAAGTATTCAAGCCAAGGAGACAAGACCCCAGCAAGAGGAGCTTGCCGGGAAGGCCAACCAAAGGCATCTCAAGTAACTTGCCGCGACGCGCCACGCGTCCCGGCAAGGCCCGGTGAGCGGCAAGCTCCCGGACGCGGCAAGACAGCGACCGCGGTAAGGCACTTGCCGCGGCAAGCTTCTACTATGTACCCGCGCTCCAGCGCATCCACCCACGTGTCGCTCTGGGACCCTTCCAGGCGTACGTGGCGGGAGGCTGTGCAGCCAGGGGTACGCGGTGGCAAGCGGCGCTGACAAGGTTGCCATCGTGGCGAACGGTGGCGCCCCTGACGACCCCTTTTTGCACTGTTTGGGCGACGTCGATGGGCATTTAATGCCCTTGTCCCCTGCCGTCAGGGTTAGGTATGGAACACTATACAAGTAGGTGTACCAACTACAACATCTTTCCATTTTTGCCCTCAACTGCGTTGCCACCTGTCGGTGACCCCTTGAGCATATAAAAGGAGGCCCATGCGCAACGTAGAGGGGGGTTCGAACACTCTCACGCTCGGTCTCGTTAGCTGCTGGTGTGTACTGTAGCTCCCAGCGCTCCCGAGCAAGAACTCAATACAATCCAGAAAGCAAGAGTAGGGTTTTACGCATCCGTGCGGCCCGAACCTGGGTAGACTGCTCGTGTGCCTCGCCTCGATCTGCTCTTCGTGCGATCTCCGCCCCCTGCCGTACCGAAAGGGGCTCCGTCCCCATAGGTGTTCGTGGGTGGATCAGTTTCCCCGACATCTTTGGCGCGCCAGGTAGGGGTGCGTCGAGGTTGTGTGAACCTGATCCGGCGTTCACACGGGCTAGATCTTCATCATCTTCATCAACATGCCGCAGAAGAAGAAGGCTTCGGAGGCAGCTGGTCCGTCCGCGTCAATCCCACCACCGCCGGAGCCAACGGCTGGTGGGGTAGACGACGGCAGAAGAACGGACGTCGATGAGGGAGCTCACGGTGCCGCCAAGTCCAAGGACAAAGCTGCGCTGCCCGTCGGCGGCGTAGTCGACTCCCACAACGACCGGGCGGACTCCAAGACCTCGGCGTCCGTACATGCACCGCACCCATCTCAGGAGGCGCGGGACCGGCAGCGTCGTGGTACTCACGGTACCATATGCTTGCTGGACCAAGATCGAGCTGGTGGATCCCGGGATGCTCAAGACCAGCATGCACGCCAGCATGCCGGCACGAGCAAGGCACGGTCGCCTGGACGGGATACTGCTCCTTCTAAAGTAGTTAGAAGTCCGAGCATATCCCGCTCCTCACACCGTTCGCCACCGCTACCCGCCACTCCAGCAGAAGCTCTGGCACGAGCTCAACTGCTCCTAGACTTCCCTCCAACGGCAGACAAGGCCGATGACTGGAGGGCCACCATTCAGAGTCTCATCGCCTTCGCCAACGGCGACACTCCACGGCAGCCGAGTACATCGCAGCCGCGGCAAGTCAGCCAGGCACGGGCCGATGGCGACAAGACTGGTGGGGGTGCAAGCACCGTGCACTCTTCGCCCCGAAGGCCAAGATCGCCGACTCGCCGGATCCACCTCGACAGCGACTCCACCGCGTCGTCAGATCCGCGAGCTCGTCACGATCAGCGCCAAGTTCTTCACGAACGACAGCAAGAAGACGCTCGTACTCGCATCGAGCGCCGAAGAGAAGCGCGGCGTCAATCAGACCAGCGCGCTGGGCCCACTATCGACATGCATGCGCCAGGGGACCAGGAGACTTGCCATACGTGGTAGGTTGTCCTGCGTTTACTCGTGAGCTGCGGCAAGTCCAGTGGCCCAGCATGAAGAATTTCAAACCAGACGTACTGGAGAAGTACGACGGCAAGACGCATCCGTCGGAGTTCCTCAGCATCTACACCATCGCGGTGCAAGCTGCTGGGGGGCGAGACGACAAGATCCTTGCCAACTACTTCCCACTGGTACTCAAGCCCAATGTCAGATCCTGGCTCATGCACTTGCCGGCAACTCCATATCCTCCTGGGCAGACCTGTGCCATCAGTTTGTCGGCGCCTTTACAGGCGGCCACAAACCCCATGGCCAAGAGAGTGACCTTCACCTTCTCGCCCAGAAGGAAGGAGAGCCCCTGCGCAAGTATATCCAGTGGTTCAGCCGTGTACAACACAACATCCCAAACGTCCACCCTGCCGCAGTTATCAGCGCGTTCCATCAGAACGTGCGTAACCGCAGGATGAGGGAGGAGATGGCGATGTGCAAGATCAGAGACGTCATTGAGCTTTACGCCCTGGCCGACAAGTGCGCGCGTGCTGAGGAGGGGAGGAAACTCCCCGGAGAGGATACATGAGCAAGAGGATCCGACAGCGAAGATGCTGCCCCGACAAAGAAAAACCGGCGGCGAAACAACAGGAAAAAGAAAAACAAAGAGGTGCTAGTCGTCGAGCAGTCCGGCAACGGAGGTGGCGCCAACAAAGCCAAAGTTGGTAGCTCCGGCAAGGAGACTGCCGCGTGCACCAACTGCCAGGCTGTGGCGGCCGCCGACAAGCAGGACGACACCGACAAGCAGTACTGCAAGATCCACTATACCAAGGGCCATGACCTCCAGAACTGCAAGAGGGTCGATCAGCTTGTTGAGCAGCAAAAGGCTGAATACGAGCGGCGCGACAAGGAGAAGGCCCAAGGAGGTGCTGAAGGATCCGGCAAGAAGCGGCCATTCAATGGCCGGGGAGGACGCCGCGGCAAGGCCAAGCAGCGGCAAGGAGACAGACCTCCCCGCGGCCGCGACAAGGATGAAGATGACGACGACGACGAAGATGTGGCTGATGTTGAGACCAGTGACCAGGAGTTCCAGAAAGCCACAGAGGTCTTGTGCGTTGACGGCGGTGCTTCTCTGCATACTTCACACCGCCAACTCAAGCAGTGGGTGCGGGAAGTCAATGCGGCAGAACCACCTGTCGAATCGCGCAAGCTTCTGAAATGGTCCAGCACGCCTATCATCTTTGATATTGAGGACCACCCTGATCGCACAACTGCGGTCGGGTGCTTGCCGATGTTGGTTTCACCAACTATCTGCAACCTCAAGGTCACTAAGATGCTAGTTGACGGCGGGGCCAGCTTGAACCTGATCTCCTCCGCTGTACTCCAGAAACTCCAGATCCCTGACAGCGAGCTCGAAGAGACCGGCACATTCCAAGGAATCAACCCGGGAAGGAGCAAGCCAAAGGGGAAGATCACGTTGCCAGTGACATTTGGCGGCGAGCTGAACTTCAGGACTGAGAGGGTCACATTTGACGTTGCCGATTTCCCATTGCCTTACAATGGGATACTTGGCCGTCCAACACTCGCCAAGTTCATGGCAGCCTCTCACTACGCCTACAACATGCTGAAGATGACAGGCCCGATAAACGTCATCTATGTCCCTGGCGACAAGAAGGATGCTCTTATCTGCGCCGACAAGATCTACCGGGAAGCAGCAGCCGCAACAGATCACGAGACACTTGCCGCTGAAGCTCCCGGGGGGAAGAAGAAGACTAAGTCCGGCAAGAGTTCTGATGCACACTCCGGCAAGCGCACCTCTTCGGAGTGCTGCGCTACCGTCGAGGATGCACCATCGAGCTCCACCGGCAAGTGTAAGAAGACGATGGCAGCTCCACTAGAGACCAATAAAGTGTCCGCCAAGGAGGACGGCACTGGTGGTACCTTCACCATCAGTGCCACACTTGACCCTAAATAGGAAAGCGCGCTCGTTGCTTTCCTGTGGGCGAACGTCGACGTGTTTGCATGGCAACCGTCTAACATCCCCGGTGTTCCCAGGAAAGTAATTGAGCACCACCTTGCCGTCTTTCCTCACGCGCGGCCCGTCAAATAGAAAGTCAGGAAACAAGTAGTGGAGCGCCAAGAGTTCATAGCAGAAGAAATCAAGAAGTTGGAAGCAGCAGGCCTTGTCAGAGGAGTGCTCCATCCTACGTGGTTGGCCAATCCTGTAGTCGTGCGCAAGGCGAACGGGAAATGGAGGCTTTGTATCGACTTCACCGATGTGAATAAAGCTTGTCCCAAAGACTCATTTCCCTTGCCGCGCATTGACCAAATTGTTGACTCCACGGCCGGATGTGACCTGCTTTCATTTCTTGACGCATACTCAGGATACCATCAAATCTTCATGGCAGAAGAGGATGAGGAGAATACCACATTCATCACTCCGTGTGGCACGTACTGTTTCATACGAATGCCTTTCGGTTTGAAGAATGCTGGTTCAACATTTGCAAGGGTAGTCCATACAGCTTTTGAGCCACAAATACACAGAAATGTAGAAGCCTACATGGATGACATAGTGGTCAAGAGCAAGGACAGGGCTACTCTGATCCAAGATTTAGACGAGACCTTTGCAAATCTGCGCAAGATCCAGCTCAAGCTCAACCCCGAGAAGTGTGTGTTTGGAGTCCCTTCCGGCAAGCTTCTCGGGTTCTTCGTGTCTCAGAGGGGAATTGAAGCCAATCCCGACAAGATCAAGGCCATTGAGCAGATCGAAGCACCCAAGCGCGTCAAGGATGTACGGAGACTTGCCGGTTGCGTGGCTGCTCTCAGCAGGTTTATCTCTAAGTCTGCTGAGCGCGCCCTGTCGTTTTTCAAAATTTTGAAAAAGGCAGGTCCAATGAAATGGACTCCGGAAGCGGAGGCCGCGCTGCAAGACTTGAAGAGATACCTGTCCTCCACTCCAATACTTGTCGCACCTAAGCCACAAGAGAAGTTGCTGCTGTACCTAGCGGCAACCAATCAAGTGGTTAGTGCTGCGTTAGTAGAGGAGAGGGAGGCAGATGATGAGCCAGCAACCGCGGCAAGCACATCCCGCGACAAGCAGGGGGCTTCCCCGACAAGCTCTGGTCCTGACAAAGATGGATCTGCGCAGGCGTGCGAAGAGATACGGAAGAAAATGGTGCAGCGCCCAGTTTATTTTGTCAGTTCCCTTCTGCAGGGGGCTAGGTCAAGGTACTCTGGTGTGCAGAAATTGCTGTTCGGCCTTCTCATGGCCTCGAGAAAGCTGCGCCATTACTTCCAAGCACATGAGATCACAGTTGTCACTCGCTTTCCGCTGAAAAGGATACTGCATAATCCAGAAGCAACAGGCATGATTATTGAGTGGGCACTGGAACTGTCAAGCTTTGGCCTCAAGTTTGAGAGCACTTCAACTATCCAAAGCAGAGCATTGGCAGAATTCATAGCTGAGTGGACGCCAACACCAGATGAAGATACTCCAGAAACGAGCATCCCCGTCAAGGAAGCAAGCAAAGAGTAGCTGATGTACTTTGATGGTGCCTTCTCGCTGCAAGGCGCCGGTGCTGGCGTGTTGCTTGTCGCACCCACTGGAGAGCACCTCAAGTACGTAGTCCAGATGCACTTTCCCAAGGAGCAAGCAACAAACAATACTGCAGAGTATGAAGGTTTGCTTGCCGGTCTCAGGATCGCGACAGACCTTGGGATTAAGAAGCTCATTGTCAGGGGTGAGTCGCAGCTTGTCGTCCGCCAAGTGAACAAGAATTATCAGAGTCCGTTGATGGAAGCTTACGTTGATGAAGTGAGAAATCTTGAAGAGCACTTTGACGTCCTACAGATGGAGCATGTTCCAAGAGCTCAGAGCGACATCGCAGATGGCCTGTCAAAGTGCGCCGCACTTAAGTTACCTGTGGAACCAGGGATCTTTGTGCTCAAGCTAACTCAACCATCCGTACCACCATCAAATGGACAGAGCAAGAAAAGGAAGTTGATTTCTTGGTGACTATTTTCCGGCAGAGCTTCCCGAAGCCGCCGCCAAGAAGGTCCCCAAGATCAACACCAAGAGCGCTGAGGAGCAATCTGCTCCGGCAAGCCCCAGGGTTTGTTCTGTTGAAGCAGAGGCTCCCGACAAGTTTTGCTCCGGCAAGCTTGCCGGGGGACATCAAGCTCCGGCTGAGCCGTAGGTTCTCGCCGTAGAAGCGGATGTTCTCGCAGCAGCAGATGTGCCTTTAGTCCTTGTTGTCGAGCCACAGGCTCCAGCATGGGCACAGCAGATTGTCCATTTCCTTCAGACAGGAGAACTTCCCGAAGAGCAAGAAGAAGCGGAGAGAGTAGCCCGGCAGTCAAGTATGTACCAGTTCGTTGACAACACACTGTACAGAAGAAGACTCAACGGTGTGAAATTGAAGTGTATTCCCCGGGAAGATGGACAAAAGCTGTTGGCAGAGATACATGGAGGCGTATGTGGCCACCACATTGGCGCAAGAGCACTTGCCGGCAAAGCATTCTGGCAAGGTTTCTTTTGGCCGGAAGCCCTCCAGGATGCAACTGCACAAGTAACCAAGTGTGAAGCGTGCCAGTTCCATTCCAAGCAGATACACCAGCCAGCTCAAGCTCTCCAGACGATCCCTTTATCCTGGCCATTTTCGGTCTGGGGGCTCGACATCCTCGGCCCCTTTCCCCGCGCAGCCAGGGGCTTTGAGTACTTGTACGTCGCAATCGACAAGTTCACAAAGTGGCCGGAAGTGGAACCAGTGAGGAAGGTGACCGCACAGTTAGCAGTCAAGTTCTTCAGGTCGATTGTTTGCCGTTTCGGGATCCCTAACAGGATCATCACCGACAGCGGTACGCAATTCACGAGCCGCACCTTCATGCAGTACGTCCAAGATCTTGGCGCCAAGGTCTGCTTCGCTTCTGTTGCTCACCCGAGAAGCAACGGTCAAGCGGAGAGGACAAATGCTGAAGTGCTGCGTGGACTCAAGACCAGAACTTTCGACAGGCTGCACAAGTGCGGAAGAAACTGGATCGAGGAGCTGCCAGTGGTTCTTTGGTCGATCAGGATGACGCCAAATCGAGTCACTGGACAGACACCTTTCGCTCTAGTCTATGGAGCAGAGGCAGTTCTCCCCGCGGAACTCGTATACGGGTCACCTCGAGTGCTCGCTTATGATGAGCTCGAGCAAGAGCAGCTGCGACAAGATGATGCGTTGCTCCTTGAGGAAGACCGTCTTCAGGCTGCTGTACGAGCTGCTCGATACCAGCAAGCTTTGCGCCGCTATCATAGCCGCAAAGTTAACGCCAGAAGTTTCAAGGAAGGCGACCTTGTTCTTCGGCGCGTTCAGTCCGCCAAGAATTCCAACAAGTTGACGCCGAAGTGGGAAGGCCCTTACCGGGTGAAACGAGTCACTAGGCCTGGCGCTGTCCGCCTTGAGACCGAAGATGGCTTTCCGGTGAGCAACTCCTGGAATATCGAGCATCTTCGTAAGTTTTACCCATAAGGCGCGGTTGCCGGAACCCGTTTTCGGCAACCACCTTTTGTACAAGTCTTGCCGCTGTTGCATGTAATCCTTTGTACAAAGCCGGGCACAGACCCCGTGCATAAGTAAAGCTCATGTGCCTCGCACATCTTGTCATTTCATGGTTTTTATTTCTTGCATGCATTATCTGACACTTTGTGCAGCACCTACCCCCGGTAAGCAATAACGAGCCCAAAGGCTCCATATCTGTATTTTCTCTTCTTTCTTTTTTTCTCAAGGAAAGGAAGGTTCCCTCGCGCACAAGTTT
>LR738710.1:825791090-825855007 GCA_902687465.1 Secale cereale | reverse complement strand
GGGGGGGAGGAGAAGATAACGGTATGGACCAAGCATCGTTCAAGAAAGTTTCGCCTTGCCAGGAAGCAAACAACACAAAAGCTAAGTTGCCAAAGTTTGAGCAATCAGATTTTTAAATTTTGAAGTTATCTTCCTTGAACGACCGTGCTTCGTATGGAAAACCTGTGCGCTGAGGAACCAACTCGTAGCTAGTTGCGCCCTTACTTTGTTTCGAGTCCGCTCAACAGCTTAAGTGTGCTACGACTAGTGTCGCGCCCTTACCTTGTTTCGAGTTTGCTCAACAACTTAAGTGAGCTGCGACTAGTTGCGACAAGGTTTCTTGTCGGTAACGGCATCGCCAGCAGGCTGCTGACGTTCCGCACTCAGCGCTCGCGGCAAAGGTGCCCGCACCGGCAAGTTCCCTAAAAGCGTAGGGCAAAAACATACAAAGGAAAGGGATCAAGTAAATGAAATAACGATGCAATCACTACCCAAAATAGAGTTATATTACAAAGTAGCTTGTCGCAGCTCTAACAGATTGTTTTCATAAACATGATCAGCAGCGACAAGGAAAGAAGAAAATAGGCGGCCTAATCTGCGCGATCGCCCTCAACCCTCTTGATGCCGCTCACCTTGTCCACAATGGGTGCGACAAGGGCCTTGAGCGCCTCCAGATCAGTGTCCGACGGCAAGCTCTTGAGGACGTTGGTGAGGTTGAGGCCCGGATTGCGGAAGGCCACCTTCATCAACACCTTTTGAAGGGCTCCCTCGCAGAGCTTGTGCGACTCATCCGCCAGCTGCTTTGGGATCCTCTCCCGGAGTTGCTGGAGGGCCATCGTCACGCCTTTGAAGAATAGGGTAAGCTTGGCGCTGGGGTGGAGGTTCTCGTCGGAGGAATACCCGAGATACTCCGCCCCCAGCTGCGCCAGCTCCCTGTCGATATCTGCGGCAGCATTGACGAGACCCTCCGTCCAGTGCTCCACAGTCTCCCTAAAGACGTTCTGAGTGACAGCAGCGCTCGCTAGCAGCGCCTTCTAGGCCTTGACCTCCTCCTTCAAGGCAGCCTCCCGCTCCTTGGCGCCGTCCAGCGTCTTGGTCAAAGTGGTCAGCTTCAGATCAAGATCGGCGTTGGAGTTCTTGGCGGCGGCAAGCTCCTTGCCCTTCTCGGCGAGGCGAACCTACAGCTCCGAGTGGCTGTGGGCGTCCTTCTCCCGCTCGAGCTTGAGCGCGGCGATCTCTTCACCTCTCGCCTTGAGATCGGCCTCCAACTGCGCCACCCTCGCCTCCAGCTTCTTCTTGGCGGTCTCGACAGCTGCAGTAGCGTCCTCTGCTTGCTTGAGGGCTCCGCCAAGTGATTGCTCGCGCACGGCAAGATCCTCCTCGTGGCTGTCGAGGTTGATCTTCCGCTGCGCCAGCTCGCCTTCCCGCGCAGATAGCTTCTCAGCGGCAAGCCGCTGCTGCTCTTCGACTTCGGCCTTCTCGAGGAAGAAGGCCGTCTGCTCTTCGGCAAGTTGCTCCCGCTCCTCTGCCAAGGACCGGAGAGCTGCCTGGTTGAGGGCCCGGAGCTCCTCCACGCGCTTCTCAATGTCGGCTCCCGCCTTGGCGGCCAGCACTTCGCGGGACTCCAGCTTGGCCTGCCGAGCGCGGTAGAGCGACAACAGCTTCCGCAGCAGCCGCTCCTCCTCGGGCTCGCTGCTGCCGCTGCTCGGCGCGTCCACGAGCGTCAGCCCGGCGGAGGCAAGTACTTCTCCGTCAAAGACTTCTCCCTCGACCGGCGCCCTGGAGCTCGACGCCCAGGGGAGCTTGATGAAGACGCTGTCGCCAGCCTTCAAGTAGGCGCCTGGCTCGGGCTCCTCTGAGCCTGGGGCAGCGGCAGTGGCGGAGGGATCGGCGGTCGGCGTAGCGCCTGGCGCTCCTGCGGCCTCAGGGCCGTCAGTTCGATCGCCAGACCCCTCGCCGGCTGCTGCGGCGGCAGCCTTGGCGGCCTCGTCGCCGGCGGGCTCGTCAGCACCGGCCGCTTCTTCTGTGGCAGCGGCGTCGCCGGTGTTGCCGCGCGTATTCTCCTCGACAGCAGCCTCCGTCTCCATCGGCTCTGTGGCAGATGGGTCTGACGGCAGGAAAGGGGAGAGAAACAGTCAAGCAAATATCAAAAAAGAAGAATCAAAAGAAGAAAAGTCCAAGGGAAGTTTGAAGCAAGGGGATTACCTGCGCGAGTCGGCTCCTCGGTGGGGTTCCTTGCCGGGGAACTCTCTTGGCGGTGTAGCTGTAGTCCCCGCCGGCGGAGGGCCGCTGGTACTATCCCTCGCCGGAGAGCTCGCCCTTGCCGGAGGACTCTCCCTTGCCGGGGAAACCCTTGCCGGAGAGCTTTCCCTTGGCGGCGTAGTTGAAGCAGATGGCACGTCGGGGGCAGTCTCCGGGCGCTCCTGGTGTGTCTGCTCTGCTCCTACACAAATCAACAATCAAGATATCAGCAAAGATAGAACACCCACACGCGCCTAGCAGCGGAAAGTGAACCATACACTTACGCTGGGGGCTGCGCTGGGGGCTGCTCTGAAGATCAGTTGTCGGGTCCGGCAAGTTTGTCTCAGGCGCACCCCCTGCTGTCACGGCGGGCTCGTCCTCGATGACAATCACCGGGACCTTGGCTCTCTTTGGCGCCCTCTGGGCCAGAGTTCTAAAAAGGAACAAGTTCAGAGTCAAGCAAATGAGAGATACAAGACAAAACAGCAGAAAATCGAAGAAACACAAGAACGACAAAGTGTTACTCTTTTTCTTCCTCGTCGGAGCTGAGCGCGGAGAAGTCGAAGTCCGGCTCATGCCCGGCGCGAGGAGGCGGAGGAGTAGCCTCCCTTGGCCGCTTGACGGGGGCAGTGGCGGTGGTCTGAGACGACCCCGCTCCGGCTGCCGCCGAGGCGTGAGGAGCGGCAGGAGCAGAAGCGGCGGTCCGGGAAGACCCCGCTCCAGTTGCAGCAGATGCGCGATGTGCTCCCATAGCAACCTTGCTTGCCGCGGTGGAGCGCGTCGCGCGGGGCGGCGGCTGTTGACCCGTCTGCTGCTCCGTTACGTCCCCGGCCTTGCGGAGACGCCTTCTTGGTGGAGCTGGAGGCTCTGCTGGTGGCGAGGTGCCTGAAGATGAGGAGGAGGAGGAGTCGATCTCCAGCGAGCCGCTCGTATCCTCGGCGGGCTCGCTCAACTCGTCGCCCTGCTCGGTGGGCACGCTCGACCCGACACCCTGATCGGCGGGCTCGCTTGACTCGGCGTCTTGCCCGGCAAGCTCCCCCTCGCCAAAAAATTCCCCTCGCTCGGCAAGGCTTGCCACCTTCGCTGCATCTGCCTCCTCCGGGGTGAAACCGAACTCGCCCGCGGCTGCGGCTGCCGCCGCCTCTTCCAGCCTGGTGGCGATGTACGCCATCTCCTGATCGGTGATGTCACGGGTGAGGCCGTTCTTCTCGTCGGAGCAGATCGGCGTTTCCTCCAAGTTGTCAAAGAATGCCTGCACGGCGTCATCTGCAGGCTCTTGCCAAGTTGGGTCAATCCCGTGCGAATCGCACAGCGGCATCATTGCGCGGATGCGGCTGAGCGCGGAGTTGTTGCACAGCGGGACGACCCCCCTCGGCAACCTGAACACTTCGGATGATCGGGGTCATACTTGAACAGCTCCTGGAGCATCGCGTTGAGCTCAAGGACAGTGAAGTCAAAGTTGAGGCCTGGGCGCAGCCTCATGATGTACGCCGCGTTCTCGAACTCCCAGGCGGGTCTCTTCCTCTCCTGCAGGGGGGCGATGCGGCGGCGAAGGAAATCTGCGCCAACTGCGCCTACAGTGAGCCCGGCAAGCCTGAGGCGTCGGATCCGGGCAGTGGCAATCTTCAGTCTACCGTCTTCCGGGGCCAGGTCGCTCCAATCGTTGCCGCACACTACTGGGGCTTGGCGCCGGGCGGTAAATGGCTGCGGGTTCGCCTCTACAATCCAACACCAATTGGCTCTCCATTCCTCCCATTTGCTGCGGAGCTCTCCCACTAGATAAGCTTCCTTCTTGTGGACCCTCGAGATCCAGGAGATTCCGCCGGATAAAGGCTCTCCTCTCTCAACTCGGGGCATAAAGAAGTGGCGGAAAAGGGCTACATTGGGGTGGACTCCGACAAAGTTTTCGCAGAGGTGTGCGAAAACTGTCATGGTCAGAACGACATTGGGGGTGAAGTCAAGGAGGTGGAGCCCGTAGGTGTTCATGATGTCGCAGAAGAATTTAGAGAAAGGCGGGCAGAGCCCGCAGTAGAAGAACAAGGCGAAGAACGCGTATCCATTCGGAGCCATTTTGCAGGCGACGGCTGGAAGTACCTTAGTGCGCGGATGCGCCCGCGTCTCCCCCGACCAGAAGAGCTAGTAGTTTTCCCTCAGTTCCCTCGCGGCAAGCTTGGGGGGGGGGGGAGACAGCTCGCGCCTTTCGCATCGCCGCGAGCCGCAGCGCCTCGGCCGACTTCACTGCATTCCCCTTCTCGCCCTTCGGAGCCATGGCGGAAGTGGTGAGGGAGGTCGACGGCGTTGGTGGTGCTGGTGGCGATGGGGGCGGAGCGCTGCTCTCTTTCACCTTTGGGAAGAAGGGGAGCGGCGGAGGTTTTTTGAGGAGTAGCAACGGGCGGATGGACGAACTGCCCCTGTTTCCCCTGCTTATAAGGAGGGATGGGGCGGACGTTCCGCCTTTCCGATTAAAGAAACAGCCCACGATCTCTCCCACGACGCCGCATTAAACGCGTGTCGTTAAGGGAGGGCGCGGTGGATACGGAGAAAGATATGGCATGACCCAGGCCGCGCGTGCCCGTGCACTGTTTTGGGCCTGGCCCAACAGCGCTCGGCACCGTGTATGGCCCAGGCCCGGGGGCTCCTGTCGGTGTACTAGAGTAGGGGTACCCTAGTATCCCGAACTTGAGCACGGACAGTCGCAGCGTCCCGCGGCAAGGCTTGCCGGGTGACCACCAAGGTCCTCTGTGGTTCCTTTGGAGCCATTCAAGAACAAAGTATTCAAGCCAAGGAGACAAGACCCCGGCAAGAGGAGCTTGCCGGGAAGGCCAACCAAAGGCATCTCAAGTAACTTGCCGCGACGCGCCACGCGTCCCGGCAAGGCCCGGTGAGCGGCAAGCTCCCGGACGCGGCAAAACAGCGACCGCGGCAAGGCACTTGTCGTGGCAAGCTTCTACTATGTACCCGCACTCCAGCGCATCCACCCACGTGTTGCTCTGGGACCCTTCTAGGCGTACGTGGCGGGAGGCTGTGCAGCCAGGGGTACGCGGTGGCAAGCGGCGCTGACAAGGTTGCCATCATGGCGAACGGTGGCGCCCCTGACGACCCCTTTTTGCACTGTTTGGGTGACGTCGATGGGCATTTAATGCCCTTGTCCCCTGCCGTCAGGGTTAGGTATGGAACACTATACAAGTAGGTGTACCAACTACAACATCTTTCCATTTTTGCCCTCAACTGCGTTGCCACCTGTCGGTGACCCCTTGAGCATATAAAAGGAGGCCCATGCGCAACGTAGAGGGGGGTTCGAACACTCTCACGCTCGGTCTTGTTAGCTGCTGGTGTGTACTGTAGCTCCGAGCGCTCCCGAGCAAGAACTCAATACAATCCAGAAAGCAAGAGTAGGGTTTTACGCATCCGTGCGGCCCGAACCTGGGTAGACTGCTCGTGTGCCTCGCCTCGATCTACTCTTCGTGCGATCTGCGCCCCCTGCCATACCGAAAGGGGCTCTGTCCCCATTGGTGTTCGTGGGTGGATCAGTTTCCCCGACAAGGGTCATATTTCATTCTAGCATTCAAAGAATTTTCTTTCAGCTTAGCTAATAATTTCTTAAGATCATATCTATCGTTGCAAGCAAGAAAGTCCCTAGCAGTTTCTTCAGCCATAACATAACCCTCAGGAATAACATGCAATTCATATCTAGGGGGAGAATCTTCATCATCACTTTCATCAATATTATCAGTTTCAATATTTGCATTCTCCCTAACCATAGCAATTTGTTCATCTTGAAATTTACATAGTGGCACAATATTATCAAGCATAGAAGTAGTTTCATCATACATAGCAGAAGTGGCATCATCAAGAACATACAACATATCAGATTCAATAGTAAGAGTAGGTGTCACAACTTGACTCATAACAGAGGGTGAATCAAGTGCAGAGCTAGATGGAAGTTCCTTACCTCCCCTCGTAGTTGAGGGATAAATCTTTGTTTTTGAGTCTTTCAAGTTCTTCATAGTGATCAACAGATATAAATCCCAAGTGACTTAAAGAATATAGCTATGCTCCCCGGCAACGGCGCTAGAAAATAGTCTTGATAACCCACAAGTGTAGGGGATCGCAACAGTTTTTGAGGGTAGAGTATTCAACCCAAATTTATTGATTTGACACAAGGGGAGCCGAAGATTACTCTTAAGTATTAGCAGCTGAGTTGTCAATTCAACCACGCCTAGAAACTTAGTATCTGCAGCAAGGTAATATGGAAGTAATGGTAACGGTAGCAAAAGTAGCGATAGTGTTTTTGTAGTGATTGTAACAGTAGCAGCGGAAAAGTAAATAAGCCACAAGCAATATGTGAAAAGCTCGTAGGCATTGGATCGGTGATGGATAATTATGTCGGATGCGATTCCTCATGTAATAGTTATAACCTAGGCTGACACAGAACTAGCTCCAGTTCATCAATGTAATGTAGGCATGTATTCCGAATATAGTCATAAGTGCTTATGGGAAAGAACTTGCATGACATCTTTTGTCCTACCCTCCCGTGGCAACGGGGTCATAACAGAAACTAAGGGATATTAAGGCCTCCTTTTAATAGAGCACCGGACCAAAGCAATAACACATAGTGAATACATGAACTCCTCAAACTACGGTCATTACCGGGAGTGGTCTCGACTATTGTCACTTCGGGGTTGCCGGATCATAACACATAGTAGGTGACTATTGACTTGCAAGATAGGATCAAGAATACACATATATTCATGAAAACATAATAGGATCAGATCTGAAATCATGGCACTAGGGCCCTAGTGACAAGCATTAATCATAGCAAAGCCATAGCAACATCAATCTTAGAACATAGTGGATACTCGGGATCAAACCCTAACAAAACTAACTCGATTACATGGTAAATCTCATCCAACCCATCACCGTCCAGCAAGCCTACGATGGGATTACTCACGCGCGGCGGCGAGCATCATGGAGTTGGTGATGGAGGAAGGTTGATGATGACGATGGCGACGATCTCCACTCTCCACAGCCCCTAAGGGACTCCAGATCAGCCCTCCCGAGAGAGATTAGGGCTTGGCGGCCGCTCCGTATCGTAAAACGTGACAATTCTTCCTCTCTGATTTTTTCTCCCCGAAAGTGAATATATGGAGTTAGGGGATACGTCGGTTGAGCAACAGGAGGCCCACGAGGTAGGGGGCACGCCCAGGGGGGCGCCCCCACCCTCATGGACAGGGTGTGGGCCCCCTAGCTTGGTTCTTTCCGCAGATATTTTTTATATATTCCAAAATAATTCTCCGTTGAATTTCAGGTCATTCCGAGAACTTTTATTTCTACACAAAAATAACACCATGGCAGTTCTGCTAAAAACAGCGTCAGTCCGGGTTATTTCCATTCAAATCATGCAAGTTAGAGTCCAAAACAAGGGAAAAAGTGTTTGTAAAAGTAGATACATTGGAGGTGCATCAGAGATGCAGTTTACAAGGGTTATCCCTTCATGGAGAATGGAGTTGAATTTTGGTACGTGGAGGTACACCTCCACCGTTTGAAAGGAGTTTGCCCAAAAACTACGGTTCAATACTTTTTGATCTCTCGAGTACCACGAATAACATTTTTCGACTCTGTTCGTGAAGCTGCTATGGAAGCCATATGTCAGATTGGAGAAATACTTGAAGCAAGACTTTGTCACACTCAGGAACGCCTTAGTGGGGTGCATGCATAGATGATGGAGATGAAGCACATGACCAATAGGATGAATCAAAAGACCGATGATTTCTAGAATCACATTGCACAATTCCGGTGGGACTGAAGCATCCTTAGCCAGGACGAATGAATAAAGATGGAAGAAATGTTTGACCATATCAAACTATGTGGATGGCAGCATTTGTCGTGAAGCACCTTTGGAATTTGAGTGTTGAATAGTGGCTCAGGAAGTAATAAAAGATTTGATATGAGGAGAAACTGAATTACAGATGAACCTGTGCATTTTGTTTAGGGTGATACCTTTTGTGTGAACACTAGACCAATAGAAAGGAAAAATGTTGCTCCAAATACTGGAGTTTGCACAAATAAGTTGGAGTTTATTCATGATATGATGCTTACCCCAAGGTTATGAAGGAAATAAGTACAATTTGATTTAAAGAGGGTGTAATGCTGGACTGTGGAGCAATAGTGACTCCAAGGATGAGTTAAGGATATACAAGTTCGAAAGTGGACCATAAGCCAAGGACACTAAGGAGGCTACGTAATCATACGAGACCCACAAGACTTGTCAGAAGTAATATGTTTCTACTGTAGTGAAGCTGGGCACTTTGTTAGATATTGTCCCAAGGAGAAGGAGACTTGTGCTAAATAGTTCAATTGAGACGTGTAATGGGAGTGCAGTAGATCGTAGTAAGTTGAGAATCAATACAGCTAGCACCAGGGTATTGATTTTGGATTTTATGAGTTGTTACTATATAGGTGACGAGTGAAATCATGATGCGTGGAATAAGATTTTGAAGAGAACTAGTGTTTTGCATTTTAAGGGTGGTAGAACTGTAGCGACCACGATCCTAATGGACCGAAGTCTCCGTGTTTCAGTGTCATCCCTGGATCAGTAATGCTGACACACACAGTACTTGAAGGATTTATAACAGAGTGGCAATCACACACTTATTACATTGAATGTCTCAAAAGAGAACTTATTACAAAAGTCTATGGCTTAAGGCCATCTAACAAAATAACAGCAGAAGGCTTGGAAGGTAAGTGAGTCCATCAACTCCAACGGCATAGCTGAGTGCATGACAAACGACCTAGAACGTCTTACTCGTCTGTAAAGTCTGCAACGTAACATGTTGCAGCCCAAAACGGGTCATCACATGGAATATGCTGGCAAGATAACACAGTAGATGCAAGTAACAGAATAAAGGCTACACTATATGCATATTTGGCTCGTGGAGGCTCTAAGGTTAAAGTTTTTGCATAAAGCCAATTTTCCCTACAGCAAAGGAATATATTTTATTTAACTATCATGGTAGTTGAAACATCATTGAGAAGGTACCTCCAACTCAATCCCAATTAAAGTAATCATTAACCCAACAAATTAATTTTAGAGTGATGAGATCAACCAATAATTCAAGTACCAGATACTCAAGATTGTCCATAACCGGGACACGGCTAATCATGATCAGTTTGTACACTCTACAGAGGTTTGTGCACTTTTCCCCACAAGACTCGATCTCCTCCATTGATTTTCTCGCACTACATGGTGTTTGAGAAACGGATGACCGAGACACAGTCTTTCAGAAGCATTTACTCTTTACCCCGGGTGGACCGGTACACCTACTTTCCCCTACATCTGCTAGTCCACCACTGAAAGAGCTCACACAACTTACTCATACTATGCCAGAGCCCATAATGGCATTGTGGCTGCACACGGAAGTTTCTAGCATGAATAGTTTTATGATCCCTTTGAGCCTAGGTGGCATTCCATAGGACAATCACACGGAACCCCGGGATTTTCTAGGACAACACTAGATTCTCCAGGTGCCCTGCAACCAATCCACCCAGATGTGTATTCAAGTAGCCACCTTAAGTTCAACCATTAATTAACAACTCACATCTGTCATGGATTTCACTCAAACCCAAACCACGTCTACGAGCATAGCATGATAACCTAAGCATAACGTAGAGTAACTCCCAAGGGTTTGTAAATAATGCAGGTAATAGGTTCTACCTCAATCTACTTCCCAGACCCACAAGTTAAAAGATCCTACTCATGCAATGTGTGAGGTTTTGATCTAATGCATAAAAACTGGGTAATAAAGGGGTATGATCAAAGTGTTACTTGCCTTGCTGATGATTCGCAAAACCTAGAGACTCGTAGTAGCACGCTTCACAGTCCGGGTATTCTATCGCAAGCAAACAATAGCATACATAAGCAATCAAGCAAAGATGCACAAAAAAAACTCCAAATAAGAAGATCTAACCAGAAAGTTCAACTTAAGAACTCCGGTTTGCAAAAAGAATCAAATCAAACCAAGCAACGAAACTCAAACTGCGAAAGAAACAAGATCCAATTACTAGTTTGGTCTAAGATCAAATTTTACAGTAACAAAACCTTGTTCAAGTTGGTTTAACGGAAAGAGGGCATCGAGACGAAGATCTGGGATTTTGAATCACATGATTCCGACTCTCGAGCGAAAAGCAAAACGAAAAACAAGATCAGGGCAGAAATCGCGATCGAAATAATCGTGGATAAAAACCCCGAAAAAGAAAACTGACGAACAGGCTAACGAACGAACGTTCGCTGTCTATAACTAATGGGCGGACAACGCTCGTTAAAACAAACGACTGGACGAACGTCCGCAAAGTAACTAAACCGAAAAAACGAACCGATCTAAAAAAATAGATCTAGGGTTTCTAAAAGAAAAACCGATCGATTTAAAAAAACAACCGACTGCGGCTACCTCGTTGAACAAGACGGCGGCGGTGGCGGTCTCCCGCGACTCCGGCGGTGGCAGGTGGTGGCGCGGCGCTGGCTGCGGCGGCGCGAGGCAGCAGCGACGGCTAGGGTTTCGGCGCGGGCGGGCTGAGGCGGCGACTTGGGCTGGCGACATGGGCTCGGGCTGCACTTTTAAAGGCCCGGCTAGGAAGTGTCCTAGTCGGTTACGGCCCAAGGTCGGTTCACCCTTTTTTCTTTTTTTTTTAAACGAGTCATGACGCACGAAAACAGACGAAAGAAATACTAAACGGACTCCAAAAATTCTGAAATAAAATTTCACCGTCCTCTTATAATATTTTGGATAAAGTGAACATTTTTCTCGGGCCTAAATGCAATTTTGAAAAACGCGCATTTTTCCTATGCAAATAAAATCGCAAATAAATCCGAATAAATACAAAAGTGATTTTAACATTTTGCCTCCAATATTTCTTTAATTTTGGAGAAGTCATATTATCTCCGCTCATATATTTTATTTAGAAATATTTTTAGGGAGAGAAAAATAATTAAAACCAACGCGATCCTCGTACCGGTATTCGAGAAAACTCAAATACGAAAACGGTAGAATTCCCAACTCTCTCCGTAGGTCCTTGAGTTGCTTAGAATTTTCGAGGGTCGCCACGCACAAAATGCAATAAAATATGCAATGTAATATGATCTATGTATAACATTCCAAATTGAAAATTTGGGATGTTACAAGAACCCAACACCGATACCCGAATACATGAGCTAGTTACGACAAACTTTGGAATGGACCACTCAATGATGAGTCTGAGTGATTACATAGTAGTTTTTACCAATAGAAGGAAGGGATACAGTACAATTGGATGGATTTAAGAGCGCTAAGGAAGCTGGATGTTGGAATACGGACCGCTACAAACCCGAAGATTAGTTCATGGACTACAAGTGATGAGATGAGCCATAACCCACAGGCCCCAGGACATTTCAAGTGCAAGCACACTCTTGCTGAAGGAAAACCCCTGGTAGAAGTTACGACTTCATCAATAGACGATCAAATAGGTGTTTACGCAAAACCCGAGGGCTGTGAAGAAATGATAGATGTTTTGTTCAGCTTGCAGAAGTAATGTATTTTATCCGAACTTAGCTCGTAGACAAGAGAAATTCTGCAATGCTTGCAAGGATGACCGAGTATTAGAATACGAGATTCACTAAACCATATACAAGGTAATGATTTGGGTGCGGAATGGATTGATCACCATACCGACTTACTCTTATTATTCGCCTCTATTATACGGGATGGTACATCTGAGTGACATACCTATAGTGGAGAGATGATGATATCCAAATCTTGTTTAAGCCTTGGGATGGTATAACAATTTCCCCTTGTACAAGGCAGTTTTTGCCAAACCGTAGGTCATACGGTGAGAATGAAGCCCAGACCCATTTTCTACAGGTACCCAGTTAATTTGTATGATGACCACCATGAGATATCAACGTTTGTTTAGTATTGGCAGCAGACCTGTCAACTAAGAAGAACCAGACCAGGAAGAACCTTACCAAGAAGAAAGAACAAAAGAATTGAGGACAAAGGTTATGCCACTATCGAAAGAGACGAGAGAAGGAATTACCCTGAAGATCTGAGAAGACCGACATCGGCAACCCAAAGGATGTAGTACCTGAGTTTTGATGGAACCGTCATGCTACCTCTTCTGCTTGTGTTGTATTCCCTCGAAGAGGAAAGGGAGGTGTAGCATAGTAGCGTAAGTATTTCCCTCCGTTTTTGAAAACCAAGGTATCAATCCAGTAGGAGACCACGCGCCAGTCCCTCGCACCTGCACAAACAAATAAGAACTTCACAGCCAACGCGATAAGGGGTTGTCAATCCCTTTACGGTCACTTACGAAAGTGAGATCTGATAGAGATGATAGTTGATATTTTTGGTATTTTTGGTTTAATAAAACAACAAATAAAAGTGGTAAAAGTAAGTAGATGTAGATTGATAAGTTGAGAATAGACCTGGGGCCATAGTTTTCTCCAGTGGCTTCTCTCATGATAGCGATATTCTAGGACGGGTAAACAAATTACTGTCGAGCAATTTATAGAAAAGTGAATAATTATGAGACTATCTAGGCATGATCATTGTATATAGGCATCACGTCTGAGACAAGTAGACCGACTCCTGCTTGCATCTACTACTGTTACACCACACATCGACTGCTATCCAGCATGCATCTAGTGTATTGAGTTCATACGAACAGAGTAACGCCTTAAGCAAGATGACATGATGTAGAGGGATAAACTCAAGCAATATGATGTAAACCCCATATTTTTATCCTCAATGGCAACAATACAATACGTGCCTTGCTGCCCCTACTGTCATTGGGAAAGGACACCGCAAGATTGAACCCAAAGCCAAGCACTTCTCCCATTGCAAGAACTATAGATCTAGTAGGCCAAGCCAAACCAATAATTCGAAGAGACTTGCAAGGATATTATGAGCACACATAAAAAGTTCAGAGAAGAACCAAATATCTTTCATAGATAACCTTGATCATAAACTGACAATTCATCGGATCTCGACAAACACACCGCAAAAAGATATTACATCGAATAGATCTCCTCGAAGACCAAGGAGAACTTTGTATTGAGATCCGGAGAGAGAGAAGAAGCCATCTCGATACTAGCTATGGACCCGAAGGTCTGTGGAAAACCACTCACAACTCATGGTGATGGCCATGATGATGATGATGAAAGCCTCCGTGATGGCCCCCCTTCCGGTGGAGCTCCAGAACAGGCTCCAAGATGGGATCTCCATGGGAACAGAAGCTACGACAGTGGAATTAGGGTTTTCTCTCTGTTCTCGGAGTTTCTAGGGTACGTGGACTTATATATGAAGAAGGAGGGCACCAGGGGCCACTCAAGGAGGCCTCGAGCTAGGGCGCGCGCCCTGGGAAGGGGGGCGCCCCCCCACCATCGATGGCGGCTCCTCGATCCTCTGACATGGTTCTCAAGCTTCCTGGGCGTGATTTTCTCCAAAAATATCTCTCGCGAAGGTTTCATTCCGTTTGGATTCCGTTTGATATTATTTTTATGCAAAACCCTGAAATAGGCAAAAAACAGCAATCTGGACTAGGCCTTTGGGTTAGTAGGTTAGTCCCAAAATTGATATAAAAGTGAACGATAAAGCCCATTAAACATCCAAGACTTCATAAATAATAGCATGGAACAATAAAAAATTATAGATACGTTGGAGACGTATCAAGCATCCCCAAGCTTAATTCCTGCTCATCCTCGAGTAGGTAAATGATAAAGAAAGAATTTTTGATGTGGAATGCTAACCAATATAGTTTCTCAATGTAATTCTCTTAATTGTGGCATGAATGTTCAGATCTGAAAGATTCAAGATAAAAGTCTATATTGACATAAGAAATAATAATACTTCAAGCAATACTAACAAAGCAATCATGTCTTCTCAAAATACTATGGCTAAAGGAAGTTATCCCTACAAAATCATATAGTGTTCGCTATGCTCCCTCGTTATCACACAAAAATATTCATATCATGCACAACCCCGATTTCAGCCAAGCATTTGTTTCCAAACTCTATCTTTTCAAACCTTTCAACTTTCATGCAATACATGAGCGTGAGCCATGGATATAGCACTATGGGTGGAATAGAGGTGGTTGTGGAGAAGACAAAAAGGAGGGAGATAGTCTCACATCGACTAGGCGTATCAACAGGCTATGGAGATGCCCATCAATAGATATCAATGTGAGTGAGTAGGGATTGCCATGCAACGGATGCACTAGAGCTAAATATGAATGAAAGCTCAACAAAAGAAACTAGTGGGTGTGCATCCAACTTGCTTGCTCACGAAGACCTAGGGCATTTGAGGAAGCGCATCGTTGGAATATACAAGCCAAGTTCTATAACGAAATTCCCACTAGTATATGAAAGTGACTAAAGATGAGACTCTCTACAATGAAGAACATGGTGCTACTTTGAAGCACAAGTGTGGAAAAAGATAGTAGCAATTGTCCCTTTTTTCTTTTCCCTTTTTTTCGTTTTCTTTTTTTTTTCTTTTTGGGCCATTTTTTTCCTTTGGCCTTTCTCTTTTTTTTCTTTTTTTTGTGGAGGGGCTTTATAGATTCACCCTTTCCTCCCATGGGACAATGCTCTAATAATGATGATCATCACACTTTCATTACAACACGATATTACAACTCGATACTACAACAACAAAGTATGACTCTATATGAATGCCTCCGGTGGTGTACCGGTATGTGCAATGAAACAAGAGTGACATGTATAAAAAGTTATGCGTGGTGGCTTTGCCACAAATACGAGGTCAACTACAAGATCATGCAATGGCAATATGACAATATGATGCGTGTCATATGAACGGAACGGTGGAAAGTTGCATGGCAATATATCTCGGAATGGCTATGGAAAACCATAATAGGTAGGTATAATTGCTGTTTTGAGGAACAATATGGTGGCTATTTTGAGGAAGGATATATAGTGGGTTTATGGCACCTGCGAAAGTTGCGCGACACAAGAGAGGCTAGCAATGATGGAAGGGTGAGAGTGCGTATGATCCATGGACTCAACATTAGTCATAAGAACTCATATACTTATTGCAAAAATCTACGAGTCATCAAAACAAAGTAATCAACGCATGCTCCTAGGGGGGAGCTTGGTAGGAGTTAACCATCGCGCGCCCCCGACCTCCACACAAAGGTTGACACTCTACAAATACCTCATGCTCTAACTTAGTCACACAAAGGTTCACCATAAGTGCACGATACGAGAATCACTAACCTTAACACAAGTATTTCTAAATTATAGAATAACTCCACTAGCATGACTCTAATATCACTATCCTCATGTCTCAAAACAATTATCAGGCATCCAACATATCATTCTATTCAATGCATTTGGTGTGAATATTTTTGCTACATTGACATTGGATGTCTATCATGTGAAGACTAGTTTCTTTAGCCTAAAGACATTACCATGCTGTTTTAATAGACTCTCAAAAGGATATAAGTGAAGCATGAGAGTTCAACAATTTCTAGAAAACATTACCACCACCGTGGTCTAAAAGATATAAGTGAAGCACTAGAGGAAAACTATTCAACTCAAAAGATATAAGTGAAGCACATAGAGTGTTCTAATAATTTCTAGGCCATATTTAACTCTCTCAAATAGGTGTGTCCATCAAGGATGATTGTGGAAAACTAACAAGCAAAGACTCAAATTATACAAGACGCTCCAAGCAAAACACATATCATGTTGCGAATAAAAATATAGCTCCAAGTATAGTTACCGATGGATGAAGACGAAAGAGGGGATGCCTTCCCGGGGCATCCCCAAGCTTAGGATTTTGATTATCTTGAATTTACTTGGGGTGCCATGGGCATCCCCAAGCTTAGGACTTTGCTACTCCTTGTTCCATAGTCCATCAAATCAATACTCAAAACTTGAAAACTTCACAACACAAAACTTAGACAAAAATTCTCGTGAGCTCCGTTAGTATAAGAAAGCAAACCACTACTTAAAGGTACAGAAATGAATTCATTATTTGTTTATAATGGTGTTAAACCTACTGTACTCCAACTTCTCTATGGTTCATATTCTCCAATACTACTCATAGATGCATCGGAATAAGCAAACAACACACGAAAAACAGAATCTGTCAAAGGCAGAACAGTCTGTAGTAATCTGCAGGGTTCACCTACTTCTGGAACTCCAAAAAATTCAAACTAAATTGGTAAATTTGCGGCATTTTTCTACCAATCATCTGAAAAAAAAATCAACTAAAAAGCGCGCTCTAGTAAAATCCCACGACTACTTTAGCGTGCGCTAACGATTCTGTTTTTCACAGCAAGATCACACAAACTTCACACAAGTCTTCCCAAAGGTTCTACTTGGCACAAACACTGAACAAAACATGAAACCACATCTAATGAAAGGCTAGATTCAATATTTATTCCATAACATAAAAAAAATAAAAAACATAAAATTGGTTTGCCTCCCAACAAGCGCTATCGTTTTACGCCCCTAGCTAGGCACGATACAAGATAGATCTACGTATAGCCATAGTGGTACGATATGTCGCGAAAGCTCATCTCATATTCCCTACGTTTAGCAGCAATCTTCCTTGGTGGCAAGCAAAAGTAATCAAAATGGCTAATTTTAATGGGACAAAAGTCCCCTACATCAATCTCGGGAGGAACAGGTTCCTCCTTTGGCCCTTTGTAGTGGATGACCAATTCATCATTATATGCATTCTTTTGACAGAAGGCCATAAGCCTTCGTTCAAGGGAGAAGCCTAACCCATTATTTTGATCAGCAAAGTCATCGTTTATCTCATAAATTCTATCAATCAAGATCTCAACAGGAACCTTTTTCTAAGGTTTTCATTAAAAGCAACATGATCAGGAGATCACAACCGCATAAGGTCTTCTTGATTGAACAAGATAGCCTCTATAGGAGGTCGACCGACATCTAATCTGTAATGAGCAAAGATTTCTCTGGCCTCTTTCATGATATATCTAAATTCATGAGCCAAAAACATAGTAGCTGCACGCTTAACGGAAGAATGCTCAATATTGGAGAACTCCAAAAATACTCTCTGAATATAGGGATGCATATGGATAAATTGCCTTTCAATTTCTACTATGAGCATAGATACAGCATCCGCAAGGCTACTAGTTCTGTGAAGAATAGAACCACCCATAGTGGGCAAAGCAGCGGCACAAGTAAAGAAGTCTTGAAGAACCCCTTTTCCAATAATATTACCACTACCAACCCGGAACTTCTTAATATGTAAAGTGGTAGCTTCATCCGGGGGGTCAACATGAACGTTGCCCTCGGCATTGCTACCCTTCTTGATAAAATCGTCCCCCATCTCAGACATGAGGGAAAGCAAGCAAGCAACACACACAAGCAAAACAAGAAGCAAGCGAACGAAAAACACACAGCGGAAGAAGGGCAAATAAAATGGCAAGGGTGAAGTGGGGGAGAGGAAAACGAGAGGCAAAAAATGTAATGCGAAGGATAAGGGTTTGTGATAGGTACTTGGTATATGACTTTTGCGTAAGCCTCCCCGGCAACGGCGCCAGAAATTCTTCTTGCTACCTCTTGAGCTTGCGTCGTATTCCCTCGAAGAGGAAAGGGAGATGCAGCACAGTAGCGTAAGTATTTCCCTCAGTTTTTGAGAACAAATGTATCAATCCAGTAGGAGACCACGCGCCAGTCCCTCGCACCTGTACAAACAAATAAGAACTTCGCAGCCAACGCGATAAGGGGTTGTCCATCCCTTTACGATCACTTACGAAAGTGAGATCTGATAGATATGATAGTTGATATTTTTGGTATTTTTGGTTTAATAAAACAGCAAATAAAAGCGGTAAAAGTAAAGTAGATGTAGATTGATAAGTTGAGAATAGACCCGGGGGCCATAGTTTTCTCTAGTGGCTTCTCTCATGATAGCGATATTCTACGGCGGGTAAACAAATTACTGTCGAGAAATTGATAGAAAAGCGAATAATTATGAGACTATCTAGGCATTATCATTGTATATAGGCATCACGTCCGAGACAAGTAGACCGACTCCTGCCTGCATCTACTACTATTACTCCACACATCAACCGCTATCCAGCATGCATCTAGTGTATTGAGTTCATACAAACAGAGTAACGCCTTAAGCAAGATGACATGATGTAGAGGGATAAACTCAAGCAATATGATGTAAACCCCATCTTTTTATCCTCGATGGCAACAATACAATACGTGCCTTGCTGACCCTACTGTCACTGGGGAAGGACACCACCAGATTGAACCCAAAGCCAAGCACTTCTCCCATTGCAAGAACTATAGATCTAGTAGGCCAAACCAAACCAATAATTCGAAGAGACTTGCAAGGATATAATGAGCACACATAAAAAGTTTAGAGAAGAACCAAATATCTTTCATAGACAATCTTGATCATAAACACACAATTCACCGAATCTCGACAAACACACCGCAAAAAGAGATTACATCGAATAGATCTCCTCGAAGACCGAGGAGAACTTTGTATTGAGATCTGGAGAGAGAGAAGAAGCCATCTAGATACTAGTTATGGACCCGAAGGTCTGTGGTAAACTACTCACAATTCATGGTGAGGGCGATGATGATGATGATGAAGGCCTCCGTGATCATTCCCCCTCCGGTGGAGCTCCGGAACAGGCTCCAAGATGGGATCTCCACGGGAACAGAAGCTACGGCGGTGGAATTAGGGTTTTCTCTCTGTTCTTAGAGTTTCTGGGGTACGTGGACTTACATAGGAAGAAGGAGGGCACCAGGGGCCACTCAAGGAGGCCTCGACGTAGGGCCGTGCCCCCACCCTCGAGGGCGGCTCCTCGATCCTCTGACGTGGATCTTAAGCTTCCTGGGCGTGATTTCATTCCGTTTGGACTCCGTTTGATATTCTTTTCCTGCAAACCCTGAAATAGGCAAAAAAACAACAATCTGGACTAGGCCTTTGGGTTAGTAGGTTAGTCCCAAAAATGATATAAAAGTGAATGATAAAGCCCATTAAACATCCAAGACTTCATAAATAATAGCATGGAACAATAAAAAATTATAGATACGTTGGAGACGTATCAAGCCACCATGCTTCTAAGGGTGGTAGCCCCCCAGACCTTCATGAAGATCGATGGATTTTGTTAGGAGACCCTGAACCCCAACCTATTTCTTGCTAGCCTCTTCGAATCTCGAGGACGAGATTAATTTTAAGTGTGGTAGGTTTGTAACATCCCAAAATTCTAAATTTGGGAATGTTATATTAAATAGATAGTTTTGATTGCTTGTGTGATGTGTTGAGTGAAATTGAGTGAAATTTGAAACTTTGAAAGTTAAATGAGAGGGAATGAAATGAATTTCCCAAACTTTCACTTTGCATTTTTGTTCTCCGTCAATTCAAATTCATTTCAACACAAAACCCTAGAGTGAAGATGATATGACTTCTTCCATTTAACAAAATGAAAAGGGATTCGAAAAGATTTTGAATTCCATCTGAAATATTTTAAATTCAGAAACTATATGCAACTCAATGATTTTCTCGAGAGAAGATAAAATGACTTCTTAAAATTGTAAGAAATATGAGTTGGAAGTACTTTTGAAATATTCTGCCACTCATTTTCAAATTTGAGTTATTTGGATTTTATTCAAATTATTTTTCTCCAAAAATGAAATATATGGAAAATAGGGTAAATTGATTCGCTACAGTCGAAAATGGGAGAGAAATAGCTATTGCATTAATTCCAAATGCCCAAAATAAATTCTTATGAACTCCTAAAATTATTGGCTTGATTTTTATCTCTGACCAATATTTTTAGAGGGCCACATGAACATTTTCTTGGACCTTTTTGGAGCAAATTTTATTTGGGTCATTTTCAAAAGGGTTTCTGAGGGTTTCACAAGTCCTCATTTCAATTTCACTTGAAAATTAAACATGATGCACACCACAAGGCTAACCTAGTGCATACGAGAACTAGGGTTGTGACAACTCGCCTCCACTCGAAAGAATCTCGTCCCGAGATTCAGGAGTAGGCGGAAAGAAGGTGGGGTACTCCAGTCGGAGACGATCTTCTCGCTCCCAAGTAGCTTCTCTCTCGGAATTATGAGACCATTGAACTTTGAGAAACTTGATGTTATGACGTCGAGTGACACGTTCTGCTTGATCCAAAATGCGAACGGGATACTCTCGATATGTGAGGTTATCTTGGAGATCAAGCGTTTCGTGGTCCACTCCGCGGATGGGATCCGAGAAGCAACGCCTGAGTTGAGAGACGTGGAAGACATCATGAACTCGAGAAAGATGTGGGGGTAGTTCCAATTGGTAGGCAACCTCTCCTCGTTTAGCGAGAATGCGAAAAGGACCAATGTAATGAGGAGCCAACTTGCCCTTGATACCGAAACGATGGGTACCCTTCAAAGGAGTAACCCGAAGACAAGCTTTGTCACCAACTTCATAAGCCACTTCCTTATGATGACGATCATATTGGCTCTTCTGGCGAGACTGGGCTGTTTTCAAATTCTCACGAATGATGCGAACTTGCTCTTCTGCTTCCTGGATCATATCCGGTCCAAAGAATTGTCTTTCACCGGTTTCTGACCAGTTCAAAGGTGTTCGACATCTTCGTCCATAAAGAATCTCAAAAGGAGCTTGTTTGAGACTGGATTGATAGCTATTGTTATAAGAAAACTCGGCGAAAGGAAGACATTTCTCCCAATCCATACCGAATGAGATAACACAAGCTCTAAGCATGTCTTCGAGAATTTGGTTAACCCGTTCCACTTGACCACTTGACTGAGGGTGGAAAGCGGTACTGAAGGAAAGATGGGTGCCCATGGCAGTCTGGAAACTCTCCCAGAAATGAGAAGTGAAAAGACTACCACGGTCTGAATTGATCTCTAGTGGAACACCATGAAGTGACACTATTCGAGAAATATACAAGTCAGCAAGCTGACTAGCAGCGATACTCTCTCGAACAGGTAGGAAGTGAGCCACTTTGGAGAGACAATCAATGACTATGAAGATAGCATTATTCCCTCTCTTGGTCCTGGGAAAGCCGGTGATGAAGTCCATACCAACTTTATCCCATTTCCACTCAGGAATAGCTAGAGGCTGAAGGGTGCCAGCAGGTCTTTGATGTTCTGCCTTAACGCGACGACAAACATCACATTTAGCAATGAACTCAGCAATATCTCTCTTCATCCTAGTCCACCAGAACCTCTGGCGTAGATCCTGATACATCTTAGTACTACCGGGATGAATCGTGAGAGGAGATTCATGAGCCTCTTTAAGAATCAATTGCCGAAGATGTTGCTTCTTGGGAACCACCAGCCGGTTTTGGAAGAGAACAACACCTCGGTTATCTATGGAGAAACTACCAGCAATACCTTTGGCAATGTTTCTCTTGATCCGGGTAATTCCGGTATCATGCTTCTGGGCTTCAATGATATGATCCACAAGAGTAGGTTTCGCCACCAAAGTAGAAAGGAATCCGTGAGGAGCAATGTGAAGGTTAAGCTTACATAATTTCTCATGGAGAAGTGGTTGGCCCTGCTGCAACATGAGATTGTTGCAATAGGACTTATGACTTAGAGCATCAGCCATGACATGGCCCTTACCCGGGGTGTAGGTAATCCCTAAGTCGTAATCTGAGATAAACTCCAACCAACGTCTTTGCCTAAGATTCAAATCTGGTTGGGTGAAGATATACTTGAGACTCTGATGATCGGTGTAGATCTCGCAACGATTACCAAGGAGATAATGTCGCCAGGTCTTAAGTGCATAGACTACGGCTGCAAGCTCTAGATCATGTGTAGGATAATTCTCCTCATGTGGATGCAACTGTCGAGATGCATAGGCAATCACACGACGATCCTGCATAAGGATGCAACCTAGTCCCTGTCGTGAGGCATCACAGTAGATAACAAAGTCCTTAGTGAAATCTGGTGGCACAAGTATGGGAGCAGAAGTCAGGCGTCTTTTCAGTTCCTGAAAACTGTGCTCACACTGTGGGGACCACTCAAACTTTTTATCTTTCTTAAGAAGTTCCGTGAGAGGTTTGGCCACTTTAGAGAAGTTCTCAACAAAGCGGCGACAATAACTGGCTAGACCAAGGAAACTCCTAACTTGTTTAACTGTTTCAGGCGGAGTCCAATCAAGAACGGCCTGAACTCTCTCGGGGTTGACAGCAATGCCCTTACCAGAAATTACATGGCCGAGATAGGTCACTTCTGGCAACCAAAATTCGCACTTGGAGAACTTGGCATAAAGGTGGTGCTCTCTGAGTTTTTCTAGAACAAGTCTAAGATGTTCGGCATGCTCTTCCTCGTTCTTCGAGTAAATAAGAATATCATCGAGGTAAACCACGACGAACTTATCTAAGTACTCCATGAAGATCGAGTTCATCAAGCGGGAGAAGGTGGCTGGAGCATTTGTTAGACCGAAGGACATGACGGTGTACTCGTACTGACTATAACGAGTGACGAAAGCCGTCTTGGAAATGTCACCATTTCTAATCTTGATTTGATGGTATCCTAACCTCAAATCCATCTTGGAGAAGACTGAGGATCCAGCGAGCTAATCATACAGGTCGTTGATCCGGGGAAGCGGATACTTGTTCTTTACCGTGACCAAATTAACGGGACGATAATCTACAACCATCCGATCCGTACCATCCTTCTTCTTAACGAAGAGGACGGGGCAAGCCCAGGGAGAAGAACTAGGACGGATGAAACCCTTTTGCAAAGACTCATCAAGTTGTTTCTTAAGCTCAGCTAGTTCTAAGGGTGCCATTTTGTAGGGTCTCCTAGAGATTGGAGCGGTTCCTGGGATCAGATCTATAACAAACTCTACATCTCGGTCGGGTGGAACACCTGGCAGTTCCTCTGGAAAGACATCCGGAAAGTCACGGACTACCGGAACATCTTCAAGATCTGGAAGAGGGCTGGCATTAAGAGAATAGAGTTGACGCTTTGCAACTCTAGTGTTGACAGTGACTGTCTTACCAGCTGGATGTGTAAGCTGAACAGACCTAGTGAAGCAATCAATCTTGGCATGATGAGCTGTCATCCAGTCCATACCCAAGATGATATTAATATCTGAAGACTTGAGGGCTACAAGTGATGCAAGGAACACAAGTCTGTCGACAAGGATTTCATTACCATGGCTTACACTAGAAGTTTGCCATTTGGATCCAGGAGTTTGAATAAGTAGTGGGGAGGGCATATCACAAAATGACATGTCGTGCAAGCGGGCATAACTTTCGGAAATGAAAGAATGAGACGCTCCAGTATCGAATAGAACCGATGCCGGATGACAATTGACAAGAAGTGTACCAAGAATGACATCTGGATCATCATGAGCGTCATTGGCTGAGACGTGATGCACACGTCCATGTTCGATGGGAGTTGACTTGACACTGATCATCTTGCGTGATGACTTATCACGTCTAACAGATTTTTCGAACTGGGATGGAGCAACACGGGTCTGAGTGCAAATACGGGCAATGTGTCCCGGTTCTCCGCACTTGTAACAAATCCTGGAGGTAAGACGTGAACCCGCATTGACAAACGATCCATCAATAGACCTCGGTGTACAACTGGGTGGAAGAACAGAGTTCGGAACCCAAATCCGGCGCTTCTGAGAACTAGTACCGGAGGAAGATCCCAAATCAAGGGCGTGCTTATGAGACTCCTCGTAAGTGAGCTGAGCTGTCTCTGCATTGATGGCCTTGTTCACAAGAGCCTGGAATGTGTTGCAATGATGCAAGTGGAGATCACGACGCAGTTTGGGGTTGAGACCCTTCCGGAACCTAGCCTGCTTCTTGGCGTCCGTGGACACTTCTTCTGTAGCATAGCGGCCGAGGTTCTCAAACTCTCGACTATAAGCATCAACAGCCATCTTAGCCTGTGTAAGATTACAGAACTCTTCTCTCCTGCGATCGATAAGGGCTTGAGGAATATGATGCTCACGAAAAGCCTCGGTGAAATCTCTCCAAGTAGGAATCTGGCCAGCTGGAATCATGGCCTCATAGTTCTGCCACCAAAGACTAGCAGGACCTTCCAGGTGATAAGTGGCATAGATGACTTTATCATCTTCAGCTACGTTCGCAGAACGCAGCTTGTGAGTGATACTACGGAGCCAATCATCTGCATCGAGTGGCTCAATGGAATGATGAAAGGTGGGTGGTTTCAGACGAATGAAGTCATGGATGGTTGTTGATTCCTTGCACTGATGTGCGGTGTTCTCCTCAATACGTGCCAACAGACGGTTAGACTCATGCTTGTTTCTCTCCATCTCTATCATTAACTCTGCCAACGAAGGCTGGTCGGGAGGATCCTCCTCATCCCTACCATCTCCGTGGTTCTGTCTACGAGCAGTTGAGCTTCGCTTAAGTGAAGACATCCTGAGAAGCGAAACCGAAGACGGAAACATCAACAACTATAGGATGCATAAGGTAGAACAAGGAATTAGTATCTCTCGAACTACTAGGATAATTCCGGCAGCATAACGGCAGTAAAATGCTCAGAATGAGACATCCTGTTAACAAAGGGTAGTTCAACATCTCAACATCATCAATCAAGGTTCTGTGATAGTACTAAAACAACTATACTGGAAGAACTTGAAACAAGAATAAGACTCTGATCAACCAATCCTAAGGTACTACGGAGTAGTAACTCGTGATCCTGATAGACGGAAGAGAAAGCCTAGTTCCTTAACCCCATAGGAAAGGTAAGATGACTCAGATCAGAAGACATGAGGTATAAGGAGTAAAAGAGCCTTACGTTCCCTTCCACAATCAATTCCCTTATATAACTAAGGAATTTCTAGACTCAAGTTCGACCAGTTTGGCTTGGTAATCCTACAGGCAGTCAGGCTCTGATACCAATGCTGTCGGGACCCCGATCCTAAGTCACACCAATCTAGAATGTAACACACCATATCACTTTGCGGCCTCACGCACGGTATCCCCACGGGTGCCACCTTACCTGGCCCGGGACCGTTTGCGCATTTTGGCTCACGAATATGATAGTGTCGCTAGCATCCATATGACAGAGAACCCGGGCCGACATGACCAGTTATAAACCAAAAGTGGCACTAAATTACAGAGACATGCATTCATGACCCAGCAACGAACGTGTCGGTCATCAGCGTATGAACCCAAGTCGTAGCAAGCTACAAGGACTTTAAGGAACAACGCATGACATTTCCCCTAAGGGACAGACACAGGAACGAAGAAGGACATATGTCGGTCAGCCTAAGTGATCCGGAGCAGTAGCAAGCTACCAAGGCTCAGTGGAAGCACTAGGAGACATTTCCCTGTAAGATAGGCTACCAAGGGTAAACAACTAGGTGTCGGATCCCACACATACCAAGCATTTCAATAACATACACACAATATGCTCAATATGTGCAAATACAACATGGCATCACAACAAGACTCTAATAAACAAAGTATTTATTCATTAGGCTCTGAGGAGCCAGATATTACAAACATGGGTCTCATGACCCAACATTCAGAGCATACAAGCAACAAGCGGAAGCACTACATGTCTGAGTACAGACATCTACAAATGAAAAAGGCTGAAGAGCCTGACTATCTACAACACCCGTCCAAGATCATAGCTGAGGTACAAGCTATTTGTCGAAGTCCAAGCGGAAATACTAGTGAGACATCAATCCTATCTGCAAAACATAAATTAAGCAAACATGAGTACAAAGGTACTCAGCAAGACTTACATCAGATCCTATCATACATGCACTTGTATCAAGAAGGCAAAGTGGGGTTTAGTTGCAGCAAGCCAGCTTTGACTCAGTGGCTATCCTGTACTACGATTGCTGGTAACTTTGAGGTGGCGCACACGAGTCCACTAAGCACCACACAATACACCACTATGGATTCATTCCTGTCTCCCTACAAGAAGGCCATCCATAGCACTCACACTTGTCTTGAGTATTTTAGAGTATCCACTTCAAGTTGTCTATGTACCACGTAAGCATCTAAGAAGTCCATAACCGTGGACCCGGCTATTCGAATAGATCATGTTAACCCTGCAGGGGTGTACTGCTTCACACACGCTCTCGCCACTTACTGCCATGTACATCTCGTGTATCTCGACAACCTTCAAGCGGAAGCCTGGCGAGGGTGTCGGCCACGACCTGACTAACCACACAAGTCTCTCGTCAAGGTTTATCGCCTATTCGGGTTCCATCCGTGGGGAGATCCGGCCGGGGTGTCGCTCACGGCCCCAAATGATGTGTGCAGGGTTCCCAAGCCCACCTCGCCGAGTGGATCTACGCTTGGTAGACCGTGCCACGGTGCCTAGTCTGTCCCAAGCCCACTGGCCGAGTGCCACTTGGTAGACTACTAACACTACCTACAAACACCAGAAACTAGTTGCAACTCCTGGACAGAGATCATGTTGATTAATAAGTCGAGAGGGGTCGAGTTACCGGAACCCAATGTGTGGTAGTAGCTAGTCATTGGACAACATACACAGAACTCAGTTCTTAGGGACGGTTCTAGTGAGAGAACCCACCATGTACTCCTACATGGCCTCTCACCACTACCTTTACCAAAACGTGTTCACACACTTAACCCTCAGCATCAGAACATATCATTTCACTCCAATTCATTCCCGATGAATCAGACCTGACACACTCTAAGTAATAGCAAGCAAGGCATGGTAAGATCACAACATGGCTTCAATCAACTCCTACACATGCTAGTGGGTTTTAACTATTTACTGTGGAAAGACAGGTCATGCACAGGAATGGGTTCAACTACCGCAGCATAAAGTAGCAGTTGAAATCGTTGTTGTCCTAATGCAATAACAGGGAGAAGGAGCGAGAGAGGGGTTGTATCGGAATGAACAAGGGGGTTTGCTTGCCTGGTAAAACAACGTGCAGAGCACTGCTCCTCTGACAGGTACTCTGGATCGGTCTCCGGAGCTAGACCTATCGAGAAGAACGGTGCCGACAATCAAACACAAGCATATGCAACAATATGATGCATGAATATGGCATGAAGTTATGATGTTGTTGAGCTAATGCAACTAGCATTTAATTTGAAAGAAGTCCATTTGAACCAAAGGTTCAAATGCAACTTTAAAATAAGTATTTCTATATGCCATATATGTGATTTCATATAAACAGTAGGTTTAACTTCATTTGTCATGCATGAAAATGGTACAGATGGATAGATTGAATTTTTCTGATAATTTTTCATATATAAATTATTTCATTCTGAGCTACGGTTGAATTTCTGTGATTTTTTGAAGTTTAAGCCAATTTCTGAAATAAATAAATCATTTAAGATTTATTTAAAAACCAGAACTGGATTACTGCATCAGCATGACACAGGCATGACGTCAGCAGGTCAAAGGGGCTGGTCCAGAGTCAAACCTGATAGTGGGGTCCACTGGTCAGTGACTCAGTTAATTAACTGAGTTAATTAACACTAAACTAATCCTGACAGAAAAATCAGCAGGGCTGGGCCCACATGTCAGTGTCTAAACTAATTAACAAAACTTAATTAATTTAACTAATCAGTTAACTAACTAAAAGGGTGGGGCCCACCTGTCATTGACACAGGGGGTCAAAGCACGCCGGTCAGTGGTCAAAACCAACCGGCGGCTCGACGCCGGCGACCACAGACGCGGCGGAGGGGCACGGAAATGCCGCTCCGGTGGTCAAATGGGCAGTGGAGACCACGGGCGAGCTGCTGGAGCTCGTCCGCGTCCATTCCCGTAAGCGGCAGCAGCTGGGACGGCCGGAGCTCGCCGGAAACGAGCTCGCGGCGGCGCCGGAGTTCGGTCGAGCTCGGGCTCGAGGCTGTGGTGGCCTAGGCGGGGCAGCGCTAGCTCCTAGGGCTTCTATGCGACGCGGGGAACGTGTTGGTCGCACGCCCGGGACCAAAAGGTCACCGGAGCACCATCGGCGACGAGCGCGGGCGGCGGCGCGTGCGGGTGATCGTGGAGCGGCAGCTACGGCCTGCGAGGGGAAGAACGGAGAGGGGAAGCAGGGACAGAAGCGTACGGCGATCGTGGCGGTGCAGACGGAGGGCTCGGAGGAAGGCCGAAGCAAGCAGGGCGGCGGAGGGGATCTCCGGCGGCCGGCGATGAAGAAGAGGTCGAGGTCGAGGCCTTAGGGCGTCCGGCGATGTGTGACTCGTCGAGGAGGTCGGGGATGATGTGGCGGAGCTCTTGGGCACCTTGGCTGGGCGTGGGGGAGACGGTGGCTACGACTACGGCGATCGGCGGCGATGGCGGCGCTCGGGAGTTGCGAGAGAGAGCGATAGAGGAGAGGGGAGGGGTCTAGAAGAGTGCAGAGGGTCGGGGGGGAGGTGCGTGGCTCGTCCAGAGACCACCAGCGGCGAGAGGAGGTGAAGCAGGCAGGTGGCGTGGCGCTCCGGCCGTGCGCGCGCGTCGGCCACACGCTCGGCCTCCTGTCGTCGCCAGGAGGACGACGACTGGCAACTGGGCCGGCCCAGTGCCAGGCCAGCAAGTGGCCCTGGTAAGGCTCTAACCTTTTTATTTCCTTTTCTATTTTTTCTGACATTTGTTTTGATTTAATTTCTAAATTAAATCAATTTTTTTTCCTTCTGACCTTTTTATTTTGCAGGGACCTAGGAATTAACCCAAACCCCTCAAAATAAAGAACTAGAATTTTGGACATATATAAAATATATAATATATATATATATATATCCAAGCAAATAGCTATTGCATTAATTCCAAATGCCCAAAATAAATTCTTATGAGCTCCTAAAATTATTGGCTTGATTTTTATCTCTGACCAATATTTTTAGAGGGCCACATGAACATTTTCTTGGACCTTTTTGGAGCAACTTTTATTTGGGTCATTTTCAAAAGGGTTTCTGAGGGTTTCACAAGTCCTCATTTCAATTTCACTTGAAAATTAAACATGATGCACACCACAAGGCTAACCTAGTGCATACCAGAACTAGGGTTGTGACACCCAGCTCCAGCCAGGCCGCGGCCCAGCCGTACCAAACCGCCCGTCTCCCAGCTCGGGACGGAGTCCCGAGTGGGCACGTCGCCGCCGCCGTGTTGCGGTCGAACACCGTCACCGCCCCCTTCCCCAAGAAGCCGCCTCCTGATACGTCTCCAACGTATCTATAATTTTTTATTGTTCCACGCTATTATTTATGATGTTTTGGATGTTTAATGGGATTTGCTATACACTTCTATACTATTTTTGGGACTAACCTATTAACCCAAAGGCCCAGTCCAGATTGTTGTTTTTGCCTATTTCAGGGTTTTACAGAAAAGGAATATCAAACGGAGTCCAAACAGAATGAAACTTTGGGAGAGATATTTTTGGAGCAAAATACGCACGGGAGACTTGAGAACCACGGAGTAGGGCACACGTGGCATCCACGAGGGTGGGGGGCGCTCCCCCCTGCCTCGTGGGCCCCACGTTTGGCCCCCGGTGCCCTCCTTCCTCCTATATACCTACGTACCCCGAAACCATCAAAAAAGGAGAGAAAACCCTAGTTCCACTGCCGCAACCTTCTGTTTCCCTGAGATCCCATCTTGGGGCGTGTTTCGGAGCTCCGCTGGAGGGGAGATCTACCACGAAGTGCTTCTACATCATCATCATCGCCTCACCATGAGTTGTGAGTAGTTTACCACAGGCCTTCGAGTCCATATATAGCTAGTATCTAGATGGCTTCTTCTCTCTCTTTGGATCTCAATACCAAGTTCTCATCGGTCTTCGAGGAGATCTATTCAATATAATCTCTTTTTGCGGTGTGTTTGTCGAGATCCGATGAATTGTGGGTTTATGATCAAGATTATCTATGAGAAATATTTGGTTCTTTTCTGAACTCTTTATGTGTGATTATAATATCCTTGCAAGTCTCATCAAATTATTGGTTTCGTTTGGCCTACTAGATCTATAGTTCTTGCAATAGGAGAAGTGCTTGGCTTTGCGTTCAATCTTGCGGTATCCTTTCCCAGTGACAGTAGGGGTAGCAAGGCACATATTGTATTGTTGCCATCGAGGATAAGAAGATGGGGTTTATATCATCTTATTTGAGTTTATCCCTCTACATCATGTCATCTTGCTTAAGGCATTACTCTGTTATTATGAACTTAATACTCTAGATGCATGCTGGATAGCGGTCGATGTGTGGAGTAATTGTAGTAGATGCAGAATCGTTTCGGTCTACTTGTTTCGGACGTGATTCCTATATATAGTGAGCATGTCTAGATAGTCTCATAAGTATTCGCTTTTCTATCAATTGCTCGATAGTAATTTGTTTACCCGCTGTAGAATACCGCTATCATGAGAGAAGCCACTAGAGAAAACTATGGCCCCGGGTCTGTTCTCAACATATCAATCTACAATCTACTTTACTTTTCCGCTTTTACTTTCTGTTCTTATATCCAAAAATACCAAAAATATCAAATTATCCTATCTATCAGATCTCACTTTCGTAAGTGACCATAAAGGGATTGACAACCCCTTATCACGTTGGCTGCGAAGTTCTTATTAGTTTGTGTAGGTGCGAGGGACTTGCGCGTGGTCTCGTACTGGATTGATACCTTGGTTCTAAAAAACTGAGGGAAATATTTACGCTACTGTGCTACATCACCCTTTCCTCTTCGAGGGAATAAAACACAAGCTCGAGAAGTAGCAAGAAGAATTTCTGGCACCGTTGCTGGGGAGGCTTACGCAAAAGTCATACACCAAGTACCTATCACAAACCTTATCCTTCGCATTACATTTATTTGCCTCTCGTTTTCCTCTCCCCCACTTCACCCTTGCCGTTTTATTTGCCCTTCTTCTTGCCGTGTGTTTATCGTTCGCTTGCTTCTTGTTTGCTTGTGTGTTAGATTGCTTCCTTGTCATCATGTCTAGCACAGCTATCATTATCAATACTCCCGAGAGTGAGGATCTTAATTTGAAACAAAGGGAGGAAGAAAACTTAAAAGATGCCTGGTATAGAATTTGCAATGCTAAAAATAGATTTACTAGGAAGCTTTCCACTTCCGTGCTTCTTCACAATTTTTATGTTGGCATAACTCCTTGGAATAGATATATTTTAGATACCATTACCGGAGGGAATTTCTTGGGTAGTCATACTTTCGATTCTTATAATGCTATGACTGAATTATTTGGCTCCCAACCTCTTATGGTCAATGGGACTGTTTTAAGTTTGGAGCATGTTATGCAAAGGCTAGAAATCATTGAAAACAAAGTTGCTATGGTAGAGTTGGTAGAGAATTTGGATAGAAAGATCCACAACGAAATTACCCAATATGAATCCAAGGTAGGAGTTATTCTGATTTTTTTAAAAGAAAAGGAACCCATAGTGAAAGAAAAATTAGATCAAGATTCTACTAGAATCGATAAACTTGAGGATATCATTATTAATGTGGGATCTGCTCTTTCTGCTATGAAAACTACTTCAAATCCTTCTACCACTAAATTTTCTAAGTTCATGTATGTTCCTAAGAACAAGGGTGAACCATCTAGTAAATGAATCGCTGATCTTAATTATATAAGTGTTCATCCCAATTTTCTTACTTTTGCAAGAGAACCTTTTGACATGATTGAATTTCTTGATTTCTTGCCCAAAAGTTTGATTATCAATAGGGATAAAGAAGATCCTAAGAATCACAAGTGCTTAATTAAAGAATTGCCTTCTAAAGATGGAAATACCTAGATCTATCTTTGTATCATGCCAAGCTAGGGGTGTAAAACGATAGCGCTTGTTGGGAGGCAACCCAATTTTATATTTGTTTGTTTTTGCTTCTGTTTACGAATAAATATTGCATCTAGCTTCTGTTTAGATGTGGTTTTGTGTTTTAATTAGTGTTTGTGCCAAGTAGAACATTTGGGAAGACTTGTGTGAAGTTTATATGATCTTGCTGTGAAAAACAGAATGGTTACCTCGCTAGAATGGTCACCAGATTTTGCTGGAGTGTGCTATTTAGTTGATTCTTTTTGCAGATGGTTAATAGACAAGTTCGTCACGTTTACAAACTTATTTCAATTTTGTTGGAGTTACAGAAGTATGCGAAAGTTACAGATTACTACAGACTGTTCTGTTTTTGACAGATTCTGTTTTTCGTGTGTTGTTTGCTTATTTTGATGAATCTATGAGTAGTATTGGGGAGTATGAATCATAGAGAAGTTGGAATACAGTAGTTTTAATACCAGTATAAACAAAGAGTGAGTTCATTACAGTACCTTTGAGTGGTGGTTTGTTTTCTTATACTAACGGAGCTCACGAGATTTTTGTCTAAGTTTTGTGTTGTGAAGTTTTCAAGTTTTGAGTATTGCTTTGATGGACTATGGAACAAAGAGTGGCAAGAGCCTAAGCTTGGGGATGCCCAAGGCACCCCCAGGTAAAATTCAAGGACAACCAAAAGCCTAAGCTTAGGGATGCCCCGGGAAGGCATCCCCCCTTTCGTCCTGATCTTTCGGTAACTATACTCGTAGCTATATTTTTATTCACCACATGATATGAGTTTTACTTGGAGCGTCATGTATCATTTGAGTCTTTGCTTGTTATTTTGCCACAATTATCCTTGATGGACACACCTTTTTGATAGAGAAAAATATGGCCTAGGAATTGTTAGAACAATCTATGTGCTTCACTTATATCTTTTAAGTCGAATAGTTTTTGCTCTAGTGCTTCACTTGTATCTTTTAGAGCACAGTGGTAATTATATTTTGTAGAAATTGTTGATCTCTCATGCTTCACTTATATCCTTTTGAGAGTCTATTAGAACAGCATGGTAATGTGCTTTTGCTATAAAACTACACATCACATGATAGGCATCCAAGATAAATGTAGTAAAAACTTTAATACTAAGTGCATTGAATATGAAGAGAAGTTGGATGCTTGATAATTGTTTTGAGATATGAGGATAATAATATTAGAGTCATGCTAGTGGAGTTATTATGAAATTGAGATATACTTGTGTTAAAGTTAGTGATACCCGTAGCATGCACGTATGGTGAACCGCTATGTGACGAAGTTAGAACATGAGGTATTTGTAGAGTGGCATCCTTTGTGTGGAGGTCGGGGGCGTGCGATTGTTAACTCCTACCAACCTCCCCCCTAGGAGCATGCGTTGATTTCTTTGTTTTGATGGCTCGTAAATTTTTGCAATAAGTATATGAGTTCTTATGACTAATGTTGAGTCCATGGATTACACGCACTCTCACCCTTCCACCATTGCTAGCCTCTCTTGTACCGTGCAACTTTCGCCGGTACCATACACCCACTATATACCTTCCTCAATACAGCCACCATATATCTTCCTCAAAACAGCCACCATACCTACCTATCATGGCATTTCCATAGCCATTCCGAGATATATTGCCATGCAACTTTCCACCGTTCCGTTCATATGACACGCTTCATATTGTCATATTGCCATGCAAGATCATGTAATTGACATCGTATTTGTGGCAAAGCCACCATGCATAACTATTCATACATGTCACTCTTGATTCATTGCACATCCCGGTACACCGCCGGAGGCATTCATATAGAGTCTTTGTTCCAGTATCGAGTTGTAATTTAATATAAGTGTGATGATCATCATTATTAGATCATTGTCCCAAGTGAGGAAAGGCCGAACAAAAGAAAAGGCGCCTCCAAAAAAAAGAAACAAAGAAGAAAAAAGAAGAAAAAAGGGACAATTGCTACTATCTTTTTCCACACTTGTGCTTCAAAGTAGCACCATGTTCTTCATGATAGAGAGTCTCATGTTTAGTCACTCTCATATACTAGTGGGAATTTTCATTATAGAACTTGGCTTGTATATTCCAACGATGGGCTTCCTCAAATGCCCTAGGTCTTCGTGAGCAAGCAAGTTGTATGCACATCCACTTAGTTTCTTCTGTTGAGCTTTCATACATATTTAGCTCTTGTGCATCCGTTGCATGGCAATCCCTACTCACTCACATTGATATCTATTGATGGGCACTTCCATAGCCCATTGATACGCCTAGTCGATGTGAGACTATCTCCCTCCTTTTTGTCTTCTCCACAACCACCACTCTATTCTACATAGTGCTATGTCCATGGCTCACGCTCATGTATTGCGTGAAAGTTGAAAGGTTTGAAAGAATAGAGTATGAAAACAAGTGCTTGGCTGAAACCGGGGTTGTGCATGATATGAAATTTTGTGTGATGAAGAGGGAGCATAGCCAGACTATATGATTTTGTAGGGATGACTTTCTTTAGCCATAGTATTTTGAGAAGACATGATTGCTTTGTTAGTATGCTTGAAGTATTATTATTTCTTATGTCAATATAGACTTTTGTCTTGAATCTTTCGGATCTGAACATTCATGCCACAATTAATAGAATTACATTGAAAACTATGTTGGTTAGCTTTCCACATCAAGAAATTTGTTTTTATCATTTACCTACTCGACGACAAGCAGGAACTAAGCTTGGGGATGCTTGATACATCTCCAACGTATCTATAATTTTTGATTGTTCCATCCTATTATTTATGATGTTTTGGATGTTTAATGGGCTTAGTTATACACTTTTATATTATTTTTGGGACTAACCTATTAATCCAAAGGCCCAGTCCAGATTGCTGTTTTTGCCTATTTCAGGGTTTTACGGAAAAGGAATATCAAACGGAGTCTAAATAGAATAAAACATTGGGAGAGATATTTTTGGAGCAAAATACGCACGGGAGACTTGAGACCCACGGAGTAGGGCACACGAGGCATCCACGAGGGTGGGGGCGCGCCCCCTGCCTCGTAGGCCCCACGTTTGGCCCCCGGTGCCCTCCTTCCTCCTATATATACCTACGTACCCCGATACCATCAAAAAAGGAGAGAAAACCCTAGTTCCACCGCCGCAACCTTCTGTTCCCTTGAGGTCCCATCTTGGGGCCTGTTCCGGAGCTCAACCGGAGGGGGGATCTACCACAGAGTGCTTCTACATCATAATCATCGCCTCACCATGAGTTGTGAGTAGTTTACCATAGACCTTCGGGTCCATAGCTAGTATCTAGATGGCTTCTTCTCCCTCTTTGGATCTCAATACCAAGTTCTCCTCGGTCTTCGAGGAGATTCGTTCGATATAATCTCTTGTTGTGGTGTGTTTGTCGAGATCCGATGAATTGTGGGTTTATGATCAAGATTATCTATGACAAATATTTGGTTCTTTTCTGAACTCTTTATGTGTGATTATAATATCCTTGCAAGTCCCTTCGAATTATTGGTTTGATTTGGCCTACTAGATCTATAGTTCTTGCAATGGGAGAAGTGCTTGGCTTTGGGTTCAATCTTGCAGTGTCCTTTCCCAGTGACAGTAGGGGCAGCAAGGCACATATTGTATTGTTGCCATCAAGGATAAAAAGATGGAGTTTATATCATGTTATTTGAGTTTATCCCTCTACATCATGTCATCTTGCTTAAGGCATTACTCTGTTCTTATGAACTTAATACTCTAGATGCATGCTGGATAGCGGTCGATGTGAGGAGTAATAGTAGTAGATGCAGAATCGTTTCGTTCTACTTGTTTCGGACGTGATGCCTATATATAATGATCATGCCTAGATAGTCTCATAAGTATTCCAATTTCTATCAATTGCTCGACAGTAAATTTTTTACCCGCCGTAGAATACCGCTTTCATGAGAGAAGCCACTAGAGAAAACTATGGCCCGTGGGTCTATTCTCAACATATCAATCTACAATCTACTTTACTTTTTCGCTTTTACTTTCTGTTCTTATATCCAAAAATACCAAAAATATCAAACTATCCTATCTATCAGATCTCACTTTCGTAAGTGACCGTAAAGGGATTGACAACCCCTTATCGCGTTGGCTGCGAAGTTCTTATTTGTTTGTGCAGGTGCGAGGGACTCGCGCGTGGTCTCCTACTGGATTGATACCTTGTTTCGCAAAAACTGAGGGAAATACTTACGCTATTGTGCTGCATCACTCTTTCCTCTTCGAGGGAATACAACGCAAGCTCGAGAAGTAGCACCTCCCCCGCCTTTAAATACGCCCGAGCCCCGCCGCCTTCTCCTCCTGCTTCACCGCGCCGCTCATCGCCGCATTCTCGCGCCGCCCCGCGCTGCTCTGCGCCACCGCCACCGCGCCTCGCTCCTGGCTGCTGCCGCGCCGCCGACGTTGCCCCGCGCCGCCGCCGCACCACTCTACCGCCGCTCCTCGCCCCGCATCGCTCACCGCCGCCGTCTGCCCCGCCCCTCACCGGAGTCGCTCGCCGGAGCTTCGCCGGCCAAAACCTGCGCCGGACCCGACCGCTCCGCGACCCGCTGTGAATCGGTAGAAACCGCCGGTTCGCCCTTTTTTTCTTTAGTTTCATTTCGGTTTAAAAAGCAGTTTTTTTAGATTTGATCTAGTTAGAGAACGTTCACCCTTTAGGGTATTTTAAATGAACAAATTCGTTCGTTGTGTTCTGTTAGCGGACGTTCGTCCGATAGAATTTTTCCTTTTCTGGTTTATTTTAGTCATGGATTTCTTTGTAAATAGTTTTCTTACCATTTAGTCCATGATCTTCAATCTATCACAACTTTTTGCTCGTTGGTCCAAATCCAATCAAACCAACGCCAATTCTTCGTTACGATCCCCTCTATCCAGTAAAACAACTTAAAGTTGTTTTTGATAGTTTTAAAATTTGAATTTTAACAGTTTTGTTTTGAACTTCGTTTGATCGTAACTTGAGTTCGTAACCCCGATTTAGTTGATTCTTTTTGCAAATCGAAGCTCTTGACCTAAACTTTCTGATAAGACCAAATTCATTCAATTTTGGTACTGTTAGAAATTGTTTTCTGTTGCAAGAATTATTCACTTGTTTTTCGAAGTTTTTCGAAGTGTTTTCTTCGTTCTTTCTGATCTTGTGAGTGCTTGCTTATGTGTGGTTACTATTGTTTGCTTACGATAGATTGAACGGAGTGTGACGAGTAGATCTATCACGAGTTATGAGTGCAAAGAATCTACATCAACAGTACAAGGCAAGTTCATACTTTGATCATATTTTCCAATACCCAATTTTCATTGCATTATTTATATCCTCAAACACTTGCATGAGTAGGTCTGGTTACATAATTCTCCCTTCGTTCCTATTTACTCGTCGTGGTTTTAGTTCAAATTTGAACTAAAACCACGATGAGTAAATCGAAACGGAGGGAGTATGATGCTTTGTAGTTCATGAGGTAGGAACCTAATGACCTGAGATCAACCAAGGGAATATACGCTTTGTTACTTATTACTTAGCCATGCTTGTAGACATGGATTGGTATGAGTGATTTCTTGAAAGTTTCGAGAGTAATATTTAACTAAGGGAAACTTCAGGTGGAAACTTTAATACACATCTGGGTGGATTGGTTAGGGCACCCTGGAGCACCCGGTGGTTTGCCTGGGCACCTGGAGGGTCCAGTGTTATCCTAGGGGATCCCGAAGGACCCGTGTGATCACCCTATTGGAATGCCACCCAAGCTCAAAGGGATCATATGATATTTTCATGACAATAAACTTCCATGTGCAGCCACAAGCCATTATGGGCTCTGGCATAGTTGAGTATGTTGTGTGACCTCTTTCCGTGGTAGACTAGCAGATGTAGAGGGTGTAGGTGGTACGGTCTACCCAGGGTTAAGAGTTAATGCTTCTGAAAGACTGTGTCTCGGTCATCCGTTTCTCAAACACCATGTAGTGCGAGAAATTCAACGGAGGAGATCGAGTCTTGTGGGGAAAAGTGCACTAACCTCTGCAGAGTGTACAAACTATTCATGAGTAGCCGCGTCCACGGTTATGGACGTCCTTGAGTATCTAGAAGTGGATTATTTTGTTGATCTCATCACTTGATCTAATAAAATTTGTTGGGTTATTAATTTTGGTAACTTGGGGATTTGAGATGGAGGAACCATTCTCAATATTGTTTATTTCAACTGAGTAGTTAAATAAAACTTATTCCTTTGTTGTAGGGAAAAACTAGCTTTATACAAAATAAACCTTACAGCCTCCACCAACCAAATATGCAAGTAGTTGTAGGAATTATTCATCATTACTGCTACAGTGTGAATCTGCGAGTACATTCAATGTACTGACCTAAATGGCTGCAACGTCTTGCTACTTCTCGAGCTTGCGTTGTATTCCCTCGAAGAGGAAAGGGTGATGCAGCACAGTAGCGTAAGTATTTCCCTCAGTTTTTCAGAACCAAGGTATCAATCCAGTAGGAGACCACACGCGAGCCCCTCGCACCTGCACAAACAAATAAGAACTTTGAAGCCAACGCGATAAGGGGTTGTCAATCCCTTTATGGTCACTTACGAAAGTGAGATTTGATAGATAGGATAGTATAATATTTTTGGTATTTTTTATATAAGAAACATAAAGTAAATAAAGTAAATAAGCAACGGCGGTAGAAATTGAAGTAAAGTAACATGATAAAGATAGACCCAGGGCCATAGGTTTCACTAGTGTCTTCTCTCATGAAAGCAGAATTCTACGATGGGTGAACAAATTACGGTCGAGCAATTGATAGAAAAGTGAATAGTTATGAGAATATCTAAGCATGATCATCATATATAGGCATCACGTCCGTGACAAGTAGACTGAAACAATTCTGCATCTACTACTATTACTCCACACATCGACCACTATCCAGCATGCATCTAGAGTATTAAGTTCATAAGAACATAATAATGCTTTAAGAATGATGACATGATGTAGAGGGATAAACTCAAGCAATATGATATAAACCCCATCTTCTTATCCTCGATGGCAACAATACAATACGTGCCTTTCTACCCCTGCTGTCACTGGGAAAGGACACCGCAAGATTGAACCCAAAGCCAAGCAGTTCTCCCATTGCAAGAACTATAGATCTAGTAGGCCAAACCAAACCAATAATTCGAAGAGACTTGCAAAGATATTATAATCATACATAAAAGATTTCAGAAAAGAATCAAATATTGTTCATATATAATCTTGATCATAAATCCACAATTCATCGGATCTCGACAACACACACCGCAAAAAGATTACATCGAATAGATATCCTCGAAGATCGAGGAGAACTTTGTATTGAGATCCAAAAAGAGAGAAGAAGCCATCTAGCTAATAACTATGGACACGAAGGTCTGTGGTAAACTACTCACAACTCATTGGTGAGGCTATGGCGTTGATGTAGAAGCACTCCTTGGTAGATCCCCCCTCCGGCGGAGCTCCAGAACAGGCCCCAAGATGAGATCTCACGGGAACAGAAGGTTGCAGCGGTGGAATTAGGGTTTTCTCGGTTGCCTCGATGTTTTCAGGGTATATTGATATATATAGGATGAAGGAGCGCATCGGGGGAGCCAGAGGGGGCCAACGAGGGTGGGGGCGCGCCCTGGACCCTCGTGGCCACCTCCTTTGTTCCCTCGCGTGTACTCCAAGTCTTCTGGGTAGATACGGTTCCAAAAATAACTCTCCTGAAGGTTTCATTCCATTTGGACTCCGTTTGATATCCCTTTTCTGCGAAACACTGAAATAGGCAGAAAACATCAATTTGCACTGGGCCTTGGGTTAGTAGGTTAGTCCCAAAAATAATTTAAAAGTGCATAATAAAGCCCATTAAACATCCAAAACAGAATATATAATAGCATGGAACAATAAAAAATTATAGATATGTTGGAGACGTATCAAGCATCCCCAAGCTTAATTCCTGCTCGTCCTCGAGTAGGTAAATGATAAAAACAGAATTTTTGATGTGGAATGCTTAACCAACATAATTCCCAATATAATTTCTTTATTGTGCCTTAAATGTTCAGATCCGAAATATTCAAGACAAAAGTCTATATTGACATAAGAATAATAATACTTCAAGCATACTAACATAGCAATCATGTCTTCTCAAAATAACATGGCCAAAGAAAGTTATCCCTACAAAATCATATAGTCTGGCTATGCTCCCTCTTCATCACAGAAAATATTCATATCACGCACAACCCCGCTTTCAGCCAACCAATTGTTTTCGTACTCAAAATTTTCAAACCTTTCAACTTTCACGCAATACATGAGCATGAGCCATGGATATAGCACTATAGGTGGAATAGAGTGGTGGTTGTGGAGAAGACAAGAATAAGGAAGATAGTCTCACATCAACTAGGCGTATCAATGGGCTATGGAGATGCCCATCAATAGATATCAATTTGAGTGAGTAGGAATTGCCTTGCAACGGATGCACTAGAGCTATAAGTGTATGAAAGCTCATCAAAAGAAACTAAGTGGGTGTGCATCCAACTTGCTTGCTCATGAAGACCTAGGGCATTTGAGGAAGCCCATCGTTGGAATATACAAGCCAAGTTCTATAATGAAAAATTCCCACTAGTATATGAAAGTGACAAAACAAGAGACTCTCTATTGTGAAGATCATAGTGCTACTTTGAAGCACAAGTGTGGAAAAGGATAGTAGCGTTGTCCCTTCTCTCTTTTCTCTCATTTTTTTGGAGGGGCTTTCTCTCTTTCTTTTTTCAGCCCCTCTCTCTATATTTTTTTGGGCCATCTCTATTTTTTTATTTGGCCTTTCCTCACATGGGACAATGCTCTAATAATGAAGATCATCATACTTTATTGACTTACAACTCAAAGATTACAACTCGAAGCTAGAACAAAATATGATTCTATGTGAATGATGATGAAGCATGTCATATGAATGGAACGATGGAAAGTTGCATGGAAATATATCTCGGAATGGCTATAGAAATCCCATGATAGGTAGGTATGGTGGCTGTTTTGAGGAAGGTATATGGTGGGTGTATGGTACCGGCGAAAGTTGCGCGGTACAAGGGTGGCTAGCAATGGTGGAAGGGTGAGAGTGCGTATAATCCATGGACTCAACATTAGTCATAAAGAACTCATATACTTATTGCAAAAATCTACGAGTCATCAAAACAAAGTATTCAACGCATGCTCCTAGGGGAAGGGTAGGAGTTAACCATCACGCGATCCCGACCTCCACACAAAGGATGACACTCAATAAATACATCATGCTCTAACTTCGTCACATAACGGTTCACCATACGTGCATGCTACAGGAATCACAAACTTTAAGAGAAGTATTTCTCAAATTCATAATTACTCCGCTAGCATGACTCTAATATCACCATCCTCATATCTCAAAACAATCATCAAGTATGAAACTTCTCGTCATATTCAACGCACTTTATATGAAAGTTTTTACTATACTCATCTTGGATGCCTACCATATTAGGACTAGTTTTATAACCAAAGCACATTACCATGCCGTTCTAAAAGACTCTCAAATAATATAAGTGAAGCATGAGAGATCCTCAATTTCTAAAAAATAAAACCACCACCGTGCTCTAAAAGATATAAGTGAAGCACTAGAGCAAAACTATCTAGCTCAAAAGATATAAGTGAAGCACATAGAGTATTCTAATAAATTCTAAATCATATTTATCTCTCTCAAAAGATGTGTCCAGCAAGGATGATTGTGGCAAACTAAAAAGCAAAGACTCAAAACATACATGACGCTCCAAGCAAAACACATATCATGTGGTGAATAAAAATATAGTCCTGAGTATAGTTACCGATAGATGAAGGCGAAAGAGGGGATGCCTTCCTGGGGCATCCCCAAGCTTAGGCTTTTGGTTGTCCTTGAATTTTACCTTGGGGTGCCTTGGGCATCCCCAAGCTTAGGCTCTTGCCACTCTTTGTTCCATAGTCCATCAAAGCCATAATCAAAACTTGAAAACTTCACAACACAAAACTAAGCCAAAAATCTCGTGAGCTCAGTATAAGAAAACAAACCACCACTCAAAGGTACTGTAATGAACTCATTCTTTGTTTATATTGGTGTTAAACCTACTATATTCGAACTTCTCCATGATTCATACACCCCGACACTACTCATAGATTCATCAAAATAAGCAAACAACACACGAAAAACAGAATCTGTCAAAAACAGAACAGTCTGTAGTAATCTGTAACTTTCGAATACTTTTGTAACTCCAAAAAAATTGAAATAAATTAGTAAACGTGAGGAATTTGTCTATTAATCATCTTCAAAAAGAATCAAATAAATAGCACTCTCCAGTAAAAGTTTACAGCCAAACACATGAGCGCTAAAGTTTATGTTTTTTTACAGCATGATCATATAAACTTCACACAAGTCTTCCCAAAGGTTCTACTTGGCACAAACACTAATTAAATTGCCAAACCACATCTAAACAGAAGCTAGATGCAATATTTATTACTAAACGGAAGTAGAAACAAAGAAAATAAAATTGGGTTGCCTCCCAACAAGCGCTATCGTTTGACGCCCCTAGCTAGGCACGAAACAAGAATAGATCTAGGTATTGCCATCTTCGGGTTTTTTCGTTTTAGCGGGATCACGCTGAAATCCGGGAGGTTCTCTTTTTCCTTCATATTCAGATCTAAATAATCCAATTGCTTATTACGAAGGGTGATCTACATATTCATACGATGTAAATTTCCGCCAATACCCTTAAGAGGTTCGAGAGACTTTTGTAAAAAAATTGTTACTTCGCAAATCTTATCAAAAACTTGTGTCTCCTCCGGGGTAGAGGTTGCCCGAACAACTCTATCAAAGCATTATAGGAATCAAGAGTATGAGTACCCAAGAAATTCCCTCCGGTGATGGTGTAAAGAATAAGCCTATTCCAAGGAGTTATGCCAATATAAAAATTGCAAAGAAGCACGGAAGTGGAAAGCTTCATAGTAGATCTATTTTGAGTATTGCAAATTCTATACCAGGAATATTTTAGATTTTCCTCATCTCTTTGTTTAAAATTAAGAACCTCACTCTCGGGAGTATTGATAATGATAGGTGTGCTTGCCATGACGGCAAGGCAAAGCGAGCGATAAACAAATAAGAGAAGAAGGGCAAATAAAACGGCAACGGGGAAGTGGGGTAGAGGAAAACAAGAGTGTCGGTGTACTAATGTAGGGGTACCTTAGTATCCCGAACTTGTGCACGGGCAGTCGCAACGTCCCGTGGCAGGCTTTACAGTGTGACCGCCAAAGCCCACTGTGGTTCCTTTGGAGCCATTCAAGAACAAAGTATTCAAGATTGGAGAAACAAGGCCCCGGCAAGAGGAGCTTGCCGGGAAGGCCACTCAAGGCTCAAAACCACTTCTTTGGCACAAGACCCTGGCAAGAAGAACTTGCCGGGAAGGCCAAACGTGGCACTTCAAGAGACTTGCCGCGACGCGCCGCGCGTCCCGGCAAGGCCCGGAGAGCGACAAGCTTCCGGGCGCGACAAGGTAGCGGCCGCGGCAAGGCGCTTGCCGCGGCAAGCTTCCACTAAGTGCCCGCGCTCCAGCTCATCCGGCCACGCGTCGCCCTGGGGCCCTTCCAGGCGCACGTGGCGGAAGGCTGTGCAGCCTGGGGTACACGGTGGCAAGCTGCGATGACAAGGCCACCGTCGTGGCGGACGGTGGCGCCCTGACGGACGCTTTTTTGCACTGTTTGGGGCGACGACGACGGGCATTCAATGCCCTTGTCCCCTGCCGCCAGAGTTAGGTATAGAGCACTATGCACTGTTCCAACCACCACCCATTTTACATTTTTTCCCTCGACTGCGTTGCCACCTGTCGGTGACCTGTTTGACCTATAAAAGGAGCCCCGTGCGCAACGTAGAGGGGGTTCCAATCATTGATCACTCTCGCGCTCGGTACTGCTAGCGATAAGCACTGTAGCTCTTCTCGCTCCCGAGCCAAGAAAACAATACAAACCAAGGCAGGAGTAGGGTTTTACGCATCCGTGCGGCCCGAACCTGGGTAAACTGCTCGCGCGTCTGCCTCGATCTGCTCTTCGTGCACCCTCCGCCCCCTTGCCGTACCGAAAAGGGGCTCCGGTTCCATAGGTGTTCGTGGGCGATCAGTTTCCCCAACATCTTTGGCGCGCCAGGTAGGGGGACGCGTCAGGTTGCGTGAACCTGATCCGGCGTTCACGCGAGCGAAATCTTCACCAACTTCATCGACTTCATCGACATGCCGCCGAAGAAGAAGGCTTCGGAGGCAGCAGGCCCGTCCGCGTCGATCCCACCACCGTCGGAGCCAACGGCTGGTGGGGTAAACGCCGGCAGAAGGACGGACGTCGGCGAGGAAACTCACGGCGCCGCCAAGTCCAAGGACAAGACGGACGGCCGAGCGCACTCCAAGACCTCGGCGTCCGTGCATGCACCGCGCCCGTCTCAGGAGGCGCCGGACCGGCAGCGACGTGGTACACAAGGTACCATACGCTTGCTTGGCCAAGGTCAAGCCGACGGTTCGCGGGACGCTCAAGGCCAACGTGCTGGCACGAGCAAGGCGCGATCGCCGGGACGAGACGCTGCTCCTTCTAACGCAGTTAGAAGTCCGAGCATATCTCGCTCCTCGCACCGCTCGCTACCGCTCCCCGCCACTCCAGCAGAAGCTCTAGCTCGAGCTCAACTGCTCCTCGACTTCCCTCCAGCGGTAGACAAGGCTGACGACTGGAGGGCCACCATCCAGAGCCTCATCGCCTTCGCCAACGGCGACACTTCGCAGCAGCCGACGACGTCGCGGCCGCGGCAAGTTAGCCAGGTGCGGGCTGATGGCGACAAGACCGCCGGGGGTGCAACCACCGTGCACTCCCCGCCCCGAAGGCCAAAATCACCGACTCGCCGGATCAACATAGACGACGACTCTACTGCGTCGTCGGATCCGCGGGCTCGCCGCGATCAGCGCCAAGTCCTTGACGACAGACGACAAGAGGACGCTCGAACTCACATCGAGCGTCGAAGAGAAGCGCGGCGACAATCCGACCAGCGCGCTGGGCCCGCTGTCGACATGCACGCGCCCGGAGAACCAGGCGACTTGCCGTACGCGGCGGGTTGTCCTGCGTTCACCCGTGAGCTGCGGCAAGTCCAGTGGCCCAGCATGAAGAACTTCAAGCCCGACGTACCCGAGAAGTACGACGGCAAGACACATCCGTCGAAGTTCCTCAGCATCTACACCATTGCGGTGCAGGCTGCTGGGGGACGAGACGAGAAGATACTCGCGAACTACTTCCCGCTAGTGCTCAAGCCAAACGTTAGATCTTGGCTCATGCACTTGCTGGAGAACTCCATTTCTTCTTGGGCCGACCTGTGCCATCAGTTTGTCGGCGCCTTCACGGGTGGCCACAAGCCCCATGGCCAGGAGAGTGATCTTCATATACTCCACCAGAAGGAAGGAGAGTCCCTGCGAAAGTATATCCAAAGATTCAGCCGCGTCCAGCACAACATCCCAGACGTCCACCCTGCCGCGGTTATCAGCGCGTTCCACCAGAACGTGCGTAACCGCAGGATGAGGGAGGAAATGGCGATGTGCAAGATCCGAGACGTCAGTGAGCTTTATGCCCTGGCCGACAAGTGCGCACGCGCTGAGGAGGGGAGGAGACTCCCCGGAGAGGATACAGGAGCAGGGGGAATAGATAGCGAGGACGCCGCCCCGGCAAAGAAGAACCGGCGGCGGAACAACAGGAAAAAGAAGAACAAAGAAGTGCTAGTCGTTGAGAAGTCCGGCAAGGAGGCCGGCGCCAAGAAAGCCCAGGCTGGCAGCTCCGGCAAGGAGACTGTGGCAGCCGCCGACAAGCAGGACGGCTCCGACAAGCAATACTGCAAGATCCACCGCACCAAGGGCCACGATCTCCAGAACTGCAAAAAGGTCGAATACCTCGTCGAGCAGCAGAAAGCTGAGTACGAGCGACGCGACAAGGAGAAGGCCCAGGGAGGTGGTGGAGAGTCCGGCAAGAAGCGGCCATTCAACAGCCGGGGAGGACGCCACGGCAAGGCCAAGTAGCGGCAAGGAGACAGGCCTCCCCGCGGTCGCGACAAGGACGAAGACGAAGACGACGATGAAGACATGGATGACGGAGATAATAGCGAGCAGGAGTTCCAGAAGGCCACAGAAGTTCTGTGCGTTGACGGAGGTGCTTCTCTGCATACTTCCCACCGCCAACTCAAGCAATGGGTGCGGGAAGTTAATGCGGTAGAACCGCCCGTCGAGTCGCGCAGACTTCTGAAGTGGTCCAGCACGCCCATCATCTTTGACATTGAAGACCACCCTGATCGCACAACTGCGGTCGGGTGCTTGCCGATGTTGGTTTCGCCAACTATCCGCAACCTCAAGGTCACCAAGATGCTGGTTGACGGCGGGGCCGGCCTGAACCTGATCTCCTCCGTTGTGGTCCGGAAACTCCAGATCCCCGACAGCGAGCTCGAGGAAACCGGCACATTCCAAGGGATCGACCCGGGAAGGAGCAAGCCGAAGGGGAAGATCACACTGCCAGTGACATTTGGCGGAGAGCTGAACTTCAGAACTGAAAGGATCACCTTTGACGTTGCCGATATCCCATTGCCTTACAATGGGATACTTGGCCGTCCAGCGCTCGCCAAGTTCATGGCAGCCTCCCACTATGCCTACAATATGCTCAAGATGCCAGGCCCGATAAGCGTCATCTCTGTCCCCGGCGACAAGAAGGACACCCTTATCTGTGCCGACAAGATTTACCGGGATGCAGCAGCCGCAACAGATAGCAAAACATTTGCCGCTGAAGCTCCCGGGGGGAAGAACAAGACCAAGTCCAGCAAGAGCTCTGGGGCCCACTCCGGCAAACGCACCTCTCCGGAGTGCTGCGCTGCCGTCGAGGACGCACCATCGAGCTCCACCGGAAAGTGCAAGAAGGCGATGGCAGCTCCGCCAGAGACAAAGAAGGTGTCCGCCAAGGAGGGCGGCACTGGTGGTACTTTCACCATCAGTGCCACGCTCGATCCTAAATAGGAAAGCACGCTCGTTGCTTTCCTGTGGGCGAATGTCGACGTGTTTGCATGGCAACCGTCTGACATCCCCGGTGTTCCTAGGAAACTGATTGAGCAGAAGCTTGCCGTCTGTCCTCGCGCGCGGCCCATCAAGCAGAAGGTTAGAAAACAAGCAGTGGAGCGCCAAGAGTTTATCGCTGAAGAAATCAAGAAGCTAGAAGCTGCAGGCCTTGTCAGAGGTGTACTCCATCCCACGTGGTTGGCCAACCCTGTTGTCGTGCGTAAAGCGAACGGGAAGTGGAGGCTTTGTATTGACTTCACCGATGTGAATAAAGCTTGTCCCAAAGATCCATTTCCCTTGCCGCGCATCGACCAGATCGTTGACTCCACGGCTGGATGTGAGTTGCTTTCATTTCTTGATGCCTATTCAGGATACCACCAGATATTTATGGCTGAAGAAGATGAGGAGAAGACCGCATTCATTACTCCATGTGGCACTTACTGCTTCATACGCATGCCCTTTGGATTGAAGAATGCTGGTTCAACGTTTGCAAGGGTAGTCCATACAGCTTTTGAGCCATAGATACACAGAAATGTAGAAGCTTACATGGATGATATAGTGGTCAAGAGCAAAGACAGGGCTACTCTGATTCAAGATCTAGATGAAACCTTTGCGAACTTGCGCAAGATCCAACTCAAGCTCAACCCCGAGAAGTGCGTGTTTGGAGTCCCCTCCGGCAAGCTTCTCGGGTTATTCGTGTCTCAGAGGGGGATTGAAGCCAACCCCGACAAGATCAAAGCCATTGAGCAGATCGAAGCACCGAAGCGCGTCAAGGATGTACGAAGGCTTGCCGGCTGTGTGGCTGCTCTCAGCAGGTTTATTTCTAAGTCTGCAGAACGCGCCCTGCCGTTTTTCAAAGTCTTGAAAAAGGTAGGTCCAATGAAATGGACTCCGGAAGCGGAGGCAGCACTGCAGGACTTGAAGAGGTACCTGTCCTCCACTCCAATACTTGTCGCACCTAAGCCACAAGAGAAGTTGTTGCTGTACTTAGCAGCAACCAATCAAGTGGTTAGTGCTGCGTTAGTAGCGGAAAGGGAGGCAGATGATGAGCCAACAACCCCGGCAAGCACATCCAGCGACAAGCAGGGGGCTTCCCCGACAAGCTCTGGTCCCGACAAGGATGGGTCTGCGCAGATGCAAGAAGACGTACGGAAGAAGATGGTGCAGCGCCCAGTCTACTTCGTCAGCTCCCTTCTCCAGGGGGCTAGATCAAGGTACTCTGGGGTGCAGAAGTTGCTTTTCGGCCTTCTCATGGCCTCGAGAAAGCTGTGCCACTACTTCCAAGCACACGAGATAACAGTGGTCACTCACTTTCCGCCGAAGAGGATACTGCAAAATCCAGAAGCAACAGGCAGGATTGTCAAGTGGGCACTGGAACTGTCAAGCTTTGGCCTCAAGTTTGAAAGCACTTCAACTATCCAGAGCAGAGCATTGGCAGAGTTCATAGCAGAATGGACGCCAACGCCAGACGAAGAGATTCCAGAGACAAGCATCCCCGTCAAAGAAGAAAGCAAAGAATGGATAATGTACTTTGATGGTGCCTTCTCGCTGCAAGGCGCCGGTGCCGGCGTGCTGCTTGTCGCGCCCACCGGGGAGCACCTCAAGTATGTCGTCCAAATGCACTTTCCCAAGGAGCAAGCAATGAACAATACTGCAGAGTATGAAGGTTTGCTTGCCGGCCTCGGAATCGCGGCAGAGCTTGGGATCAAGAAGCTGATTGTGCGGGGTGATTCGCAGTTGGTCGTCCGCCAAGTGAACAAGAGCTACCAGAGTCCGTTGATGGAAGCTTACGTCGACGAAGTGAGAAAGCTTGAAGAGCATTTTGAAGGCTTATAGATGGAACACGTTCCAAGAGCTCAGAACGACATCCTAGATAGCCTGTCAAAGTGTGCTGCACTAAAACTACCTGTGGAACCAGGGATTTTTGTGCTCAAGCTAACTCAGCCATCCGTAACACCATCAACTAGGCATAGTAAGAAGAGAAAGTTGGTTTCTGGTGACTACTTGCCGGCAGGGCTTCCCGAAGCCGCCGCCAACAAGGTCCCCAAGATCAATGACAAGATTGCTGAGGAACAGTCTGCTCCTGCAAGCCCAAGGGTTTGTACAGTCGAAGCAGGCGTTCCCGACAAGCTTTGCCCCGGCAAGCTTGCTGGGGAACGTCAAGCTCCGGCCGAGCCGCAGGTTCTTGTCGTAGATGCTGACGTTCCCGCAGCAGCACAGGTGCCTTTAGTCCTTGTTGTTGAGCCATAGGCTCCTGCATGGGCGCAGCAGATTGTTCGTTTCCTTCAAACAGGAGAACTTCCCGAAGAGCCAGAAGAAGCAGAAAGAATAACCCGGCAGACGAGTATGTATCAGTTTGTCGGCAACGAACTGTAGAGAAGAAGACTCAACGGTGTGAAACTGAAGTGTATTCCCCGGGAAGATGGACAAAAGCTGTTGGCAGAGATACACAGAGGCATATGTGGTCACCACATTGGCGCAAGAGCACTTGTCGGCAAGGCGTTCCGGCAAGGTTTCTTTTGGCCAGAAGCCCTCCAGGATGCAACTGCACAAGTAACCAAGTGTGAAGCATGCCAGTTCTATTCCAAGCAGATACATCAACTAGCTCAAGCTCTCCAGACGATCCCTTTATCCTGGCCATTTTCGGTCTGGGGGCTCGACATCCTCGGCCCCTTTCCCCGCGCAGCCGGGGGCTTTGAGTACTTGTACGTCGCCATCGACAAGTTCACAAAGTGGCCAGAAGTGCAACCAGTGAGGAAGGTGACCGCACAGTCAGCAGTCAAGTTCTTTAGGTCGATTGTTTGCCGTTTCGGAATCCCCAACAGGATCATCACCGACAACGGCACACAATTCACAAGTCGCACCTTCATGCAGTACGTCCAAGACCTTGGCGCTAAGGTCTGCTTCGCTTCTGTTGCTCACCCGAGGAGCAACGGTCAAGCGGAGAGGGCAAACGCTGAAGTGGTGCGTGGACTCAAGACGAGAACTTTCGACAGGCTGCACAAGTGCGGAAGAAACTGGATCGAGGAGTTACCAGCGGCTCTTTGGTCAATCAGAACGACGCCAAATCGAGCCACTGGACAGACACCCTTTGCTCTTGTCTATGGAGCAGAGGCAGTTCTCCCCACGGAACTCGTATACGGGTCGCCTCGAGTGCTCGCTTACGATGAGCTCGAGAGAGAGCAGCTGCGACAAGATGACGCACTGCTCCTTGAGGAGGACCTGCTGTACGAGCTGCTCGAAACCAGCAAGCTTTGCGCCGCTATCATAGCCGCAAGGTTAAAGCCAGAAGTCTCGAGGAAGGCGACCTTGTTCTTCGGCGCGTTCAGTCCGCCAAGAATTCCAACAAGTTGATGCCGAAGTGGGAAGGCCCTTATCGGGTGAAACAAGTCACAAGGCCCGGCGCTGTCCGCCTTGAGACCAAAGAAGGCTTACCGGTGAGCAACTCATGGAACATTGAGCATCTTTGCAAGTTTTACCCATAAGGCGCGGTTGCCGAGATCCACTCCGGCAACCACCTTTTGTACAAGTCTTGCCGCTGTTGCATGTAAACCTTTGTACAAAGCCGGGCGCAGACCCCGTGCATCAGTAAAGCTTATGTGCATCACACAGCTTGTCAATTCATGCCCTTTTTACTTTCTCGCATGTACTATCCGACATTTTGTGCAGCACCTATCCCCGGTAAGCAATAACGAGCCGCAAGGCTCCATATCTCTGTTTTCTCTCTTTTCTTTTCTCTCAAGCAGAAGAAGTTTTCCTCGCGCACAAGTTTGCCACGGGGGAGGAGATAGTGATATGGACAGAGCAGACGGCACAAAAGCTAAGTTGCCAAAGTTTGAGCAATCAAATTTTTAAATTTTTGAGTTATCTTCCTTGAACGACCGCACTTTGTATGGAAAACCTGTGCGCGGAGGAACCAACTCGTGGCTAGCCGCGCCCTTACTTTGTTTCGAGCACGCTCAACGGCTTAAGTGTGCCGCGACTAATGTCGCGCCCTTGCTTCGTTTTCGAGTTCGCTTAACAACCTAAGTGTGCTGCGACTAGCTGCGACGAGGTTTCTTGTCGGCAACGGCACTGCCAGCAGGCCGCTGAAGTTCTGCACTCAGCGCTCGCGGCAAGGGTCCCTACGCCGGCAAGTTCCCTAAAAGCGTAGGGTAAAAGCATACAAAGCAAGGAAGTCAAGTAGAGGAAATAACATTGCATTAACTACCCAAGATAAAGTTATATTACAAAGCAACTTGTCGCAGTACTAATGGACTATTGTTCATAACGTGGTTGGCAGCGACAAGGAAAGAAGCAGATAAACAGGACTAATCCGCGCGGTCGCCCTCGACCCTCTTGATGCCGCCCACCTTGTTCACGATAGGCGCGACAAGGGCCTTGAGAGCCTCTTGGTCAACATCCGGCGGCAAGGTCCTGAGAACATTGATGAGATTGAGGCCCGGGTTGTGGTGCACTATCTTCATCAACACCTTCTCGAGGGCCCCCGCACAGAGCTTGCGCGACTCGTCTGCCAGCTGCTTTGGGATCCTTTCCCGGAGCTGCTGGAGGGCCGGCGCCACCCCTCTGAAGAACAAACTCAGCTTGGCGCTGTGAGGGAGATTCTCGTCGGTGGAGTACCCGAGGTGCTCCGCCCCCAGCTCCGCCAGCTCCTTGTCGACGTCGGCAGCGGCGGTGACAAGGCCCTCGGTCCAGTGCTCCACCGTCAGCCTGAAGTTGTTTTGGGGGATGGCGGCGCTGTCCAACAGCGCCTTCTCAGCACGAAGCTCCTCCTTCAGGTTCGCATCCCGCTCTCTGGCGCCGTCAAGCGTGGTGGTGAGGGTGGAAAGTTTCAACTCCAGATCGGCGATGGAGTCCTTGGCGACGGCGAGCTCCTTGCCCTTGTCGGAGAGGCGGACCTGCAGCTCGGAGTGGCTGTGGGCGTCCTTCTCCCTCTCAAGCACAAGGGCGGCAACCTTCTCTTCGCTCGTCTTCAAGTTGGCCTCCAGTTGCGCCACCCTCGCCTCCAAGTCCCTCTTGGCGGTCTCAGCAGCCGCAGCGGCGTCCTTCGCTTCCTGCAGAGCTCCGCCAAGAGACTGTTCGCGCGCGGCAAGCTCGTCCTCGTGGCTATCGAGGTCGACCTTCCGCTGCGTCAGTTCACCTTCTCGCCGGGACAACTCCTCGGCAGCGAGCCGTTGCTGCTCCTCTGCTTCAGCCTTTTCCAGGATGAAGGCCTGATGCGCCTCGGCAAGCTGCTCTCGCTCCTCCGCCAAGGATCGGAGAGCTGCTTGGTTGCTGGCTCGGAGCTCTTCGGCGCGTTTTTCCAAGTCGATGGCCGCCTTGGCGGCCAGAGCCTCTCGGGACTCCAGCTTGGCCTGCCGTGCGCGGTATAGAGCCAGAAGCCTTCGCAGAAGCCGCTCCTCCTCGGGCTCGCTGCTGCTGGGCGCGTCGACGAACTTTAGCCCGGCGGAGGCGAGGACCTCCCCGTCGAAGACCTCTCCCTCCGCAGGCGCCCTTGACGTGGACGCCCACGGGAGCTGGATGAAGACTCTGTTGCCGGCCTCCAGATAGGCGCCTAGCTCGGCTGTGCCAGTGGAGGGGTCGACGGCCGGCACAGCGCTTGATGCTCCTGCGGCCTCAGGGCCGTCAGTGCGACTGCCGGTCCCCTCCTCAGCTGCCGCGTCAGCGGCCTTGGCTGCCTCTTCGGCGGCGAGCTCGTCGGCACCGGCCGCCCCTTCAGTAGTTGCGACGTCACTGGTGTTGCCCCGCGCATCCTCCTCGACGGCGACCTCTGTCTCCATGGGCTCGGCTGCGGACGGGTCTGAAGACAAGAAAAGAAGAAGAAAGAAGAAAATAACAGCCAAGCAAATATCCAAAAAGAGAAATTCAGAAAAAGAAAAGTCCAAGGGTTTACCTGCGCGGGCCTCCTCTTCGGCGGAGTTCCTTGCCGGGGAGCTCTCCCTCGGCGGCGTGGAGGTAACTCCCGCCGGCGAAGGACCAGTAGCGCCATCCCTTGGCGGAGTACTCGCCCTTGGCGGGGGTACTTGCCCTTGGCGGGGTACTCGCCCTTGGCGGAGTGCTCGCCCTTGGCGGAGTGTTCTCCCTCGCCGGGGAGCTCCTCCTTGGCGGAGTGGTCGAGGCGTGCGGCTCGTCGGGAGCGATCTCCTGGCGCTCCTGATGCTGCTGCTGCTCTGCTTCTGCACAAATCAACAAACAGAACATTAACAAGGATAGAAGACCCACGCACGCCCGACAAGCGGAAAGTGGAAAAAAGACTTACGGTGGGGGCTGCGCCGTGGAACGGTTGTCGGGTCCGACGAGCTTGTCGCAGGCGCACCCCCTGCTGCTGCGGCGGGCTCGTCCTCGATGACAATCACCGGGACTTTGACCCTCTTCGCCGCCCTCTGAGCCAGAGTCCTGGAAGAAAGACAAGTTCAGAATCAGGCAAAAGAAATACAAGACAAGAATCAACAGAAAGCCAAAGAAAAACAAGAATCGCGAAGACTTACTCTTCTTCCTCCTCGTCGTCGGAGCTGAGCGCTGAGAAATCGAAGTCCGGCTCGCGCGTCCCGGCGCAAGGAGCTGGGGGAGTGGGCTCCCTTGGCCACTTGGCGGGAGCAGGGGGGCGGTCTGAGAAGACCCCGCTCCGGTTGGCACCGAGGCACGAGGGGCGGAAGGGGCCGTAGAGCCGGCCCGGGAAGACCCCCCTCCAGCTGCCGTTGAAGCGCGAGGCACTCCCTTGGCGGCCTTGCTCGCCGCGGTGGCGCGTGTCGGACGGCGCTGCGGCTGCTAGCCCGCCGGCCGCCCCGCCACGTCTGCGGCCTTGTGAAGGCGCCTCCTTGTTTGAGCCGGAGGACTTGCTGGTGGTGGTGAGCTACCCGAGGACGAAGAAGAGGAGTCGAGGTTCAGCGAGCCGCCTGAGTCTTCGGCAGGATTGCTTGATCCAACGCCCTGCTCGGCGGGCCCGCTCGACTCTGCGCCTTGCTCGGCGGCCTCGCTTGTCCCGGCAAGTTGCCCGGCGAGCTTCCCCGCTTTGCGAAGCTCTTCCTCCTCGGCAAGACTTACCGCCTCCGCTGCATCCGCCTCCTCCACAGTATATCCAAACTCAACCTGGTGGCAATATACGCCATCTCCTGGTCGGTAGTGTCGCGGGTGAGTCCCCTCTTCTCGTCGGGTTTGATTGGCAGCTCCACCAGATTGTCGAAGAACGTTTGCACGGCTTCGTCAAAAGTTTCCCGCCAAGTGGGGTCGATCCTGTGGGAATCACACAACGGCATCGCCGCGCGGATGGCGCTGAGCGACGAGTTGTTGCACAACGGAACTACGCCCTGCGGCAACGCGAACCACTCTGGATGGGCGGAGTCGTACTTGAATAGCGCTTGGAGCATTGCGTTGAGCTCCAAGACAGTGAAATTGTAGTTGAGACCCGGGCGCAGCCTCATGATGTCTGCCGCGTTATCAAACTCCCAAGCAGCCCTCTTCCTCTCCTGCAAGGGAGCGATGCGGCGGCGAAGAAAGTCTGCCCCGACAGCACCTATAGTGAGCTTGGCTTGCCAGAGGCGGAGGATCCGAGTGGTGGCTATCTGTTGGGGAACGTAGTATTTTAAAATTTTCCTACGATCACGCAAGATCTATCTACCAGATGCATAGCAACGAGAGGGGAGAGTGAGTCTACGTACCCTCGTAGACCGAAAGCGGAAGCGTTAGAACAACGCGGTTGGTGTAGTCGTACGTCTTCACGGCCCGACCGATCAAGCACCGAAACTACGGCACCTCCGAGTTCTAGCACACGTTCAGCTCGATGACGTCCCTCGAACTCCGATCCAGCTGAGTGTCGAGGGAGAGTTCCGTCAGCACGACGGCGTGGTGACGATCTTGATGTTCTACCGTCGTAGGGCTTCGCCTAAGCACCACTACAATATTTATCGAGGAGAACTATGGTGGAGGGGGGCACCGCACACGGCTAAGAGATCAAGAGATCAATTGTTGTGTCTAGAGGTTCCCCCCTACCCCCGTATATAAAGGCGGGAGGGAGAGGCCGGCCCTAGAGGGGGCGCACCAAGTGTGGGGAGTCCTACTAGGACTCCCAAGTCCTAGTAGGATTCCCCTTTCCTTTCCGGAGTAGGAGAGAAGGAAAGAGGGGGAGAGGGGGAAGGAAAAGGGGGCTGCACCCCTTGTCCAATTCGGACCAGAAGGGGGGTGCACGCCTCCTTCCTTTTGGCCTCTCTTCTCTATTCCTGTAACTCCCCGGTACTCCGAAAATACCCGAATCACTCGAAACCTTTCCGATGTCCGAATATAGTCGTCCAATATATCGATTTTTACGTCTCGACCATTTTGAGACTCCTCGTCATATCCCCGATCTCATCCGGGACTCCGAACTCCTTCGGTACATCAAAACTCATAAACTCATAATAAAACTATCATCGAAACCTTAAGCGTGCGGACCCTACGGGTTCGAGAACTATGTAGACATGACCGAGACATGTCTCCGGTCAATAACCAATAGCGGAACCTGGATGCTCATATTGGCTCCCACATATTCTACGAAGATCTTTATCGTTCAAACCGCATAACAACATACATTGTTCCCTTTGTCATCGGTATGTTACATGCCCGAGATTCGATCGTCGGTATCTCAATACCTATTCAATCTCGTTACCAACAAGTCTCTTTACTCGTTCCGTAAGACATCATCCCGCAACTAACTCATTAGCTGCAATGCTTGCAAGGCTTATAGTGATGTGCATTACCGAGTGGGCCCAGAGATACCTCTCCGACAATCGGAGTGACAAATCCTAATCTCGAAATACGCCAACCCAACAAGTACCTTCGGAGACACCTGTAGAGTACCTTTATAATCACCCAGTTACGTTGTGACGTTTGGTAGCACACAAAGTGTTCCTCCGGTATTCGGGAGTTGCATAATCTCATAGTCATAGGAACATGTATAAGTCATGAAGAAAGCAATAGAAGTAAAACTTAAATGATCATAGTGCTAAGCTAACGGATGGGTCTTGTCCATCAGATCATTCTCCTAATGATGTGATCCCGTTGATCAAATGACAACTCATGTCTATGGCTAGGAAATATAACCATCTTTGATCAATGAGCTAGTCTAGTAGAGGCATACTAGGGACACTATGTTTTGTCTATGTATTCACACATGTATTAAGTTTCCGGTTAATACAATTCTAGCATGAATAATAAACATTTATCATGATATAAGGAAATAAATAATAACTTTATTATTGCCTCTAGGGCATATTTCCTTCAGTCTCCCACTTGCACTAGAGTCAATAATCTAGTTCACATCGCCATGTGATTTAACACCGATAGTTCACATCGTCATGTGATTAACACCCAAAGGGTTTACTAGAGTCAATAATCTAGTTCACATCGCTATGTGATTAACACCCAAAGAGTACTAAGGTGTGATCATGTTTTTCTTCGTGAGAGAAGTTTAGTCAACGGGTCTGTCACATCAAGATCCGTATGTATTTCGCAAATGTCTATGTGTCTACAATGCTCTGCATGGAGCTACTCTAGCTAATTGCTCCCACTTTCAATACGCATCCAGATTGATACTTAGAGTCAGCTGGATTTAGTGTCAAATCTTGCATCGGCGTAACCCTTTACGACGAGCTCTTTATCACCTCCATAATCGAGAAACATTTCCTTAGTCATCCAGTTACTAAGGATAATTTTGACCGCTGTACAGTGATCTACCCCTGGATCACTATTGTACCCTCTTGACAAACTCATGGCAAGGTACACAACATGTTTGGTACATAGCATGGCATACTTTATAGAACCTATGGCTGAAGCATAGGGAATGACTTTCATTCTCTCTATATTTTTCTGCCGTGGTCTGGCTTTGAGTCTTACTCAACTTCACACCTTACAAGTCAGGTAAGAACTCCTTCTTTGACTGATCCATTTTGAACTACTTCAAAATCATATCAAGGTATGTACTCATTGAAAGTCTTATCAAGCGTCTTGATCTATCTCTATAGATCTTGATGCCCAATATGTAAGCAGCTTCACCAAGGTCTTTCTTTGAAAAACTCATTTCAAACACTCCTTTATGCTTTCCAGAAAATTCTACATCATTTCCGATCGACAATATGTCATTCACATATACTTATCAGAAAGGTTGTAGTGCTCCCACTCACTTCTTGTAAATACAGGCTTCACCGCAAGTCTGTATAAATCTATATGCTTTGATCAACTTATCAAAGCGTATATTCCAACTCCGAGATGCTTGCACCAGTCCATAGATGGATCGCTGGAGCTTGCACATTTTGTTAGCACCTTTAGGATTGACAAAACCTTCTGGTTGCATCATATACAAGTCTTCTTTAATAAATCCATTAAAGAATGCAGTTTTGTTATCCATTTGCCCGATTTCATAAAATGCGGCAATTGCTAACATGATTCGGACAGACTTAAGCATCGCTACGGGTGAGAAAGTCTCATCGTAGTCAACTCCTTGAACTTGTTGAAAAACTTTCGCAACAAGTCGAGCTTTGTAAACAGTAACATTACTGTCAGCGTCAGTCTTCCTCTTGAAGATCCATTTATTTTCGATGGCTTGCCGACCATTGGGCAAGTCAACCAAAGTCCACACTTTGTTCTCATACATGGATCCCATCTCAGATTTCATGGTCTCAAGCCATTTTGCGGAATCTGGGCTCATCATCGCTTCCTCATAGTTCGTAGGTTCATCATGGTCCAGTAACATGACTTCCAGAACCGGGTTGCCGTACCACTCTGGTGCGGAACGTACTCTGGTTGATCTACGAAGTTCAGCAGTAACTTGATTCGAAGTTTCATGATCATCATCATTAGCTTCCTCACTAATTGGTGTAGGAATCACTGGAACCAGTTTCTGTGATGTACTACTATCCAATTCGGGAGAAGGTACAATTACCTCATCAAGTTCCACTTTCCTCCCACTCACTTCTTTCGAGAGAAACTCCTTCTCTAGAAAGGATCCACTCTTAGCAACAAAGACCTTGCCTTCGGATCTGTGATAGAAGGTGTACCCAACAGTTTCTTTTGGGTATCCTATGAAGATTTACTTCTCCGATTTGGGTTTGAGCTTATCATGTTGAAACTTTTTCACATAAGCATCGCAGTCCCAAACTTAAAGAAATGACAGCTTAGGTTTCTCGTCAAACCACAGTTTATACGGTGTCATCTCCACGGATTTAGATGGTGCCCTATTTAACGTGAATGTATCTGTCTCTAATGCATAACCCCAAAAGCGATAGTGGTAGATCGGTAAGAGACATCATCGATCGCACCATATCTAATAAAGTACGGTTATGACATTCGGACACACCATTACACTATGGTGTTCCAGGTGGCGTGAGTAGTGAAACTATTTCACATTGTTTTTACTGAAGGCCAAACTCGCTAACTCAAATATTTTACCTCTACGATCATATCGTAGAAACTCTTATTTTCTTATTACGACGATTCTCCACTTCACTCTGAAATTCTTTGAACTTTTCAAATGTTTTAGACTTGTGCTTCATTAAGTAGATATACCCATATCTGCTCAAATCATCAGTGAAGGTCAGAAAATAACGATACCCGCCGCGAGCTTCAACACTCATTGGTCCACATACATCTGTATGTATGATCTCCAACAAATCTGTTGCTCGCTCCATTGTTCCGGAGAACGGAGTTTTAGTCATCTTGCCCATGAGGCATGGTTCGCAAGCACCAAGTGATTCATAATCAAGTGATTCCAAAAGTCCATCACTATGGAGTTTCTTCATGCACTTTACACCATTATGACCTAAACAGCAGTGCCACAAATAAGTTGCACTATCATTATTAACCTTGCATATTTTGGCTTCAATATTATGAATATGTGTATCCCCACGATCGAGATCCAACAAACTATTTTCATTGGGTGTATGACCATCGAAGGTTTTATTCATGTAAACAGAATAACAATTATTCTATGACTTTAAATGAATAACCGTATTGCAACAAATATGATCAAATCATATTCATGCTCAACGCAAATGCCAAATAACATTTATTTAGGTTTTACACTAATCCCGAAAGTATAGGGAGTGTGCGATGATGATCATATCAATCTTGGAACCACTTCCAACACACATCGTCACTTCACATTTAACTAGTCTCTGTTCATTCTGCAATTCTAGTTTTGAGTTACTAATTTTAGCAACTGAACCGGTATCAAATACCCAGGGGTTGCTATGAACACTAGTAAAGTACACATCAATAATCTGTATATCAAAATATACCTTTGTTCACTTTGCCATCCTTCTTATCCGCCAAGTATCTAGGGCAGTTCCACTTCCAGTGACCATTTCCTTTGCAGTAGAAGCACTTAGTTTCAGGCTTGAGTTTTAGCTTTGGGTTTCCTCACGGGAGTGACAACTTGCTTGTCATTCTTCTTGAAGTTCCCCTTCTATCCCTTTGCCCTTTACTTGAAACAAGTGGTTTTGTTAACCATCAACACTTGATGCTTTTTTTCATGATTTCTACCTTCGCCGACTTCAGCATCGCGAAGAGCTCGGGAATTCCTTTCGTCATCCCTTGCATATTATAGTTCATCACGAAGTTCTACTAACTTGGTGATAGTGACTAGAGAACTTTGTCAATTACTATCTTATCTGGAAGATTAACTCCCACTTGATTCAAGTAATTGTAGTACCCAGACAATCTGAGCACATGCTCACTGGTTGAGCTATTCTCCTCCATCTTGTAGGCAAAGTACTGTCAGAGGTCTAATACCTCTCGACACGGGCATGAGTATGAAATACTAATTTCAACTCTTGGAACATCTCATATGCTCAGTGGCGGTCAAAACGGTTTTTGAAGTCCCGGTTATAAGCCGTAAAGCATGGTGCACTAAACTATCAAGTAGTCATCATACCGAGCTTTTGTCAAAACGTTCACAACGTTTACATCTGCTCCTGCAATAGGTCTGTCACCTAGCGGTGCATCAAGGATATATTTCTCTGTGTAGCAATGAGGACAATCCTCAGATCACGGAACAATTCCGCATCATTGCTACTAACATCTTTCAACTTAGTTTTCTCTAGGAACATATAAAAAATAAACGGGGAGCAATATCGTGAGCTACTGATCTACAACATAGATATGCTAATACTACGAGGACTAAGTTCATGATAAATTAGAGTTCAATTTAATCATATTACTTAAGAACTCCCACTTAGATAGACATCCCTCTAGTCATCTAAATGATCACGTGATCCAAATCAACTAAACCATGTCCGGTCATCACGTGAGATGGAGTAGTTTCAATGGTGAACATCTTATGTTGATCATATCTACTATATGATTCACGCTCGACCTTTCGGTTTCCAGTGTTCCAAGGCCATATATGCATATGCTAGGCTCGTCAAGTTTAACCCGAGTATTCTGCGTGTGCAAAACTGGCTTACACCCGTTGTATTTGAACATAGAGCTTATCACACCCGATCATCACGTGGTGTCTCGGCACGACGAACTTTCGCAACGGTGCATACTCAGGGAGTACACTTATACCTTGAAATTTAGTAAGGGATCATCTTATAATGCTACCGTCGTTCTAAGCAAAATAAGAAGCATAATAAGATAAACATCACATGCAAATCAAAATATGTGACATGATATGGCCATCATCATCTTGTGCTTTTGATCTCCATCTCCAAAGCACCGTCATGATCACCTTCGTCACCGGCGCGACACCTTGATCTCCATCGTAGCATCGTTGTCGTCTCGCCAACTATTGCTTCTACGACTATCGCTACCGCTTAGTGATAAAGTAAAGCAATTACATGGCTATTGCATTTCATACAATAAAGCGACAACCATATGGCTCCTGCCAGTTGCCGATAACATTACAAAACATGATCATCTCATACAAAACCGTATAACTCATCATGTCTTGACCATATCACATCACAACATGCCCTGCAAACACAAGTTAGACGTCCTCAACTTTGTTGTTGCAAGTTTTACGTGGCTGCTACGGGCTTAGCAAGAACCGTTCTTACCTACGCATACTAAACCACAACGATGTTTCGTCAAGTATGTGCTGTTTTAACCTTCACAAGGACCGGGCGTAGCCACACTTGATTCAGCTAAAGTGAGAGAGACAGACACCCGCCAGTCACCTTTAAGCAACGAGTGCTCGTAACGGTGAAACCAGTCTCGCGTAAGCGTACGCGTAATGTCGGTCCGGGCCGCTTCATCTCACAATACCGCCGAAGCAAAGTATGACATGCTGGTAAGCAGTATGACTAGTATCGCCCACAACTCATTGTGTTCTACTCGTGCATATCATCTACGCATAGACTTGGCTCATGATGCCACTGTTGGGGAACGTAGTATTTTAAAATTTTCCTACGATCACGCAAGATCTATCTACCAGATGCATAGCAACGAGAGGGGAGAGTGAGTCTACGTACCCTCGTAGACCGAAAGCGGAAGCGTTAGAACAACGCGGTTGATGTAGTCGTACGTCTTCACGGCCCGACCGATCAAGCACCGAAACTACGGCACCTCCGAGTTCTAGCACACGTTCAGCTCGATGACGTCCCTCGAACTCCGATCCAGCCGAGTGTCGAGGGAGAGTTCCGTCAGCACGATGGCGTGGTGACGATCTTGATGTTCTACCGTCGTAGGGCTTCGCCTAAGCACCACTACAATATTTATCGAGGAGAACTATGGTGGAGGGGGGCACCGCACACGGCTAAGAGATCAAGAGATCAATTGTTGTGTCTAGAGGTGCCCCCCTACCCCCGTATATAAAGGAGGGAGGGAGAGGCCGGCCCTAGAGGGGGAGCACCAAGTGTGGGGAGTCCTACTAGGACTCCCAAGTCCTAGTAGGATTCCCCTTTCCTTTCCGGAGTAGGAGAGAAGGAAAGAGGGGGAGAGGGGGAAGGAAAAGGGGGCTGCACCCCTTGTCCAATTCGGACCAGAAGGGGGGTGCACGCCTCCTTCCTTTTGGCCTCTCTCCTCTATTCCCGTAACTCCCCGGTACTCCGAAAATACCCGAATCACTCGGAACCTTTCCGATGTCCGAATATAGTCGTCCAATATATCGATTTTTACGTCTCAACCATTTTGAGACTCCTCGTCATGTCCCCGATCTCATCTGGGACTCCGAACTCCTTCGGTACATCAAAACTCATAAACTCATAATAAAACTATCATCGAAACCTTAAGCGTGCGGACCCTACGGGTTCGAGAACTATGTAGGCATGACCGAGACACGTCTCCGGTCAATAACCAATAGAGGAACCTGGATGCTCATATTGGCTCCCACATATTCTACGAAGATCTTTATCGGTCAAACCGCATAACAACATACATTGTTCCCTTTGTCATCGGTATGTTACATGCCCGAGATTCGATTGTCGGTATCTCAATACCTAGTTCAATCTCGTTACCAACAAGTCTCTTTACTCGTTCCGTAATACATCATCCCACAACTAACTCATTAGCTGCAATGCTTGCAAGGCTTATAGTGATGTGCATTACCGAGTGGGCCCAGAGATACCTCTCCGACAATCGAAGTGACAAATCCTAATCTCGAAATACGCCAACCCAACAAGTACCTTCGGAGACACCTGTAGAGTACCTTTATAATCACCCAGTTATGTTGTGACGTTTGGTAGCACACAAAGTGTTCCTCCGGTATTCGGGAGTTGCATAATCTCATAGTCATAGGAACATGTATAAGTCATGAAGAAAGCAATAGCAGTAAAACTGAAACGATCATAGTGCTAAGCTAACGGATGGGTCTTGTCCATCAGATCATTCTCCTAATGATGTGATCCCGTTGATCAAATGACAACTCATGTCTATGGCTAGGAAACATAACCATCTTTGATCAATGAGCTAGTCTAGTAGAGGCATACTAGGGACACTATGTTTTGTCTATGTATTCACACATGTATTAAGTTTCCGGTTAATACAATTCTAGCATGAATAATAAACATTTATCATGATATAAGGAAATAAATAATAACTTTATTATTGCCTCTAGGGCATATTTCCTTCACTATCTTCAGCTTGTCGTCCTCAGGGGCCAGGTCACTCCAGTCATTGTCGCGTACTACTACGACTTGGCGCCGGGAAGTGAATTGCTGCGGGTCATCCTCCATAATCCAACACCAGTTGGCCCTCCACTCATCCCACTTGCCGCGGAGCTCCCCCATCAAGTAAGCCTCTTTCTAATGGAGCCTAAAAATCCAAGAGATTCCGCCGGACAGAGGAGACCCTGACTCGACTCGAGGTATGAAATAATGGCGGAAGAGAGCTACATTGGGGTAAACTCCGACGAAATTTTCGCACAGATGTGCGAAAATGGCCATGGTCAAGATGGCGTTTGGGGTGAAGTCAAGGAGATGAAACCCGTAGGTATTCATGATATCACAGATGAACTCCGAGAAGGGCGGGCAGAGCCCGCAGTAGAAGAACAGAGCAAAAAAGGCATAGCCGCACGGGAACATCTCGCAGGCCACGTCGGGGAGTACCTTGGTGCGCGGATGCGACTTTGTCTCCCTCGACCAGAAGAGGTAGAAGGTGTCTTTCAGCTCCTCCGCATTGAGCCTCGGCGGGAAGACCGCCATCTTCTTCCGCATTGCTACTAGCTTCAGCGCCTTGGCGGACTTCGCGGCCTTCGCCTTCTCGCCCTTCGGGGCCATGGCGGGGACGATGGGGGAAGTCGACGGCGCTGGTGATGCTGGCGGCGGCGGAGGGAGGGCGGAGCGCTGCTCTCTTTCAACCTTCGGGAGGAGGGGAACAGCGGGGGGTTTCTGGAGGATGAAGAAGCAACGGGCGAATGGAAGGAACTGCCCCTGTTTCCCCTTGTTTTAAGGGAGGAGG
>LR738710.1:825772677-825790997 GCA_902687465.1 Secale cereale | reverse complement strand
CATTCCGCATTTCCCCATTAAAGAAACATGCCACGATCTCTCCCACGATGCCGCGATTGACGCGTGCCGTTAGGGAGGGGCGCGATGGATACGGAGTGGGATGCGGTGCGCCGCGGGCCGCGTGTGCCCGTGCACTGTTTTGGGCCTGGCCCAACAGCGCTCGGCACCGTGTGTGGCCCAGGCCCGGGGGCTCCTGTCGGTGTACTAATGTAGGGGTACCTTAGTATCCCGAACTTGTGCACGGGCAATCGCAGCGTCCCGTGGCAGGGTTTACCGTGCGACCACCAAAGCCCACTCTGGTTCCTTTGGAGCCATTCAAGAACAAAGTATTCAAGATTGGAGAAACAAGGCCCCGGCAAGAGGAGCTTGCCGGGAAGGCCACTCAAGGCTCAAAACTACTTCTTTGGCACAAGACCCTGGCAAGAAGAACTCGCCGGGAAGGCCAAATGTGGCACTTCAAGAGACTTGTCGCGACGCGCCGCGCGTCCCGGCAAGGCTCGGAGAGCGACAAGCTTTCGGGCGCGACAAGGTAGCGGCCGTGGCAAGGCGCTTGCCGCGGCAAGCTTCCACTAAGTGCCCGCGCTCCAGCTCATCCGGCCACGCGTCGCCCTGGGGCCCTTCCAGGCGCACGTGGCGGAAGGCTGTGCAGCCTGGGGTACACGGTGGCAAGCTGCGATGACAAGGCCACCGTCGTGGCGGACGGTGGCGCCCTGACGGACGCTTTTTTGCACTGTTTGGGGCGACGGCGATGGGCATTCAATGCCCTTATCCCCTGCCGTCAGAGTTAGGTATAGAGCACTATGCATACACTGTTCCAACCACCACCCATTTTACATTTTTACCACCGATTGCGTTGCCACCTGTCGGTAACCCCTTTGACCTATAAAAGGAGGCCCGTGCGCAACGTAGAGGGGGTTCCGATCATTGATCACTCTCGCGCTCGGTACTGCTAGCGATAAGCACCGTAGCTCTTCTCGCTCCCGAGCCAAGAACACAATACAAACCAAGGCATGAGTAGGGTTTTACGCATCCGTGCGGCCCGAACCTGGGTAAACTGCTCGCGCGTCTACCTCGATCTGCTCTTCGTGCACCCTCCACCCCCTTGCCGTACCGAAAAGGGGCTCCGGTCCCATAGGTGTTCGTGGGCGATCAGTTTCCCCGACAAAGAGACAAATAATGTAATGCGAAGGATAAGGGTTTGTGATAGGTACTTGGTATATGAATTTTGCGTAAGCCTCGCTGGCAACGGGGCCAGAAATTCTTCTTGCTGCTTCTCGAGCTTGCGTTGTATTCCCTCGAAGAGGAAAGGGTGATGCAGCACAGTAGCGTAAGTATTTCCCTCAATTTTTGAGAACCAAGGTATCAATCCAGTAGGAGACTACGTGCGAGTCCCTCGCACCTGCACAAACAAATAAGAACTTCGCAGCCAATGCGATAAGGGGTTGTCAATCCCTTTACGGTCACTTACAAAAGTGAGATCTGATAGATAGGATAGTATAATATTTTGGTATTTTTGATATAAGAAACAGAAAGTAAATAAAGAAAATAAGCAACGGCGGTAGAAATTGAAGTAAAGTAATATGATAAATATAGACCCAGGGGCCATAGGTTACACTAGTGGCTTCTTTCATGAAAGCAGAATTCTACGATGGGTGAACAAATTACTGCCGAGCAATTGATAGAAAAGCGAATAGTTATGGGAATATCTAGGCATGATCATTATATATAGGCATCACGTCCGTGACAAGTAGACCGAAACGATCTGCATCTACTACTAGTACTCCACACATCGACCGCTATCCAGCATGCATCTAGAGTATTAAGTTCATAAGAACAAAGTAATGCTTTACGCAAGATGACATGATGCAGAGGGATAAACTCAAGCAATATGAAAGAAACCCCATCTTTTTATCCTCGATGGCAACAATACAATACGTGCCTTGGTGCCCCTGCTGTCACTGGGAAAGGACACCGCAAGATTGAACCCAATGCCAAGCACTTCTCCCATTGCAAGAACTATAGATCTAGTAGGCCAAACCAAACCAATAATTAGAAGAGACTTGCAAGGATATTATAATCATACATAAAAGATTTCAGAAAAGAATCAAATATTGTTCATACATAATCTTGATCATAAACCCACAATTCATGAGATCTCGACAAACACACCACAAAAAGATTACATCGAATAGATCTCCTCGAAGATCGAGGAGAACTTTGTATTGAGATCCAAAAAGAGAGAAGAAGCCATCTAGCTAATAACTATGGACCCGAAGGTCTGTGGTAAACTACTCACAACTCATTGGTGAGGCTATGGCGTTGATGTGGAAGCACTCCGTGGTTGATCCCACCTCCGGCGGAGCTCCGGAACAGGCCCCAAGATGAGATCTCATGGGAACAGAAGGTTATGGTGGTGGAATTAGGGTTTTCTCTGTTGCCTCGATGTTTTCAGGGTATATGGATATATATATAGGAGGAAGGAGGGCATCGGGGGAGCCAGAGGGGGCCCACGAGGGTTGGGGTGCGCCCTGGACCCTTGTGGTCACCTCCTGTGTTCCCTCGCGTGTACTCCAAGTCTTCTGGGTAGATACGGTTCCAAAAATAACTCTCCTGAAGGTTTCATTACGTTTGGACTCCGTTTGATATCCCTTTTCTACAATCACTGAAATAGGCACAAAAAAACAGCAATTTGCACTGGGCCTTGGGTTAGTAGGTTAGTCCCAAAAATAATATAAAAGTGCATAATAAAGCCCATTAAACATCCAAAACAGAATATATAATAGCAAAGAACAATCAAAAATTATATATACGTTGGAGACGTATCACGTCTCATGTTGCAGGATTTGTTCGACGAGTAACCGCTATCTACACTCAACTTTGTCGTTGGTGTTGTTGGGACTCCACAACCTTGTTGTTACTTCCTCTATGGTGATCGAGGTAATAGTATTTACATTACTTTATACATGTGATTTACTTCTGTTATAAATCCTTGAGTACTATGTGTGTCAGCATACCGATCCAGGGATGACACTTAAGCACAGAGACTTGATCCATTCGGGTCAGGTCGCTACAAAAGATGTCATGCATGTTCTTTTCCATAAGCACGTATGACTATATTCGGAATACATGCCTACATTACATTGATGAACTGGAGCTCGTTCTGTGTCACCCTAGGTTATAACTATTACATGAGGAATCGCATCCGACATAATTATCCATCACTGGTCCAATGCCTACGAGCTTTTCACATATTCCTTGTTTCTTATTTACTTTGTCGCTGCTACTGTTACAATCACTACAAAAATACTATCGTTACTTTTATCACTGTTACCGTTACTTCCATATTACTTTTCTACTAAATACTTTGCTGCATATATTAAGTCTTTCAGGTGTGGTTGAATTGACAACTCAACTGCTAATACTTGAGAGTATTCTTTGGCTCCCCTTGTGTCGAATAAATAAATTTGGGTTGAATACTCTACCCTCGAAAATTGTTATGATCCCCTACACTTGTGGGTTATCAAGAATATTTTCTGGCACCATTGCCGGGGAGCATAGCTATGTTCTTTAAGTCATTTGGGATTTATATCTATTGATCACTATGAAGAACTTGAAAGACTCAAAAACCAAGATCTACCCCTCAACTACGAGGGGAGGTAAAGAACTTCCATCTAGCTCTGCACTTGATTCGCCCTCTGTTATGAGTAAATTTGCGACACCTACTCCTGATATTGTATCATTATATGTCGTATGTTCTTGATGATGCCACTTCTGCTATGTATGATGAAACTACTTCTATGCTTAATAATACTGTGCCATTAGCTGAATTTTTTGATGAAAAAATTGCTAGGGCTAGAGAGAAATAAATTAATGAAACTGATAATATTGATAAAAGTGATGATGAAGATTCCCCCCTAGATATTAATTGCATGTTGTGCCCATGGGTTATGTTATGGATGAAGAAACTGCTAGAGACTTTCTTGCTTGCAATGATAGATATAATCTTAAGAAATTATTAGCTAATCTTAAAGAAAAATCTTTGAATGCTAGAATGAAATATGACCCTGCTTTTGCTACTGCACCTATCTGTGTTCTTGATAAGGACTATGATTTCTCTGTCGATCCGGAATTAATTGCTTTGGTTGAATCTGATCCTTTCCATGGCTATGAATCTGAAACTATTGTGGCACATCTTATTAAGTTGAATGATATAGCCACCCTGTTCACCAATAAGGAAAAAATTCGTTACTACTATATCCTTAAGTTATTTCTGTTCTTGTTAAAGGGTAATGCTAAAATATGGTTTAATTCTCTTGATCGTGGTTGTGTGCTTAGTCCCTAGGATATGATTTATTACTTCTCTGCTAGATATTTTCCCTCTCATAAGAAACAAGTTGCCTTACGGGAAATATATAATTTCGTGCAAATTGAAGAAGAGAGACTCCCATAAGCTTGGGGGAGGCTTCTCCGATTACTTAATGCTTTGCCTGATCATCCTCTTAAGAAAAAATGAAATACTTGATATCTTTTATAATGGACTAACCGATGCTTCCAGAGACCACCTGGATAGTTGTGCTGGTTGTATTTTTAGGGAAAGAACCATCGATCAAGCTGAATTGCTATTGAATAAAATGTTGAGTAATGAAAACAATTGGACACTTCTTGAACCAGATCCTAAGCCAACTCCGAAGAAAAGGGGTATTCTATTTCTCAGTCCTGAAGATATGCAAGAGGTAAATAAATCCACGAATGAAAAAGGTATTAAAGCTGAAGATGTTAGGAATTTACCACCTATTGAAGAAATACATGGTCTTGATAACCCGACACATGTAGTAAAGGTAAATTCTCTTTATAGATTTGATGAAGGTGATATTCCTCATTATAAGTCTGCTAACCAATGCTTAGATCAGCTTGACAATTTTATTGTTAAACAAGCAAAGTTCAATGCTTATGTTGGTAGACAATTGAAACGTAATGCTTATATGATTGAACACTTGAGTGATTATATGTCTAGAGTTAAAGGTGAACTTAAACTGATTAGTAAACATGCTTCTATGGTTACCACTCAAGTAGAACAAGTACTTAAAGCACAAAATGATTTGCTTAATGAATTAAATAGTAAGAAAAATGGTAATGCTATTAGATTTGTGACTAGAGGTGGTAAAATGACTCATGAACCTCTGTATCCTGAAGGCCACCCTAAGAGAATTGAGCAAGATTCTCATAGAGCTAATGTAGATGCACCTAGTTCTTTTAAGAAGAAGAAAAAGAAAAATGATAGGACTTTGCATGCTTCTGGTGAACCTGTTGCTGACACACCTGAGAATCCCAATGATATCTCTATCTGTGATGCTGAAACACAATCTGGTGATGAACATGAACCTAGTGATAATGTTAATGATGATGCTCAACCTAGCAATAACAATAATATAGAGATTGGACCTACTGTTGATCTTGATAACTGATAACCCTCAACCGTAAGGGATCGAGATAGTCTTCGCGGGTAAGAATAACCCAATTTATTGATTCGACACACGGGGAGCCAAAGAGTATTTATAAGCTTTAACAGTTGAGTTGTCAATTCAACCGCACCTGAAATATACTAACTTGCAGCAAAAGATAAGTGGTAACAGTGATATGATAGTGATGATAGTAATAGTGAAAGTAAACAGCAGATAGCAAAGTAAATAGCAAAAGTAGCAACTAGTAACAAGCAAGGTTTAAAATACTGTAGGCTAGGGAGATGGATGGTTGGGCCTTGCATGGATGAGATAGTTTCTAACTCGTGGCACGGCACACGGAGAAGTAATGATCATCTAGGCAAATATCAAACATTAGGCATGTATCCCATAGGTAGTTGTACGTGCTTGCAATAAGAACTTGCACAACATCTTTTGTCCTACCATCCCGCTACGAACGGGGCCAAAAGGAACTAATGGATATTAAGGTGCTCCTGTCAAAGAGCACCGGAACAAAGCAATGAACTCAATGGATACATGTAATCCTCAAATTACGGGCCATCCCCTTTGGTGTCCCATGCTGTCACTTTTGGGATCGCCGGTTCCGAACCGTAACAGGTGAATACAACTCATAGATAGGATCAAGAACACAAATATATTCATGCAAACACATATGGTTCAGATCTGAAATCATGGCACTCGGGCCCTAAGTGTCAAGCATTAAGAATAACAAGTTGTAGCAAAGATGATAAACACCATACTAGATGATAGGCAACATGCCCCCAACAATCTGACGAACTATTACATGATCTAACTCATCCAATCCCTACCATCCCCTTCGCCTACAGCAAGGGAATTACTCACACATGAGGGGGGAAGTCATGGAGGGATGATGGAGTGGTGATGATGATGACGATGGCGATGATCTCCCCTCTCCGGAGGCCAAATCAGCCTCCAGATTAGCCCTCCCGAAGAAGAACAGAGGGTGGCGGCGGCTCCGCGACGAAAAACAGCGAAAGGACTTCCGATCTTGGATTTCTGCGTCTGGAGGAAAAATACGGGCTAAAGTAGGGCACCAGGGGGTGTGGGGCCCACCCAGGCGCCACCCCCGGCGCGGCCCGGGGGGGGGGGCGCCCATAGGGCGCCTGGGCACCTCCTGGCCCCCCTCTGGCCCCACTTGTGGCATTTTGTTTCTTCGGGTGCGTGGATTTTTCGTGGATTTTTCTGAGATGCTTAAAAATCCGTTTTCCTGCACACAATTAAACCATACAGGCAGCTCTGCTGAAAACATCATCAGTCCGGGTTAGTTTAGTCCAAATCATGCAAGAATGAGGTCAAAACAATATCAAAAGTGTTTGGAAAAGTAGATACGTTTGAGACGTATCAACTCCCCCAAGCTTAGCATATTGCTTGTCCTCAAGCAATTCAGTTCAACGAACTGGACGCGACAAAGAAAACTTTGACAAACTCTTTTGCTTCATTAGATGTATATAAGCATGTACTACGAAAAGAGTTCAGCAAGTATTAAAACAGTACTTATGAGAACAATGCAAGGAGCAATCCTTCTTTCGAGTGACCAGTCACAAATAATCAAGAGTAAACAATATATTATTGAAGATCAAGACAAGATCACATTGCACATAGCTTGAGCATATTAAGGTGGTATCTCGCTAGCCTCCATGAGTGAAGCAAAACATAAATGCAGAGACTCCTCCAGAGTTTTAAAGGAGACTAGAACGAAGAATTTCAGAATAAAGCATATCACAAATATGCAGAAGACAATGTAATACTTTGGGACAATGCACATTACACTCAGAATGACAATTATGCTCTCCTAGTCAGTGCTTTGAAGAAAGAAGATGAGAGTCTCGAACCGTGGCTTTTATTGGCAAAGTTGAAAACCCGTGATCGGAAACAAAAACAAAACATGTACCAGAGCTCTCGGTTTTTAAAACAGAAGTAAATGTGTTTTGAGAGGTGCATATTTCGTCAACGAATGCTAGCAGATAACTCAATCACTTTTTAAGCTAGACAAGTCTCGAGGAACGGCTCCCGCATGAGGACGATCACATCCTCTTAATCTCCTTTGTTTATCACTGCCAAAGTTTTCTGATTTCTCATGAACAAAGCGTGAAGGAGGGTTTGTTTCTTATATTTATCTTTTCGAGCCGGGCGCACTCAATGCCAGTTCCTTTTCATATTAAGGGTTCGCACATTATACATGCAATCCAGGGGTGAAACTTGTCCAACTTAAAGAGATCATGAATTAACTACTACTTCCTCATGAGCTAAAACATAGGCACAAAAAGAGAAATGCTTTTGATTAATTTCGAGATGGTACATGAAAGTCTCCGTTAGGAATGGCGGGTAAATACCATGTTTAGGAAGGTATAGTGGACTCATATGGCATAACAGGTTTAAAGGTTTTGGATGCACAAGCAGTCATTCCGCTTAGTACGGGTGGAGGTTTAGCAAAAGACTGGGAAGCGACCAACTAGAGAGCAATAACGGTCATAATCATGCACAGCGACAAAGCAACATTGAATCGGGCATAAAAGTGATATAACTATTCTAAAATTCAAAGATCGTCAAGGCAAAGTAGACTTTTAGTCTTAAACATGTGTAAGCATGTGCCAAGTCAATCCAAAAAATTCTCTAAAGGGAAATACCACCTTAGTATACCAGACTAGGAACAGTGCAATGCATGTAGATCATTTCAATAACACATTATATACTCTAGTTATTCGAGACTAGCCACAAGGAAAGCATGAACCACTGGAAGAGCATTGTAAACATAGCACTATGTCGCTACGAGCTGGTCTCTAGATCATAAGTACATGCATATGTACAAAAGTAGAAACAATAAGAGTTCATACCGGTCTTCCTTGTTGCTTCCTTTCAGTCGATCTTCGTCATTACTGCTTGTCACTCGCATGATCGAACGCAGGAAATATAATCAAATGCCATCACGGACTCGAGCTGATCTCTGAAAACAAAGCAAACTAAAGAGAGAAAGGAAATCTTTTTGGGTTTTTCAAAAGTTGAATAAAAAGCAAAAGAAAGAGAAAATCTTTTTGTTGTTTTTGCGAATAGAAGAATAAAGAAGAACGGGTAAAAACTTCGAAAAGATCAAAGTGAATAAAACGGATAATACAATGGAAAAGTGAGAAGGGCACGTACTCCCCCAAGCTTAGGCTTTTGGCCTAAGTTGGTAGCAGCTACTGCCCCCAGGAGCCTCCTGCTCCAGGGGTATGGTGGTGAGTCCACGGGTCGTAGAAGGATGCTGGCGCGTACACCGAACTCCTCGGAGTCTCCCACGAGGAAGGTTCCGAGCGCCAAACAGAGGAAGACCCTTCACCAAACTCGGTGGCGGTCTCATCCTGAAAATGTGGTATCTCACCGTGCCTCTCCTCGTCGGGCACAACCCCCTCCATGGGGTTATGGAACTGATGCTGGACCATGAACTCATCGAACTGGACAACATCAAAGGACCATCCGTTCCTGCGAGAAAAATCAAACAAAAGAGGTGCAGGTAGACGGATCTCGCGTTCCGCGGTAGTTCCGAAACGCAAGATATAAACAAGGTTATCAAGTTCAGAACCCATGGTAACAAACTTATGCCTTTTCATAGCAGCAAGATCAAAGCTTAAATAAGTAAAAGGAGTATCATCAGGGTGTGGGGTGCCTCCAAGATGCTCTAAGATAAGTGTGGCATAAATGCCACCATATAAGTCCGCCTTGTTACCGTTCATAGCAAGGCGTCGAGCAATTAAGGTACCAATATTATAATCAGACCTCCCTGAGAGGGCTGCTGCCAGGATAGCAATATCCGGAGCAGAAATGTTGCTCGTGTTGTCACGAGCTAACACCCCTCTAGCAATATAATATGCAAAATACCTGAGGTGAGGAAACAAGATACTGGAGATCTTCGACCGATGAATATCCCTCGTACCCATGCTGCAGAGAGAGTTGATGACGGTCTTCAGCTCGGAGGGATGAGTGGCCATCCTTGCCGTCCTCCCAACGTTCGGCACACCTACTACTTCACAAAAATTTCCCAAAGTCATGGTGATAAGATCATTATAAATTTTAAACTCAATAGCACCTGATTCAGGATTATATCTAAAACTGTTAATGAAAATGGAGGTGAGTTTCTGATACTGAGTAACATGGCTCATGACGAGTCGTGTCAAACCTGCATTAGCACAAAGATTATAAAACTCATCCTTGATTCCCGTAGCTTCCATGAATTCATCACATGGATATGTCATTGCACGTGCTGGACTTGTGTCTTCCAACAACTCCAGGGGCACATGATCCTCATTATAGCTCACCCTGGCAGTCGTTGGTGAAGCTGCGGCCCTAGTGACTCGATCGGAGTGTGCGGGCCTCCTCTTCTCAAGCCATCCTTTTGCCCTTCCTAACAAACTCATTTCTGAAATTTTTTACAATTCACAAAAACGAGGATTAAAACAAAGTGAGCTAAGGCAAACTACTCAACTCACTTGCCCAAGGCATAAACTTGCATCAAAACTTGGAAAACAACTTTCTACACATGCATGCAAGCTCATCTCTACAGCACCAAGAACTACTAAATACTCACAAATGAGGCCACCAATCAAAAATCTAATTGGAGGGGTGGAGGAGTTACATACCAGGGAGTATTTGCTCAAAATTTCAGCTCAAATGATGGGCTGTAGAGAGAGACCGAAGAATCGCCCCCAAGAATAGCAAGAACAGCAAGAACAAGACCAGAACTCGGGTTTCTGGAAAAAGAGAGAGAGAGGGGAAGAAGAAGTACCTGGAGGGGGGTCCCATGGGCCCCAGGCGCCCTGTGGGCGCGGCCAGGGGCTGGGCCGCGCCAGCTGGCCGCCTGGGCCACTGGTGGCCCCCCCTTGCTGGCCCCAGGACTTTCCGGGTCTCTCCCGTTGTGGAAATTTTTAATATAATTTTTCTAGAATTTTTCTGAAAACTTCACTGTTGAAATTTTTTCGAAGTTCAAAAAACTGCGAAACTCTCTGAAAACTTGAAGCAGTTAGTAGTATTGTGAAGCTTCAAAAACATGGATACTTGGTACAGCAAGTAGGACAATACTAAAAACAAATGAAAACATAGGAAGCTCAACTTTTTATCCATATAAAACATGTTTACTAGTAAGGTTGATCAAGTCTTACCAACAAACAAGCGCTATATAGAGCAAAAAGTCTCACCTCCTGCAAAGTAATCACTGAACTTTTACCTTGATGGACATTGTCCCTACCATGATAGTTTTGTATTTGTGAGGCACATGTAGTGGACAGTCCCATTCTCCAATTTTCACAGTCTCGATATTCTCTATAGAGTTGAGGGCATGCCTCCTGTCGGTCTTCTTTGGAAAATATACCGTGTGTTCTTTATCATTCACATGAAAGGTGACCTTCCCTTTGTTGCAATCAATAATAGCACCAGCGGTGTTAAGGAAAGGTCTACCAAGAATAATGGACATGCTCCCATCCTCGGGCATGTCAAGCACGACAAAATCAGTAAGAATTAAACAATTAGCAACTTCAACTGGAACATCCTCATAAATACCTATCGGAACAGCGGTTGACTTGTCAGCCATCTGAAGGGAGATATCTGTAGGAATTAGTTTCTCTAAACAGAGCCTCTCGTAAAGAGCGAGAGGCATAACACTCACTCCCGCTCCAAGATCACACAAAGCAGTTTTGACATAATTATTCTTTATGGAGCAAGGAATGGTGGGTATACCTGGATCACCGAGCTTCTCAGGAATCTTTCCACTAAAAGAATAGTTAGCAAGCATAGTAGATATTGCATCATTAGGAACTTTTCTTTTGTTAGTGACAATATCTTTCATATATTTTGAATAAGGAAGTAACTTAATAGCATTAGTCAAAGGGATTTGAAGAAAATGAGGTTTAATCCATTCACAAAACTTATTATAATGCTCTTCTTCTTTAGATTTGATGGACTTACCTGGAAAGGGCATGGGTTTCTATACCCATGGTTCTTTCTCCTTCCCATGTTTTCTTGCGATGAAGTCTTCTTTAGTGTACCTCTTACGTTTGTCAGGTGCTTCTTCTTCTCGAACTTCAGGCGGATCATTCTTCTCATTATCATTACCTTCAGGTTCAGCACCGTCTTCAGTCTCAGCATCGGAAATAGATACACTGTTGGGATCAATAGCTGGCTCTTCATCTGCAATAGGATCATTAGAATTGTTAGTCTCTTTATGTTTCTTCTTTTTATTCGGAGAGACAACAATTTCTTCTTCCTGCATTTGAGAATCTTGCTCGATTCTCTTCGGATGTCCTTCTGGATGAAGAGGATCTTGAGTACTAGTTCCCCCTCGGGTCTTAATCCCAAAAGCCTGCAATTTATCTTGTTTGGCATTGTTTTTTTTTTTGACTATATACTGCAGGGCAAAAGCCCCACATCCCACTTTATTGAGTTATAAAAGAATCAAAATACAACAAAGTTAGAGATACTTACAAAGGTTGAGGAAACAGAAGGGTCTAAGGTAAATTAGCTAACCAATACATGAAGCTATCCTTATATTTACATTTTATCCTATGAGATAAGAGAGTCATGTCATGGATAAAATTGTGCCTCCATCGCCTGAAAAGAGGAGATACATTTCTGAAGACCTTTCCATTCCTGGTAATCCAAATATTCCAGGCCGCAGTAAAAACCACTTCAGTAAAGAAAGGCTGACCAAAATCAGTCCTTGCTTTGCAAGCCATTTGGTAGGTAGTCATACCAGGTGGAGGATCCCATGAGATTTGCAAATAGTTCCAAACTCTTTGGCTGAATATGCAGGAGAAGAAAAGATGGCTGACATCTTCATGTATAAGATGAGGACAGAGAACACAGGTTAGGTCATCCACATGCCAATGTCTGCACTGGAGCATATCTCGGCTGTTGAGCCTGTCTCTAAGGAGAAGCCAACCAAACATTTTAATCTTCATTGTGCATGCACTCTTCCATATCCAAGAAAAGATAGGGTCAGAAACTATTTGTTGATGAACCTGAGTATAGTATGATTTGGGCCTAAAGGATCCTTTATTAAAAGGCCAAATCCAGCTATCAGTGTCTTGTGAAGTACCCTGAGAGCTCAAAGCATTTTGCAGGTGCTGCAGTTCATCAAAAGCATGTGTGGATAGAGGCATATGAAAAGATCCCAAAAGATCCTGAGCCATAACTTGAGCAACAGAAAGATGACCATCAATCACATAAGAGTATAACCTGGGGTAGTAGTTGCTCAATGACTCTCCATTGAGGGCAGACAGCCAAGGATCATGCCAAAAGAGTATGGAGGTTCCATTACCAAGGCAAGGTTTGGCAATAGACAAATATTTGGCAGATAATTTGAAAACATCTCTCCACCAAAAAGATCCACAAAGAATAGTTGAATGAGGTACAGAATCATGATAGAAAGAATCCCAGACCAAGCTTACCCAAGGGATATCAAGCTGAGTTTGAACCATATGAAAATGCTTCACAAGACATTGAACATCATTAACTGTTCTATCTAAAACACCAAGCAACATTTTGATAGCAAGGGAATTATCATGCAACTGACTTTCTATCCTCTCATTAAAATGATTCTGTTTCATAATAAAATTATCAAACTCATATAAACATTGATCAGGAGGTTTACCATGAGGGATGTCACTTGCGTTGAAATCTAAAAGAGAGTGTACCTCTACCATAGGAGGGTGAGTGGTAGGCTCACACAGCTTCTCAATAGGGGGTAGATTCTTCACATCTTCAGCTTTAATACCTTTCTCTTTAATAGACTTCTTTGCTTCTTGCATATCTTCGGGGCTTAGAACAAACATGCCCCTCTTCTTTGTTGGTGGAGGTGGTTCAGGGACGGACCAATATTCATGGTTTTTGGCAATCCTGCCCATTAAATCTTCCGCATCGCCGGTGTTCTTTTCCTGAAAACACAACCAGCACAACTGTCCAAATAGGACCTAGATTCATCAGTTAGACCAGCATAGAATATATCAATTAATTCATTCTTAGGAACTCCATGTCCTGGTCTAGCCTGAATCAAACCGCATTACCTCCCCCAAGCTTTAGGGAGGGACTCATCCTGCAACTGTTTAAAATTACAAATTCTTTGTAAAGCAGCATGTTGCATATGAGCAGGAAAGTACTTATCAACAAAAGAGTGAGCTAAGTTCTGAGGACTCTTAATAGAACCGCATGGGAGTGAATCATACCATGCTTTAGCACCTTCCTTCAACGAGAAAGGAAGAAGCTTGGTCACATAAAAGTAGCGTATCTTCTCATCTGTGGTAAACAGGCTACCTAGCTCACCAAGTTTAGTTAGGTGTGCAATAGCATCATCATTTTCTCTGCCATAAAAGGGGTCAGCTTCAACCATAGGTATAAGTGAAAGATCAACAGAGAAATCAAAATCAGGATCATCAATGCATATAGGAGATGTAGCAAACTCAGGATTAGGAACGGTTTTGTTTTTCAAAGAGTGTTTTTCAAATATTTTCTTAATAACTTCAGGGTCAGAGCCGGCAAACTCTGTCAGTTCCCTGCATAAATCTTCATCAAGTATATAGTAATCATCATCAAGGAGCCTCACCTGGAGTTTACTCAATTCAGGATAATCATAAGTTTCACCAATAGGGTAGCGAGTAACAGGAAGTTCAATTCCATATTTTTCAGCAGCAGCAGTAATTTGTTTCTCAAGGGCATAACCAAGCGAACTAATATCATCATCAAAAGTAGTAGAAGCATCATCAAGAGTATCAGACATAGTAATAGATTCAGTAGGAGCATCATGTGGTGGTGGTGAGGCAAACTTACTCATAACAGAAGGTGAATCAAGCGTAGCACTAGTGCTCAGAGCAGTACCTCTTCTTGTAGTGGATCGTAAGATCGGAACCTTGGGGTCTCCTTTCTTACCCATAGTGAATAAAGTGCAGCAGGTAGGATACCTCAAGTAGACTTGTAAATATTGCTATGCTCCCCGGCAACGGCCCCAGAAAACGGTACTTGATAACCCTCAACCGTAAGGGATCGAGACAGTCTTCGCGGGTAAGAATAACCCAATTTATTGATTCGACACACGGGGAGCCAAAGAGTATTTATAAGCTTTAACAGTTGAGTTGTCAATTCAACCGCACCTGAAATATACTAACTTGCAGCAAAAGATAAGTGGTAATAGTGATATGATAGTGATGATAGTAACAGTGAAAGTAAACAGCAGATAGCGAAGTAAATAGCAAAAGTAGCAACTAGTAACAAGCAAGGTTTAAAATACTGTAGGCTAGGGAGATGGATGGTTGGGCGTTGCATGGATGAGATAGTTTCTAACTCGTGGCACGGCACACGGAAAAGTAATGATCATCTAGGCAAATATCAAACATTAGGCATGTATCCCATAGGTAGTTGTACGTGCTTGCAATAAGAACTTGCACAACATCTTTTGTCCTACCATCCCGCTACGAACGGGGCCAAAAGGAACTAATGGATATTAAGGTGCTCCTGCCAAAGAGCACCGGAACAAAGCAATGAACTCAATGGATACATGTAATCCTCAAATTACGGGCCATCCCCTTTGGTGTCCCAAGCTGTCACTTTTGGGATCGCCGGTTCCGAACCGTAGCAGGTGCATACAACTCATAGATAGGATCAAGAACACAAATATATTCATGCAAACACATATGGTTCAGATCTGAAATCATGGCACTCGGGCCCTAAGTGTCAAGCATTAAGAATAACAAGTTGTAGCAAAGATGATAAACACCATACTAGATGATAGGCAACATGCCCCCAACAATCTGACGAACTATTACATGATCTAACTCATCCAATCCCTACCATCCCCTTCGCCTATAGCAAGGGAATTACTCACACATGAGGGTGGAAGTCATGGAGGGATGATGGAGTGGTGATGATGATGACGATGGCGACGATCTCCCCTCTCCGGAGGCCAAATCAGCCTCCAGATTAGCCCTCCCGAAGAAGAATAGAGGGTGGAGGCGGCTCCGCGACGAAAAAGAGCGAAATGACTTCCGATCTGGGATTTCTGCGTCGGGAGGAAAAATACGGGCTAAAGTAGGGCACCAGGGGGTGTGGGGCCCACCCAGGCGCCCCCCCCCCCGGCGCGGCCCAGGGGGGGGCGCCAACAGGGCGCCTGGGCACCCCCTGGCCCCCCTCTGGCCCCACTTCTGGCATTTTGTTTCTTCGGGTGCGTGGATTTTTTGTGATTTTTCGTGGATTTTTCTGAGATGCTTAAAAATCCGTTTTCCTGCACACAAATAAACCATACAGGCAGCTCTGCTGAAAATAGCGTCAGTCCGGGTTAGTTTAGTCCAAATCATGCAAGAATGAGGTCAAAACAATATCAAAAGTGTTTGGAAAAGTAGATACGTTTGAGACGTATCAATAACCCACAATCAAAGAATCAATGTTATGATAAGAGAGACTTTGTTGCTAGGAAACACGGTAAGGAAAGAGAACCATGGGTTCGGAAACCCATGGCTTTTTCTCCTAAACCATCCAAGAAAAACGATGATGAGGATTTTGAGCGCTTTGCTGAAATGATTAGACCTATCTTTTTGCATATGCGTTTGACTGATATGCTTAAAACAAATCCTTATGCTAGGTATATGAAATATATTATTACAAATAAAAGAAAGATACCTGAAGTTGAAATTTCCATGATGCTTGCCAATTATACTTTTAAAGGTGGAATACCAAAGAAACTAGGAGATCCAGGAGTACCCACTATACCTTGCTCCATTAGAAGAAACTATGTTAAAACTGCTTTGTGTGATCTTGGAGCTGGTGTTAGTGTTATGCCTCTATCTTTATATCGTAGACTTGATTTGACTAAGTTGACACCTACTGAAATATCTTTGCAAACGGCCGATAAATCAACGGCTATACCTGTAGGTATTTGTGAGGATGTGCCTGTCGTGGTTGCAAATGTTACTATTTTAATGGACTTTGTTATCCTTGGTATTCTCGAGGATGATAGTATGTATATTATCCTTGGTAGACCCTTCTTGAATACTGGAGGGGTTGTTATTGATTGCAACAAAGGCAATGTCACTTTTCATGTCAATGGGAGTTAATTGCCCAAAACCACCAGATTTGCGGCTAGGGTACTGCTGAACCACCAACTTGGGCAAAAATAACGGCGAGCCACCACTTCTGTGGCAAGTGGATCACAAAAAACACTAAACCGTCTCTACAACGCGGCTAAGTGCGATTCTGACACGGCCGGCCCGCCTGTCGGAACCACGTGGCCAACGGTAATGGATGAGGCCAAACGGCCGTTTCATCCCCTCGTCAACTCCTCCGTCCCTCTGCTCGCTCGCTCTGCTCTTGAGCTCAGCTCGTTCTGTTCTCTCCTGCATGCGCCCCTCCTGTCCCCTCTGGCGCCCCTCCTGTCGCCGTCGCCGTGAACGCCAGCCGCCGCCGCATCGCCGACGGGAGGGAGAGATGGTGTCTTGGTCTGATGGTTCGGGCTCGTCCTCGTCGTCTGACGATGAGTGTGTTAGCAAGGTAAGCTTCTGGCCGTGTGCATCTAGGGAGTTCGCATCTAGGGTTAGGGTTCTAGTATAAGGGGGATTTCTGTTCTTTGTAGAATAAGAACATTTTTTCCTTATGTTTAGGCACCTGCGACCATGGAGTGCAATGAATGGTGCGGCCTTGCTGTGAATCATCCTGCACGTTGTGAGCATCGAGCCCTCTGTGACAAATTTGTGGCGTTTGAATCCACCGATAGCGGCAGGAGGTTTCTAGGCTGTGCACAAAAGGTAAGTTAGCAGTTCTTTGAGCTCATTGGTTCATCGGTTCATATGATTTAACCAAGTAGGACATATTTTAGCTCATTGGTTCTGCATTATTATCAGTAAACTGTTCTGCATTTGTTATCAGAAAATAAAATTAATGTTATTTATGTTTTTCACACACATTCTTAGGATGGACCCAAGTGCACATATGTGGAATGGGTTGATGCAGAGTGGCCAAACCCATTGAAGACAGCTTTAGCTAGGATCTGAGATATGTATGAGAAGGAGTTGACTGACAGATTGAGACAGAACGTAGTTAGTGCTGAAGAAGTGTTCAAGGTACTGCAAGATAAGAAGAAGATGGAAAATGACCTGAGGTTCTTTAAAGTTGACTTTGCAAAAATGGTGGCTGACAAGGAGGATGCAATTTCCAAACTAGGCAATGCACGGATAGCTCTTAGTGACCTGAAGGAAGAGCTTGAGAAAAAGAACTTGGCTGCCAAAGCAGACACTAACATACATCAGGTTATAAGGGCCAAAGCAGAGAAAGAGAGAGACCAAGAGAAGATAGAGAAGTTGAAGCTGCTGCAGGAGATGGAGCAGCTCAAGCAGGAGAGGGACAGGTTGTTGGAGGAGAGGGAGAAGTTCAAGCAAGAGAAAAGGCATTTGGAGTACACCATAGGTGACCTGTTCAAAGAGAAGGAGGCCACCAAGGGGAAGATCAGGAAGATAAAGGAGATAGTTGATGAATGATTTCATGTTGTTGTAGTAGTATATGCTATTTGTAGTGTATGCTATTTGTATCACTTAAAATTTTAAGACATTTGTACTGAAATTGTGCTTCTGGATTATGTTATCAATGCCTTATTTGTGCCTATTTTGTGTTTGAAAAAAGTTTCATACTAGACATGTTATGAGTAGGGTTTTGTCGATGGCTTGATGACCCCTACTTTAGGGTAGGCTATATTAGGTTGGGTTGGGTAGTTGTCGATGGCTTGATGCTTTAGGCTAGGCTATATTAGGTTGGGTTGGGTAGTTGTCGATGGCTCGATGATCCCTACTTTAGGCTAGGCTATATTAGGTTTGGTTG